>CAEFZP010003405.1:0-600000 GCA_903064625.1 Mallotus villosus | reverse complement strand
CTTTTCTGCACACGCGCCACAAAAAGGCTCGCTTGAGGTTTGCCAAACTACATTTGAACAAGCCAGGCTCATTTTGGAACAAAGTACTGTGGACTGATGAGACAAAGATGGAGTTATTCGGTCACAACAAGAGGCGTTACGCATGGAGGCAAAAGAACACAGCATTCCTAGAAAAACACTTGCTGCCCACAGTAAAATTTGGTGGGGGGGTCCGTCATGCTGTGGGGCTGTGTGGCTAGTGCAGGAACTGGGAATCTAGTTAAAGTTGAAGGTCGTATGGATTCAACTCAGTACCAGCAAATTCTGGACAATAATGTTCAAGAATCTGTAACAAAGCTGAAGTTACGGCGCAGTTGGGTGTTCCAGCAGGACAACGACCCGAAACATTGCTCCAAATCCACTAAGGCATTTATGCAGAGGAACAACTACAATGTTTTGGAATGGCCATCCCAGTCCCCAGACTTGAATATAATTGAAAATCTATGGGGTGACTTGAAGCGGGCTGTCCACGCTAGGCACCCATCAAACCTTACTCAACTGGAGATGTATTGTAAGGAAGAATGGTCCAAATTACCTCAATCCAGAATCCAGACACTCATCAGAGGATATAAAAAGCGTCTAGAAGCTGTTATTTTTGCAAAAGGAGGCTCTACTAAATATTAATGTGATTTTTCTGTTGGGGTGCCCAAATTTATGCAAGTGTCTAATTCTCTTATGATGCGTATGGCATATTTTCTGTTTATCAAATAAACCTTATTTCACGGCTAAAATATCACTGTCCATGACGTATGTGTATATATATGACAAAGACGTTCCTCATCCAAACGCCCAACATTTTATAGATGAAAGTAATGGAGATTATCAGGGGTGCCCAAACTTTTGCATACGACTGTACATGCATACATACACACACACACACACACACATTACAGTAGCCAGTGGGCTTTCTTGAGACTTTGGAGGCCCATCTGGTGCTTAGACAGACGGACCGTTTCCTCCCAACAAAGCCATCATGGCTAAACAAGAGAGCAGAGAGCACCAGAGATGAGCTGGGAGACCAGGCTCTGCACTTGTCCTACTCCAAGCCCCTACCCCTAACTCCCATCCGCCACTTATAATCACCTGCAACAGGATTAGTTCTGGGGCTCAGGATCTGTCACAAGGTTCTCCACACGTTTGCCAAAAAGACCCGGCCTGCCCTTCCTCTTCTTTGGATCAGGCACCACAAAGGAGGAGCCCCCTCTGCCTCCATCTCTCTCTAACCCCATCCCATCACACCCCACCACTACAGGCATCTGGCCCTCCTACAGTTCATCCCTCTGTTCATTTACACATCAGACCAGGACCATAGATAGTATTGAGATTTTAATAAATTAAGGCTCAATTAAATGAATTTGTATTTGAAGATATGGCGCGTAAATGTACTTTATGATCTTGACACAGCCTAGTCAATATGGTGGTTAAAGCAAGCAAAGGAAAACAGAGCCACACTACCGTAGTAGGGTCTTAAAAATGTAAAAATATTGACCGTACTTACAGTACAATATAGCAAGTAGCTACAACGGTCCAAAAACAGGAAAATCCCTCAAACAAACCAACAAAAAAGAGATTGATCGCTGCTCCTGCATAACAGATTGAACTACAGTACATTCAAACACCTTGACGTTCAAATCCCTCTAATCCTCCCTGCTTATCGGTGTGGAAAGACAGGGTGAGCATCAGAGTGCCCTGCTGTGCCTCATCCCCTGGCAGTGCGCGGGCCCTGCTGATCAGAGAAGAGGAGGACACAGGTGGAGACCTGGAACAGTGTCATCACGGATCCTCGGACAGAAAGAAACAGTCTGGACGAGACGGCAGGGGCCGGATTTATCCATGCTGGAAATGCCAGCCAAATGCCTCTTCTCTCGCCTCCTCCTCTCATTACAATATCACGGGGCCCATCCCTCCAAAGCCGAGGGCGAATATTGAACAGGCGAACAGCTGAACGAGTCAGACTTGTATCAGGCCACCTGTGGACCACCTGGAGAGGACATGACAATGAAAAGCACGGCGTATCTTTACAGTTCGAATCCAACCCCAAAGGAAGATGAGGTGACAGTAAAGCTAAAGAAAGAAAGGTCAAAAAAGAGACGGGCGCTACAGTTCTTCAGAGCTCCCAAGGTGATTTCCTCCGGTCGGACAGTCATCTTTCTGTGCTTTTCACTTCTTGGACAAATTTCCCAATTGGCAGCAGCTGGATAATTCATTCAGAGCAATGATACACCACACTGCATCAAGTCATCCGATCCACACCAGCCTCCCTCTTGCAACCCTATGCTCCATGTTAACACTGATCATTATTAATCCAATCAATTATGGAATCATTTGACGGGCCAAAGGCTAAGCAAATCTCATACCGACTGGGCCCCGCACAACATGTCATGCATTCAAATGAGAACATCTGATATTATTCCCCGAGTCGGGCCCTTTTGCTTTGCGAAGGGCAGACGATCTCCGTCTCCAATATTGAGTATTCAGTTGGAAAAAGCCAAGCTTGCGATGTAGCTAATTACGCTTTTCTGAAACAACACGGGTGAGTCTCCCCTGAGAGCTGACTGCCCCTGACACACACACACACACTCAGGAAATCTACATTCCTACCTATATTTGCTGAGCTCTGATTGCAGTTTCCTAGATATTGCGAAGTTCATTAACCTATACCTAAAACTCCCCAGACAGTTGATCTAATAGAAAGGACACACTGCTATATCCCCTCTGCTCATATAACTAAAGAGTAAAGATAATTAGAGCTCAGTTAACAAGAGGAGATGCACACCCACTTTCCCAATGCATAGTTCAATTATAATTTGCTCCCAGAGGGCCTAGCATTCATAGTAATAGTGATGGTGTATATCCTCAGTTCACCAGGAATACATCCTTACCTAGGAACCGTTTCTGGGCTAAATATGGGAAGGTCACGGGGCTGTGACAGACAGGGTGAGGCGACATTTCCTCAGACAGGTTTATGTGTAATCCCCTGCAAATGGCATGTCAATAGTGGCTGTTCTGAATGCTGGAGTCCTTCGGTTAGGTCGGCACACACTGAGCACGACCACTGAAAGTGAACTCCTCTAATAAGGAAGGGGGCCGAGTAACACGGAGCACAACAATGCTAATGCATAATGGATTAGCCCAGGTTTCCTGCGTGAATGTTAAGCGGGACCTCAGCACCTAAGCAGACCTGAGCTCTGTTTCAACTCAGTTGTTAAGGTGGGAATAAGATGCTACGAGAACGTCCGCCCCGACTCGAGCGTTGACACGCATGATGTTGATAAATGAAGCATGCTAATGCATTTTCTAGAGGGCCAGCACTAGAAGAAATGGATAATCCAAGGACTGCTCTCTGCATGATTATCTTAATAATAAGGTAGGCGAAGCCGACAATGGTGAAGCATCACAAGGTCTGCCACACTGAGAAACGTAATGTGTGCAATACAGAAGACTGGCTATCAAACTAGGATAGGGCTGGAAAAAGATTATTCTGAAAGTGATAAACTATTTACTATTTACATCCCCTCCCCTCATCCAAGGTGAGCCAAGTTTGATTGGTATGGCTGTGTTGTTTTTGCTCTACAGAAAAGACAACTGACAAGGTTAAAAATGAGAGCGCTGCTGAGGTAGTGTCTGAAGTTGGTAATGACTGGAGCCAAGATGTTCTCATGAACACACAGATGTTGAAAGGGTGGAGGATGTCAGAGTGAAAAGTAGCCATGGTGGTTGCCAAGATACACTGCCTCCAAAATAGACACACAGGTATACACACTCAGGTGGCACAGCCACAAGGTACTGGCACACATTGAAGTGGACTTGGCACCCGAGCTAGCGAACAGATGTTAATCCAGGACAGATAATTACATCAGTGAGCGAGCAGACATTTTTCCACTTAATTCCAGTCTTTTAAAAGTGTGACTACTCCCCAAAGGGCCTCGCTAGCGAGACGCCCCTGGACCCTTTCCTGGGAGGAAGCCTGGAGTGGCCCAGTAGGGGGTTCTGATCGGCAAGGCTTCACAACGGTGTCTGTGTGTGTGTGTGTGTGTGTTTGTGGGCGGGGGGGGTCGGTCCAACTGACTGAAATGAGAACAGGGAGGTAGGAGCTTCCGGGGGGGCCATCACACGCTAATTCAATGGTAGGAAGATGGTTACACTAAAGGATATACATTGTCAAAAATGCATTCGCATTATACTTATCTCTTCAGTTGTAAAAACATTTTTATAGCAGACTACAGTGTAAACTTAAAATCCCTGATATACAGTGCCTTGCATAAGTATTCACCCCCCTTGGACTTTTTCCCATTATGTACTGTTACTAACTGGAATTCAAATAGACTTAAATAAACTTTTTCCCGTTTGATCAACAAAACATGCATAGTACTTTGGAGGTGCAAAATAAATTTTATTGTGACACAAACAATAATGAGAACAAAAAAGTTGACATCTGTTGGGTGCATAAGTATTCACCCCCCTGTGTCAATACTTGGTAGAAGCCCCTTTCGCTGCAATTACAGCTGCAAGTCTTTTGGGGTATGTCTCTACCAGCTTTGCACATCTAGAGATGGAAAGGTTTGTCCATTCTTCTTGGCAAAAAAGATGAAGCTCAGTCAGATTGGATGGAGACCGTCTGTGAACCGCAATCTTCAAGTCTTGCCATAGATTCTCTATTGGATTGAGGTCTGGGCTTTAACTGGGCCATTTTAAGACATTAACATTCTTTAATCCAAACCATTCCTTTGTAGCTCTGGCTGTATGTTTAGGGTCATTGTCCTGCTGGAAGATGAACCTCCGCCCCAGTCTCAAGTCTTTTGCAGACTGCATCAGATTTTCTTCAAGGATTTCCCTGTATTTGGCTCCATCCATCTTTCCCTCTATTCTGACCAGTTTCCCTGTACCTGCTGAAGAGAAGCATCCCCACAGCATGATGCTACCACCACCATGTTTCACTGTTGGGATGGTGTGCTCAGGGTGATGGGCAGTGTTGGGTTTTCGCCACACATAGCGTTTTGCATTGAGGCCAAAAAGTTCATCTGACCAGAGCACCTTCTTCCACATGTTTGCTGTGTCTCCCACATGGCTTCTGGCAAACTCCAAACGGGATTTTTTATGGATCCCTTTCAACAATGGCTTTCTTCTTGCCACTCTTCCATAAAGGCCAGATTTGTGGAGTAGACGACTAATAGTTGTCCTGTGGACAGATTCTCCCACCTCAGCTGTGGATCTCCAGAGTAACCATGGGCCTCCTGGTTGCTTCTCTGATTAATTTTCTCCTTGTCCGACTCTTCAGTTTGGGTGGACGGCCTCCTCTTGGTAGGTTTACGGTTGTGCCATATTCTTTCCATTTTCTTATGATGGATTTTATGGTGCTCAGAGAGATGTTCAAAGCTCTGGATATTTTTTTATAACCTAACCCTGCTTCATATTTCTCCACAACTTTATCCCTGACCTGTTTGGTGAGCTCCTTGGTCTTCATGATGCTGTTTGTTCAGTAATGATCTCCAACAAACTCTGAGTCCGTCACAGAACAGGTGTATTTATACTGAGATTAAATTGCAGACAGGTGGACCCTATTTACTTATTATGTGACTTGCAAATGTGACTTGTGAATGCAATTGGTCGCACCAGATCTTTGTTAGGGGTTTTACAGTAAAGGGGGTGAATACATATGCACTCAACACTTTTCAGATTTTTATTTGTAAATAATTGTGAAATCCATGTAATATTTCCCCCCACTTCCAAATGATGCACTATTTTGTGTTGGTCCATTACATAAACTCACGATGAAATACATTTTAATCTGTGGTTATACCATGACAAAATGTAGAAAAGTCCAAAGGGGGTGAATACTTATGCAAGGCACTGTATATGATGATTTGACTTGATTTTCCTGAAAACAATTAAATGTTTCATTTAATTTTCAACTGAATGCTCAGAAACTCTCTTCATCAAATGCCAATTATACATTGACAGAAGACTATAACCTTCAAATCCCCCATGGGTATGAAAAGGTCCCTTGATCTGTTTGGAAACAAAAGGTGTTTGTGCTTTAGCCATGTTTAACAACTTCTATTGTTCATTTAAGTCTCACTGGCAATTAGACAGAAGGCGCATATTCGTTTGGACCTCCCAAAGCAATTCCTAAATGTTACACTCAGATTACTGGTTACACATACAGTATCATCAAATGTTCTTCCTTAGTTAGCTCGTCCTATGTTTTCTCTCTTGCCAACAATCAGGCTGGATTCGGTAGTGGCAAATAACTTCAGTGTGCTCCTGTTCAGCGTCAAATGATTCTTCATTAATGTCTATCTGGAAGCCGGTAAGTAGGTTAGATGAGAACAGGACAATTTATCAGTGGCGCTTAGTTGCAATTTAGCGACCCAGATCCACAAAGCCAGGGCTGGGTTGAGCTTCGGGACAATGGTTCTCCCTGGCCTAGGCCACAATAAATCTCACCTCAAATTAAGTTAACATGTTCTGCTACATTGCTTAATGAGCTGGGCTAGTAAACAGTGCTGGGCTACTCCGGCTGATTGATCGACAGAAGCTCCTATTGCCGTCAAGGGGGGAGGGGGGGGGGCTCAATTGTACTGCGGGAGGGGGGAGTGGGGGGGGTTGGGCAGAGGCTCACCACTTCCTGCCTGCTAACAAATGTGCTGTCGCTACATCCTGTTTCTCTCAACACTCAATACAATCAAATCAGTAGTCCTCCAAAGGGTGACTTGGCCAGTTTTCTGATTGTGTGTGTGTGTGTGTGAATGGAGGTGGAGGAGGAAGGAAGAATGCTGAACTGCATTAGGGAAATTTATAGGCCAAAGGACATTAGATAATTCATGATGTGAAACTGTGTGATAAATAAAGAGCGTGGGCGTGGGTAAATAGGCTGTTGCGCTGAATGTCACCAAGCAACAAAGACCTTCCTCGCCCTTCCCAAAGCAAGTGGGCACCAATAACCCCTCGACAGCAACCTGTCTGAAATACAAGTGCCCTTCAGCCAACCTAGCCGCTGAGAAGTTCTCTGTTAGGTTGATGTGGCCGTCGTTTCAGAATAATGAGCACATTTGCATAATGTTGCAGATCCTCGACATTTACACAGCTGTGCTTCTTTCTCTTCTAAGGGAATAACATCCAAGTCAGGTATGGAGGAAATGGGAACATAATAGACAATAAAATGTTCTTGCTCAACAGCAAATGATGTACATGAAACCTCCTGCTCCTTCTTTCATGCATCCCACAGAGAGGAAACCGACATTATCGTGTGCACTTAAGAGCCCTCTCTGATTTGTATTCCATGGCGGTGCCCTTACTTAACCTACAAAGTTGAAATTAAAGTCTAAAAGATGCTATGCAATGAAGTATAATTAAGTAGAGGGCCTTCATGGTGAGGGAAATGGAGTGTACAGTATTGAGTAGTGTTGATAGCCAAAGAGCTCTATCTTATCGATTCTGAAGGGAACTTAGTTTAATGTCCTTGGAAAGTACAGCAGGTAATCCATTGAGTTATTAATCTGTGAAAGGTTCAGGAATTCAAAGGCAAATGGCCACCCTCTTGGGAATTCCCACCCCCTTACAGCACCAAGCCCTCCTAACCTCCTGTAGACGGATTCAACCTTAATAATCGACAACCCATTTCTTGTCTGACCTTAGAAATTATAGTGTTTGAACCTTGGTGTGAAGAGAGAGAATTGAACTGAGATTTGGGTCCTGGTGGAATTCATTTACTGTTCCTTATTTTCTCTCGTCATTGGGGTGGGCTGGTGCGTGGGGGTGGGTGGGTGGTGACAGAAAGACTTGTCGTACGAGGAAGGCATGCCTGACACTCGCTGCTCCACTGGTGTGAAAGAAAACCCCCCAATAACACTTTAGCAGTGAAAATAAATAAAAACACAACCTAGGGGCATTTTGTTCTGTCCCAAACACAGCCAAATAGCACTGAAGGCTGCAGTTCACATACAGTTCAAATGGTCCATATTTTGACACATCCTTTCTGATAGCCTTTAAAACCAGCGAGCTCAGATGGCGATGGAACTTGGCCTGGCGATGTCCTGGCCCCAGGAATGTGACAAATTCATTTAAAAAAAGGGTGCAGGTGGCAGATGAGGCCCGAAAATGGAGAAGCGTGCTGGCTCCCATGGCTGGCTGGCTGGCTGGCAGCGGCTCATTGGGAATGACGATATGCTCCATATGTGTTTAATCAGTCGCCTGGGAACAGCACTGATGCTAGCATTGCTCTGGCACATAGCACAAAAGGGTTAACGCTGTCCAATTGAGAGAGAGAGAGAGAGAGAGAGAGCATTGCACGAGCAAGGATGTGCAGCAGATGACTCCTCTGTGTCCCCAGGGTCAGGCCTGTATTTTCCTCCATCTTCTGCCCCTCTCTCCCAGGAGTTTAACACCCCCCTCCCACACACACCCCACCCCGACTAACTCTCTACAATATGGCTCAATTATGACATGCTGCTCCTGCAGCTCTCCAGTGACATGCAGGCAGGAATTAAGAGTGTGTAATATCTGTGGAGTCAGAGATCCGGAAGCATTGACCTGATGGGTGACATTCCCCACTCTGGGCTAGAAACAGTCTTTCTGCTGGGGTCGTCAGGGTTTAAAAAAGAAAGAAAATGGCGTAGATGTTATTTGTGGAGAGGTCTGCTGCAGGGAAAAAAAAGAATAATGGTTAATATAGCAGTGCTTCTTCTTCAGAAACATTTCAGAGAGGCGAAGGAAACACGGGGTAGAAATGAGACAGTGAAAGACGCAGGTGTCAAAATGGATACTTGAATACCAATAGAAATACCATTATGTGAATGACAGCTGTGGCACATGCTGTCACAAAAAAACTGTAAAGTAGATGTGACATTTTAAACACAGACTCATCATTTCCGACAAGAACAGGATCTGTTCCTTCTGAATTCAATCCAGCACTGACACAAACAAACAGACATAAAGAACCCGCTTCACATTAACCAGGAATGAAACCATTCCGGGCGAACAATTGCTCATTGTTCGGCTGCAGCCTCAAACAGCACAAAAGTACGCCGTCTATTTTGTAAGAGTACACCTTTGAAATGGCCAACCTATTCGTAGCACATCAATATGTAAATATTAACCTCTGAGGATGCTATTCTCTCCTGCTGTTTGCTCCAAACACAGTGAAATGGCACCTAGGCTAATAACGATATGATGTAAATGTCCTTGATTGTCGTAAAGGGGGCCTGTCATTCCACGTAGTGTAGTCAAATGCAAATCAAAATGTTATCGGCCTGCACAGTCTAGCGACTGGCTGTTGATGCCTTTTGTGTTCTGACGAAGCAGCGATGAGTACAGGGCACACGGAGGGGAAAGCAACAGGCACTTGACATGGAACACTCCTGACTGAAAGGGACCTGTCAATCGCGCCAACGGAGGACACAAAACATGCGCGCTCGCTCCGTAATTATGGATTTCATTACACAAATGTGCGCCTCTCTAACACACACAACAGACACCGGTCGCGAAAGGGAAATATGCATTGCGTATTTTTTATTTATTTTCGTAATCTTCTTAAGGAAATTTGCACATCAAAACAAAGAGGAGTAAATCCTCCTGCTTGTGCTGTTGGCTGTTGGGAGAATGAAACATAAAAAAGCTGGTGTTTGCAAGGAGCAAATACATTGCACTAGAAAAAATGTCAAAGTTGATTTTAATCACAGATTGCACTGCATGTGCAGAGTTACAGCTGGAGACTGCTACAGTTACATTGAGCTTAGTTTTTCTTTCTATTCTAAAAAGCATGCCCTTCCACACGCAATTGGCTGTGACAGAGATCTCCAGATCTCAAAAGACACAACAGAGAGATTCGAGATTTGTCGATTATCTCCAGCTGTCTTCGGAACATTGTTTGTGATGGGGTTTTCTTTTCTTTTTTTTCATCTTGAATATTTCAAAAACAGGAAAAGGAAGCCTGTGGGAAGAGGGGCTTTGTATTCACCATTGTCAGGCATTTGCACCAATTACATACCCAAGTGTTTGATTAACAATACCCGAAAAAGTGATCAAGAAATGATTCAGCTGAAGTTAGTTTAACGCTGATGTAGGAGAGAGGGGAGGGTATTTGGGATACTAGTATCATACGATAACATTGAAAGCCCTTTTGTTAGTGTGTGAGGTGAAACCTAGAGTAGCGTGTCATGGTGCTTGTGTCTCAAAGAGGAGAGCTGCCTCCAGGTGAGAGCAGAGCCCTGAGTGATGTGGGTTTCACTTCAGAAAAGACTCCTGATGGAGAACTATGTCATGGCAACCCCTCATAAGCTCACCCCATCATAGTATAATGATCTCCAATGGCAATGAGGTGCTCTACTCCATCTCTCTCTCCCTCTTTTATTCTCGAGCACATGCAGGCTATAATGCTAGGGGGAGGCCATTGAGAGTTAATGAATGGTTGTAATGGGGAGTCTGGAGTAATGCACAATTGAAGTCTTTCATGAGTTTTATGGATCTGGGGCTAATTAATGAAAAATGGAGGCCGCATTGTCTCCCATCAAACCCAATCCCTAATTCACCAGAGCCCCAATCACCCCTGTGTGCCGCGGCCTAGCGTTTTAATCACTCTACCTCCAGTGCACCAGGCCAGTCCCCTAGTCAATTATTGCAATTCAATTTAGCATATTAATTATAGCCGCTGCCGAAGGGTGTGTTCTCGCTCTCTCCACTCGGGGTGAACCTGGCTTGTGTTGTTTTATTTCTCCGACATGTTTGCTTATCTCTGGCCGTGTTTGTGTAGTGTTGTACCGTGGGACGGGGGTTATCTCTACAGCATGGTAATGTTGATGCCGTTGCCCTGGGATGTTGGCGTAAATGAGCGGGCATCTCCACAGGGAGCTTCTCCCTGCTAATCCTTCTGTAAAAAATCTAATAAGATCATTGATGCCCCCCAGGAGAGATCAGGGGGCTGGTGTCTGGGGAACTGTCCCTTAGCTAAGAGGCTGAGACTTGGGTGCCCTTGCCCTGCCTGAAGGACCTCAGTGGAGTATGACCTGTGGAGTCACTGGTGGACAGTTGCAGCCAGGCATGCTGAGGTCATTCACTCAGATGTGTAGGACCCCTTTTAGAGGTTGGGAGTGCAAAATCATTGCAGTCAGGCTTCTTAATCGTAACCTACACTGCCTATAAGAGCCTAAGAGTCTAAGAGAATATCCAGCAGGCACTCTGCTGGCCACCCATCTCACTCTGGTTCTCTGAGGTGCGGAACCAGGCTAGACAGGTGCAGTGGCCTGAGAGAGTGGAGCCTCCGTGTGCCCAGGACATCTGGAGCGTCCGGGTGAAACGAAGCCGTGATAACTCGAATGGTTTTCACAGAATTGTGAAGGAGAGGGTCTGAACCTGAATCTAACATGCTTGAAATGTATACTTAAGTATCAATGCTTCATAATCTGCCGCATTGGGCGTCGCGAACAAAGCCTACATAAGCTCTTGGGAGAAATAGATGGACAACGACCGGATAAAGGCAATGTCGACTAACAGGGGAAGGTAAATCTCATTAGAAGTCGCGACCGTGTTGGAAGGCGCGCCGTTGACATGTCGGGGGGGAGTAAGTGATGAAGTGAGTGCCCCTGCTGTGGGTCTCCTTGCCCAGTCAGAGTACTCCCTCCTCCCCCCCAGCATGCTCCTGTCTCCCCCTTGGCTCCTGGCACTCCTGGCACAGCCTGTCACATCTCCAACACCCAGGCAGATGGGCCCTGCTTTTTATGTACTAATCAAGGAGAAATTTGCTCCCGCACAGACACGTCACCTCTCACCTCCACGTCGAGTCGCATTAATTATTCATCCTCAGTGAGGTGAGCTGCTGCCAAGGGTCGCGAGGGAGGAGGGACGGGGGGAGGGAGGGTAGGACGCTCTCGGTTTGGGCTGCCAGCTCACCTTTGGCCATCACCGACGTGTCGAAGCTTCCCATCAACCCCCCCCCGGGGAGACCGCCCTGGAACATCTGGGTCAGCCCCCTGTGCCCCCGACACGCCCCCTCCCTCGTCCCCTGTCCTCGCCCCTCTCCTCGGGGACACGGTAAACATCAGGAGCACACAGAGTGAGTGAGTAGCGCTGGAGCCGGGGACCAAGTTATGCAGCATGACAACCTGCTGGGAGTTTGTCTGAGGTCAGGTGAAAGGCAGGCTGTGCTTCTGTTTGTTTGGGAACATGAGATTGATGCTCTCCTGCTGTGTCCTTGCGCCTATTGTAACGTGATTGATATTCGGAGTCTCAAGCCGTTTTAAGATGCTGTGAATATTGTTCTGGTTTGAGCACCAGTGAATGAATGAGTTATTAAAATAAGTGACATTTTGAGCTTGCATCAAATGATGCTTGGAGGTGAACTGCACTGGCTAACATATTGCGGCTCCGATGGAAAGAAGGTGAAATTCTAGTCAAACGTCCTTTTCTTCTGCCACTTCAAATCCGTCTGCTTCTAAAAGGGATCTGTGTGGACTGACCATCTTTCATCTGAAGGTAAGGGTGTGTGCTGTGAGCTTTTAGATAGGTGCTGGGCTGTATGGAAACCACCAGGGATTGGGCTAAAGGCTATTTCAACTGTACAGAAGATTTGTCCTTCCACTCCACTCAGATCTTAAAGATTACGGTGCAGCTATAACACAGTTGTAGAGTATTAGGATGAAAGTCACATGCGCTGGCGTCAAAATCGCAGGATCGGATTGACAAAGTCACACCGACACTGGAGTGGAATACAGGTCATGTAGCAATAGTGAGACTTTCGAATCACCGAACAGACAATCGTCAAGCCGACCAGAGCTGAGTCATGGGAACATACTGTTGCCATGATGTCACTTTCTATTTCTATCTGTCTATTCAATTAGCAGATGCTTTTATTCAAAGCAGCGTACAAATAGTGCAGTAGAAGATCAAGGATCAGAAGTGCATGGTTCTACAGTATTTTGTTCGTTATGAGTCAAGGAACATTCTGTATTTAGACCTACTAGCCACATCAGCCTTCTGTAGCTCCTGAAAGGTGTTAAGACTATCAGGATGTAGTCACTACAAGATGGGTGTCAGAGAACCTGAGGAATCAGGCTACGAGTGCAGTGGGGGTGGGAATCTTTTGGTACCTCACGATTCGAATCTATTCTTGGGGTCACGTTTCAAATGGCAACGTGTGGCACTTAGCCAGGTTATTCTTGACTCAGGTGCCACACTGCGTTCATGCTAACACACACTAACACAAACTAACACACACTAACACACGCCGACACAGCCCAGCACACGATGCAGTCCCTGTTTATCTAGCAGACAGGAAGGGCAGTTTTGTACTTTAAAAGCATGTGCTAGATATTGTTTGTCATTATCCTCTTAACGGGAGGAAGGGAAAAACAACCAAATGCCTTTTGTGACTGCGCTCGCACTGCGCTATCAGTTGTTAAATGCTACTGTACTGTAGGCATACACCATAGTAGCTCATCATTAGGTCAGCGGGTGCCAGCTAAAACGTGGTAGAATAGCACTTTTCATAGGCTAATCACACATTATAGTCGTGTTAGAAGGGTAATCCATTTAGATTCCTCCATCAAGATCACTCAGATCATTAGGAAGCGATTTCCATTCTGCCTGTGAGTCCATTAGTTGCTTGAGTAACATTTGACTCCAAATTGAGGCACAAATTGTATCTGGACTGATTTCAGGACAATAACAAGCTTAGGGTATTACATGCAAATGCATGATTAGAGAAAAGGAAAAAATATCCTCAACTTGACTTTGAGTTTCACAAATGCATGAGATGCTGCACCAGCCTGGATTTCCGTAACGTCATCCTGAGTTTCTGATCCCTTTTCGTGTGTTTATCGCATTTTTTTTTACGGCCATAAACGGCAATGTGTTCAGGCTCCTTTGAGCTGTCCGTGAATGACTTTCAGCTACCTTGCGCAAGGTGGGCAAACCAGTGGGGAGTAAGCCATTATGGCAATGTTGTGGTTCATTTGAGTGCCGTGCACTGTGCAGGAAAACATGATCTTTCCGAGCGGCCAGGGGATTTGGCCCAGCGGGATCACTGGGGAGGCACCGCCCCGTAAATTACCACTAATTACAGGCTGGGCCCATCGGCCCCCACTAGGAGACAGGGGAGACACGTTCCTCTTCACTTACTGTACCACGGTACCATATGCAGCTCTGCCGAGGACCGGGACACAGGATTTACACCATGCAAATGAAGCCCCCTCTCTTCCTCCTGCTGCTAGATATACTGTGCTGCCTAGACGGCTGAGCTGGTAGGACACATTCATATGCGTTATATCATGAATGATTTGTTTCCAAGTGTCTGACACGGTATTTGCTCCAGGTGGCCTTTGAGTCTTTTAATGTCTGAGCATTGGACGTCTAATGTGAAATCAATGAAAAGATGTGGCTTAAGCAAAATGGCTGTTAATGGTACAAGCTACCGGCTATATAACACCAAGGTGAACACTATCTCAAAGTGCTTTGTAAACCAGCCTTCAACATTGCACCAAGATGAGGGAATACAAATAATACAGAAAAATAGTCTGAACAGTAGGATCATGCAGCTCTACACAAACACTGAAAAAGCCCACAAAACAACAAGCTCTGAGAGAGGGCATCAGGGGAGGGGAAGCAAGAGAGAACCAAGTAAGAGAGAGAGAGTGTGTGTATGAGAGCGAGGTGGTGGCAGTGGAGAGAGAGGGAAAGCGAGAGATGGAGGCACGTCAGGAGGAAACAAAGAGAAGGACTAGTCCAGTCCAGGGGTTCTGGTGTGGTGTGGTTCTCTTGCACCACAGGTGTCTTGTGTTTGATGACCAGAGGGGGAAAAAGCCAAGCTCCAGGATCAGAGGTCTGGATCACAGCTGGATACAGTCTCTCTCTCCATCTTTCTCCATCTCTCTCTCACTCTTTCTCTCTCTCTCTCTCTCTCTCTCTCTCTCTCTCTCTCAGTGGCCGGTCTCAGTTAAAGCATTCAGAGCTCTGTTACCATGGGCACTGAGTAAAACCTCTCCTCTCCTCCTACCCTCTCGTCTCTTTTCAGAGCAGGCCCCTCCTGGAGTGCCTAGTTGAAACAACCTCTTTCTCCAAGCCGCAGACATGCCATGCCTTTTCTCCCGATAAATGCATCCACCTCTACACCAAAATTCAATATAGAGTCAGGGACGCGATGGAGGCAGGGCAGAGAGTCCGGCTTGTGCCCAGTCTTCTCAGCCAAGGTGACAGACAGGGCACACATTAAAACCTAGGAGACTACTAGGCTGCAGGCTTTGGTAAAGCCTCTTAGCCCTGTCTGTTCCATGCGAGGTGGCACAGGTACAGGGGCATTTACACATTGTCACTGTATTACTGAGGAGCCCATGGCGAATGGCAGTCCACAAAGCCAAGGTGAGGCGGGCGGGCTGCCAGTCTGTGTGGTTCCAGCCTGGTAAGAGTTAGTGTGGGAAAGGAACAGATCAACTAGAGAGGGTCCAGTTTCTGGGGGAATTGGGAAGTGTGTGCTTGTGGCCGCCGCAGCTGGGGCAGTTTATTTAACGATGTCACTTCCAAACCTTTTGCTTTATCAAATGTCCATAATGTTCAAATATTTGGAGAAAGACAATGGTTTTTATGGGGTGTACTTGCATATTCAAGTTACTAAAGGTTATGCGGTATAAGTGTAAATGATCTGGTAGACTATGTTAGCTTAAGAGACTGGCTTTGGGGGACACCGTGCTTGAAGAGTGCTTTTGAAGTAGGTATCGGGAATCCTCAGATAGCTCATGAATAATTCTACATGAATCACACAGGTCGTGCTAGGAGTAGGCATGTGGAGTAATGGACAGAGTTCCCCAGCACCCATGGCAGGGATACGGAGGGGCAGGGATACAGAGAGGCAGGGATACAGAGGCAGGGATACAGAGAGGCAGGGATACAGAGAGGCAGGGATACAGAGGGCAGGGATACAGAGAGGCAGGGATACAGAGGCAGGGATACAGAGAGGCAGGGATACAGAGAGGCAGGGATACAGAGGCAGGGATACAGAGAGGCAGGGATACAGAGGCAGGGATACAGAGAGGCAGGGATACAGAGGCAGGGATACAGAGGCAGTGATACAGAGGCAGTGATACAGAGGCAGTGATACAGAGGCAGTGATACAGAGGCAGTGATACAGAGGGGCAGGGATACAGAGGCAGTGATACAGAGGCAGTGATACAGAGGGGCAGGGATACAGAGGGGCAGGGATACAGAGGCAGGGATACAGAGGGGCAGGGATACAGAGGCAGGGATACAGAGGCAGGGATACAGAGGGGCAGGGATACAGAGGCAGGGATACAGAGGGGCGCTGCCTCTGACGTTGATGGCTGGCTCCATTGTAATGTCACGACAGCCCTGTCAGACACAGCTGCTACGCAAATGAGCCCAACCTGGGGGGAAAAATAATGCTAATACTATTCCAACAACACGCCACACTGAGGGACGATACATCCTAGCTGCTGAACAACGGCACACACTGAGATTACAGACTGTTTACCAGCCACCTCCTCTGTGTTCCTCCTCTGTGTTCCTTCCGGTTTTATTGCTGCACGAATGACTTGGGGAAGGAAAAAGCAAGCTTGAGAGTGGAACAGCTGGCAGGCCTCAAATTGAGGTGAAAACGACAGTCCGGAGATACGGCAAAGGTTAATAGATACCGGATTCCTTCCAATGAAAAGTATATCATATTTACAGGCTGGTTGCTATCGGGCCGCGCTCGACAAAGGGCTAAATGGCAGTCTCACCACTGTGCTGACAGTCTTCAGCATGCAGGAGGGGTGGAGAGAGATGGGGATAATGGGAGTGGAGGAGAGCATGTACTACTGTGTTTGTGTGTGTGTGTGTGTGGTTTGTGTAGTCTTTGTGAGGTGTATGGGCACATCTGTGTGTGTGTGTGGAGGAAGCCACAGCTACAGGGCTCCATAAATAGCCCTGGTATAAAAATGTCTTAAGGGAGGGGGGCCTGTACTCCCAACTACCACCTCCACCCCAACACCCTAGCCTCAGCCCCCAGCCCCCAGCCCCCAGCCCCGGCCTTCATGCCTGCTGCGGAGAGCCAGAAAGAAATAGATCATTACAATCATTAAATTGAATTGACAGGCGGCCACAGCCAGGCAAGTGCTGAATTCTGTCCAGCGTCTGTGGGATTAGGAACGGCGCAGAGTCCTTGTCGGTAATTCTTCAAGACAAATAGCAGGGCTCCCCAGACACCACCCCCTGCAAGGCGGCAGGCAGCCTGCACTAATTAGCAGGGGATGTGTGAAGGAGAAATCATTACTTTATCCACACACTGCGCCCTACATCCCCTCACACCACCACGCCGCCCCACGTCTAAACCTTCCTCCCCCCCGCAATCCATTACAGGAAGCAGAGGGGGGTGGAGGTGTGTATGTGTATGTGTCTGTGCGTGTGTGTGTGTGTGTGTGTGTGTAGGGAGGAGGGCTGGCGGGAGTGGGATACCGGTGTGAAGGAGATCAAAATGGAGGGTAAGTGAAGGACCAGCAGGGCAGAAAGGGGGGGTAGGGAAAAATAAACTGAATGCGGGAGGAAGGATGATGAAGGCAGGGAGAGAGAGTGAGAGAGCTAAATAAGTCGCTGACTAACCACTCTATGATCAAAAGCAGGATGGAGGGGAGAGGGCAGTGGGCAGCCAGCGCTTCTCCCCTCCTGGATGTGGTTAAGGAGAGATGGCTGATTGATAGTTTGAGCCTTGCGGACCTCCACGCCACCCCGAGCTGTATGGCAGGCGAGCGTGGCCAGGCTGGGGCCTCCTTGGGACCTCCGCTGAGCCCTGGTCTCCAGATCACACACACACCATGACTCAACATGAGTAGTGGAGCTCTCCTCTGACCCCGTCAGGAGAGCGGCACAAACCATCAGGCTGGACTCAAAACACTCGGTCCCCCACTTCTCTAGGATTAATGAGCGAGAGGCAGGGGCCAGGGTCCTGGCGAGATCTCTCCCCCCCCCTCCCCCTCCCCCCCCTGTCCTTCCCTCTCGCCATCCTTCATCTTCTAGACCGCGCTAACCACCCAATCTCATCAGGGTTGGATATCATTACCACCAAGCACAGATCAGCCAGAAGGGCAGTCGAACATGCGGGTGTTGATCCAGCTAAAAGCGCTTAGTCTATGTTCAGACACAAATCGCCACAGGCATACAACAGCAACCGAGTCAAACCAATCAGATTTAGGGAGTAAACGCCGCAAGTGACGCAGCTCCCTTAAACTTAGTGCATCCCCATTGCTCCGACTCCGAGAGCATCCTGAATATTTAAACGTGCTCTTTTTTTTGTGCGGGTTTGCTTTTAAAACGAGTGATGTTTATTTCATGGGGACAGAATGCGTTAAAAGCCCCACCAGCTAGAGTCTTGTTGGCCTTCCTTTTGAGAGGCACTTAAACAGGCAGGCACTTCCAAACCAAAGCTGTTGCCATACCTATCCAGAAGTTTATCAGTGAGGGGGGGGGAGAACAATCCGGGGAAAAGGAGCGAACCAGAAAGAAGATGGCGTTGTGAGACTGATACGATGATGAGCCAGCACATACCGTGGCAGACGGATGTAGAGCGTACAGCTCCTGAGTGTCACACAGCCATCTCTCAACTCCTCACTGCTCCAGCTTCTCTGGAAGAGAATCCCATTATGCAGTGCCAGCACAGACCTGTTGAAAGAAAACGGCAAATGAAACGCTGACTTAAAAGAGAGACGGGGGGAAAAAAGCATTGAAATCCGTAGTGAAGTTAGCAGGGCCATCATTGGTGGGAGGTTAAGAGGGACATCTAAGGCAAGCCGCTGCCTTGCATATAAAGTCCCAGAGAGCCACCTAGAAAGCGCTCTTTCAGCACGTCCTCACAAAGGTTGTCTAATGGCTTCCAGAGGGACTAGGGGATCTCCTCACTGACGGGGACATTTTACAGGCCCACCGGCAGAGAGAGGGAGCCAATAGGGAGGGAGAGACAGAGACGGAGAACTACAGACAGGAACAGATGGAAGGGAAGTCAGAGACCGATAGCTGGAGAGAGGAAGACCCGAGAGAACGCGAGAGCAAGGAACAGACAAAAGGTGGGGGGTGGGGGGGGGGAAGAGACGCGGTGAGAGAGAGGGTGAGAGGGTGAGAGAGAGGGTGAGAGAGAGGGTGAGAGAGAGGGTGAGAGGGTGAGAGAGAGGGTGAGAGAGAGGGTGAGAGATAGGGTGAGAGAGAGAATGGGTGAGAAAGAGAATGTCTTCATCATGAGTGGAATAGATTCCCACTGGAGTCTATTAGTGGGCCTTTACATACATGGCAGCCTTGCCACACAGGGAAAACCTGGAGCCCTGAGCTTACTCCTGCAGGGGAATATCTCATGGAACAGCTTCCTGCCTGGAAATCTACAAACGCATAGTAGAAGACAGTACGAATTCCTCAACCAGTCCTCAAAAGACAGTGTCTGGTGACAGTTTCCTGAGCTTCTGGTTGCTGTGGTGTTTTGTAGTCAGGGGCGTAGGAGGAAAATAATCTGACCTCAACAAAAGCAGCCGAGGACAAGCAATAAAGGAGATGCTACTGTCAGGGTTTGTGAAAGCTGTACAGGGAGCTGAGGATTAGACAAGACAGTCAAGGACTACTATTAAGAACTACTTTGTTGGCCTGCCACTAGCGAGCGGTCACTTCTTATTTGAGCCTCCCTCACCTGTATGGCTGAGCAGAGCCAGGAAGCAGAGGTGCCATTACCGTCTCTCAGCGTCAGGAATCCTCCGCTCGATGTAACGCTCATTAAAATTGTATTGGCAGGGTGCCATTTCCACTTATTAGCTTAATTGTCTGGTTATGTAGATGGGACGGATGACATTGAAGGTGTCTGAGCCAAAGGACGTGTTAACACCAGTCAGACTGCGTCGGACAGAGCCCCTCTTATATCTCTCTCTCTCTCCACTCGTGATTCATACATGTACAGCCACAGAATTAGGCCACAGACAAATTAAATGAGCTCGCCCATAAATTACGGGACGGAGGGTCGTACATCAATGCCACGGTAGTCATCAATCACTATGGGGTTGGGACTCTTCACTTCCCCTGGTGTGGCGTGCCTGTGAAGGCTACGTGTGTCTGTTCTGTGCCCCCTCCCTGGTTGCCTCATCAATTCTGTCGAGGCTGAGGGATGATAACGGTGCGTTACAGCTGCGCTAGCTAGCGACACGTGGTTACAGCTGTGCTAGCTAGCGACACGTGGTTACAGCTGCCTCGGTTCTTACCCGAGTCTGGCTTCGTCACATTGGCTGATGTCAGACGACTCAGTGGAACGCAGCAGTCTGATAGCTAGATCAAACGGGTTTAGGGCTGTGTGAATCATCGATGGCAAGCCATCAAAGGCTTGAGCTCGACAGGTCTGTTTGAGAAACATGCACAAATATGTCCTTGTGCAAGTGGATGTTTGGGAAACGTCTGTTTGGGAGGGAAGAGTGTGTATACACACCGGTCTGTGTTCGTGTGTGTGCATGTTTATTAAACGGCACTCCTGTAGACGTTTAGCTGGTTGTAAACTCACACAATTACCCATGAGGCCTGTCTTTGTACACACTGTATTTGAGTGAAATGCTGTATGGAGTGAATATTTACATTGCCCTCTGCAGGTACTGCAGATGTGTGTGGGCGGACACTTGTATAAGAAGGCTGTGACCAAGGTGAATACACATTAGTTTCCACTCCTCGTCAATGATCATCCTAACAGCGCTCTCTCCTCAAGGTCTATTTGATCGGTGGCCTACGTTATGTGTAGGAGTTTTAGCACTTCTCCCGAGTTGTGTGAGTAATGAGAAAAATTAGACTTCTTCAGTTCAACATCTTATAAACACTTGGCCAACATGTTTCTGCCATGAGAGGTAGAGATTGAAAGGCTCTTAAAATGACCTTTTCAACACGGCCGATCAGTATCCTGTCTTCTTTTCTCCCCCCTGACCCAAGCCAGGCTTTGTACGGTCTTTGTACAATATTCACCAAGAGTTGTATTTACAAGGTGGTTTTAAATTGTCACAAATTCAATTTTTGACGTCCATGCATTTTAACGAAGCACAGCCTATTCAATCTAACGTGAAACTCAGAAAATCATTTCTAATTAAGATCCATTATAGAGCACACTGCGTGAATGATGTTGCCTGTCATGAACATGTGACCTTTTGGAGTTACATACTTGCTGTATGAACAATTTTGGATTTAAGTCACTGAACTTGGTTTCACCCTTTATTAAAAACAAATCCATAAGCATCTGTCAATCCAATGCATATTTGAAGGCAATCTTTTTGCATTACTAAACATACGTCTAAATCACATTGATTGAGATCATTAAGACTCACGCCCATAGAGCGGTAAAGCCGTCATGGACCATTCATCATACACCAATCAGAATTCCTCCTGACACAAACGCGTCACATAGACTCCACCAGTTGAAAAACTGCATAGGATCCATCATGAAAATGACCTGTATCCACCCAACATCTGCAGTCTATGCAAACGTGATCAAAGGAAACAAATCAGTCTGTTCAATGAGGCCAATTTTATTAAAAGCCATGCAGCTTTATCAAAGGATGACATTTGCTTTGACTGACATCCCCACTTGAAACTCTAGCAAGATATGCTCTGTAAAAAAAACTAGTAATCCACTTTGGGAAATCAAGGTGTTACCCTGCACATACAAACACTACAAGGCTGAGTGGACCTGCGCACACACTCGATTCTTCTGATTTAAGAAAGCCTTTTTAGGAAGGAGATCTCAGGCCATCTCTATCTCCGACGACTGGAGAACACAGCATACATGACAGCTGACAAGAAAAAATGATTTGACCATTTCTTCCACTTGTGGTTAACCACAGTGTGGTTCAAACTGTAAAACAAAATGTATCTTACGTTGAGGTACGTGTCAAGCAGAAATCAATAATTTGAGACATCATTTCTCTGGTAGACAGGTTGCGTCGTTGTCAGCTTAGAAACATCAAGATTTGACCTTACAGTCTGTCAGTGACT
Organism: Mallotus villosus; assembly: GCA_903064625.1. NCBI lineage: Eukaryota > Metazoa > Chordata > Actinopteri > Osmeriformes > Salangidae > Mallotus > Mallotus villosus. Next base: position 577,989 of record CAEFZP010003405.1, on the reverse strand, counting down.
CGTCCTAAAACGTGTCCAAACACAAAACAACATCAAACTTTCCTGGCCTGGCGTCTGACACAAAGTCACAAGCACCTTCCTCCACGTTTTCTGAACGACACACGGCTGCTCTCCGACAAATAAAAGTCAGGAAGTGGATGAGACACACAGGCCTCTCCTCTCGCTTCTCAGGTGAACAGCTGGACTGTGGGATATTTGGCGGGGATAGAAGGAGGCACAGCTGGCTTTTAAGAGGAAGAGCTCCCCTGGAGCCTCTGGGAGGGCACAGCCTGCTAGGCCGTGAAGCGCTGCTCTGCAGGAGGTGTGTGTACAGGCAGAAGGCCTGGGCCACTGTGTGCAGATGTTCCCCCGTTTCGCTGGCTGCCTCCTTTCACAAACACACACATACACACCGCGCGCGCACACAAACGGCACGCATGCCAGTACTGTATCACACGGATAGACGCACAGACATTGACACACACACACACACACACGAGTGGAAACGCACACACCTCCTCTCGTCCTCCCCCCCGTATCCTGTGTGAAGCCACCGCAGCCAGACGCGCCGCTTTCTCAGTGCCCTCCACGGCAACAAGCAGCCCATGACGCAGCACGGCATAGCAGCGCTGTGGGGAACCATGGCGGTGGGTTTCAATGAGCCCTCCAAGGTCTGGGAGACATTACTGAATGCAGGGAGCGACCGCAGGTGCCCCTCAACTGCTACAACAAACTGACTCCCCCCCCCCACCATCAACTCCCCACCGGTACCTCCACCTTCAAAGAAGAAAGCAAAGTCAAACAGTGTGGACCCTCTGAACTTCGGCGCTTATCAAAATGCACCATATCACGTATCCATCGCAGTGTGGGCATATTTTAACGACGGTTTTAAAGAAAACGATCAATAAAACCCCAAAACTTTCAGTTAACGTATGGCCTCGTCTGCATTTATCGACCAGTGGGATCCCCAGGTACTGAGGGGGGAGAAGGAGGCCAGCTGAGGGGGCCGGTAGGACCTGTATGCAGCCCTGCTAACAATGAACATCCACCAACATGCGTTTGAATGGCAGACATTGTGAAAGCACCTCCAAGTACATCAACCTTGCATAAAGAATAACCCCTCTGGAGCCGGGGGAGACCTGGCTCCAGAGCAGCAAGCCCCTCTCATCCTCCAGCCAGTCAGCAGTCTGGTGACAGTGATGAGCAGAGGTGGAGACGGCTGTGTGAGTGGCAGGTCCTGGTGAGGGACAGGACTCTGAGGCGGGCTCCGTACCGTCCATCTGCCCAACAGAGCCCCGGACAAAGTCCCTAGCTGACACCCAGTGGCCTGCATCCAGCGGGCTCGGGCTCCACTGTGACCACCACCGTTTATAGACTTGATATTCACCGTGACACAACGGACTGTGAATGGACTGGAGACTCAGATAACGGTGGAGCGTAACCTAACAGGAAGTCAAATGTTAATCTCGGCCAATCACAAAGTTGCTTCTCCAGCAAATAGCAGTTTGACACCGATGACCTATCACTCCGAAATGTCCAACTGAAATTGAAACTACAGCTTGAGTGATGAATGTGAATCTCAAATATGTAACGGCAAACTGTTTTGCACCAGATAAACAAAAACACAATAGGCAAATACTCATTCTACACGATTCTTCAATTTTTCGGTTGAAATATGATATGATACTACTTATATCAAATTACCAACTGTTTATTTTAGAGTTCAGCTTCATGTAAACATGACAAAGTAGTTTGAAATGAAGTAGTTCTGCCCTTTCATCAATTATGTACCAGTAAGTGGCCAAAGGCTATATTGTTGTCTACAACTACAATTAAATATTGATAGAGCTCCAGCTTTCACCCCAGATTTCATTGTGCTAACAAATATGTTTTGTTTGCCAAACAATTTTTGGGGTTAATAATTGATCAAAAGGCTCCGAGGCTATTATCATTCAGGATCGGCATCGCACGGCTCGTCGTGTCAGAGATCCTGTCCTCTGTCTGACAACACATGCAAAGGCCTCACCCTCTGTGATACATTATTGAATCTCACACCCAGCAAGGTGGTTTTTAACATGGGCACGGGAGCTAACACACCCCAAGCAGCTGACCTTATGGCTGTCTCCATGAAAGACTGACACTTTGCGTGACGGCACTACAAAAGACGTGTTTACGCTCATATTGTGGCTTGCCGGGGTGTTTTGAATTCGGTTTGCTTTTACGTAAACTGTCTCTAGATTACTGACTCAAAGATGGTCATCCATAAACATTTAGTAAAATGCCTGCAGGATGGAAGAATTATGTTTTTACAACCTCAACAGTCCTCTATCCAACTCATTTCAGACGACATGTCTCCTTTGATTCAAGAAGGTTGTACAATCTATACAAGCATTTTATAGACCTTAAAGCAGCCTGATTGGTAAATCAACTTTGACTGCTACTACGTGCTACATAAAAGTTGCAAGACTTGGAGGACCACAAATCCCGGACACAGGAAGATCATAGTGTCCCGGCAGACTATAATGTTGCCCACTGGCTTCTTGTTGGACATAAATCTCCACCTAGCATCCTTGCCTACACACTGGATACAGTGACTGTGACCCTGAAGACTGTAAATTATTCTTTATTTGTTATGGGCGGGGGGGGTTGACAAAAAAAACGCAAACAGAAGCCCCTTACGACCTTTACCACACTGACCATCCACACCTTATTGACTACTCTGTCACCCGTTGGTAACAAAGCTTGATTTGACATCCCATTAGAGGGAGCCTGGGGTGGGGGTGGAGGGGGTGGAATGCGGAGGCGGTAAAAAGAGTGAAATAGACAGGAGCGGGATGGAAGAAAGAGGGAAGAGAGACAGAGAGAGGAGACAGAAAGAGAACACAAATAGGGAGATAGAGAAAATACTGAGACTGAAAGAGAGAGAGAGAGACAGAGGGAGAGAGAGAGAGGGAGAGGGAGAGAGCAGGGGAGGCCGGGGACGTACGGCTCGACTGGATTTAAGCAGGCGGAGCGCTCCCCTTGCTGCTCCCCTTGCTGCTCACCTCGCTGCTGACCGCACTGCTTCACAGGTCAGACACTCTCCCCGGACCCCATTAATACGCCACTCCACCTTGTGGCACACTTTACGCTCTGATGCCCACACTGCCAGCTCACTACCTGGAGGACTTCCCAGCCAGGATGAAACGGCCTCAGAGGATGAAGAGGTCTGAAGTCTGGGAACCTAAAACAAAACACAAAACTGGAAATGGAAAAAGACCGGAGGAAAAAGTTTAAAAAAAAATTCCCTCCTACCAGCTTTAGAAATTGTCACAATGGAACATTTTTGACAACCGTAATTCTTCTGAAGAGAATAAGAAGCCTTTGTACAGTGTGTCCTTCACTGCCTAGCCTAGCACACACAATGGTAGGGTTCAGCCGGGGTCAGGGGTCGCTGCTGCAGGCTCAGGGCCTTTCACAAGCTCTCCTCTGATGTGGCTGCTTCTCTCCCTCTCTCGTCCAGAATTCACCAGGCCTGAATCACACTTCAGGGACAGCCGTGGACATCATGGCATAAATGTGTTTTATAGTTAGGCAGCTGCCGGGGGCAGGCTGCTTTTTATGCCTTTTGGCCCCAACAACACGGCCACCTGCTCAGTGTAAAACCCAGACTGCCTGGCCTTCCTTTACGGGGCACGCTCTGCCAACGACCAGGATATACAGGGGTGTGTTCTCACCAAGACGCCCCGCTTCATGTGCTGCCGTCTGGGGCCATTCATCGGCCCATGGCTGGGTGCTGCCACGGCATGCTGCCCGCTTCACAGAGCCACTGATGGATCTCTCCCACTCGTCCCCACGTCCTTTCCCCCTCACTTCCTCTCATAATGGGGACTCCCCGCCCATGTCAGACCCTGACAACTCTCTTACACAAACCTTCCGGGAGGCTCCCAGTGCGACCATCTCACCCCTCCTCCAACCCTCCCACCCACTCAGGAGCTGGGTGTCATGCAGGGCTGTGGGAGTAAGGTGTGTGTGTGTGTGTTTGGGCAGGGGGGTGGTAAGCCCATTCCAGCACCTGCTCTTCCGGTAAACAGGTTTCTGTGTGAGGGGGGGGGGAGACAAGATGATTATTAGAGGGTTTTTGAGTGCCAGAGAGCCTCCCTCCCTCTCTCTCTCTTTCTCTCCTTCCATTCCATCTCTCAACTGTGCACGGCAAGGCTGAATTACTCCCCGCCAGTGAATAATAAGGCGCTTTATGAAACGTGACGAATGGTAGGCAGCTCTACATGAAATACCAATGAGGAAGCCGTAGCGGCGTGGCAACGCTACACCCTAATATCAACAGTCACCTTGCGTTGCCTCCGTTGCCCCCCGCAAGGGCAGACCCTACAGTTAGCAGAACACACGGCCCGCAAGGGCAGACCCTACAGTTGGCAGAACACATGGCCCAAGCTCACACTGGCATGTAGGCACACAGGCAGGTGAGTGGGCACGTACAGGCAGCCTGCCATGACACATTGGCACACGAGTAGTCACAGAGGATGAAGGTGCCCGTGTGTGTGTGTGTGTGTGTGCGTGCGTGCGGTGTGACGCGTGGGGGAGGTTGTCATAGATTGTGTCTGTGTGAGGGGAGATGAGAGCTGGCAGTGTCACCTGTGTACTGACATGCTGTGTGAATATTTACCCAACCCTCGGTGGCAGCAGTGGGAGATTGGGCGGTGAGTCAGTCATGTCGTCGTCTCCACCAGTTAGTCAGCCTCTTGATAACCCTGCAAACTCCAAAACAGGCTCCATTCAGAACTGACACTCAAGCACGCGCCCACACACACACGCCCACGCACGGCACAGTGCAGTTGTAGCGTTAAGCACCGAACGCCTTGATTATCACGTCTCCTACTCCTGTTCACCGATACAATCTCGACAAGCCAATCCCATGTTTGCCATTTGCTTTTCTTGGACCTTGTTGATTTGCGAGGTAAAGTTTCTGCGATCTCGTCTCGCACGGTGAGCTCGTCCCCGTTTCTGAGTGCATTTACCTAATGCTCTTAAAGCAACAGAGATGAGCGATGAAAGGTCCTCAGGAGAGAAGCGATGCATCTTGGGCTCTCCTTTATCTCGCCTGGCTGTTTCACATCAGGTCATCCCCCAGTCACAGATAAAAGCTTACTTTGCTGGCGTGTTTGTTTGCCTGCTCGCACACTTTGAACCTTTCAGAGCAAAATGAGTCCTGTTCTGTTTCAACTGTGGCATTATTCATGATCCCGGGTTAGGATGCACGGCTAGCGATGATAGTACACCTGAACGGGACCGGGCGCATGCTTTTATTATTTCATGAATGCGTGTGCGGGTCAGTGTGTGTGTGTGTGTGTGTGGGGAGTATTAATAATATGTGTGCGTGCGATTTTGCGGTCTACCCTTTTATCTTGGTCTTTCACACAGAGAGAGGGAGTGAGTGCGTGCATGAGTGAAGTTGTGTGTGTTTGCACATTCTCTGCGGGGACTATTTCAACTGAGGGCAAAGGCACAGAGAAAGTTTGGGAGAGCTTTTATGTACTTTGGAGTGAAACGATCCTAAGAAAGCCTTTTATAAGGCCTCTTTTTATTCCAGCTTCCACTTTCAGAAGGGCACTCACTCAATTACCCAGCTCCCTTCCTCTCCCCTTCAACCCCTCCCCCTGCCTCTACTCCAGTCTTGGGTCTGCATCACTGCAGCTTGTGAAGGCATCGCCATGGGCTAAGAGCATTGACTGCATGGTAGTGGAGCAATGTGGGCCACATCAGTGACTATGTCGTGAGTCAGCCGTTTGAAACCAAAACGTTGAAGCATTATTTTAACAGTGTCACTAGTCCTTTAAATCACAGGGAGTGACATGGTCCCTGCAAAAAAACATTTGTTTCCAATTTGACTAGGCTAACTTCATAGGATAAAATGTTGTGACCAACTCCATCATACTGGAATGTGGCTTACTGTATATGATCCCCTCCACCCCCCACAGCCAGATACCTCACAAGTTTAAAGCTTTTCATCTATTAGACATCCCATCTCCCACAAAGGATCTCTCTCGCTCACCTTTCTCTCTCTCCATCCTCTCCTCTCCCGCTTTACATCTGCCTCACAAAAGGGAGACTCTGACAAAGAAGACAGGACTCAGTGATCTGAATCAAATGACGAGAGGAGGAGGAGAGGAGTGGAGGAGAGATGGGTGCCAGGGAGGGAGGGAGGGATGGAGAGAGACTGAAGGGAGGCATGAGGAGGGAGACGTGGATGGTTTTTGACAGGTTGAAGTCTCCCCTGTGCTGCCCCTTACCCAAGCTGGGAGACACGTCTCCTGAAGCAGGTGGTGGGGTGGGGGGTGGTGGGGGGGGGGTGGTGTGCGTGAGAGCGTCGGTGGAAAGGAGGGGTATTTGGGGAGGAGGGGGTGGGTGGCTAGACACTACAGGGCCATGTTGCGAGCTTCACAGCCCCAGGGCTGACAGGGGAAAAGAGGCCAGATTGCTGTCTGTCGATCCTCCTGTCTGTCCGTCCGCTGGGGCTGAGCGAGAGGGCAGGTTGGGAGGAGAGAGAGGCCAGCAGGGAAACTCATGGGAGTTCTCTGCTTGGCGCTCTGCTAGGATCCTGATTTTAGAGGGAGATTGAAGGAGATTGCTCAGAGACACACTGTTCTGGTTCGGTATTGGCTAAAACGGGTTGTTTGCGATTGATGTATTCATTCATTATTTACATAAGAAAAACTGTCAAGATTTTTTGTCTCTTTTAAGATGGTGTCCTGTGATTAGACTGTATTTCCTGAACTCCTCAAATGAATGTCCAGCGTCTCGGTTGTTTGATTAATTAAGATAAAGAAGGTGCAACTAACACCAATCAAGCCAGTCTGAGCACTGCTTGGTTTAACCTGCAATCTTTCAGAATGCAACATGGCTTACTTATCATATTTACCTCAGGTTCCATGTCTTCATGTCTATATGAACATCATCCACCAGGTTGGGCAGGGAGCTGTTTTTAGAGCACACACCTGGAGAACACTGGGAGGAAATCTTTCAGAGACAGACACACACATACTTATCCAAACACACCCATTTATCAAATGCATGCATTTAGGAGCAATGCTCTACCGAGGGTTTCCAGACAGATTCAGCCCAGGCAAGAAGGGAGTCGTTCCTTCTAGCCTGGCCTTGTCTCTATAACCCTCATACCCCAAGTAGGTGGAATGCAAAACGCAACATAATTATGTTGTGCTCCCGCCGACAGCTGATCTGTCTGCCTCCGCATTAGCGAGCGAGCGAGCTTGCGTGTTTACCGCGCTACAGAGGGAGAGATGGAGGAGAGGAGAGTGTGTGTGCGTGTGAGGGCTCGGCCCATCTTTCAGGTTCTGACAAGGCTATTTACCTGGGGTGTAAAAATACAAAAAAGCCCCGCACCCCCCACCCTGTTGCCACGTAGCGTACCGGAGCGCCGAGCTCATTAACAAACCAGACCCTCCAATACTTCATCCCATTGGTGTTGCAGCCGAGCAGCCTGGCACTATCCCTCACCCTCCTTCTGAACTAGTGCAATTACACCAGAGCAGACAAATACAGCAGGGGAGGCTAATATTTCTAAATCACCTGGAAAGTTGGTGAGACAGAAAGAGCTGTTGTTCTTTGCTGCAGTGTTGCGGCATTCCGAGGCACCCACACAACTTGCCAGTTCACTTTCTCTCTGAGTGAAAACACCAATATAAGCAGCACGCGGTAATTAAACGAGTGATTGTGCTCCTCACATCTTTGTCTGGAGATCACAGCTTGTTTGGAGATGACTCCATCTGTTCTCCTGGCAGACTGAGATGAGAGCAAAGATCATCCCCTCAGCTATGTGGAGAACAGAGATATGATAGAGATATCAACTGAAATAGAGAGCAAGAGGAAGGGGAGGAAGAGAGAGATGGATAAAGATATGGACACAGAGGAAGAGGTACACAGAGAGAGAGAGAGAGGGTCCCAAGGGTTCAGAGATCACGCTTTGATGTCAGTCCCTGTCTGATGATGTCACATCTGGATGGGCTGTGGAGTAGAAGAGGGACGTGGCACGTGCGAGAACACCCCATTGGGCGGTCGCATGTTAGAAGGGGGAGGGTTAGGAGGGGTTAACACTAAGAGGCTGGGACAGGAAGGGCTCCTGTGTTCCATTTGATACACACTCCTGGGAGCGACACGGCGCAGGCAAGGAGGCAAACACAGGAGGCTATACACAGCCCTCGTGTTTGCACACTCACAAAACCGCTGTCAATTACATAACCATCTGGACAAACACTGTCTGGTCTAATGACAGAAGAACATTCTCTACCTATTTCATTAAATGCTAAGCTTTTTCTTCACGGATATTTAATGCGTTAAGTACAAAAGATGAACGCTATAACATTTCCTAAGGCAAAACGGTTTTGTCTTGTTCACAAATCCTGTTTTTAACAGCGGCAAAGATGGGGAAGTACTTTACAGTCATCCAGTTTTTCTTTGATAGTACTTTTGCTAAACTGCCGTTGGACTTGACAACATTATCAGCTTGTCTGTGACAGTGAAAGATAAAAGGCTAGGATGTGAGGGCCCGAGATCTCCTGCTTTTATAGGTCTGAATACTCCCATTCATCAAATGCTGGAGCGCACTGCAGTTTCTAGGACTCAACTTGGCACAGGTAGCCAAGTCAATACAGCTGCATTGTGTGAGGAATATGTTGACTTGACCACATAATAAGGCACTTCTCATCTGGAGTTTCTCCCTTGTGTGGAACAGAGAGAGAAGCTAGGTTTAGACTATCAAATACAAATAATTTGGATGTTCGTAACTGATGTCATGCTGTTTAAGGAAACAATGTATAATGTGAAAGAAGCCAAGCCACTCAGAATTCGGTTTGTATAACAAAGTGGTTATTATTTAGTATGATATTCCATTACATACTCTATGCAGGAACAATGTGCATAAACGTAACTTTTTTTTCTCTTATGGATAAAAATAAACAAAGATGTTACAAATATAAATTGTTTTTAAGACGATAAAAACAGACTCAAAAATGAAGCTGACGGGTAGGCAGGGATAAGTCATTTTTAGATATGTTGAAGGGAAAAATATTACTAACTTCCATATTAAGATAATCTTTTTTTCTTCATGTCACAAGAAAGTAATCTAACAAATTAGGAAATAATTGGAACTGTGGCAGTTGGGAATCATAGCTTAAAAAGAGTACTTTGCAAATAGTAATTTCTGTGGCGAGGTCTGAGCCATATTCCAAGGATTGAAATAACAACATTGAAATTTATTTAGCTTGCTTGGCAGAACAACAAGTTAAAGTGCACCACAAATAAATTCTGAACCTGATTTTCCCTGTCAATACCACTTGGCACCTTACAGTTTCTGATACCCCTGCCAACCCATTTTACACAGTTACCATCAACATGAATTGTACATTACAGTTTTTGTCTCAGTTAGTAGAAACCACAGGAATGAGGAGGAGATGGGTCGGGGCGTTCAGACAGGACAGGAAACACTGGTGATGTAGTTCAGTCCACAGACTGCACAGTTCTGCAGCTGACCTATGCTTCTACACACAGACTACACTACCCTAGAACACAATGGGACAATTACAACACTCACAATGGGAAGGCTGTCTTCTATCAATAACAAAGATATTCTTCAATTATTAAATCAAATACAACGCATATGTATTTATAGCCAAACAAGACTTTTTAGAATATTTGCATTGAATGATGTCAAATTGTATGTTCAATTACACAATTTATGTAATTAAATGTACAATTTAATTAAACAATGCCATTTATGTCCTTAGTATTAGATGTAATAAAAACTGGTTTTAACATTTGGCTAGTGTGGACAAATCTAAGTTTCACTCTGTAAAATCTGAACTATACTATACTGCTTTTGACAAGGGGAGATGTTTATCCCTTTTCATAAATACAAAACAAAACATAAGAACTGAGTATCCAGTCAGAGCTTTATAACACTTTCATGTTTTGAAAGAAAAAAAATTAACAAAAGAAACTTGGCACATCAAAAAACAGAAATTGATTAAAGTATGATAAAACAGTTTGTCAGTCTAATCATGAACAGAAAAACACCCAGTAGCCATTGTTTCCCAGCAGACATTGGAGCATGCATTCTGGGTATGATGATGCAGATCGAATGCCGTGGGTGTCACTTCACAGCGTGCGTTTGACAGTATGGGGATTCAGAGGAGACTTACTGTTCTTGCTGAGAGTGGAGTAGAACAGAGAGGACAAAGCAACCCAATGCCTCGCGCATAGCTAGATGTTCCGGAAGGCTCTCTCGTGTCTGACACATTCCGAGCCATATAGAAGCCTCTGCATACATGCAGACGGTTACCATCTGTTGTTTTTTCTTTCTATGACACGCTGAATCCTATGTTGTCACAGCTCACTGCATTTATGATCTTCAGGAAGAAAAAAAAAGACATATTCAGACTGCCTTGCAGCAACGGAGGTGCACCTTGAACCGAGCGAATTGTGGTGTTGAGTATAAAATCTTGTTGATGAGCCCGTACAGCCTAGTAGAGAAGTGTACAGCCTAGTAGAGAAGTGTACAGCCTAGTAGAGAAGTGTACAGCCTAGTAGAGAAGTGTACAGTCAAGCGTCACATCACACAGACAGTTTAAACGAAAACTCTTGATCTAGTCAGCCCAGTAAGTCAAGCACACTAATTCTTTTTTTTTCCTGTCAGGCTTCGGTTCCGATTACGGCGAGGGTTTGATTTGTACACAGTTGCCAGCGGTGTTATGTTAATATTGAGACATATCACGTTATGGTAATGGTGACTCAGGCCATGAGCAGCTCAGCTAAAGGAGGGGGGGGGTGGAGACTTGCCTTCCTAGGACAGCCACCATCTTGTCCACGTTGGCCTGCAGTGTATCCCATTGGCAATCCCATCTCCCCTGTGGGGAAAGTAGCTGATTCACTCTTGCATCTCCTTATCCTCCCTACATTGAAGGGACATGACTGCTGTGGGCATTCTCTCCACAAAAATGCATAAATATGTAACGAAAGAAAAGCTAAAGTAGCCTGCTAAAACAAAACGGACTCCATTATTTTACAGTGATGCTTGGAGCTTAATTTTGTCCTCGTCCGGTGCTCAAACACATGCCCAAACTAGTCGCTACTAGTATGGGTTATTTTCCTTTGACATGTCTGTTTCAGTATAATAAATTGTTGGATTATTGTGAATTCAAAGACGGTTGCGCTGACGATTGCAGAAAAGTGTTAGTAGAAAAAGCACAAAGCACTTAGCCATGACCCCGGCCTGATAGTTTGTCAAAGCAACAGGGTCAATAGTAGAGCTCCTCACAATGTGTGAGAGGGGGGGCTTTTTACAATTCAGTCGAGCAATTGCTCCCCCTGAGAATGAATGTACCTCTTCTCTTGTAAGAGTGACTCGTTTCACATGCTAGCATTAGCTAGCCAGGAGCTCCACTGGCTTATCATTTTGCAGGCTTCATCTTTGTTTCTGCTTTTTGTGAGAACAGTGCAAGGAAGACCCTGGCAGCCTATTCTCAGTACCCTGGCCAATAATAGACATCTGAGAAAAACTGTGAAACAATAAATAATTCTCTTCCATGACATAGCCTAAGGAAATTCAGTCCTATGTTCTGCGGATCAATAAAGCACATTAACTGGGTGGATCTCTACGCTTTTCTGAGATATGTCATCGATTGCCTGTGTATCACCGCATCATCTGTGGTGACAGTCAAATTTCGGGTGTGTTTGATTATAGGATGGAATAGAAAAACGCTTAGATGAATTGTATGAGGTTAATAGGATTGTATTCTGATAAACTATCTTATGCAAGTTACAATAGGCCTGCTGTCACTCTGAAATTGGGGACCGATGACAATAGGCATGACCTATTTTAGTGGCAGTGTTAGTATGGATTGGGTAGCAGATATATGAATTCAAACTTAAATGATTTCTGAGCGACTTGTGTATGATAAGTCAACTTGAGAACAGCAAAACCCATCACTAACGTCAGCAAATCCAAACGTTTTGAAAATAACGTTTTTGATGGGTCGTTTTACAAGTAAAGCGGTGAGAATGTGATGAATAAATACGTAAGGCGTCGGATAACACTGCTGTTCAGTGTCCTGTGTGTGATGTTCTGTTGTGGTTCGTTCCCCTCAGGTCCGTGAGGGTTCCGAGGCGTTCCGATGTCCTCGAGGTCTGACCACGTGAGTGTGTGTGTGTGTGTGTGTGTACGTGTTGGAGTATGCCAGTGAGTGCATGCAAGTTTGTTTTGTGTGTAGGTGCGCGCCACAGGAGGTGAGGTCCATATCCCCTCCTCAGACATCCTCCGGGTCTCCCCCTCGCCGGCCTCTTTGGCACTTGTCTAATGTCCTGTGGTAGGCGCTGTGGTAGACGCGGGCGATCATCGAGCCTGGGGATTTGCGTTGTGGCGTGAGCGGGATCTTTCCAGGACTGCACGGCGGTTGTCTAGAGGAGAAGAGAGACATAAAAACCCAGTGTTCAATCAAAAGCTAACGGTAAATATGAAAGGTCATGGATTGAAAGAGAGAGAAGGAGACAGAGGAGATGGAACAACAACGAGCCCAGACCAGCTGATTGAGAAGAGGAGCACGGGTGGATGGAGGAGCACTGGAGGGTGCAGGGGTAGATGTGTCTGCTGTCATAGTAACTCTACTGCTGAGCACCTTTACCTGGTCTGACCTCAGTCAGAGTGCACGCTGAGGCGAGACACTTAACACAGGCACTCACATACCCACGCACACACACTCCCCAAGAACTGAAGAGCCAGGAAAGAGAACCACAAAAGTACAGAACAAAAACAATCTGTAGATAGAGAGAAGAAGGTAGAGAGAGATGCATACGGGAGGAGGAGGAAAGGGGGCAGAAATGGATAGCAACAGGCTGTTCCATTAAGCACGGATAGAATCCCTCCATAACTGAAATGAATAGACTACTTCAGTCCCACACCACTGTAAATAGAATTGGGTTGGTTATGTTCTGGTGATTCAACAAGCAGTCCACCGGTCCTGTGGGCACAGTCTGGCTTTGCTCTGATGCCCACCCTGCCCACTGTGGAGTCACACCCACGCCAGTCCTGTGCTTTCCAGCCACGCCTGCCCAATCCTTTTGGGCCTCCCCCCCAAAAAAGCTGGTGGCAGGTGTGGGCCGACCGTTAGGAAGCATATCCATGGAGATGGGCACACCCATGCGGGGCTCCCCTTGGCTTGCCGAGCATGGCCACCGTGCCCATTACTCAGTACCAGCTGTGGGGCGCCAGGCGTCCTGGGCTGGCCGTTGTTTAATGGTGCCAGCGCCATCCATCACGTCAGGTAATGAGCTGAGAGTGACTGTGATCGCGGGGACACCATTTCTCTCTCTCTCTCTCACACACACACACACACCCAAAACACACATCACACTGTCTCCAAGACGACCGTCCTGGTGGAGAACACAGGCTGCTTCAGATCAGGAGCACCACGGAGATGGGGCCGAGGAGCAGGAGGAGAAGAGAAAGAAAGGGAGGGAACGCAGAGAGACTGAGCAAGAACCACGGACGTGCTACTGCATCCTCCCTCCGCCTTCACATGTCACATGGGTGAAAGCTGGAGCTGGTGACCTCCGACCTGTGCATCCTTGAGCAGTTCAATCCGCCGTCACCCAGCGCTTTTCATCTGCTCCCCGTTCATAACTCATCAAGCCTTCCTCTTCGCTCCGGGGCTGATCTACACTCCCTCGCTATTCAATGTAAAACAGCATCCAAGCTTACGATGGAAACGGAGCCATACAAAAGGATCCAACTTCAAAACTGGCTTGTCAGAGTCCAAGACCCACCTCTTGCCTCATTATTTGCAAGTCCAATCAGGATGACCTCATTTCTTGAGTTAGCCCTGCCCCCTGACCCCCGGCCTATCAGAAGCTTCCTGAGCCTGTGCCTGGAGAGCAGACAGCCTTCATATCTCCAGCACTGCTCAGCCAGTATACATTACAACTGCCAGGAAGAGGAGAGATGAAAGAGGAGGAGAGACACTACCGAATTAGAACAAAGATCAGTAGATGGAGGAGGCATTAATACATTAAAAACACAAACAATAATCGAGGAACTGTTCAAACGTGGCTTCAAAACCCTTGCACAGTGTTAGGGCAATTTGATCTGATAAAAGGGTAAATTAGAGGACCAAAATGCCCCCTGTAAGTTTGATTTATAATTCTATGTCATTTTACATTTTAAATAATTTTAGGCTTGAAACTCGACCTTGACCACACGTTGGAACCATGGATGGCAGTATTGGCATTTAGGAAACAAAATCAAACTGTGTAAAAAAAAATACCGGGTACAAGGCTTGGCTAGAAAGTAATTGCCCCAAACTCACAACACTGAATACCCAGGAAAGCTCTTATACAACACGAGAGTGGGAGAGAGAAGAGGGAAAGAGGCCGGTAAACTGCAGCTCCCGTTAGAGGATCCTTGAATGAGGAGCTATTTGCTTCTCAATAGACTTTTCAGTTTCTATCTGCAGGTTTATAAAAGGCCATCTTTACCCCCCCACATCAATCTGGCACAACAATTGAACAAACAGCAGCCATTTCTACTGGGAAAAGAACATCAACGGCTATCCTCTACACAGAAACGAACATTCCACGAGACACACACACACACACACACACACAAATTCACCAGACAACTTCAAGGGTATTCTAGCACTGATCACACATCAGTCTACTGCCATTGGTTTTGATGGCTTCTTTACCTGCTTCTCCCACAGGCGACATCTTTCAGAGTGAGGCACAGCACAGCAGCGGGAGAGGAGATTGACAAAAGAAGAACAGCATTTCTGGTTACAGGGGGGACATGTTCTGCTCTCCAGAACTTAATTAAACGCTAACGCTGGCCATTGTTTTTCCAAGTGTTAAGCCTGCCAAGGGGGATGAGCGAGGAGTTATGTACGTACACAGACACTCTCAACACACACACACACACATTTAGGGTACATCTCAATGATCTGTGCTGCAGGGGAGCGGTTTCAATAGGAGAAGGGTTATATAGGACGGGAAGACACCAAGACTACTAAGTAGCTAAACGACACAGTGCAGCCTTTCTCTGATTGGCTGGAATGCCTCCAGTGAAATGTCATTTCATGTGATGATAGAACGATAGTCCTCCCAGTGTCTCTGGTGCATTCCCCAAAAGAGATTAAAAACCATAATGGCTTTTGTGTTACTGTCATCTTTGGCTAATTACATGGAATTACATCATCAGCGAGGCCTGTGATCCGAATGAAAAGCAAAGCTGCCAGTCGTCTATCAAAGCGTGCGCTCTCCCAGGAGCCCCTCTCAGTCTGGGGCTCGCTACGTAAACAGGACGACTCCAGGACCATGTGACGTCCCAGTTCATTACCGGACCCAGACGGCTGGACCTGCCCGGAAACATGCCCTCTCTCATATCTCAGGGTCAGAATGAAGAATGACATGGGTGTAATAAGCATCACCCGCCCCTTCACCAGCATACACGCGCGCGCCACCCATCAAGCGGAACACACCTGCACGCCATACTTCCATATTTCCACAAGACAAAATGCAATATAGGTGATTGCATCTGGGGTGCGCCTTATGTCAACACGTTGTGTTTAGCCCGGTCTCTGTGAGAGCGTGGTGAGTGACTGCAGCCGGTGCAGCGGCCTCTATCTCCCCCTTTCATCTCTCCCCCGTCTCCCCCTCTCCCTCCTGCCAGACTGGAGGCTGCAGAGTAATGGCCTAGCGAGGCCGGGAACAAGATACAGACTATAAATGGGATGCAGGGGGGAGAAAAGCTATTTCTTGGGGCTGTAACTTATGAGATGGTGGGAGCAAAACTGGAGTTGCACCAAACAGGGGCCCCTCCTTCAAACGACAGGAGAACTCCTTTGAAACGGGCAGGAGAGAAAAACAAAAACAGGTCTCTAAAAGGTAACTTTTAGGTCCGTAGAGAGAGAGAGAGACAGAGACAGAGACAGAAGGAGGGTGAGGAGGAGTGACAGAGAGAGATAGAGAGAGAATAAGAAGGAGAGCAGTGAAAAGCGGGAGGGGTGAGAGAAGGAGAGAGGCGGGGAGGGTAGATGAAGGAGTGAGTGAGAGGGTAAGAAGCGGTGAGAGGGAGAAAGTTGAGAGAGAGAGAGAGGGAAAGAGGGAGGTCAAAGAACAAAGGGACGTGGCGAAGCCTTTGGAATCCGATACACTCCATCAGTGGAGTGATGGATAACTTGGGGACGAAATGTATACACACACGCTGCATTAGAGACGATTAAAGGATCACCGGGACCAACTGCTTTGGATCATGTGTGTCGGCAGAGAGCATTGTGCATTGTGCCCCTGACTCTCCTCACTGGACTGGGACTCTAAACTCAAGACCACACGGCCAGCAGCCCCGTTTCCCTTCGTCTCCTTTTGAAAGAGGCTCGTGAACGTCCATGAGGCCCTCCGTGGTGCCGTCTGTGAGGAGCACCAGAACGCCACGTGTGTGTGTGGACGCCGTGTATGCGCGTCCCTGCGTGGCGTTCTGCACCAGCAGATCTGAGGGGGGGGTGGGGGGGGGGTCGGAGGACCCCGCGGCGCCGCTGTGGTGGTGTTGATGGGCACGTCGGCGGGAGAGGGGATCAGAGCGGTGTGTCTGAGGGAAACACGGGCCGAGGATAAACACGCTGAGGCAAGACGCTGAAATCCCCCCGTCCTCTCTCTTCTTCTCCCCCCTCTCTGTCTTCATCTCTCTCTCTCTCTCTCTTTAGGCTCCATCACTCTGGTATTCTCTCTTTCTCC
The DNA here is from genome assembly GCA_903064625.1 of Mallotus villosus. Taxonomy (NCBI): domain Eukaryota; kingdom Metazoa; phylum Chordata; class Actinopteri; order Osmeriformes; family Salangidae; genus Mallotus; species Mallotus villosus. Next base: position 561,222 of record CAEFZP010003405.1, on the reverse strand, counting down.
CTTTGCAAGTCTCCATCATTCTCTCCTCTCTCCGTCTCCATCGCTCTCCGTCCCACTCTCTCTCTTCTTTGTCTCTATCCCTCTCGTTCTCGTTCTCTCTGCTCACCTTCCCCCCCTCTCTGTCTCCCCCATTTCTCAGACAAGCAGCCTAAGGATTTAAGGATGTTTACGACAAGCGACGGGACATTCGTCAAACCCCAAAATGCTTAGGAACCACCATGAAGCCACCCAAACATGCACACAACATGAAACGTAAGGCAATGCCAATAAGATTGCTTTGGCGTGTAGTATTCAAGCACAAGGATTGGCAGCTTGCATACAGTGAACCTAGACAAAGTGCGTCTAAGATGCCAGTTTGTTGACACAAACATTCATTAGGTTAATTGCATTTCAAAGCAAGGGAATCATAACATGAGAAATGCGAGGTGACAGCACGAGGGTTGGAACGGATCTTGAAACGTCTATCTGGCGTCTTCATCGCCAAACGCTCGCTCGCCACGACGGCCCCCCCGCTCAGCGCACACGCCATGTGCGCGGCGACCTCGCCGGAGAGTGACCCAGATACGCACCGCATCCATTCTGCTTCCCCAACCCCCCACCGCTCCGAGCCACCTTCAGGAGTCCATTAAACTTCTCTCTCGACCCCCCTGCCTCCGCCAGTGGACTTCTATACCCTTATTTAAAAGGAAGCATCTTAACTGATTTTTCGCTACAGGCCTTGCTTTGCCCACCGCTGCGCCTCCACACCCTTTCTCCATTGTCTGCTCTCTCAATTTTTCTCCCCTCCCCAGCCACTATGGCTGAAAGGGGAGCTGTGCCTGAGAGTAATGTCTCCTGACAGCTCGGCACCCAATACGGCACAGGAGAGCTGGAAATCACTACACATGTCCATAAACAAATGCTTATTTTTAGAGGAAAAGAAAAGTAGTAGTTTATCTCCTCGGCGGGAAGCCTTTGACAGGTTTGTACTGGGGACAAAACAGCGGAGGGAAAGAGAGAGGTTGTCTTTTGTGAGCGTGCGTCTCTCTGTCTGTGGCGATGTGTTTGTGTGCGCGCCAGAGTATTGTAAGTGTGGAGTAATCTCAGAAGAGAAGTCCAAACTCCTTTCTTTCTGGCGAAGCCTAGCATGTGTTCTTCCTAACAAGCTTCCACTTGTGATTGAAAACAACAAGCTTGACAGGCTGCCGGCATGTCTGATTTCTCATTGGGCTTCTCCCATTCAGAAAATCCCCTCCAATATATGCGATGGACTTGAGGCCTTTGCCACGGAACGATGCTTCCTGGCATGGCTGGTGTGAAGGGGGCACCCAGCGCCCCAGCAAACAGACAGATGAAAACAGTTAGACGATCGATCCCTGCCAGAGGCCAAACTTCAATTCATGATCACCTCCATGGCAGAATCTAGAAGCAGCTTTCAAAAGGAATATGAAATTCAGTCTGAAAATATACTTTTACTGAGCGTGTTAGAATTTTTCCAGTCTGAATGACTGTCTTTGCTTTAAAATAAACTAAACTAAATATAAACCAACGTCTCTGCTGACGTGAGCCGGGCAGTGGGCCTGGAGCTGGGCCTTAGCGTGGGGGGGGCGCTAGCGTGTGGGGGCGCTAGCGTGGACACTACGCTGGTTTGCATGGGAGTTCATTAGGAGCCTAAGCAGATAGCCAGGGGGGCAGGCTGACGCCAGGGCAGACACAGATGGGGTCTATGGCAGAAGCCTGGGCCTTCCAGACCCCGAGCCAGGAGAGCGGGTAATCCATCAGGCCCAGCAGAGGGGCGCCCCGGGGAGCCCCGAGATGATCCTCCAAGACTGATTGGTGCTGGACGGGAGGCCTTGCCCCCGGCAGAGCAGACATCATGGCCGGAGTCGCTCCAGCGAGGCCCTAGCCCGACCACGCTGAGCCAAGGCACTGACCTGCTTCAGCTTGGCCCAGCCCGGCCTCGCTCTGCCCGGCTGGCACTTCTACCGCCCGTCGTCCACACTGCTGCGACATCTACACACAGAGTGCTGCAGCACATGAGCCACGCCGTGGTGTATGATTATATAGCAGGCGTGCTATGCATCATTCACCTCCATGGACACACCCAGACAGTGTGCCACACAACATGTACAGCACATCAACTCTCTCTCTAGGAGCTCCACACCCTATGCATTATCTCTCACCATCCATCTAACCAAAGTGTCAACACAGACATCTTGAGGCTCGCCTATAATGACATGCATAGTGCTCTCCTGTACATCCACCCAGGAATGCATGTATGAAGGGCAGACTGCCTGTGTAACCAGGCAGGAACCTAATTGTTGTGGACAAGATGGGCGGCCGTCTGCGGCTTAAACCAGGCTGTGATGATGAGGTCGAAGACATGCTCTTGCCAGCAAGGGGGAAAGGAGAGGGGGGGGTGGACGGTGGACCGCCTGCCAACCCACCGTGCCGCCGCCATGGCAACCCAGATGACTGACAGGTGGATAAGTAGACTGAGAGATAGTTAGACAAATGGATGCTAAGATATAGCTTGACAGACAGATGGGGGCGTAAATGGATGGTTTGGCAGCATGATAAGGTAAATAGACTGATGGATCACCAAACAAATACAGGAAGAAAAAAGGGGGCGGCTTGCGGACACACAAAAGCCTCCTCTTAGATAGGAAGCCAGATAGGAAGATAAACACAGATGGATCGTGTTGATACGCGCGGAGAGGGAGGGATCGATAGATTGTTTTATTCCATTTGTTTGCCAAACTGAGATATTTGATATCGTCGGTGCATCACACATCAGCTTGAGCGAATGCCCTGGGTGAGAGAGACTCACGTCTCAATCTGTGTCCCCCAGTCAATCTGCCTCGTGTCGCACGTCAACACTTTCTGTGTGTGTAGGGGGGGAGGTGCTCTTATAAATCTTTCCTTGTCCCAGGAGACTGACATATATGCATACGAACACTCAACATGACAAGAGGAGAGAGACCTTCCACTTTAGCCAGTATAAATCACTAGGCAATGGGGGGGGGGTAAGGGTTGGGCGCCATTACGATGTGTTAACCCCTTGGCCTTGGGACCGGCACTTATGGGTGGTGGAGGCAGAGAGTGGCAACCATGGAGTGGCTATCAAAAAAACTGATTTTTGACATTCCCCAAACTAAGATGGCCACCCCTTTTCTTCATGACTTCGAATCCCATCAATGATGTCAGCATGGGGAGAAGAGGGCATGTGAAGGTTTGAAGGGAGGGCATCTCTTTTGACGGAGCGGCGCCTTCTCTCTCAGCTCCTTGAGGGACTTCGGGGGCGAGCGGAGACAGCCCTGAGTAGTGTTGCGGGGCTTTTAATAGACAACAGGGGCCCAGAAACCATGCCCTTTAGAGGAGCTGCATCTCTCACTGTCTGACAGCCTACAGAGGCCTAGCCCTGCAATGACACCTTCAGAGTGCACTCTGCAATGACACACACACACACAGTGCATGCACACATTTAAAGATGCTGAGGAAAACCAGAAGGCACACAGTTTCAACCCCAAAACACGCTTACACACACCTGACAGGTGCATTGCATGGGAACGATTGGACGATGGACTAACTCGGGACAAGGATTGGCCAGTGACGAGAGGAAGCAGCAGCAACTCTGGGGCAGCTTGAGAAGGAGGGGCAACGGTGACCTATGTTATCTGACAGTGACGAGAAAGTGGCCCTACCTTCAAATTACAGCAGCAGCTGTGGGTTTTAATGGTAACTGTAATTATCGGCCGCTCTTTTCTCACAGGAAAGACACAACGTTGTGTGCAGTTGGTGGTCTTCCTGCCTGATATTCTGCTCAACAATGGCGTGCACCTCTCAAAACAATAAGAACTCGCTCGGACCTCTCTCCCAGGCCTTGTGGAAGTAAATATAAATAAATCATGTTCTTGTTTATCATTTATTTATTTATCTCTCTTTTTAAGGAGTTTTAAGCGCACAAAGAGAGCCGAGAGGAGACCCGTGAGGTTGCAAGCCTTACTTCGCCTTCCTCAAAAACATCAGGCCCATTTGGTGGAATAACAGCCCCTCCCTTATCTCGGTGGGCTTAGAGGAGAGAGTGAAATACCTCTCTTTCCGTAAATCATTCATCCGCAGGCTATCCCTCTTGTATACAAAGCAGCCAGCTCTTCCATGGAGGCTATGCGCTCCGCTTCCTCCTCGTGCTACAGTATGTTCCAACACTGCCAGTGTGACTACCAGTGGGAGGTTGTGTGCGTTGGTGTACATGCTTCCTGCAGAGCGCGGGTGGGGGGGGGCATACATGCCGTGTCAACAGATCTCACAGTACTCAGGAGAGACCAAGGGGCTTGCCATGGAATTGTTTTGTGTTATTGGTGACCTCAGTTCACCTTTGCTTTGGGCTTTCACTTTTGTTAAAGAGCTATGATTTTCGCATTAGCAGAAGCCTTTGGAACTGGAATTCTTTCAAAGGGGGGCTGAGCGGAGTCGACCATCCGCACACACAGCGGCTGATATGGTCCGCTGTCTCTCTCTGTAGGAGCTCAATGGGATCTGTTTCCCTTGACTGTGTCTGACACTCTCTGTCGATAACCGTTGCGTGTGGAGGTGAAGGTGTGCCTCAATTTGTGTGTGGACGGGATTAAGGTTGTGTTCGACCACACGCAGCTCCGCGACGCATCCTCCGAGACGTCACGGACGACAATGGATTTCTCCTTAAATGAAAGATTCATCCACTTCCATTCACTTATTCATCAAGGAAGAGGATTTTTCAAGCAAAGAGGCCTCTCCGGAGATGTGGCACTCACATGCCAGGCCGGTCGCCACTCTGCCCGCAAGGTTTTCAATAAAACAAGCAAACAACACGGATTCCAACACGGATAAATAAATGATGGTTCCTGAATAAAGTGCTGTACACAGAGCTTCACCCCTGAATCCTCATCACTCTTTAATGGGGCCCCGGCCGGGTCCCGGTCTCCCCACAGCAGGATGCGGGCGGCGAGGCGGCCTGGGAGGCGAGAGGGGGGGTGAGCGACTACGTGTCTGAGGTACGCTCTGGTTGGTTCAACACAACGGCGTCGCCACGTTGGTTAGGATCCCGCGGTGTCTTTTTAAGGATTTACGAGATGAAACCGCCGTGGCGAGACAGGCTATCACCTCTCCCTGTCGGTCTCCCACCGCGAGGGCTCTCTCCACCTCTCTTCCTTCCCTTCTCTCTCTGCCTGTCCTCCGTCTTCATGCTTCTGCTCAGACTACCCTCCCTCCCTTCTTCTGTCAAATCCCGCTTCACAGCAGTTTGAAGACGCAGACTGGATGGCTCGCCAGATGCTTAGGCATCTGTCACAACAAACTATTGTTAGCTAGTTTTGAATAAGATCTACATGCGAAGAAACCATCAAATAAGGGATACCTCTGAGGGCTGGGGAGGAGAGGATCTAACGTAATCTCCCACACCTGCTTGCCTGAAGCACTGAGCTCGAGCCCCTCCAGGTAAGACACACACACGCGTACGGAAAAGGAAAAGACAATCTCGAGAGCGCCCAGTCTGCACACTGAAACTGCATGCTGCGGGGAGCTGTACCCGTTTAAAACCCACGCGCATGCAAAGCACGCTGACATACAGGCGTCCACACACACGCCAAGCACGCGCGCACACACAGGGGCTGTTCTGATTAGAACAAATGGGTCAGTCATCTCCCAGCCAGTGGCACTGTGTGTGCGCTGGACCCAGTGGTCCTGCTGTTCTCCAGTCTCTCTCTCCGCTTTCTGGGCAGTCATGGCCCGCGGCTACACACCTGTGTCCTCGCTACTTCCTTGGGATCAATTAGCATTAAAGTTTCACACCAAAACTCCCCCCTCTGTGTGGGGACATGGTGTAGGCTGAAGGGGGGCGGCCGAGGGAAAGATCACACACACACAAACTTGGTACACACACACACAGGCACAACACTTGATACACACACAAATATCTAGATAGCTCTTTCTGCTGTCCATCAAAGGAGTAGCTGTACCAAAGTATCAGCAGAGGAAGAGCGAGAAAGATGAAAAGAGATAGAGCGAGGGGGGGGAGAGGGAGAGGCAGCCAGAATCATGGAGATGGAAACAAAGAGAGAGAGAGAGAGAGAGAGAACAAGAGAGAGAGAGGGGGGGGGGAGAGAGTAAATCAGAGAGAGAGACAGAGACATCCAGAGAATATACCAGTGAGCTGTATTCTAGGCTGGCTGATTTTACTGCTCTGCCTCCTCATCAGTTCCAGTGAATTAATCCCAACATGACCTTGCTAATGCTTTCTCCCGACACGCTCAGAAAAGCTGATTGAACTTCCGACTGTATCATTTACTCCTGGAAAGAGTTACTGGGAGACAGTGAAATATGAGAATGGAATAGTGAGGAGATGAAAGTGTTGGCGGTTTCAGCTAGCCAAGAGGCCTGCGTGGAAATTGAGTTTCTACGTGGTTCTGAAGCACGGATAAAGACCCTGAGACTGAACCTGAAAAAACAAAATTGAGCGAAGGTGAGAGAAGAGACCTAACTTAAGTCGACTAGCTAGCAGCATGCAGACCTAAACTAGTATCTGCAGCAGCGTTTTCAACAGGTCGAGGAGAGGAGCTACTGAGAAGCCCAGTACTACAGCCTTAAAACCCAGGAGGCCCCTGGCCCCGTGTGTGTGTGTATCAGGGGAGAGCAGCGAGGGCAGCGGGGGCAGCTGTACCTGCGCCGCCTCTCCGCCGTCTCCTGACAGCGCCCTTCACGTCACAGCACGGGCCCCGACATCGAATCTGACAGAAGTGCCCTCTACGCCACATCACCCTTCTGACACACACACACACTTGCACAGAGAGAGAGAGAGACAGAGAGAGAGAGGGAGAGAGAGAGAGAGAGAGAGAGAGAGAGAGAGAGAGAGAGAGAGAGACACACACACACACATGAGCAATGGGAAAAGTTGTTGACGTCCAGTCGAAAAATGTCATAGTGTGAGAAGAAACCTCCTGACACACATCACACACACACAAACATCCACCGCTCGCTGGCAATTAGCAAAGAGAAAAAGACAAACACACACCAGCACCCTTTGCTGCTGCCCGGCAACCCCAGCCACCTAGCCTGACAGGCATCAATAGGGATTCCAGCAGAGAGTATGCCAGACAGACGGGTAAACAAAGAGGTCGTACAAAAAGAGCGGGAATCAAAGGCAGAGCAGGGACCCTATTATTCCCCAGAGCAGGAAATCATTTTCTAGCAATTTGTGACTCATTTTGGACTTTGTGCAGGGGTGCTATTTTGCTATTTGTGACTATCTGGGCCTGCCTCGGGCGGAGGGGGAAGGAGGGGTTGCTTAACATCTCCTCATATATCTAAAATGTCAAATAGTTTGTTCTTCCAAATGTCGCCAACTCCAGAAACTTGTTGGCTAATCAGCATGTTTGTTTCTTCGGGGGCCTGTGCGGAGTGAAAGTCCTGCGGAGGGAATTGATGAGATTTCAACTTGGGCACAATTCAATTTGATTGATAGAGCTGGGGAAGTAAAGTGAAGCTTTTCTTCCCCCTCCCTTTGCCTTGGGAAACTAATGTTCTTTGTTCTGTATTTCCTCCAACGCTGCACCACAATTCCCGCCTGTGTGAAACTAACACCCTCATTATATTCAATATCCCCATGCAATCGATGCAATCGATGCTCAGCTACAAACGCATGCGCTTTCTAACGGTACTAATTAGTGAGGAGAAACAGATGTAAGGTTCACCTGCCTTACTGGGAAGCGCTCTCCCTCCCTCTCTATCATTCCAGCAGGACCCCAGGATATAGCCCAATTGCCTGCAATCCCCCTGCTTAATTGAAATGAAGTTAGCTGACCTTTGTGTAGCTCGTAGCCCCCCCCCCACACACACTTCTGCCCCCCCACCCCCCAGCCCCTCTCCTTCATTCCCTGAGCCCAACCTCATAAATCAGCCCTGTGAATCGGGACGCGGTGATAGTCGCGACCTTTCTCATGACATTTGGGGCTCGGCGCGTCCTCCTGTGGGGATCACGACCTCCTCACAGGCACCTCTGCGCCCACGCAAGGAGCGTAATGAGGTACGCGGGCGGCAGCAGGCGAGTAGGTAAGTAAACAGACAACACGGTAGCCGAGACGTGTCTAGTCCAGAGGAGTTGAAGCACAGGTGTGTCCTCCACACCTGGAGCTCGTCCCAGGGCAGTGGAAGATAACCCGTCTGGCAGAGTGGACCCTCCATGCCCACATGATGCCAGGATGCCATCTGAACACTGATAAAACTTCAGGTGCGTGTCAGAGAGTCTAACGGAGTGAGAAGATGCTGATCCTGGGACTAAGTAGGACCACAGCAGCGCCATCCAGGGTAGTACACCTTCCTGTGTGTGTGTGTGTGTGAGCACTGTGGGAAGAGGAGTAAAGGTCTTCCTGTGACTAGTCTACTGGGATTAGGAACATCTGCTGGACCGGCTGGTCCTCTGCTTAACATAGTCCTCCTCAGTGGCCTCAGTAGACACACACACACACCTAGACACACTGTACATACAAACATATACAGTGGACAGACGAATGCATGTATACACATACACACAACGTAGTTATCATGCGTGAAAATAGTGTCAATTATTGGATTCAAAGACACATTTGAATATGCCAATTACACACCCGCTCCCCGAGCTTTCCCTGGCATGCTCTTGCTGAGGGGCATCCACGCACCCCTTCATCTAAACAAGGTGCATCACATCTCACGACTAGACGTCGTTTTCCCTCCCCGGGGAGTAGGGAACAACACGATATCTGGTTTGATGTTGAAGTGCAACTACGTCCAATCCGCACCAGATGCTCTTCACAGAAAATTCAAACCTGTTTATTATTACTGGGGGGAAATGTCATGATGTTGGCAGGCCTCGCCTCATCCACTCCACCCCTCCTCCCCTCTGTAGCTTTGTGGGGATTTGCACTGGCTAATTCCCATATCCACGCTGTCATTTGCACCAGAGAGACAGCCGTGCCTATTTCCCCCACACACCACCTAATGAATTAAAAGCCTCGAATCCGAGCCTGAAACACACTGTCGGCGCGCCGGGAAGTGGAGGGACTCAGGAAGTAGCGTGTTATGTCGACTCACCTCACATAATCATCTCAGGAAACCCAAGGTGATAGGCTTACAAGAGCCCTGAGTTCCTGCTCTCTGCGGTACTCCCGGGCTGTGGGGGTTTGTTTGTGTTGGCCTCGTGTTCCATGCGTCAAATCAATTCATTAAAAGACCACGTCCATCTTACTGTACACCGCAACCAGCTGGCAAGGATAACCACCACGGCCACACTTGTGTATGCAAAACACACGCGCGCGCATAACACACACAAGCCTGCGGATGCCCCAGAGGTCTGAGGAGAGCGTAATCTCATCACATCCTTGGAGGAGAGGAGGGAGAGGCCAGTGCCCTGAATGACCTCCCCAGCCTCTGGAGCACTTGGCTGGGCTCCCATGAAGAAGGCAGGGGACTTGGCAAGCATCCTCCACCGCTCTGTGTAATGATACAGCTAATGACAGACTAGGCTAGCTACCAGGGCTGCGGATGCTAACGCTGCAACAGCTACAACTACTGTTTGTATCGCAGCGAGGACGGCAGCAGGCGATCGGGTACAAACATCTGTGTCAGCCACTCCCAGAGCCCACCAGCTCCATCGGTGACATGACAAAGGTAGATAATTAGTTTTCAAGCACACACACACGCAAAAACAAGGGAAGAGTTTTGAACATGAATACCTCTCTCCTTTGTCAGTTCTTGCCGCTTTCAGCGCACGGCGAAAGGAGAGCGTATTGATTTTACTTTCCAGTGAAATAATAGTGAAGAGAAAAGGAACATAAATAAAAGCAAGAAAACCAGAGAAGGAAGGGACGGAGCGAGCGAAAGAGGGAGAAGCGGGGAGAAGAATGCAAGGAACATGAAAAGCCTTTTTCCACCCTTGTTATTGGTGAGCAGCAGTGAAGGCAGTGCTGAATAGAAGGGCATCAGTGTATTCTTTTCTGCCCATTGCACATACTATCCTGTATGAGTGTGTGCACCAATGCACCTGTAGGATATACATCGATTTTCCCTGATATTGAACCAGATAAGCAGCACCTAAGTACCTCCAGAGCAGCCTCCTGTCTCTGGCCATCACACACACTCCAGCCCCAAATTGATGGATCTCACCAGGCTCTCTTGCACTTTATCCCCTTGCCATCAATCAATTCAGCCAGGGAACAGGACTGCGTACGTGTGCCACAAACTGCACGAGAACACAAATGAGACACTGGGAGAGAGAGAACGAGATGGACAGAGAGGGAGAAAGTGAGAGAGGGGGAAAAGAAAGAGAGACAGAGAGAAAGAAAGAAACAGAAAGACTCAGAAGGAGCGACAGAGGCAGAGAGACAGAGACAGAGAGAGACAACGAGAGAACATGAGATGGAGACACAGATAAAGTCATACCAGGCTGCTGGAGCAAACACAAGGGCAGCTTCCCTGATTAAAAATAGAACTGGCACTCCGGATAGGATGACTTGAATAAACACACGAAGAGAGAACCCACAGACGTTCAAGTGGCTGTGGCTAATTTGATAGGGATCCATTCTGACAGAAAATCAACTTTTAATGAAGAGCCATGTGCTGGGAGAAATTAGCCATTACCCCGCGGAGCTGGTATTAAAAGTTTATAAATGACAGTAGTGTTGGCGGTGATTATGGAGGAAGGAACGGGTCTGGGGAGAGGGCTGCCGTTTATACCGGCTGAGAGGCTAAGGAGGGGGAGAGAGGAAGGGGGCATTAGAGAGGGAGAGAGAGAGAGAGAGAGAGGAGGTGGGGGGTGTCAAGAAAGTGTTGAGAGAGAGAGAAGGGGGAGTGACGAGAGGGATGGGGAGTTGGACAGAGAGAGAGAGCTAAATAGAGTGAACGGAGAGAGAAAGTGGAGAGAGAGAGAGAGAGAGAGAGAGAGAGAGCGAGCGAGAGCGAGGGGGGAAGGTGAGGAGGGCCCACGTCTGGCTGGCTGGCTGGCTGGGTGTGACAGCAGAGCGTGACAGGCGCAGGGCAGAACAAACCCGCTTCGACGTCTGGGCTCCTTCAGTCACTACTCTGATCAGATACAGCAGGACAGGAGACCATATGGGATGGCAGAACACATTCATCCAATCACGGCTTCACATATGGGGTTGAAGCTGGAGAGGAGGGCCTGGTGGCACGCGTACTGTGTGTGTGTGAAGAAGGGGTGAACTCAATGTTTCCAGTATGTCACAGGAAATGACAGAGGAAGTGAGAATGCCGGTGCAGCCACCAGAAGTGTGGCTAATCTCCTGGAAGCTACAGACTGTGCTGGAGCTGGAGAAAGGGGGTTTAGGGAGCACCCAGACATGACTGCTGAACTCCAACATGGCCCTATAGCCAACCCAGACATCAAAAGACTCGCTGACAACCCATCAGCAACAACACAGCCAATAGGGTAAATCTCTCATAAAAATAAAAGGGAAAAAAAGCTGTTTTGTTGTTCCTCCCAACTGCTCTCAAATTATTTGTTTATCCTCTTAAAAAAAGCCTAACCTCCGACTCCGTCTTCCAAATGACACATTAGAAAGGGAGGAAAAACACATTAAAACAAAATTATTAAATAAAGGCTTGTTGGTATAAAAAGTAGGCGATAATCAGGGCTGTCTTTTCCGGGGCCTCGGTTAAATGCAGATTAAGGCTAAGCTGCAGAGGTGAAGGGCCTGGCGAATCGAGCCCCAGCACACCAAGCCCCGGAATAGAAATAGACATAATCTCACCAAAGCCAGATTTTTGAGGAGAAAAGGATATGTCTACTCCGCTGCCAAGAGCCACTGTGAACCCTTTATAACAAACGCAAAGAACGTTGCACTTCATTGAAAGCAGAACCGATTTGCTTAACTTCACAACACGCGCGCCGACGCCCGATAAAAGTGTCTCCCCTCGACTGCGGCGGGCAAAGATATTGTTATCCACTTTGATACTTGCCACCTTGCCGGCTTATTCATTTCTTTCTCCTTTTTTTTTGTACCAGATACAAATCAGTGCAGGGTCATTTAGGATTAGATTACAGTTGTTCTAATTAGGTGGATTTGGCAGTTTAGGCAGTTTGGGACGAAGAGGAAGTAATAAGGTTGTAAGTGACCTTACCCTATCTGTGTTTATTATATGGGAAATTTGAAAGATGCCTCTCAAAGGGTGTGTGAGGGCATGCAGGCCCGCGGTGCCGAGGCGCCAGCCCGACATGAGCACAGAGATCTCAGGTACCTTTATTTTCTGCCACTATCTGACTGTGACAGATAGAGATAGCATTTTCTAAGGAGGAAAACTCCACACTTCATGCAGTCTGTGTAATATGAGAGATGTGTGTGCTATTTGAGGACTGGATGAATACCAACCCCTGTGTCCAAGGCTAGATAGCAGTGGCAGTGTGAATATCATGAATTTCCACCATACCTCTCCTCCGACAAAGACTAAACAATACACTTCAGTTTGTCAGCTGAAGTAGTCGCTGCATCATTTACAGTTAATATGCAATGTTCTAAAGGTTATATACCACTATACAAGACAGAGGACTGGAGGACATAAAGGATGGAGCATGCAGGGAAATAGCTGCCAAGGAAACAAACTGAGAGTATGGAAACAGCTCCTAGCCTCCTGAAGGACCGAAGGGTTAACACACAAGAAACATGATACTGCCAGAACATGAAGACTTGACGACGGCTGATCAGAACTCAGTTGGGGATAGGAGCCAGGGGTGGGAAGAGAAGACTCTCCCACGCACCCTCTCCTACGCCAGAGCAACACCTCTCATACACACGGAGGCTTCAACAACTTCCCTTGGAGTTGTCCTCATCCCCCGCCCCTCTCTATTCTTAGTGTAGCTGTACAACTGCTCCACTTTGCAGCAAGTTCAACAGGAAGCCTTGTCAGTTGGGATCCCATCAGGCGGTGGAGGTAGTTTCCTCTGCGCAGACATGAAGGAACACGGCAACGATAAGAAAAAACATAGCACGCCGGTTGACCCCGCGCACGGGCGAAACAGGGTGCGATCGGTGAGGAAACAACAGCTTGGAACGTCAAGGAGAGAACACAGGGATCTGTAGGTGGATGGAAACGTTTACCTGCCGTAAAAAAAATAAGAGCTACTTAAGGCCCCTGACCTTGAGGACACTACAAAGCTCCCACCATACGCAGACATGCTACGCTACAGGCTCGGGGTCAGGCCTATCTCTGGAACGGCTTCCTGTATGTCAGTTAAGCCCTGTGAGATCATGATGCAGTATAATAGCACGGGCCTCTTAGGCTTGGGCTTCGAGAGTCTCTGTACTCCATCAGGACCATCATCATGTTTGTCTGAGAGTGCACACTCGCACTTAGCTCCGAGACGCCGCTGTTCTATCTGGGGCATTGGTGCTTATTTGATGAGCTTTGCTGTTAATAAGCAAGACTGTCCCCCGTCTAATAAAATGGTCATATTCGAACTTCAGATAATAGATGTTGCCATTCTAAGCCAATAATAGTGTCTATAATGAAATCAGCGGAGCAGAAAAGAGGCGCTCTTTCATTTCCTCTGGTGGGCCGTGTGTTTTGTACATCCCATTATTCATGTGGTCCAGGCTGCTGATAACCAGCACATTTGCATCTGAATCCAGAGTGCTTTATAACCTTCCCCTAAACACGTCCCACATGCAAATGACTTGACCTAAAATAGAAGAGGTGCAAGATTCAATTATGCAGGACAAACTTGGAAGCTTCCTCCGCTACAGGAAGTAGGTAGACCGGTGCCCCGGTGCATCATGGGAGGTCAATGTCCTTTGAGTATGTTGGTCTGTCTACCAGTTCTCTGGGAGCAGGTGAGGTAGATATATACATGTTACTCTATATGTATTAGGTTTAGACAAGGATACTGGGTTTATTTAGCTTCACAAACAACCTCTGACAGTAAATTCCATTCTGACCTGCTACTCTTCATGGCTGGTAAGGACAGTCTACTTGAATCAAAGGGAAGAAAGAAAGAACTGTATTCAAACAGTGGATAAATGCATGCCTCCCTTTCGCAACACGTTTGACTTGATGTACCCTGTGCATTTTCTACAGTTCAAAGGACCCAGCCTTTCTACTGTGTTTGTAGATCTCGGCAACAAGTCAGAAGCCTCCCGTGTAATATTTGTGATCAATCATGGCTGCAGAGAAAGATTGTGCTGACTCAAAATAATAAAAAAGATGCTATCCAGAGAAAGGCAGCCTTTTGAAGAATGAACTGCTTGGAAAATGTGTAGCTTTGCCAGGTGGGCTATATGCAGTACAGCATATGGGGTGCAGACAGGGTGATAGAGTATGCCATCATATAATCTTCTTACATCCAAGACAAGGCTGAAATGTAATCTTCAGCGTCGCTAACCCGGCGAGCACAGAAGAGGAGTCGGTATGAGGGGCCTGTTTCACAGCTTACCCATGCACAAACATACAGGCAATCCTTCTCAACTATAGGTGCGCACACACACACCCTGAACCTCCCACAACCCCCTTCCCGACACACTGCCAGAGGCCAGAGGACTTCTGGTGTACTCACAGTCTAAAACCTGGCCATTAAGTAAGCTGGTACTGCAGACCTGAACTGCATCGTCAATGATGGATGGGAGTGAGAGAGCCAGAGGTGGGTCTGGTCGGCAGCCCCAGGCTCTGGGGTGGACCACAGTACCAGGCACACTGCTACATCCAGCTCCATGCTCTGGGGTGGACCACAGTACCAGGCACAGGCACACTGCTACATCCAGCTCCATGCTCTGGGGTGGACCACAGTACCAGGCACACTGCTACATCCAGCTCCATGCTCTGGGGTGGACCACAGTACCAGGCACACTGCTACATCCAGCTCCATGCTCTGGGGTAGACCACAGTACCAGGCACACTGCTACATCCAGCTCCATGCTCTGGGGTAGACCACAGTACCAGGCACACTGCTACATCCAGCTCCATGCTCTGGGGTGGACCACAGTACCAGGCACAATGCTACATCCAGCTCCATGCTCTGGGGTGGACCACAGTACCAGGCACACTGCTACATCCAGCTCCATGCTCTGGGGTGGACCACAGTACCAGGCACACTGCTACATCCAGCTCCATGCTCTGGGGTGGACCACAGTACCAGGCACACTGCTACATCCAGCTCTAGGCTCTGGGGTGGACCACAGTACCAGGCACACTGCTACATCCAGCTCCATGCTCTGGGGTGGACCACAGTACCAGGCACACTGCTACATCCAGCTCCATGCTCTGGGGTGGACCACAGTACCAGGCACACTGCTACATCCAGCTCCATGCTCTGGGGTGGACCACAGTACCAGGCACACTGCTACATCCAGCTCCATGCTCTGGGGTGGACCACAGTACCAGGCACACTGCTACATCCAGCTCCATGCTCTGGGGTGGACCACAGTACCAGGCACACTGCTACATCCAGCTCCATGCTCTGGGGTGGACCACAGTACCAGGCACACTGCTACATCCAGCTCCATGCTCTGGGGTGGACCACAGTACCAGGCACACTGCTACATCCAGCTCCATGCTCTGGGGTGGACCACAGTACCAGGCACACTGCTACATCCAGCTCCATGCTCTGGGGTGGACCACAGTACCAGGCACACTGCTACATCCAGCCGGAGCTGCTCACAGTCACGGAGACCCATTCAATTTGAGACAAGGACAGATGTGGGCTGACTCAAATGGCCGTACGAGGATTGAAAAATGGATCCTCCTTCAAGGCTGGACATGTTATTGGTCAGTAGTGTTTTAGCAAAAAGGAACCCATCTCCTGTACAACTCAAAGAGACTATCTCTCTTTCTCTCTCTCTCTCTCTCTTGCTTGCTTTCTCTCTCCTTGACCTTTCTGCATCACATGACACACAGTTCTCTCCATCCCCTCCCTCGTCTCACTCCTTCCATTTTCCTTCCCGCCCCCCCCCCTCTCTCCTGCCCCGAGGCACTCTGGCATTCTGCTCACGACAAGAAAAAGAATCTGCGGCACATCTCGACAGTGTGGTGAACAGCCTATGTACTTGACCAGGAAACCCTGGGTTTACATTTCCACAGTGGAGAGGAGTGGCCACGGCTCGAGTGGGGTAACACAGCCCGCCGTGTCTGTACCTCTGCAAGAGAGACTCTGACAGGAACACATGGGGGCCCGTATGGAAGCGGACGCTATGGCGTCTGTTGGACCGCTGCACCGCCACGCACCGCCACGCCACGCCGGGCCAGCCAACCATGGGGAACACGTGTCTGAATTATGGAGAAGGGAACTTAATTATGGATGTGGAAAATGCCGGGTCTCAGACAGTTACCTGAAACACACAGCAGGCTCGGTGGTTCCAGACCCTGTGTTCCGCCTCGACACCTAGCGGGCTGGAGAGGCGGCCTCATTAGGCAGTCTGCAGTGCTCCCCGTCCTTGTTGTGGGGGGATCTAGGTTAGAGCACCGGGGCTTCTTTGTATGTAAACCATGGAGTTGGTCTGATTGGTTCGTCCGGGATTTGATGAGAAAAGCGTCACTTTCAACGACAAGAGCCGCGCCTGATGATAAAAGTAATGAAAGGCCGCTCACCCTTGTGGCAAGATGTAAAATTGGCAGCTGAGATAGACATTAAACACGTAACTCTAAAGAGAAAATGGGCCTTGATGTTGAGTTCTGTCAGTGCTTCCCTTTGGATGGGAAAAAACACTCTTCCACCAGGGTTTGTTACACTTTCTTTGCGGTCAAACCCAAACACTTGACAGGCAGCTTTCTACCCCCTCCCATGTCAAAAAGATTCCCTCCCCTCTCCCAGTAAAAGTAATATTTGTTATCCGCTTCACTTCTATGGAATGGACTTTCTGCATTTATCTGGCCCAATGATTCCATTTCCCTCTCCAAGAAGGCGGCAACGCAGGCTGCACCTGCACCTCCAAAGAATCGTAATGCTCTGTCAAGCACACACAAAAACAGACCCGACAGAAAGGGTGAGGTCTGAGAAGAGGGAGGGGGTATAGGAGGTATTTGGGGTGGGGAGTATTTGCCGATGAAGAATGAAGGGCTGTGTGTGTGTGTGTGGGGGGGGGTTGTTATTGGGACCAGGGCCGTATCTAAAGAGGGGAGTGCCCCTTCTTGCCTGGGAAACAATGGCGGCCTATGGGAAGGCGAGAGGGTAGGGATGCCAGCGATAGTTTAGGGTGGGGTTGGGAGGGATGAGGGGGCCCAGGGGCACAGTCGTGCACAGTCCTCACATCTTTGTGCACCAGTCAGGATTGATGATAGGCGTCTCTATGGAGCACGGGCAGCTGTAATGAAGAGGTCATGTGCTCTGTTTTTATGGAGTCACTCCCAGTGTACAAAACACCAGTCCCAGTCTGCACTCTCCATCCATACATCCACCCACTCACCTCTCCATCCATCCACCAAGCCTCTCACCAGTCTAACCACAACCTGCTCCTCCACCATCTCTCCCCAATCAAACACAAATACCTGTCTGAAGGTCTGAACTGGGATAAACAACTATTCATTGAACTTGGACATATTGCTCTAGACAGACTATTTTAGTATGTGAACACATTTCTCAACAGATTGATTTATCAGCTGGTGCAAGAAGGAGACCTTGCTCTTGTCTGTCCAGCCCACAACAAAATAACTTGTTTTGAAAACCCAAACCATTGTTAGCCATTATTTTTGCCATGTTTACAATATTGTTGCAAAACAATGGAGAATATTATTGATAATCCGTATGAGAGCTTCTCTAGGACATTCTTTTCCTCAGTCCTGCTTTATCTCCTTCAGAGCTCAGCTAGTTGCAGCAGCCTACCAGACTCGTGTATTTGTTGTAATGTGCCCCTCCCCTGGAAAGCACTCTCAAGCGGCTGATAGGCCCAGGCTTGAAGAATGGTCTGGGGGAGGAAGGTTCAGCCTCCGATATTGTCCTGCCCAGCAGAGGCTCAGGGGGGTTGGGCTAATCCCAGGCCAAGGCCTGCCTGTCCAGGGTCCTGGCACACAGTGCCCTGGGACATCCACTGGGCCCATTCACCAAACTGCTAAAACATTCAAAGGCTTCCCTCTAAAGGGCCAAACTTTTGTTCATTGACAAAGGGCTGACCAGAGGTACTCCCATAGATGGGAGCCGGTTCAAAATCAGATTATTTCCAGTGAAATCCTCTTTTCTCCACCTGCCAGTTAACTATGTCCTTGCCATTGTCCCCAGTCTTGAATGGACCCCCATTCTCGACTGATGGGGAGGGAATGTGTAATGCTGCATTTATTGCTACATTTATTCCTAAGCAAAGAAAAGAAGCATTTTTCCCTCTTCCTCTCTCCCCCCTATATTTTTCTTTGAAGAAAAATCTGGGCCACATGCCCCATAGGAACGCAAAGTGCTTTAATTCATTCCCACCTTTTCTCTCTGGCTGCCATCTCTGAGGCCTCTTTTCATGCCCAGAAGTGATTTGTTCAGGCTGGACCATCAAAGCAATTATTGTAGCGGTCTGCTTTCCTATTATGAGGGGAGATGACTGACAACATTGAGATGGTTTGGGGTAGAGGGCACTTGGCTTCAATTTATTAGATCCAATATCTTATTTGTAATTGGCATACACGCAAATAGCGATACATAAATAAACTAGGTACCATTTTGTTTATACATGAACACATTTCACATTTAAGTCTCAGTTTTCAAAGCTAAGCTTTTTCCAATCGCTCTCTCACCTTACCGGCAGTGTGATTGAGTGTCATACTTAAATGGGCCAGGTGGGAGAAGGCCCAGCGCGTTGTAACAGAATACAGAGGGGCACAGGATTGGCAGAGATGTGTAGTAATTAATGTAATGGACATGAGAGAGAGAGAGACGGAGCTTTGGCCTAATGACAACATCTTATATTACAGCCCGAATGCACAGGGCTGTGCAGGCCAGCACAGTTTAAGTGGCAGTGTCGAGGCCATTACCGGCTGTAAGAATATGGTGCACCACAAAAGGGGAAAGTCCATAAATGGATAAGGCTGGAGGGGAGAGCACCACATGGCGCCAACCATGGGACCTGGAGTGATTATTCTGCTGGGAGGGACAGAGGATTAGAGAGCTGGACAAAGAGAAAATACATGAGGGGGCCATGTAGAAGACGTTGAAATAAGGTAGAGGGAGAGAGAAAGAGAGAGAGAGAGAGAGAGAGAGAGAGGGGAAAAAGAGGGAGATATGGAGGGAGAACATGAGAAATACTGGTGATACTCTTTACTGAGACATACATGAGACACATTAAACCTAACTACAGAGAGAGGAGTGAGGGATACAGCAGATAAAGAGAGAAACGGAGAGATACAGTAGACAGAGAGAAAGGCATAGAGAGATAAAGAGAGAGGCAATTGAACTACCGTGCCCTATAACATTTCTCTGGATTTATATGCAGTGTCCATCTTGCCTCTTACCAACAGATCTAGTAAAGAGACTGTTTCATCAGCTCTATTGACTCTTATAAAAGTTTTACCATAGACATAAGGAATGTGTATCATCACACAGCAGCCTCCCAAGACTGTCAACACACTGATGAAGACAAACACACACAAACAGAAATCACTGGAGGTTAAAGTGGAGTTTTATCACCAATGCCATGAGTGATTTTTACAATATTTTACACTAATCAAAAAGTAAGCTTGCATTGTCCCATATACGAATGCACAGTAATACATCTACCAAGAGGCAAACATAAGACTTGAGCTTTGATACCAAGCTTTACGTACATTTAATGAACCGAATGACACTGTCCTCCATGTTGTCTTTCAAGATGTGCAGACTTCCTGTGTGACTCGTGTGTGGACATACAGCTCATGCCATACCCAAGACAGCCAGTGGAGGACAGACTTACACACATACACACACACATACACACGCGTGCACACACAAACCCCATCTCTTTTACAAACCCACACAACATTTCACACACACACACACACACACTGTCCTTCTTTCTCTGTCTTTTACAAATCCACACAAACACACACAACACACACACACACACACACACACACACACACACAGCCTCCTGGTCCATTGCAGTTGTCCTGGGGGCAACAGTGACCTAACCCGGCTGAGGAAGCTCATATGGAGGGGGAGAGGCACTGTCCCCTCTACTTGAGGTAATGCAGTGTGCAGCCTCATCCTTTACTTAGAGATGCCCTCGGGGCTTTGGGGTTACTTAGCCAACTCCACTGGCCTCCCATTGATCGAGCCAGTCCTATCCAAGCGCCAGTGCCCAGCCATGGCACTCTCTCCTCCCAGCCCATCTGACTAACGCACACGCCGGATGTTAGTGGGTGATCACCGAGCACCCACTTCTCACTCACACACATCTCACATACACACACACACTTACACAGTGACAAATCACTAACTTCCAACCACCAAATATCAAACTCTCTTTCCCCCTAATCGGCTACATGTGCAGGCAGGAGGCGCGGTGTTGTGGTGCGCCGTCTATTTTTAAACCCTGATGTTCCTCATCTCATGGAAGGGAGCAACATTGTAATTTATGGAATTCATGAATACCAAGAGCTGCTCTGTTTTCTTCTTGTTTATGTTTCAGCTCAGCGCAGTGAAATGTTCTAATGATTTCAAATAAAGTTGCTAACCCAGCTGGATAGGGTTCCTGACTCTACAGGGTCTGAGTGCCAATCAACCCCTGGTGGAGAGAGCTGGGAGGAGACAGGAAGGAGCTGGTGGAGAGACCAGGGAGGAGACAGGAAGGAGCTGGTGGAGAGAGCTGGGAGGAGACAGGAGGAGCTGGTGGAGAGAGCTGGGAGGAGACAGGAAGGAGCTGGTGGAGAGACCAGGGAGGAGACAGGAAGGAGCTGGTGGAGAGAGCAGGGAGGAGACAGGAAGGAGCTGGTGGAGAGAGCAGGGAGGAGACAGGAAGGAGCTGGTGGAGAGAGCTGGGAGGAGACAGGATGGAGCTGGTGGAGAGACCAGGGAGGAGACAGGATGGAGCTGGTGGAGAGACCAGGGAGGAGACAGGATGGAGCTGGTGGAGAGAGCTGGGAGGAGACAGGAAGGAGCTGGTGGAGAGACCAGGGAGGAGACAGGAGGAGCTGGTGGAGAGAGCTGGGAGGAGACAGGAAGGAGCTGGTGGAGAGACCAGGGAGGAGACAGGATGGAGCTGGTGGAGAGAGCTGGGAGGAGACAGGATGGAGCTGGTGGAGAGACCAGGGAGGAGACAGGAAGGAGCTGGTGGAGAGAGCTGGGAGGAGACAGGATGGAGCTGGCTCGGGGATCTGGGTGTCAACGCCACGCTCAGCGCGGTTCACGCCCGCCCCCTTCGCCAAGCCTCGTCGACGCACACCACGACATGAGCCGCTCCATCCAACCCAGGATCTCCACCTCCTGTCCCCTCACTCCACCCAGCTGGCGGTTCCACCTAGCTGGGGCCTGTTTCCATTTTGACAGTCTCCTCCATGACGTCAATCTCTTCTGGGACCAAACATGGGCCTGTCTGAATATTGACTCTGGGAGGGAGATGAAGCAGGCCGTTGTTAGCATGTGGGTGACAACCCTGCTCTGTGGGTGGCTCGTGTTTGTATGCTGATCAGAGAGATGCGGGAAAGGTTGTTTAGCTCGACCCCTCAGACCGATGGGTGAGAAGCATAATTTCCTCTGGCCAGACTGTTGCTAGTGATATCGGCTTTGAAGGCTAACGACCTCAAATTGTACACTGGTGGGTAATTAAGCAGAGCTGCTCCCCGGTAGCTTAGAACAACAAATATGCCATTGTGTAAATAAACACCAATTAGGGTTACATGCGTTCCCAACTAATTGCATCATCGTTCCTCGTCATACTAAAGTCAAAGACAAAAATATATATATTTTTTTTAAGGTACAATCAGACCGTAATTCCAGTTATCCTAACGGACAGAAATGTTTCAGTGACTGTGATAACCTTCCTTCGATCAGAATTAAAGGCTAAAACGCTTCATGTATGAAGGAGCGCAACATTTTGTAGCCTACGTGTGTTGACAGCTTGTGTGGTAGCGTGTGAGTGAGTGTGAGTGTGTGTGTGTGTGTGGTGTGTGTGTGAATGCGTACTTTGAAAAAGCTCTGTACAATTACCCAGGCCTGGCAGAGATCTCACGCTGCTCAAATCCCCCAGAAACCAACCAGCTATAAGTCAAAAGAAAGGAGAGGGGGGGGAGAGAGACTAGGGGGATTAGTACTAAGTAACTAAATGGGCCATATCGCTTTTCCATTACCAGAAAGGAATAGGTATTTGGACTGCTGGAATCTAAATGAAAAGGTAGAACACTCCTCCTCCTTCTTCAACGCTGTCGTTCAACAGAGTGCAAATGTCGCCCGCTCCCACACCCTCCCGCCTCCTCCGTTCTTTTCCCTCTCTAACAGGCAAATGGAAATTTGCCGTTGCATCCTCGAGCCCCATCAATAAATAAACTTGACGCAAATAAACAGATAAATAAATAAATGTGAGAGGCCTGGCAAATGGGCATCCGTCAGCATTAGTGACAGAGCCATGTCAGGCACAATCACGCCTGACTGCAGGAGGAGTGCCTGAGCGAGGCAGGGCAGGAAGATTCCTGCTGATTACACACACTATTCCCTTCAGACAGAACGGAGCACGGGGGACGGAGGGAGGGAGAGAAAGACGGGGATAAAGGGAGCGATGCAGATCATGTTGTAATACATAATGGGATGAGGTTCTCTCTCTCTCTCTCCCTCTCTATTTTCCTCTTGATCTGCGTTTTCTTCTTAGTATCTCGTGTGCTTCTCCCCTAGAATGACCCCGCTCTCCTGCAGCAGTATAATGTACTCTTCTGATCTATATGGTGGAGGATGCTGTAAGGCCTCTGAAAGCCACGAGTCTGACAAGTCTCATAACTGCCTGCCTGCTCTGACACACACACACACACACACACACACACACACACACACACACAAGCTGCTAGGTATGCACTGACACACACAGATGCTGCCATATTTCCAAAGACTCATTTGTCTCTAAATATGTTTATAAATATTTAATCCATCGAGACAATGTTGCTATGGGAGTCGCTGGTTGCTGGTTTAGAAAAATAACAAACCGATCGCTCCACCAGGGGTGCTATAGAGCTCAGTCTACACGATCAAAAACTCGCCTCTTATCATGAAACATTTTTTTTTCAATAAAAAGAATATCTCTACTAAAAAGAGTTCAAAACCTGACTGGGCTAAGAATACTATTATAGAATGCTGTTATCATATGTGTCTATGTGATGGGAGCCACCTCTCCTGGTTGCCAGGGCGCCCTGCGCCACGGGGAGCGGCCCTGCTCTGTGTTCTCACTGTCAGGGGTTATCACTTCCCTGCTCTACAGGCCCACATGCTCTGGGTAATTACATACAATCAGTAACCATATTGAAGCACATGATTTCAGAAACAACAGTCAAATGATAGGCTTTGTAATCAATATGAGAGTACACATTTCTATTGTACACATATTATAGTTACAGTAGATAAAACTTCCATAGCATATAAACGAGCCGTTTATATTAGAGTTTCACATCTCTTTTTATGGTGTTGTTTTTTTCTCCAGGAAGCAAACACAGAGAAGATGGGAAACTAGGTTTCAGCTCTGAAAGCTTAGTCAGGTTACCTGAAATTAGCAACACAAACATTGTTAGTTCTCTACTGGCACCTCTGAAAAGGTGCGATATCTGTTCATTAGCACCACTGAATATGTAAATCACCTCATCTGTTTGAAAGCCTGTTCTGTAAATATCACAATTATAGAACATGAGTTCTCCAAAACTTTTATAGCTTGCAGAGACGTTCTCTGTGTCTGAAATTCTTCTCTGTCATTCTCATTTAAAGTTTGAAGAGGAAACCCGTTCATCATTAATTGCTCATTAACACATAATATGGAATGTATTTAACACAGAACATAGAAAGAGCTTTCAACTGAAACAGTGTCCCTGTGAGCAGGACTGCTCCTCTTTCACGTTCTCTCTCTTCCTCTCTGTCTCTCTATCCCCCCTTCTCTCTCTATCTCCCTCTCACTTTATTTGCCTGGATCTCTCTCAGTAGGAATGAGCTCTATCCGTCACAGCTGACCGGGCAGCCTGTCTCTCTCTCCGTCTCCATACCTTATTACACACAGCCAGACTGCTAAATGGGAAACTGAAATATTAATTCAGAGTGGCGCCGCTGGAAGATCATGGATAGTGGCCGACACTCCAACCCAAACACGGGACTGGCCACCATCTGTCTGAGCCAATGGGCACCTCTCATTTTGATAAAAAAATAAAAAAATACCAACAACAAAACAATGAGGGGTCTGACAGCAGAGAGAACATTACATTCAGCTTTGCCCTCTCATTGTCATGGAACATTACCGCATCCTATTCCAGCAGCATTTATTTAGTCTAGTGGCGGTCATTATTAGAGCTTTTATTCCGTATCTAATAGGCGATGAATAAGCTTTAATTCATATGGGGCAACTTTCCCATTCTTCAGAGCTAAGTATGATAGCTGGGGAGATTCCATTGGAATATTATGAGGCCAATTTTTCAGCCGGGGGAAAGCTAGTTCGTTGCTACGCCTCTCCTCTGCTCCATCTCCAGCTATTCCCTTTGCTTTTAACGTAACACAGAGTTATAGGTCTATTAGGAATTCATCACGCAATGAGCCAAATCAATCCTATTGTGTGAATGTGCCGGGGGTAAAAATAAGATAAAACCTTCAATTACGTGGGCCACAGAAGAATATTTGCCCTCAGAGATTGATCCAGTATTGACAATTTGCACTTAAGGTGACCTTTCATATCTGCCCACATACTGTAGTTGAAGACCAGTACTACGCATGGTGAGAGAGTAGAAAAATGAGAAAGTTAGAGTTATTTCATCAGAGCTCGAGACAAAAAAAGACAAAGGGAGTTCAATGTGTCTGGGGTGTTCTTGAGAGAGAGATTTTGGTTGGTGGTAAGTAGCTTGCGATGGAATGTGTGTGCATGCGTGTGATGTGCACACACACACACACACACATGTAGGCCTATATGGCCCTGGCATTGGGTGAGCACAAACACAGTGGGAGCAGAGAGGGAGAGGGAAGTGGGCACCAAGCAGGCTCTCGGCCAGGCACCCTTTCACTCAGACGCTGGAAGGGTAAAGGGCTCTTGTTACGAACAAAACAAGGTGAGCTGGGGGTCTGGCTCCACAGCAGGGGCTGGGTAGGAGACCCCAAAGTGTGGTACTCAGAGGGGCAGTATTCAGGTGTGATTTACACTTCAAAAATGGAGCCCATGTCACACTCGACTTATTTTACTGTCCTCTCTCCCTCTCCCTCTCTCTCTCTCTCTCTCTCTCCCTCTCTCTCTCTCTCCTTCTCTCTCTCTCTCTGTCTCTCTCTCTCTGGGCTGTACGGGCCAAGTCAAACGGCAGATGAGTCGCGCAGGCAGGGGTGCTAAAACGGTACATAAAACCCTCATCTGTATTTCCATGATGGTTTTTCAGTTGGTCTGATAAACGACTCACTGCGGACCCAGGTCCTTGGGGTCTCGGGGAGGAACAATGGAACCGAAGCACATCTGCCCTTGGACATGGAGAACCGCAGCCTGTCGGCCCCCGATCCTTCAGTCTTCTCCTCTATACGCCTCTCTTCCTATGGCTGCTGATGAATATCCTTATCTATCAGGAGCAGGTGATAGGTTTCAAGCCGCCTCCTCCACAGAGCACTGCTCTTCCCCTCTCATTGATATCTGCAATCTACTAAGCCATCCAAGCCATAGCCTGGCACGCTTGCCTCGAGGTCCCACGGCCCAAAGCAAATCACGTTAGCTCCACTTCCTTTAGGAGGGCCCCTGGGGTCGCCCCGAATGAATAACATCTATCAACACCCTGAAGTGGCTGGGTGGGTGTCTGAGAGGCGGGGGCTGGAGCCGTCAACTGAGAGACGCTCCGGAGCAGCACTCCTATCTGACGATGATGAGCGTGTGTGTGGGTGTGTGTGTGTGTGTGTGACAGAGAAAGAGGAGAGGAAGAGCGGAAACAGGAAGACAGACAGACAGAGAGAGAACGAGTGTGAGAGCGAGAAAGAGAGAAGAAGAGAGATGTACAAGAAATAACTTGCAGAGTGAGTGCGCACATTGATTGCAGGGGGAATTGTGATCACTATCGCATGTAGGTGGTGTAATGACACTGATTAATTAAAGCAACAAATGTGTTTCTCTTTAGATATCACACCGGATGAATCCTAAGCTCCATGGACACACATGCAATGGCCAATGTGTGAGCCATATACATAAGACAGAGGTAATACACCAAGGATTGAGAGATCATTAACAACACTATGTGGGCTATAATAAAAGACTGAGGAAAAAAAAGGATGAAAAAAAAGAATCCTTTATCTATGTCCGGCTTTCTCCTCCCTCTCTCATTTGCTTCATTGCACATTCATCCTCTTTCTGCCTTTAAAATTGCATGAGTGAAAATAGGTAATTTAATCTTCATTAAACATAGAGGGGCCCCACTCTCTCCCCTGACTGGGTGAATTAAGGGCTAGACCTGGAGAGATTAGACAGTTGGGCTGAAACCCCATAACCCTGACAAGCGTTATATCACTGCATCTCTGTTTTTTAATGGAGGTAAGAAGATCCTTCTCCGGTCAATGTCAAAGAGGCCCTTATGGAAGGAGGGGAGGTGCCAGGACGACGGGACGCAGACTTGTGATGGAGAGACCGGTGAAGGTGATACCGGAGGGTGGGTCGAACGGTGGGGGGATGGGTTAGGGATCGTAACGACTTTGGAAAAGGCAGTAAATAAATACGATTGGCTCCATCCGCCTTTGAAAAATCTGATTGATGGGCCTTTTGGGGATGGCCGCTACAGAGGAGCTACTGAGTCTGTGGCTTTCATCACAGAATGGAAATCGATATCCGGGGATGTAGGAGAAGATCCCTGTTCGCTACCCACCAATCTCCTGCCAACCTCCCAGGGTATTCGCCCACATAATGGGCTGGTGTCGGGGGGGGCGCGGCAAAACTACACACTGTTATGTACCCTCCTTCACGGAAACCTCAGAGCTCAAGCACCTCTCTGCTGCGGAGACAACAGAGCTCCTGTTTATCTCATAAACAGGCGGCAACAGGCTCCCATGGGTTGATCCAAATTTCAGACCTCCATTGTCTGGTTGTACGGGAGCAGAACACTGTCTCCGAACCCGTATCAATCCATCCAGTCTGTTTACGAATCAGGACTGGCTGTTGTAATTGCATCACGCATGGCTATGGCCTCCTGGGTTATGTTAAAATCTATACAGAGTGGAGACACGGAGATGTGGAAATGCAGCAGGATTGGTTGTAATTGTGATTGGCGCCACACAGTAATGTTGTTCCCGGCTCCGGAGGAAGTGAGACGGAGGACAGTTTAACCCCGAGCGGGGGATGAAGAATGATGCCCCCCCCACCCTCTCTCGCTTCACGATGAACTCCTCCGACGCAACAAAGAGGTTTCAGAGAATCTGAGATGCACTCCGGTACGTGGCGCTTGTTTGACGACGGCAGGAGGGTTAATCAAGCTCTAAAGTGTGAGATTACAACCGACGTGACGAGTCGTGTGTAAACAGATTGAATGGAGTCTGTGCTATTATTGCAACTCCACCAGGGAGCTTAGTGCTGAGATCGTGTCGGTCGTAGGGTGACAAAAACAAAAAACGAGGGAGAGACAGCAAGAGTGAGAGAGAAAGATGGAGAGAGAAAGACAGAGTGAGAGGGACAAAACCCACACGAGCGCAGGAACATTCTCGCCGTCAATGTGACCTAGAAATAACTCGGTCCCTCCCCCCCAAAATATAGCACTCAAGTTCCTGCAATTTCCCCCTTTGCTTGCAGAACAGCAGCAGCCCTCCTTGGAAGCCAGCTTATCAGCGACTTCACCGTGCCATTATCACCAAACCATCCGTCAGCATGGGGGGAGGAGGCGGGATTTAATTGTTTCTTTTCACAGACTAAAGTTTTGATGTTCCTAGAAGAGTGCCTAAAGATTTGCACTATAGCCCCCTTTTCCAAGATCACACCCATTTCCCTCCGACACCGTGGAGCACACCAGGCACGTTGAGCCAGCATCCCGTTTGCAACACAATCCCCCAAGCTGGGGTGTCGAGAGGATTTACCCGACACTCCATACAGCACCTCTTGTCATCTCGTCACCTCGCAGAGAAGAGCCTCGGCTGTCTCTCAAGCCTCGACGACTGCACATCGCTCCGTCTCGACAAGAAACCAGCACACACACACACACACAAGCCAAACAATGCATTCCGCAAACGCATAATGCCTAGGTTTTAAATGCAGGGTGCAGCAGAGCTGTAGAAATGGTTTGCACCGTAAGGGTAGCAGGTTCATGCATTGCGAACAAAATCCGGTGGATTCACTGCATTGAGCACATTTAACAGTCTGGGCTGGCACTACAGATATAAGGCTGCAAAGCAACAGAGAAGCATATTGAGAAAGTGACATTGTCTCCTCAGGGACAGAAAGAAGAAGTCACACAAACACACACGCACACAGGTGTTTTTCTCACAGTCAGTCTAGACACCTTACCGTGTAACCTTCCAGTGTCTCGCGCCACACGTCAGTCTTTATGTGTGTGAACAGATGGTCACACTGAGGTGTCTGAAAGAGCATCTTTACGTTTGTTCAGGACAATAAGGTGCACTTATCAACATGATATGATATGGGGTTGTTTTTTGTAGTTTCAAATTTATTGTTGACAGTCTCAAATTAGAGGTGTGCAGATTTGGTCCCAAATTCCCGGCGCCAGGCGTTCTGTGTTCATTCCTTTTCCAGGAACAGACTGAGATTGCGTTCTAATGTGAACACAATTGGTACGCTTTATATCCTAATGCGTTCTTAAACAGAGTGGATTAAATACCCTATCAAAAACAGCGTTCCCACCATCATTTCCCATTTCCTCTCCGCTCAAGGCACACACACCCAGACACACACCCAGACACACACACACACCCAGACACACACACCCAGACACACACACACACACACACACACACACACATAGACGAGACAGAGACAGAGAGAAGAGAAAGACAGAGACAAAGACACTCTGTAAAACATGCACTCCGCCGAGACATGGTCTGGGGAAGCAGGAAGAAATCACATTCTACCACACTCGTTTCAAAGTAGGCCAAGGCAGACAAAGGCAAGAATCCATTAAAGGGATGTATTTTTGGTGCTTTGTGCAACAGTTGACATTTACCAGACGAATGCCAGGTCTGGAAAGGAGAGTGGGGAGAAACACAAACACACAAAGTGAGTTGGGAAGACTGAGAGCCGCTCCTGGGACCAAGCACTACACTTCCAATGCAGGCAACAGAGAACAGGAAGTGACATCATGCCCTGCCTGCATTCTGTAGACATCCAGGAAGTAAAGAGGAGCAGCTAGATATCTACTGGAACTGATCTACACCACAGAAACCAGACTGAGTCACTGAGACGGCGCCGAGGATTTTTATAGGCATTTTTCTCAGGAAGCAAGTCACTTTATGAGTCAATCTGCTGTATAACTCTATCCCAATTAGCCGTGATCAATATTAAGTTCCTGTTCTGTCTCATGGCCTCATCAGTGGAGCTTGTAGCTCCTGAGTTATACCCAACTATTGGGCACTCAAATTCAAATAAACTGCACTATCAATAAAGATAGCAGAGCTGTCGATAGTGTTTACAACCTCTTGTGAGTGATCGAGACTGATGACAATCCACTTTGTTCAACTAAAGTCATGTTTAAAGGACCATTTCACTAACAAGTATTTACGCCATTTAGACATAAGTCTAATCGATATTGGTTTAACAGACTGGCTAGTCCAGGGGGTGATGGATGTCTAACTCCTAGGATGTTCTGGAACCTAGACGGTCTACAGGAATGACTCTGTGCAGATCTCTGTGGGTGGTGGACCAGCTCAGGATTAGTCTGCGGAGAGGGAAGCGGGAGTGACAGCCAGGAGGAGGAGGTGGTGGAAGAGGAGGAGGCAGGCTGGGGTTAACTACACACACATAGCTAAGTTGTGTTACCATGGCTAGCACCCGGCCACCGAGAGGCTGGGCTGGAGGGGCTTTGATCACCTGCAACATTGATGGAGTGAACAGACGAAAGGTAGAAGGAGGGAGAGGGGAAGAAAGGAGGAAGAGAAGAGAGAGAAATATGTCAGACATGAGTCATCTTAGGAGTTTGGCACCAATTATCCACTGGGAAAGTCTCGGTGTTGGCACAACACTTCAGTGAAAACGACACGCGCACACACACACACACACACACACACACACACACACGCACACACACACCGAGAGTAAAGGCACCTGATGTTAAGGTGCTTTTTCTGTCTGTCTTCAATGTCTGTCTTAGTGAGCCATGTCAATGCAGCAGGGACTAATGTGTGTGTGTGTGTGTGTGTGTGTGTGTTTTCTCCGTGTCCTCAGTGGCTGGACAGCTGCCATGGCACTCTGAGCGCAGCCAGCCCGAGGAGTGGGAGTCGTACACTATCTGGAATGACACGTTTCTTGTTCCCCGACTTCGCTTAATGGACACATACGCCGGCCTCGTCGGACACACAACCTGACACGGGACATGGTGGGCGGTCGAGACGTGGGCGTCCGGAAGGAGAGACGGGGCCGGAACAAATGGGTCCTGCTGCATTCTGTCGCTATGGCTTTCACTGGAGCTGCCCATCTCCTACTGTGACAGTTAGCTAGTTAGCTGCTGGGACACACCTCTCTCTCTCTCTTTCTATCTCTCTCTCTCTTTCTCTCTAATAGGTGCACTGTGAGATGCTAGTATGCTGTAAAGGTGCTTGGTAAAACAGCAGGTGTCCATTCAATAGACGTCTCCTTCCTCTGGCTCTGTATGGCCACTCTCTCGGGTTCAGCTCAGCTAACTGGGTAAGAGACTCAAGCAGGCGATTCAGAAGAACCTTGTACCTGCAGTGGGTGTGTCACAGAGGGACTGGTAGCCACCACCACTGAGTGGTGACACACACACACACACATCAATGTAGCCTGCCCCCTCACTCTCCTGGGGAAAGGACATTCACCAGTGTGCTAACAATAGGGTTATATTAAGTAAGTCGGTTGTATCTCACATCTCATTTCTATTGTAAACAGTGCTTTGTTGAAGTAGGCAATGAATCTCTAATGAAGTGTGAATGATGATGACATGGTTGTCTGTGTATCTGTGACAACAAAAGACGATCCTTAGGTTTACCATGATGACAGCTGGCGAACAGTTGTAATGGACACACGCGCGACACACATTTGCACACCAAAAAAAAATGAATGTCACGAGAGCTCCCGGAGACATGCGTCACCTCCCGGTATGTCAGGGGAGACGGCGACACACGTGTCATGTTAGGGACGGCTGAGGAGAGTGTGTGATGGAATCAGGTTACGCGTGCGGCCGGCGGACGCTAAAACGCTCCGGCAGCAACACTCTGGCCGGGGCCCAGGTGGGAGGGGCTGTGGGAGGAAGTGACCTCGCTGCGGGGGAGGGGGTCTTACCGTTGCGGGGCGTTCGTTTTCGCCTGTCTCGGAAGGCTGCTCCGGACTGCAGGGCCTCCATCAAGCTGTCCATCACGCCTGTCTCATCTCCCTCTGCAGGATGGAGAGAATGAGGTTAGAGAAGGTGCACACACACACACACACACTCCAACGTCAGGGAACACACCGCAGGTAGGAGGAACACCAGATC
This sequence comes from Mallotus villosus, assembly GCA_903064625.1. NCBI lineage: Eukaryota > Metazoa > Chordata > Actinopteri > Osmeriformes > Salangidae > Mallotus > Mallotus villosus. Next base: position 529,512 of record CAEFZP010003405.1, on the reverse strand, counting down.
GCAGGGAAGTGCACACACTCACGCCCACGCTCTCACACACTTCCTCGCGCACACCAACTGACAAGGGAGTATTAAACAGTGCATCAGCATTAAGACAAAGGCCAGTCACTCGGGCTCCCCCCTGTCTCTGGTGAATTGCTTTGGCATTGTGAGTGCGCGTGTGTGTGTGTGTGTGTGTGTGCGTGCGCGTGTCTTAAATGGGAAACTCAGTGCTCTTAGTGGGGAAACACAGGCAGAGGAGGAGGAGGATGAAAGCCTTCACTGATGGCCATTGACAGATATTCTTTCTGTGGCTAACGCAGGGGAGCTAAGTGCTCTTTACCAAGATTTACTATGGAGACGCTCAATACGGGCCCTCTCAATCACTGTTCCATCGATGACACCGGGACCTGCCTCAGAAAATGTCCCCGCAACCAAACTACCGGGTGGATCCGCGCCCCACTGGGTGGCCGCAGGGAAGGAGGGAGGGAGGGAGGGAGGGATGGAGAGATGGAGGGAGGGGATGGTACATCATGCACCACGGTGCCACACTGAGCACAAGTCTTAGAGCTCGATGGAGAGGGTTCAAAAATAAGCTTTAGTTCTATATCTGGGCCATCTATCTTCAACCCCCGTACACTATACTAATGAGTCACTGCGGCTGCTCTTCATCACTGTGGTCCAGAACAGACATTATTTTAAACTGGGATCATTAGGGTGACTTATAGTAGCACGGCCGACTACGCCATCAATCGCTTGCATACATGAGTGAGCTGCTCTTCCGTGGTGTTTACCACAGAGGCCTGGCGCACACCCCCTTACCGACCCCCCCCCCAAACCCCCGCTTGCCTCTGGTCATGGCAGAAAGAGAGAGCGTTTGGCGTCGGAGACGGCGCTTGCTTTCAGCAGCACTTTCTCAGGAGCGGTGATCAATCTTTTGTTTTTCCCCGGCGCTCAAAAAGAGATGACAGTCGGGCAAATTGAATTTATAAACAGAACAAGTTGACACTGCTACATAATTAATTTGAGGAAATGCCACATATTCTGCTATTACTGAGCAGCCATACCGCCTGTGTTCCTTCTCTTCTCTTCCAGAAACACGACCACCCAGCATGAAATTATTTCAAAACCCGAAAAACAAAGAAATATCGCACTAAGAATAGAAACGCATCTAATGCAAATACACCCCAAACAAGCACTTCATTTGCACTTGCGCTAATTTCTCTCCTGAATCTCCGTCTCGTTCGCTCGTTCCTCTCTCTTCCGGAGGCCCTTCCCGAGGGCTACTTTGAAATCAAAGTGTCTGTTCTTTACCGTGTGCTGTGTTTAAAAGCAACCCAGATTACATCAAGCTTAATTAGACCAGCTCTTTCAGAACAAACCAAAGCGAGCCAAGTAGTCCTTATCTCAAATTGCACCACTACACCACTGATGGCACGTGCTAGCAGGTGCTAACCAGGACAAGCATTTGTCACCTGGTTCTCCTCTCCGGGACAAGATGGCCGACAGCGAGATAACTGCTAAAGCCTCCAGAACGGTGCCGACTCACAGTTCATTAGCGCCTCGCTCGCCCTATGTAGGCTAACCGGGACGTGTTGTGAGTTTGACAAGAGCGGGGCGAGCCAATGCGCCAGGTAAACATTTATCTGCACCACCTTGGCATCAGAAACTTTTCGACAGCTCCTTCCTCATCCCCACCTTCCTTCTTCTTGGAGACATAGACATCACATGGGGCACCTGACACTTTGATCAATTTGTCCTACTTCCCGCTTAACTGTAGCACAATTCATCATCCGTAATGACCAGGGCTGGGGAGCCTGCTAGACGGGGCTGAGGGGGGGAGGGTTCGCAGACACAAAGAAGCAAAATGACTAAAATGGGAAACATGCTCCCTGGTGACCTGCTACCGCTCCATTAACAATGTCCTGTTGGACCCGGGTTCCTCTCCAGCAGACGAGACCTCTGCTCTGAAGGAACAGCTCCAGGATCCCGGGCCCCAGACTCTGGGCCTCTCGCCATCTCAAACTATGCCATGAAGTCTGTGGTCTTCAATGCAAGCTTGCGACGCGTTCAGTAGAACAAAGACTGAATAATGTAACGTTTAAAAAAGAATAAACGATGCTGTTATGGATGAGTCGGAAAGGCCTCACTGTAAACTTCTCCCTGTTATCAGTCGGCGGAAGACAGGCTTTGTTTTCATCCTCACTCCTGTAGTTCCTGTCTTCTCTTTTAGGTGTTAAAACCAAGGGCAAAAATTCAACATCTTCTCAATTAGCACCAGAGCTAGATTAGCGCTGGGGAATTACAGCAAAGTTAACCTTTACTTCAGGAACTCGGTCTAGAGAGGAAAGATTCCCCGCTCACAGGAAATTGCCTTCCAAATGGGTTAAGATGGGCTAAAACCTCAGACATCGACAAACTCCCCCCAGCGATGTAACACCTTGGCGGGCACCTAAGCAGACAGCCCTGGGGTCCTTTAATGATCTTATTAAGCTACGGGCAGGAGCGGAACGAACATGCCTAGGCTTTTTCACTTTTGGATACTTTCTGACAGATGCCGAGAGGAGTTGTGGAGGATTTCCAAAAGGTTTCTCTATCTTCCGGTGAGATCCAGCACAACGTGTCCTGTACCTCTCCCTCTGTCCCTCCTTCCCTCATCCCTCTCTCCCTCCCTCCCTCCTCCCTCCTTTGAGTGGGTATCAGGTAGCACCTGGGCCCTCTGGCTCTGCCAAGTGTAACAGTAGACCCTTGGGGCCGGCTCCGGACTCCTCATCTGCTCTGTAACATATTTACCAACTGCACTGTCACATTTCCTAATTAGGGGGGATAACAAGAGTGCAGCCCTGCGCCGGATTTACAAACACAAAAAAACACCTTCACACATCAGATTAGCTTCAACCAATGGGGCGCCAGGAGAAGCGGAGAGGGTGTAGGGGAGCTTATCTTCCTCAACCCCCAGGAGAGTGGACAAGGAAGGAGAGGAGGAGGAGGAGGAGCGGCATGAGGAGGAGGGTGGGCAAAGTCAAGTGTCACTAGCAGGATGGAGATAGGAGAGGCAAGGAGGAGGGCTGGATGGAGGCGGTGGAGTGGGCCTCTGTGTCAGCGCTGCATCTGGAGGAGTGGCTCATTGAGGAGGCCTAGTGGAGCGGGGCGAGGAGGGGGGGTCATAAAGATCCCTCCGAGACACTCCACTGCCTGAGCCGTGTGACATTTCATTATTCCTCCAACATATGCACACGCACCTTGGAGTGAACACACACACACACACAGGCAAGGAAACCCACACAGACACGCATGCACGCACAACCAACCTCACACAGAAATGCTGCATATCCTTTCATTGTAATGACTTTGTGTCCTATATTGAATACTGACTCTGGATGGCTAATCCAAACTAACAGGAAAGAGGCGCAAAGTCTGGCATGACCAGTCAAGGGAATTTAGACTCCACAGAGCCACACACTTTGCTGCCTCAATTGTGTGCGAGTGTGTCTCTCTCTTTTTCGGACTATTTCTCTGTGTGTGTGTGTGTGTGTACATTTGTGTCGTGTGTAGCTTTGTGTCGTGTGTGTGTGTGTGTGTGTATGTGCTGCAGTCCAGACAGGTTCAGCAGCGCAGTGTGACATGAGCTCATGGCTGCTCAGGGCAAGATCAGCTGGAGGAGAGAGAGAGGGACCCGGTCAGGGCCTTCTGAAAGTCAATTCATCACGCCAGAGTCCAAAAGCAGTTTCCACAAGCCATTATCAGCGCACTGCTATCAAGATAGGGGACAAAAGAAAAGAGATACTAGTCTGTAGTTACACATCACGCCGCTGTCATCCAGTATCTAAACAGCGGCACGCGGGTAAAAAGTGAGGGTGAGTGTCACCGAGAGAGCACTGGCTCCCAGTATCTCTTCTCCCAGTATCTCTTCTCCCAGTATCTCTTCTCCCAGTATCTCTTCTCCAAACAGATTCTAGTCTGTATTCGTCACCACTCTCCCCCCTCTCGTACACAGAGCCATGGCATTCTATAATTATGCAGCAGTGTCAACACAGCCTGTTCATAAATTCAATTTGCTATCTGTCATCTCCTCTATGTGGGGAAGGTGGGTGCATGTGTGTGGTGGTGGTGGTGGAGGGGGGGGGGACATCGGGCAATCGGATCGATTGAGAACTCAATTCCTGATGGCTTACATGCAGCCACCGCTCCTCTGCGATGAAGGACGGGAACCATCAGCATGCAGGCCGTCTCCTGTCTGGTTCGCCAGAGAGTTCCCGGGGAAAAAACAACAACCCCAATAGGAAAGGAAATGGTTTTTGAAGACGACCCGAAAGTGAACACGTGCCATTTGCGCTTTTGGCAACGTTGGCAAGCGGTTTGCGGGGGAGAGAGAGAGGGGCAGAACAGGCGCCGTGTTTTGAACGGGAGTCGTCGGGAGGGGTTAAGACTGAAGCTCTTTGTGTCTGCTGTTACTCCAGCAGAACAAACTCCATCAAGCCGAGTGTCTGTAATCCTTCCGTGTGAAACAGCTTGACTTGTAACAGGAGACATAATGGCACCGATAATGAGGCTGAGTGTTTTAAGTCATCGTTCCAGAGGTGTGGCGCAGACGCCGAGACACTAGATCTGCTCTCACCGGCGTCGTAACAACTGCTGTCACAGCTAACCTGCTAGACGCGCGCGGGAAACAAACAAAGGACGTGTGCGGCGGCGGTGAGGATGATCCTCGTCGTGCTGCTCTCTGCGCTAGCCTCGCTGTGACATCTAATAAGGGCTTGATGAGACGAGGCCGCTCTGAAGGAGCGCCGCTGAGATCTCTCTCCCTGGCGTTTCCCTTTCCACACACTCCCAAGAAGAGAGGGCAGGAGGAGAGGAGGAAGAAACAAAAACAAGCCCCCCCCCCGTCGTCCCCCCCACCGACACACACACCGCGCTCGGCATTGTTTTTGAACACATTTTAGCCCATCTGTTCCCCCGCAGAAAGTCACCTGTGCAATTAACCCCGTGCATTAGACGTGAACAGAGCCCTGTGTGGAGGGTCACAGGTCGACTCTACGGCCAGGTGTACAGCCTCCGCCTCTCCCTCCCTCCCTCTAGCCATCTCTCTCTCTCTCTCTGTTTCTCCATTGTTTGTTTGGCTCTCCCTGGCAAGGAGACTGCTTTGGCTGCCTGTCCCTCCCTTAGTCCCAGCAGCTCCTGAGGCTCCTGTCTGGCCGCCAACCAGACAGTCAGACAGCCAACAGAAGCAGCCAACCAACCAGCCAGTCATTCAGTCAGTCACCCAGCCAGTCAGAGTGCATTACTGCCACAGAGGGCAGAGGGAACACAGGTGCCCACAGGACAGCAGCCATGCACCTGTTAGTCGCCCCCACTCTCCCGTAACCTTCTCTGCCCTCTTTCCCCCCACACTGTTGTCCCTCCTCTCTCGATTGCTCTCACTCGCTCCCTCCTCCGTCCCCTCTCTCTTCCCGGCCAACTCTGCCACCAGCCCCGAGAAACCAGAGAAACTTTCAGCAGAGAGACCAGCTGGGCCTCCGGTGCTGTTTGTCTAGGTCGGCTGGAGGGACGAGCGAGACGAGGGGGCGGGAATGGAAAGGGAGGGGCTAATGAAGAAGATGGATCCGATTGAATATTCTTTTGGACTGTTTTACTGTAACAGCTTGATGTGCAAACCCTCTCATGTCCTCCGTAATTAAATTAGGGGCTCTCCCACATCCCCCGTTCCAGGGGGAATAGGAGTGTATCATGGCTCTCCCACGTACGCCACACGAGCGTACGGAGCCCAGAGTGGCGCCAGAGACGACTTGGGAGGGGGCTAGTCGAGGGAGGCGAGAGGGCAGAGGAGTGGTCAGAGGGGGGGTGTGTGTGGGGTGGAGTCGGGTGGAATGGGGTGAGGGGGCGGGGGGGGCGGGGCTCTGCTGCAGATAAGGAGGAGAACTGTGTGCTCAGTCCACACTCTCTGATCTGGTTGGTCAGGTAGACCCATGGCTACAGAGATTGTGAGAGAGGGAGAGAGATGCAGATATAGAGAGAGGCAGAGACAGAGATGGAGGCAGGGACTAAGAGACAGAGAGGGAGATGGGGAAGGAGAGGGGACAGCGGCGAGGGGAGAGATGACAGTGGATGAGCCGCCGTGGCCATTTGCATGTATGGCAGAGACGAAAGGCCCAGCGCTGCCCCGAATAGCTGGATGCATGAATAAATAAACAAACAACAACAAAAATAAACCCTCCATCTGGTTGGATGCAGAGAGGCCCCCAGTGGGATGAGGGGGGAGGGGAGGGAAGGGGGGGTGCAGGAACACCACTGGAGAGCAGCGGCGCCGCCTCTCCCATCTTCATCAACGCCTCCTACCTGCATCCCCTCCACACCACGAACACAATCACCCCCAACACCGATACCTCCATTGCCTCGGGCTCGCACGACTGCTGTTTAGTAGGCCGCAGCGTGGCCTTGTTTACCCAGCGACAGACCAATCCACAGGAGACCGCCAGCCACGAGAGCAGCACGCCTGCAGGCCTGCCTGACAGATGTTAGCTTGACACACTTCCCGAGGACCACATGGGGTCAAACATGTCACCGAGCCAAAAGGGGGCCAGGCTGGACTGTCACACACAAGCAGGCCAGCGTGCACAGGAGGCCAGTCAGCGATGACGTGCTGGCGAGACGGACACATAGACGGGACGGTCATGGAGGTCCAACGCCTGGCTGATCTGACTGTGTGACTCTGTACCCAACACACCCCGGAACAATCTTATATATACGGCCATGCCCATCCATCTCTCTCTCTCTCTCTCTCTCTCTCTCTCTCCAGATCCAGCTGTTCAAGGGAAGTACACTGTTTGTAAAAGGGAGGGGAGCTATGGTTCTCTGTGTGTGTGCGTTGGTGTGTGCGTGTGTATATCTATATCTATATATATATAGATGTATATATATATTGTACAGGGCGTGGGGGACTCTCTGATGCATTGTCTCATCTCAGTCTCTTTGCGACCTGGGGGAGAAGCGACAACATTCAGTAAAAGAGGCTCAAAGTGATTCGAGCTTTTAGTGGAACGCTAATTAGGTCTCTCAGTCCACTCGAAAAAATCCTCCACAAGAAGAAAAGTTTGTTATTTAAGGCTATTTGATACATCTGCAGACACAGACAATACACGCTCAAGAGGAGGAGAGCGTTCCCTTGGGCAACATTAATTGGCAATGAAATCATTATCATAGAATAATCAAAGGCTTCCTGTAACAATGGCTTCCAACACACATTGTGTCAGGAAATGGTTTCAATGGAAATACTTGGAATCTTGGGAGTCTACCGAGCATGTCGATGGAACTGGCTTACTGTCTCACCTTCACTGACAGAAAAGCATTTTACACTAAATCACACGGATTAAATCCTTGCATGGCAATTGTTTATGTGAGGCACACTCTATCTTGCTGTCTCTATCTCTCCTTCCCAAGCAGACTTCCCCATTCAGCGAGCTATCATCGCCTAAAGGCACATGCAGATCCCCAGAGAAGATAGAGCACAATCGAATGTGCCGTTATTTATTAAAATTGATGTACTAGAGAAGATAAGCCGTGTGCCCTTGTTGCTGTCGTTCAAGGTAATGGCAGATATTCACAATGGCGTCTCCCTCTTGTGCCCAGAGCATGCGTGCCCATCTCCCTGGCTTTATTCACAAGTTATTCCGAAAGAGAGGACGCTGTTCCCTGTCAGCCCATGTAAATAACACTGGCAAAGTGACAGGAAGAGGGAAAGTGTGTGTGTGTGTGTGTGTGTATGCAGATGTGAAGGAGAAAAAACATGTTGTTGTCTGTTTTTGCCACACATTTGTAACAGGGGGTACACACACATGCCCAAACACACACACACACACACACACACACACACACAAAGACCATGGTTGATGTGATCATGGGAAGAAATTACACTTGGGGAGGAATAAGTGGGCGAGAAGTCAGGCAGCCTCGTCAAACATAATCACGGGCTCGTCGGAGTGTCCTTGCCCTTCCTGCTCCCGACGCAACATGAAGGTCAACACTCACTCTCGTAAAGCACAACGAGAAGAATTGAAAGAATCAGAGTATTTTACCCTCCAATAGGTTCCTGTCCCGCCCCCGCTTGTACTGTACTTCTCTCACCTTTATTTCCCTACTATTGTCCTCATATCAGTCATGCTGTGGGAACACTGTGACTGTGGGGACCCGACCTTTTCCGCCGTTAGACGCCTGTCAGCATCCCTCTGTAATCACCTGCCCGGCATCTCCCGGACGCAGCTACACAGGATGGCCTAACGGCACTGTCCCTGTCACATGCCACCTTCAATACACGTTCCCTTTGCTCGCCACCCTGTCACTCTCTCCAAGGCAGCCAGCCAGCCAGCCAGGCAGCCAGACAGACAGAAGGCCAGTCACTGTGACAGCATGAAAAACATCTCAGCCTTGCCTGAGCAGGACAGCTCCAGTAGGCTGACACCTGTGCGCAATTTGCATCTTCAGTCACAGCCACGAGCTAACACTGTTAGCATGAATAGCAGAGGGCCAACGCGCATGGCGGAAGGCACCCTGCAGTGAATGGGGCGATGAAAGAACACAGAAAAAGACAACCGCCACTCGAAGAATCTTCACGTCTGTAGGTTATCTGTCAAGCGCTGCAATATATACTTTCGCTAAGAGACACCCACTCACTTCTCTTGCGGTAAACACAGAGCGAATACTCTGCCGGCGGAGAGCTGACATGGGGGATTGCAAACATAGAAGTTTAGGGCTATCATTGTCAACATCCAGAGAGTTGGCTGAGCACATCCACAGAGGTGAGGAGACGTGGTTGTATTAGGCTGTCGGGGGGCTGATCTCAGAGCCAGCTTTCTGAGGGAGAGGCGCTGCTCTCTGTAATCTGGAATTGAAGCTTTTGAGGGACGGAAAGGAAAAGGAAATTAAAGAATCATCAGCCTCAAGGATAGCCTGCAGAAGCTTTCAAGAGACTTCATTGAAACAGCGTTATTTCCCTCAGCTAGTTAGTCCTGGACTATGAAAGACGTTTTGTCTGTCTGGTGTGAACGGATAAGGAAGATTAGGCCCGTGCTCTGGTACTGTAATGGACTTAATAATCGCACGGCACCGACACACATTGTTTTCAGGAGGGACGTTGTTTATCTGACATTGGGCTCCAATTGAAACCAAAAAGCGGCGACATTCAAGATGGCTTCGATGTGTGGTGCCGCCCTGATATCACAGCATACACCTCAGCAAAAACTCCTCTCTAATATCTGTAATATTCCCTCTGAGCCAAGCACTGCATACCATTGCATTCTGCCAGAGCTTGCAAGCTGTTGCAAAAATGGATTGAACTGGCTGAGTGGGTCCTAATTCAGCCCGTGAAGAATGATTACTCGCAGGTGAAAGTGAATTAGAAAGAGCAGCATCTGTAAGGCCTCCTGTGATAGAGAAGGCTTTATAAAATGGCTGGAATGGTTTGAGTTATCGGTTTTGCAAGAGGCTGTGGGGTTTGTACATCCCTGAGTCAGATACTGTAACTCACACCACGCAAAGGGTTTGGCGGAGCATTGAAACAGCTGATCAAACAGCGAGCTAGTCACAGGTGGGCCCTGTAGACACGAGGGGCTCTGCTAATACCACTAATAAAGCGGTTGTTATGGTAGCTAAGCTTGCACAGTAAGGCTAACTGCTGTAATATGTCTTATTTAGAAAGGCTAACTTGAGCCAGTAATAATATCTTACATTTCTCACATGAATTGCCAACATAAGTTTTGACATTTATAGAAAAGCTCTGCTAGAAAAAAAACGTTTGGAAAGTTTTAAGGCTCTATGAAGTTGCACCGGCTAGATCCAGCATGTGCACGGTTCTAAAGGACGTTTGACTGTTGTTGATCTGCTCCGATGTGTCCGCAGTGTGTTGCTCACAGCAGCGTCTGTGCTTCCAGGCCATGCCCAGACCTGAGTGGACTTGACTGGACCCACTGTGGGTGTGTGGGCCTGGACACCCTCCTCCTCCAACCTGGCAGCCCACCCTGGTCATGCCAGCCTGGGTGGGTGGGTGGCTGGCACTTTAGTGTTCTAACTCTGGAGAGACCCCCTGGAGGTTGACCAGTCCTCGCTATCCCATGCTGCCCCTCTCCACGGGCTCGGCACACCGCTTGTGACATTGTTTCATATCTGCCGGCGTTATACATCCCCTGCTGGGCTGAAACATCTCTCCCTATTACAGACAGAAGGATTAGGTGGATTTAGGCTCTATTCTACAGTGACGCCCATTTACTTTCTGCGGGGTAAAGCAATTTGGGTGAATGCTGAACATCTGGTCAGTCCAAGAGAATATGGAAATCCACTTAGAGCAAATTAAAACAAATGGGGAACTGGGTAATGATTTCATAAGCAATTTCCCATATTAGTATTTCTAATACTTCACAACGAAAACAGATTTAGCCCGCCGCTTGTCTCATACATCAATCACCGGCGCGAGAAAGCGCTTGTGCCATTGAACTGTGCAAAGGGCACATTCTCAAGTTTCAAAGACTGGGAAATAGAGGACACTTTCTGTGCTATTTCCTGAAAGCATTTGTCCCTCCCTCCCCCAGCCAACAGCGTCCTCCTAAAGCTAAATGAATTAAAGTCTCATTAAATATGCATTCCATTGTTAATCATTTGCATGTGGAGAGGATTAGGTCTCAATTTGCAAAATGACTCAAAATCTATCTCTCCTTAAAAATAGCCCCTTGAAATTGCATTAAACGCCACGCCATGATCCATCAGATAGCCTTCACACGCTGAAATGAATGAAGGAATAAATCCATAAAATAGACACACTAAAGACAGAATTGCATGTATGTTATTCACACATTGCACGGTAATATCCATATGCTTTTCCATCTGTCAGTGGGAACAGATTTGATGCACTCAGGCTAACACTATAATCAATATATTCAGCTGGGCTTATGGTGCCTTGCTTAGAATGGAAATAATTATGATGACAACGGCTGCTATGTCCATCTCTATTTTAGCCTCTTAACTGGATCACAATGTTAAAAAGATAATTATCCACTACGATTAATAAACAGTAGTGGAGACTGTAGTTGAAAGGTAAAAAAAAAGATCTTCACAAAAAACAAATTTGATGCTAGCAATAAAATATTGATGCAAGTGATCCAAACTCCTGCAAACAGGAGAAAGAATGCTTCGACAGAGCTGTCAATGATGGTTGTCTGTGATGAACAGCTCTAGCCAGGATCTCACCCTGGCTTGTCATCTGGAGGAGAGGCAGGCAGGGAGGAAGCACAGAGACGGGGAAACAACAAGGAAGAAATCCACCAAAAGTCCGGAAATCCTGACAAGTGTTCCAAACAGAGTGGCAGAAGCTCCATTCTAGCTCCACATCACAGAGAGAGCTTTAACCTCTCACCTCTCGCTATCCACAGGCCCGCTTCAGCAGGGCAGAGGAGCTTTGCATCAAGCTGGTTTTCCTCTTTCCTCTGCTTCAAGCAGACTACCAGTTAGGCCACGGACGGTTCTGAGAGGACCATTTTTGACAGAACTCTGATTGCATCATGCTGTCTCGGAGAAGGAACCGGATCGTCCCCAGAATCGCAGAGCCTGGAAAATCCAGATGTCCCGATGTCGGGTCGTATGTTACGTGAGAGCCACCGCAAAGGTGAGAACTGGGTGTCGGAGGATAGCTCTCTGCCAGGCTCCAGGCTACCTGCCCGTGTCACCGGCTTGTTTTATTCATGCCTGACTTATTATGGTGTGTCTGAAACAGATCAAAATCTGCTCAGGCAAGAAATATTTAATATCACACCTACTACGCCCCTCCAATCTGGTGAGCCCGAGAGAGACAGACATCTTCAACCACGCCATTCTGGATTATTAAAAGTGAAGCTTTCAAAGAGGTCACAGCTCGCAAAGATGAAGAGAGACAGAGAGAGAGAGGGAGAGAGAGAGAGAGAGAGAGAGAGAGAGATGAAGAGGGGGGGAAAAAAACCTTGCACGCATCAATTATCCTGGAGAGTTGTGGCACGGTTATGACGAGCGACTTGGCACATTTCCGAGTGCGGTGCTACAGAAAGGTCCTGGCTGGCGGTGACATTTGAAGCTGGTGGATTGTGAAAAATCTCAGCTTGTTTGTCAAAAAGAACAAAAAGACCACACTGCCTGCTTTTCTAGGCCTGAGGCAGCGGAATCTTCCTCAATGTCATCTCAGAGATGGGCTTCAGAGGTCTCTCTCTCTCTGTCTCTCTCTCTCTCTCTCTCTGTCTCTCTCTCTCTGTCTCTCTCTCTGTCTGTCTGTCTCTTCTCTCTCTCTCTCTCTCTCTCTCTCTCTCTCTCTCTCTCTCTCTCTCTCTCTCTCTCTCTCTGTCTCTGTCTCTGTCTCTCTCTTTCTCTCTGTCTCTCTCTCTCTCTGCAACTCGCCTCCTAATTTGCAGTGAGAATAAGTGTGGGCCTAAAAAAGATCAATACCTATTTAATAGCATCATTTCGTTTATGAGCGGGGATCGAACGTAGCCAATCAAACGATAAACTACAGTAAACAACACAAAATACTAAAGCAATCCCAGTCTGAATTGAAACAGGAAGTTGCAAACGACAGCCTACAAATCCCAGCTAAACGTCCTCCTAACAGCCATGAGACAAAGGCCCATCCTGCCTGTGTGATTTGCCAGCCCATTATCTGTCTGCTACACAAGGCCAGTGAATCTTTCATGCCCATCTTTACATATGACCTATATCCACAGGATGCTTGTCAGCCATTTTCTGTACACGCAACAGAGCCAAGTAATCCCAACGCACAATGCCAAGAACAACAGCGATTACGTTTCTGTCACTATAGGTCTCCCATCAGTATGTTTAAAATGGTCACAATAACATACATATGAACATTGACTAACTGTCCATTGATATGGGTGCTCTGTTGTTATGTGGGTCACACTACAATCTGTTTAGCTGTGAAATAGGCTGTTCAAATCTAGACTAAGAGCAGTGTAATCTACCAGACGTTGTGTATGCCCACGTGAGACAAGTGTGTGCTTTCTCAACAGTTGAAGCATGTTCCTACCCTCCTGCAGAGATTGGCTCTGCGTGAGACATGGCTTTCGGCCCCCTCTTCACAACCCGCCTCCCCCGCCATCATTTACACACACGCGTGCGCACACACACACACACACACACTGTGCAGCGTGGCATACCTTTGTTCATGTCAATCAGCTGCTTCTTCTTCTGCTGGCGTTCCTGCTTCTCTCGCTCAGCTTTCTCCTTCGCCAGCTTGGCTCTCTTGATCTTCTCCTCCATCTCCCTCTTCTTGTGGTTCTCCTTCACAGCTTCCTGAAGAGGGACACACACACACACACACGCACAATCAGACTCCAGACTTCCTGCCGACTCTTTCTGACTTTCCCCAGTGTGAACGCAGGAGAAGTCAGGGATCAGCACATTTTATTCAGAGCACTCTTTCCTAGTTACAGCTGAACCAGTGGAATAAACAATGCATAATTCAATGAATAAAGTTTGGCTTTTCTTTTTTTTATAGATACTACCCTACACATCTTATACATCCATCCTGCCGCATTACAATACATTATACACAATATAGAACGGAATACATTTGAATGGAGCCACTTGATGGCGTGTGTCAATAAGGGACCAGCAGTGAGACATCATGCGTTTGTAAAATGGCATTTTGCCTCACACACAGCAGAGTGGCGCATTCCTCCGCAGTAAGACGTGTTTTTCTTCAGATAGACGGAGGAACCATTTTATGAGGGAGGGGTGGGCAGTGGTGGGCTTTCAGCACTGAACCAGTCTCAGGGGAGTGAGAGAGAGATATCACCCTCTACCCTCTCATCTGGCTTAAATGTCAGTGAGGTGTCAGGCAAGGAGAGAAAGATAAGGAGAATAGATGAGAAAGAGAGGAAGAAAAACTGAGGGAGAGAATTAAGAAAGAGAGAAAATGAAAGAAAAACGAGAGGAAGGAGATAGAAAGAGATGCATTTAAAAAGAGTGAAAAGAGTGCGAGAGATAGAAAGATGGAGATAGACACAGAACGAGAGAGAGAGAGAGAAAGAGAGAGACAGGCGTGTTCAGACTCTTGGGCGGTGAGGAGGAGGAGACACTACTAGGCGACCTTTGGAACCCAGAAAGGTTTGCCCACCACACGCCTGTGGCGAAGCTGTGACAAGGCCCTTCTTAGAGCCAGTGTGTGTGCGTGTGTGTCTGTAGGTGTGCGTGTGTGTCTGTGCATGCGTGTATGCATAAGCGCGTATGCATAAACACATGTGTGTGTGTGTGTGTGAGAGAGAGAGGAGATGGCACGCCCCTGCTCCTTCTTGGTCTGATATAATGAGATTGGACAGTGCGCCCCCTATCCCAGCCCCCCTGCGGTGTCCTGACGTGTGTGTCGTGTTGGCTGCTGAGACACAGGGATTAAAGGGATCCTAGGGAAGGGACAAGGAAAGAGCAGCTCATCATGCCAGTCAATAGTGGAGCTCTGCTCCAAGTCCAAGGACAAGCAGGGAGACATAGATTACATATGAGCAGATGCAGACCGATAGAGGAAGCTTCCTTTCCATTCGCAGTAGAATATCCTCTAGAAACAATGATGGCTTCTGACTGCCACCCTTTATTAGAAGTGAAGCATCTTAATGTGGCCTCCCATGCCATATTAGCATCATTTATTGTAGCATTCCGTGCCTGCAGAATACAGTAGGCTATGTTTACTGTGTGCCCACGTTCTTAGCCAATATCAGGGCTGATGCAATAAGGAAAGTCTTAATGCAGTTTACACAGCTACTGTATAAACTACACTAGCCACTTTGATCAATTCTAAACAATGCAACCTTTTATCATACAACAAAATGTCATTACTGTAGAATGATTAATTCATGCATCAAATTAAATCCTGTCGGCGAAACTTACTTTAAACCAACAAGCGTTTGCGATTGTAAACACACTTACACAACGTAATTATCTGGCTCCCATCAAACTTGAAACAGCACTTATCACCATGGCAACTCCTATATATTTGCCTTTTTGTCTGTCTCTGATGGTCTCTTGCCGATGGCATTATCCACTCAATGATTGTATCTATTTTGGTGGTTGTCTCCTACATTGTAGGAGGGCTTACAGGAGATAAACAATCCCCAAGAGGAGGGTTCTCCGATATAATCTTCCAACACAGAAATCTGACTGAACACTGAGAGAGCAGAAGACAATATACAGACTGCCTTCTAGGCTTAAGGACACAGACAGAGGAAGTCTGTGGAAGTATACAACAAATATCAGGCGGAATATGCTGGAGGTTAGTATGTTAGAATTGAATAATCAGATTATTTTCTCTCTCTCCAAATCATAGTTGTAAAGCTTTTTGCCAAAGCAGAGTCAAACTCATCATTATAAGCTACTATGACGGAAATATTCATTGACCTCTCCATGTTGTGTACATGTGGAATAATAGCAGAACCCAGTTTGTTAGAGTGAATTGACATGACAGGAAACACTAAAAAGTCCTCAGGTCCTCAGTGACAGAGAACGATTGATTCATTAACGCAAATTAGAGCGGATAACTGTGTTTGCTCACTAAATAATCCAAACGTCATTAAGAGAGCTGATTATAAAACAGAAAAAAACTTCACTTTAAACCTTTCGTTAATTAGAAGATTCCAGGATGGTTATCTGAAGGCTTGTTGAGAAACAGAGATAGCCTGACACAGTAAGAGCACTCAGATGAGAGGAAGGTTAAAAAGCTTAAAGTAACAGTGTAAAGGACAAGGTAGAAGTAAGATGCTTTAAATGCAGTAAACCCATCTACCTCGCCATGTGCGTGAATGTCTGTGTGTGTGCATATAATGTGTCTGTTGTGGGCATGTGTGTGTAGCAGTGCTGTATTTACGCAGGCTAGCACCATGCTACGCTAGGCCACGGTAGCTAGCCAATGTCATGTTTATGGAGAGTGGCAGGTGTAGCTACTCCTGTTAGCACACAAAGGACAGGAAGTGGAGAGAAGCTAAGGAGCTCACTGGCTCTCCAGCCTTCAGTCCAGGAACCACATCATTTCTGAGCAGCCTTGGTCCCACACATTGTGCACACCAAGCTAAGGCCAGCTTTTCAAGGTAACTCTTTCAATAATTCATGATGTTTATTGTTCTTCCCTGACCCTGCACAATATACCACAGCTTATCTCCTCGAGCAACTCTTATAGACTTCAATGCATACATGTATGCCAGTCCAAAGACAGATCTGGAATACCAATCAGCCCATAGCAGCTGAAACTTCACACAATGGCAGAGTTAGTGCCATATCTCATTTGAATTTTACACTTCTTACCCTAACAGACTTCTGAGGGAGAATGTGTTTATTAGCCATCTGCTCCCGGATGTGACAGAGAGGATGGGAAACCACTTCTACAAGTCACAGGTTCAAGGCTGTTAGTTCATTTTCATCATACTCAGAAACAGTTTGGTCCTCTCTCAGTTACACGGGGTCTCTGGACCCTGCACTACATAGACACGATACCACAGACACACATACACACCCTAATCATCGCTGAGATGCTCCATCTTGTAGCTATACACTTGGTCTGGCTCTATTGGTCTTATTAGAAAGTCACTCAATTAACAAGTAAGGGTGGTAGCTCATCCGTCCATCTGTTGGGCTTTGATAATTCATTAATACAGAGATACTCAGCCACAGCTCTGGTCAGGATTACACACAGAGCCACTGATTGCATTTCACTCACTCTCCATCTACAAATATGGCAGCCACATTAAAAGGACAAATTGTTGGGGTATTCCAGTATGGACTCCATGTCCTGAAATCAAATGATTTTATAGGCACTGAAGAGCTGGAAAAAAACAGCTAATGGATTCTCTTATCTGCTACGTTCAGTTCTATGAGGACTGTCTGTCAGTGAGTTTTACTCAAATGCCTCACGTCGGTTCGGTGAATTAAGCCCAGCTTTTTAGTGAAAGCAATTTAGAGTAAAGTATTCCAATGGAGTTCTTTAATATCTGAGGCGCTCTGGGATGCTCTGTGTGCAATGAATGCATTACACAGGCAATACAACAGGGGGTGATGTCAGTAGATCAATGTTTAGCCTTTAAAAGCCATATGATGAAGCATACTCTGGCCTTGCGTTAGGCGTGGTGCTGAAAATCTATTAGAGAGCTAAATGAAGTTCACGCATCGTGAATATGAATGACCCCTGCCAAAAAGTCCCTCCATCCCAATCCTGTACTGTATATTATTTTAACTGTTCAAGCATGGATGAGCCAGGCGCAGAACAGCCTTCTACTAACGACTCGAGCTTAGCTTGAAGTGCAGGAAGGACAACTCTATGCTTTTCACAACGAAATAGGAACCTTTTGAATTCTTTCAAAGAGATCTGGAGTTGTTGAATACTGAAGGACCAGAAGGAGAAACAGACACCCTGGTCATAGAAGGACTGTTGTTGCACTCGCACCAACACTCGCGCCTCACACTCACCCCCCCTTACACCCGCCCCCAGCCCCCCCCCCACCCCGGCACCAAAATCTTCATCAGTACTGAAATATTCATGAGGGGCAATTTGCTAGGGAGAATCATTAATTGATTTGATTTCTGTAGCCACGTCTCTTTCAGAGGTGTGCATCTCTGAATCCTGGAGGGAGAGCCCTGTCGTGCGGGCTGTTAGGCTTTGATCAAAGAATTGAAAGCTGGTTTTGGATAGCACTTCGACTAGGGAAGCTCGGAGACTAAGACAAGGGGACCTTGCCATTCACAGTAATGGGTTTAGAAGACTGCGAGCGTGCCTCCTGGACATCATGTCATCATCCTGACACGTTATATTTTCAAGAGGAAGTGGGAGGAGGAGGAAGACGACAGAGAGCGAGTATTAGACAAGTATTTGAGAGTCTTCAGCCCAAGACATCAGCTTTCTTCTCACATGTGTCAAATATTTACAAATGTTTTTAATTTGACATTAAAGGTATTTCTCTTGTGGAGACCTTTTTTTGGAGAATGTTAAAAGACGCTGCTTATTTTTCTGATGCTTGAAATGTATTTCTGGGCTACATTGATGGCTGGTGGTCTAAAAGCCTAGCAAGGCCATGATCCTCCAAAAACAAACTCTACAAAAACAAACTCTACTTCCACAGCATTTACAAGGCAGCTGTTTGAAGCGGAGAATATCATTTACAACACAGGTATTGTTTATTTCAAGATATCAGCACGGTGCCAGGCACTGTAACTCTCCTTGTAAATTTGCCTGAAATAGCGGCTTAACAGAACATTCTGTCTCAAACGAATAGTTGGATTGAGGAAACGCACCTGCAGATTTGGTCAGTGGATTCAAGCTCTTTAGAGTTTGACTAAATCGGCTACTGCGTAGTCTCACCCGCCCTCCACCTGTCTAAGCCTAGTGAGGGTCTTTATACTGTATCGAGGAGGCGGGCCTCCATATCGCCTCCCCCCCCCCACACACACACACACACGCACACACACACACACACACACACGCACACACGCTGCACCCTAATGGCACGGTGTCTGAGGTCTAAGAAGCTTTCAAAGTCAGTTTTCTTTTATCAGTGCAGAACGTACACGCTCGGCGATACATTATACATTCCATTCTCAATATCGTTTATGTTGGCTTTAATCTGCTCCGTAAGCCGGTCCTTCCCTCGCACCCACACTCTGTCAGAGGAATGTCTTCATTGATGCTGAGGAAAATGTTTTACCTCACTGCTAATGGCCATAGGTTCAACATGGAAAGGTGGGGTGGAGCAAGGACTTGATGAACTGTAATGTTACACTTTCGACATTACTACCCTTCAAGGAAAACACAATGCAGTCTGTGAGAGAGAAAGATACCCCGATAAAGAAAGAGAGACAGAGAGAGAGAGTAAAAAGGAGAGAATGAGTGACAGAGAGAGAGCAGAAGGAAAAGGACGTGAGAAGGAGAGAGATGAAGAGAACCCAGGCGTGGCCGGACAGGGACTCACCATGAAGAGGCTGCGGAAGTTGGCCAGGTCGCCGAAGAAGTCTTCGACGCAGAGAGAGTGAGGGTCGTACGCGTAGTAGCTTCCCAGGCTCTCGTACAGCTTCTGCATGTTCTTATGCATGGTGGACAGCTTCTCGTACTGCTCCCGCGAATGCTTGGCGAAGCCGTGAGGCAGCACAGTTAAGGAGAGAGCTTTTTTCAACCGTACATCACTTGCAACCACAGAATGTCATGTAACATCGACTGTAGCTATGTGTCACATGCAGGGATACACTGTACCTATAAACACAATCTTGGTGAAACATTCAGTCATGAGAAAACCTAGTCATCCCTTTATCTCCCCTCTCTTTTACACACCCAAATACACACACACACACACACCACAACTTGTAATGGGTTGTTTCGATAACCTCGAGATGTCATTCTACCAGAACTAACAGTTCTACCTCGGGAATAATAAAAATGCATTTTGCGATCAGCTTGAAAGCTAGGGGGTTGTTGGAATAGCCGATTGCAGTCATTGTTCTATTGTTTATCCCAACGTGAGAGGGGTCTGGTCGTTTTGACCCCTGGCTCGTGCTGCACTGTGTAATTTATTGAGCAGATGAAGCACTTGCTCTGGGTGAACGGCTATCAACAGATCCTGTCAGGGAAGTGTTATCCCAGCAGACACTGACCCCATGGAGACCAGAAGTAGACACTGTGTCAGTCTCACACACACAAGAAGATCACACAACAGAATATCAATATTAATATATATATATAGTACCAGTCAAAAGTTTGGACACATCTTATATATACCGTATATATAAGAACTGCACACACACCCTGACAAACACGCAGAACAAGAGAATTTAAAAAGGGACACAATTCACACCGAAACAGAGAGAGACGGAAGTGTTTTTGGAGCTCGACTTGGCCTCACAGTGCAGGTTTCTGCCTGAATCCGATAACCACAGCGAGGCTTATTGGTTACAACAGAGTGTCCCAACACCTCCTGCTGTGGCTTCAATCACCTACATAATCCTTTATCTATCTCTTCTCTACATATGCATCTGTAACAGGCTCAGCTCTGATCTATACACTTCCACTGTGAGACAAGATGAGTGCCTTGTGGGTGGGCTTGCTGGTGGTGGTGGCGGTGTGTGTGGGATGATTACCTGACCGATGGGGAAGAGATCAGCTGTATTAGCATCCCAGCAGCTTGGTGCTGACCAGACCACAGTAGCACTGAACCAGGATGGCCAGCTCACAGTCACAGACCGGTTTGACACATTCATCTATCTTTCTCTTTGTCTGTCAATCTCTCTGTCTCTGTTTGTCTCTATTTCTGTCTGTCTGTCACCCTCTCTCTCTCTGTATTTCAGTTCATCTTTTATCACACCCCCAATTTGATTAAATATATATATCTGCCCCTCTCGCTTCTCCGCATGTTACATTTGCTCAAGTCTCTAGTCACACAGAGGAGTAGAAACGGGGTACATTGAAATAGGACGCAGTTGACTAATTGCTTGAGGGAGCACTATTTTCGTAAATATTCAAGAAAAGCCCCCAAAATCCTCTACCTTTGATGAGTCTTTGTACTCTATTCATGAGTGCAGCGTGTTCACAAGGTGTGCGAGTTGGGTGTGACTTGATTCGTGCTTTGGAGGCCTTGGTGAGAGCACAGCAGCTCTGCTAGCTGCTGGAGCCTGGTGTTTGGAACCTGGTGTTTGGAGCCTGTGTTTGGAACCTGGTGTTTGGAGCCTGGTGTTTGGAGCCTGGTGTTTGGAGCCTGGTGTTTGGAGCCTGGTGTTTGGAGCCTGGTGTTTGGAGCCTGGTGTTTGGAGCCTGGTGTTTGGAGCCTGGTGTTTGGAGCCTGGTGTTTGGAACCTGGTGTTTGAAACCTGGTGTTTGGAACCTGGTGTTTGGAACCTGGTGTTTGAAACCTGGTGTTTGGAGCCTGGTGTTTGGAGCCTGGTGTTTGGAGCCTGGTGTTTGGAGCCTGGTGTTTGGAGCCTGGTGTTTGGAGCCTGGTGTTTGGAGCCTGGTGTTTGGAGCCTGGTGTTTGGAGCCTGGTGTTTGGAGCCTGGTGTTTGGAGCCTGGTGTTTGGAGCCTGGTGTTTAGCATGTGGGACAGTGGCTGACTGTCTCAGACGGAAGAGCAGCACCAGGAGATAGGAGGGAAGAGTGTACTGGATGTTTTAATACACACACACGCACACGCACACACACACACACACACACAGGGGACTGCACTGGGTTTCAGTGTCTCTTATTTCCACATCAAAGACATGTCACACTGACGGCGACTGACACACACTGTCCTACAGCGCAATCAGCACTCACCTGCTTCTCTCTCTTCCTGTCTTTCTCCCTCTATCAATCATATTCTCCATCACACTCCATCTATATTGTTTCCATCCCTCTCTAGAACACATGCAGTTTGTTTTTCTCAGATGATCGTGCCTTTCTCCCGCACACTGCTTCTCTCTTACTCTTCCCTCACTCTTTATCCCCCTCTCCCTCTCATTGGCATTCTCTCCTTTTCTCGCTCTCAACATTCCTTGTCCAGTTCTCTTCCTCAAACCCCAGGCTCTCTGAGAAAACTCTGGAATATTCTCTCCTCCGTGTGCATGTTGTCTGTGGACGCGTCGCACCGGCTTCAAACAAGCTCAGGGAGGAGAGGAGGTTTCAGGGTAGAGCAGGATGCAGCCAAGACTCCTCTGGCAGCCTGGCTCTGTTGGGCAATCTCTCTTTCTATATTACTATCTCTCTCTCTATTCATCTTTTCTCTGTCTTTCACTTTCGGTCTTTTCTTTTCTCTCTCCTTTCTGCTCTCTCTCCCTCTGTTTTTCTCTGTCTGCACGTCTGTTTGCTTGTGTGTGCGAGTGTGTTTGTCTGTTTTCCACTCTCCTCGACAAGCAGCTGTCTTCAAAGGGGGAGGAGTGTCTGCATTTCCTCTGCAGTGCACCCTCCTCACTGATTCAGACCCAGACCCTTGTTGGAGAGGACCGATGGGCTGCTAATAGGTAGAAGAAGGACTGGTGCACTCCTGTAGGACAATAATCAGCCATAATGAGCCATAAACACAGATGTCTCTATGGTCGTGCTCCATAATGACCTGGGTTTACTGTATTTTCTGTTGGAATTTGTTTATTGAATGGCTCTGACGCTAAAAGATAGTCCTTTTAAAATGTGGGAAGTCAACAGGCTGTGTCAAATATTAAAAGTTCCGGGACAGAGTTTTATCTGCGTCAGTGTCCTCATTACTCTGGGTTTAATCAGTCTCATTTTATCAGTGTGTTTACCGGAATTTTCAACATGACTAAGCTGCGATTACCGCTTCTCATTTTTAGCATCGCAAAGTGACGTCAAAATTATATCCAAGTTAGACTTAGCTGAAGTGCTTTTTGGGGACCCAACCCTGTTCAATCTTCTTATGAACCAAACGAGACGGGGGTGAAAAAGAAGAAGAAAAAAATATATAATTCATCTATATTTTTTCAGTAGAAAAATAAAGTGTCAAAAATAGATTTTGCAGGGCCACCCTACGAGGACAGTAATAAATGGCCTGGCTTGTTTACCTGTGTGCATGTGAGGGTTATTAAAATGGTGCACTGCTTTCTATGTCGAGGGCCAAAAAGCCTCCTTAATAAATCTCATCTAACCCAGTTCCATTAATGTTTATTTAATGCTTTCCTATGTGCCTGTTGGCCCTACACTGAAGGCCCCACACTAAGCCTGCTTTCCTCCCTCCATCTCCTCCCTCTGCACTCTCTTTATCCCCCTCCTGTGAGGCCCCCTCTGGACCAAATTATGGCCAGACTGCCCAGCAGCTTTACACAGTGGTGCTAAGAGGGAGAGAGGGAGGGCCATAAGAGAGGGAGGAAGAGAGGAGGCGGCTGGGCAGGCAGGGCCATAAGGGAGGAAAAGAGAGAGCAAGAAAGAAAGAGAGAGAGAGACAGATGGAGAGAGAGAGAGTGAGAAAGAAAGAGAAAGAGAGAGTGAGAGAGAAAGAGAGAGCGAGAGATTGAGAGTGTGAGCGAGTGAGAGAGTCCAAAAAGAGCGTGGGGAAATATAAATACAGGATTGCAGGGGCTCTGTCCAACAGCATCTAAAGCCCACATTTCAGGACAGGTCCTTTGGCCAGACAGCCACGGTTCTGCCAGGCAGGTCTTGTGTCCACAGTACCAGCCAGGCCAACCAGAACCAGTCTGTTGTTTGCATGTGATTGCAACAAGGTGGGGGGGGTGGGGGCGGGGGGGGGCAGCCTGTCGCTGTGCCCCTGTGCTGGTCCGTGGCAGAGACACTGAGGCTGTCACAGGGCATTAGAGCAGCAGCCAGCTCCAGACTGGGATGTGACCTGGTGAGGAGATGGAGGGAGCGGAGGGGAGGGGAGAGCAGGGAGGGAGGGAGATGCAGAAAGACTGAAGAGGGTAGGCTGCTGAGAGTGCCAGTGGGTTCATGCCGTTTAAGCTAACCGGGGAAGAACTGAGCTTTCAATCAGACAATGCAGTATATATATACTGTATATATATATCCTAGCAACGTGTCTACAGAAACACGTGCCATCAGACATGCAGCAATGTCTTCAACTCTGCTTCATACAACTCTACAAATCTTTGACATCCAAACACCCCAAAAAAATAAGAAAGTCTAAAATCCAACAAAAAGGAGGAGAAACCTGCTTGTTGTGCTCATGAAAAGAACTAAGTCAGGTTCATTTCACGCAGCACAAATAATTAAAATTGTACCAAACAGAATGGCATGGTGCTGTGTAACTCTTTGAGAAATTGCTGGACTTCATCCAAAGTAATTAACACAACACCTAGGATGGAAATCAACAGCTTGCCACAGACAAACTCCTGTCCTGCCGTTCTCTCTTTGCGCTCTCCCCCCTTCTCTCTCTCTCTCTCTCCAGAAGCAGCCAACACGATGGTGATTGTGTGATATCGTCTCCTGCCCTTCCTCGACGTGTAATTATGTTTCATTGTGCTTCTGCATAAGCAATCAGAGCACAACAAATCACAAAATCTCATTTACCGGTGACCCTCCCTTGTGAAAAAGACTGGAAATGCAGCAGGAGCCGTCAAATGACTTTCCCCCTCAGATCTATGTTCTATGTGGGCCGGTTTGACTGAGGAAAATCTCTGATTACAAGGAACGAAGAGAGAGGAAACAAACAAATGGGTTCACAGCTGGCTTGGTTCCAGAAGACTTGATGGAACTGGACTTCAAATGGACAGCATATCTAATGGAATGCTAAACCACTGCACTGTTCGTTTTATCTACGTTCAGAAGATCTGGTTAGCTGTTCATCCCACTACACAGACAGACACAACCACACACACACACGAGTACGCACGCACACACAAACACACACACACACACACACACACGTACCTCCACACACGAGCATGCACACACAACACACACACAAGCACACACACACAATTAAGTGGGAATGAGCCTTTTAACTTCCCCGCCTTCTTTCGACTCTTCCTGTCTCTAGGTCTCTTATCTGCCCCTAATGCCTGGCAGCTGAGGACGCAAGCTGCATGAGGATCAGTGTCTCGCTAAGTCTCACACATGCACAAACACACATACACACACACACACGCTTTAGAACAGGATTCCACTTGGGCAGAGTTGTATCACTTGTATGTCGTGAATCCCCACACACACACCGTTTTTCACCTTCGAGTCATAACCATGTCCCCCTCACATCACCTCACGTCCCCGAACCCGCCTCCCCACCCTCGCCATACCCAATTCCCTCCGTCATCAACGGAGACACCTCTTCCTTCCTCTTCATTTGAAAGATTAAAAGCACACATTCGGTGTCAATCTCACTGTCAATTGCTTCTGCCCGTCTGCCTGAAATATGTATGCGTGTTGAGAGCGGAGGGCTGCGTTGGCCTCACTTACGCATTCACAGCTCCTCAGCAGCACCCATCTTGCTGGTGGAACAGCTCAATGAGAGCAGCCAGGCTTCCGAATGAACACATCTGTACCAGGAACGAAGACAAGCTCAGGAAGACGACGGAGGAGGGGGGCGGGTTTGGGGTCAAGTCGAGAGGAAGGACCCATCCGGGGGGGGGGTAATCTTGGATGAGTCGACTGAAAAGCATGTGTTTAAGGGCCAGGACGGGCGTGCATGTATGCACACACACATACACACACGCGTGCACACACTAGCATTTCTTGACGTGTTCCATCAGACATGCCATCATCTCACACTGAGGAACAAGAACCTACACACTGCAATCCTCCCTGGGTGAAAACATGACGATGCAAATCTGTCGTGTTTACAAGGCCCTGCTCCGTCTCGTTGAGTCGTTAAAAGGTCAAAGCACTCGCGCCTCTCGACGGCTTATCTAATCTGTAAACATCAACTCATACCTCTCCATTTGACGAGACGGACTCAGAATAGGATGGGCATAATGCACAGACACAGTCTCCTACTCAAAATGTTGCTAGCTATGTGCTACGTCGTTCCCTGTAGGACGCAGGGCTTATCTAGTCATGATAACGACAGGGTGGAACTGATAGGAATCACTTGGAATTGTGTGCCAATTGTCTGTGGAGGCTGGGGGATGGAGAATGATCTGGCCTATGATGGTCTGATTATACCTGTGCAGCGGCAGGTGCAGGTAGTGACACACCCACCCACTCACTTACTCACATACCTTAACACATACCGTACACCCAAACACCAAACACTCACATACCCAAACACATACTCCCAAACAAACACTCACATACCCAAACACACACACAAAACACCTCTCTTTGACGCACTCTTATTGCTCAGCATGCTTTCATCTGATGGTAATTAAGTTTATCGTTTCCCACAAACTGCTCTGTGATTACATGGATTACACAATTGGATCCACTGATTGTATCTCAGGCACCGATGAAACAAGGAAGAATTGCAGGTTTGGAGATTTTAATTGAAAACTACTGCAGCATACACACCACCATTTTGGAAAAGGGGAAGCCAAAATGGAATAAAATGTAACAATCACAAGAACAGTTGGATAGGACAGAGTTCAGGTCGACAAAAGTCACAAAAGGCCTGTCTACTGTTCTGAGACGAGCAGCTTCAAAGCAAACACTCCTAGTAGAGAATACAGTACGCTAGCTAACATGCTGAACTGGCGGGTGTTTAAATACTGGTTCAGCCTTCAGGATGGAAGCCTCGCTAGACCT
Source organism: Mallotus villosus (assembly GCA_903064625.1). Classification (NCBI taxonomy): domain Eukaryota; kingdom Metazoa; phylum Chordata; class Actinopteri; order Osmeriformes; family Salangidae; genus Mallotus; species Mallotus villosus. Next base: position 503,375 of record CAEFZP010003405.1, on the reverse strand, counting down.
GCTAGGTTGTCCTCCACCCCCAGATGAAGGCAGGGCGGGTTCAGATGCCAACAGAACCTCAAGCTGTCTTTTTGTTGGACTTTATCAAAATTCTGTACCACTCTCCAGTCTGAGCACTTAAATGCTCTTACCGCCAAACAAATTGGATCAATATCCAGCGAGCTGAACTGCTGTCCTTTTTTGGGAGGGGGGTGGAGGCTGGGGGTGGGTGCAGGTTATTATTATAATGAGGACACTTGCTTTAACATGCAATTCTGCAAATCAATTCTGGCACTTTGGAGATGGAGATAACAAAGAGAAAAAATTGAGCAAGAGGCAGAAAGAAAAACTACAAAACAGATAGAAAGCACGAGAGAGAGAGAGAGAGAGAGAGAGAGAGAGAGAGAGAGAGAGAGAGAGAGAGAGAGAGAGAGAGAGAGAAGAGTGGGGAGGGAGACAGAGATAGAGTCAAGAGAGACACAGATCGAGCTCTATGCTCTCTCTCTCTCTCTCTCGTCTCTCTCTCTCTCCCTCTTTTTTTCTTTCTCCATCTCTCTCTCCCTCTCTCCCTCTCTCTATCTCTCGCTCTCTCTCTCTCTCTCTCTCTCTCCTCTCTCATCTCGTCTCTCGCTCTCTCGTCTAGCCCTCTCCCTCTGTTCTTTTTCATGTGCTACATATCGCTCATCGCAGCATTTTGGGTGATGTATACAGAGCGATAGATAGAGAACAGCTATTTGATTGAGGCTGCCAGCTTGCTCACATGGTATCCCAGCTGGTTGGAGCCTCTCGCTGAAAGCTGGTTGTGTTTGCAGATAAAGAGCGGAGGGGAGTGGCCGTGGTGAAAGGATGAAGGATGGTTAGACAGAGAAGGAGCGGGGGTGCGAGATGCCAGGCATGCAAGGATTGTGGGGATGGGTGGGGTGGTGGGTATCGATCTAGATGCCTTAAGCTGGCCCTGCGGCTAGTGGGACACAGTACAGCTTCATCCAATAGCCCTACCACAGAGCAGTTTTAGGCCTAATCCCAATACTCTGTTTTACCCCTACCCCTTACCCCTATAGCCCTTTTGCGCGTTCACGTGAGAGTAAGTGGTGTCCCAATACTCTTTTTGATCGAGGGGTAGGGCTAAGACGAAGGGGTATACACCCCTTAAAACCAAGTGTTTTCGGGAACTTAGTTGAAACCTAGGGGTATGTGAATACTGCGCAACCTGCAACAGTGGCGGCCAGATCATCCAGAGAGTCCCATAAATGTAATATTTCGGCTTAAATAAGTGATAACAAAATGACGACAGTCTTGATTTGTGCCCTACACAGTCCTGTACATATGTATTTGCAATCATGTTCTTAATTGAAACGTTAAAAAAATCGCTGGTTTTGCTACGCTAACGTTACATTGCTGATTTGCACAACACTACTACTGCATTTCTCTGATTAGCCTTGAATGGACTCCATGCATGCCTACAGTTTTAACTAAACTCCATTAGCAGCGAATTTCGTTTGATATCAGTGCATAACACTACTTGCTTTGGAGACATCAATATACGTAACCGTAACCAAGTGGTGTCTCATTTCATTGGGCTCTGTAGCCCTTACCCCTCCGTTTTGAGGGACAAGGGCTAGGGGTAAACTAAGGGGTAAGACAGAGTATTGGGATTCGGCCTTACACTGCTCCAGCTAGTTTGGCTTCAGCTCGGAGTGGGGGGATGGAGTGTGTGTGTGTTGTGGATGCGGGAGCAGTGATTCGTTAAGCAAATTAATCTCATTAAAATACTTTTCCTTGTTTAGAGCAACTTTAACTTAAAGTGTCTGGGGCTATAGAAAGGAATGGGGAAAGTTACTATTCAAGAGTTATTATCCAACAAACTTTTGCAAACTGTTAGTTTATAATATAGGTTACATAATTTTCTGGCACAATATGCACAGGGATCTTATAAAATACGTTTTTTAAGGTAACAGCTAGGGATGGGCATAATTAATCGATGCTCGAACATTGCTCGTTAAGAAATGTGTCGATCAATTTATATTGTTATCGATCAAAAGGACGTTGTGTATCCCCGCAACTTCGGTCCCCGTCAGAGCGGGGTGTTTTTCTGCTGCTGGACTGACAGTTACAAGGCTGCGTTCGCGTCTGACCCCCGAGCATGTTAACATGCTTATATTCCTAAACAAAAATATGTAGGCTGGAGGTACTGTATGCTATGGACAGTGGGGACAGTCACCACCGTATGTAGCTAAATCGCTCTCTTAATGTGTTGTTGTCTCTCGCCTCCCGCTTTTATTTCTGCTTGGTGCCCTCTTGGAGTCGTTACATTTTGGTCAAACTGTGACATTTTAGCAACAAGTTCAGCCTTATATATGTTCACTAAGGTATTGCTTTTAGATAGGCTAGTCATCATGCAATTGTTCTAAATGTGTGGCTCATCTTTTTGTTGCGAGCCTTTCCGAGCGCCGCTGCAAAGGCATAATGTCGGGCGGGGTTTTGGGTGTATATATCTTGTTCTATCGGGGAGTATAAAGGGTGGGAGTAGGAATGGCGGCCTTTTTTTTTTTTGATATCAGTTTGATTTGAGAAGATATCCGTTATCTCCTCCTTGTGCGTCGCTTTATACTGAATTGCGCGGGGTTTTAAGTATTGTTATTTTATGTTGGATTGTGGTATTTCGGTTTTGATCTTATGAATGATTGGAGTTCTTGGATTTTATTTTATAAAAGTAATTCAACTACGAGTGGTTATCCGTATTTTGTTATAGAGCGAAATTAATCAAATGTTGATGTTGGTAGTTTTTTATGTCATTTATCTGCGTCGTTGATTTTATGATGATAGATTGTGTGCATTATTTTGTATTTATGTAAATTAGTTCCCTTGGAGGAATTAGGTTTATTGTTCTGATCCGAAAGAAGTATTTGTTATGAAAGGTATCTAGTTATCTGATTGATATTGCGGTGTTTTGTTTGTCAAATTGCCTCTTAAATTCTCTTGTTACATTGCCAGTTGCTTCGGTATTCGTCGTCTTGTTTGCCACCTGTTCAGCGCAATGAAGAGTGGTTCGCGGTCCAAGTTCCAACGTTATGGATTGTCACACTTCTTCCCGTTGTTCAAACGGGGCAGACAGTCGTTGATTTGGTACGATTTTTAGTCCTAGTTTAGATGTTGTGAGGTTAAAAAATATTTGAATAAAAACCTCTTTTCCCGATATTCTGCAATTGTTATTCCTTAAAAAGGCCAAATAAAAAAGAAAGTAAAGAGAAAGAAAAGAAAGTGGGACAAAAATAAAATAAAAAAGCACCAAAAAAGTAAATTGGATAGTCCAACAACAAGAAAAAAAAAAAAAAAAAAAAAGAAAAACGAATATGAGTCCAGCCTAAGTCTGGGGTATTGTCTCATTGGGTTGGCCATGGTAATGATGTCCGAACAGTCAAAATATTTTATACCTTTTATTATTGTTAGTTCGGTTTTCTATTTCAGCTTTTCCCTGTTCCATTCCCACGGCCATTTCCGGGTTAGTTCTGTTTTTTTATGTGGGGTGTGCGTCATTTAAATTTTTATGTGTTGATCAGACACAGAGGAATTGATAAGTGACAGAATTAGCGATAATTGTAGACTTAATACCCCCCAGCCCTATTGTTCAAAGGTTATACAGTTTTAATGCCCACTCTACTGCCTTGTTTGATTATTGTTGGCCGATAGTAGGCTACTTTGTCCTACATCCTACAGATGTCCTTGTTGAAGCGGTTCCAAAACTTTAAGAGCGCCTGTAGGCTGCATGTCGGGAGAACCGTGTACATCGCCGCAATACAAGGCCTATAGAAACAGTTAATGATTAATTAATTATCGATAATTGCTTGCTGCTCGATAATTCTAGCGATGATCGAGCAAGACATGTTTTAATGCCCATCCCTAGTAACAGCATCTGACTACTTGAATGATTCGAAATTTATTTGCCACATTTTTGGAGCTCAGAAACTAAAGTCAATTGAATGTGGGACTAGGCAGAGAGAGAAGATAAGTAATTACAAGTCTAGTCTCCACAAACACCAACGCTACTAACTATAGCGTATTTGAGCATTTGAATCTAAAAACAAACTTGTCGCTGATAGATTCTGTGATGTCTTTGAATGCATATTATCTTCTAGATGGATGAAAGGAGGGCGTGAAGAGTCAGTAGACGGAGGAGGGCAGTAGAGAGTGCGGGCACGTCGAGCCGGCAGTCGCGAGCAAAAGCGTCTACAGCGACGCGTAAGCGCGAAGTGCGCGCGCAGCTAGAGCGTACGTCACGTCGCTACGTAGCGCTAGCTGACGGCGGCTTCGTGCTCGCGCTGAGGGAAAGTAGCCTCCCTCCTTCTGTGTTCTTCAATCGCCTCGCTCGGTGGACGAGCGTGGCGTCGCTGAGTGCCCTGCCGTCGCTCGCGTGCGTGCCTTCGATCGCCCGCGTCGCGTGCCTGGCTTGATCGTCGCTCTGGCCTGCCGTCTCGGCTCGGTGCGTAGCGGGGCGTCTTCGGTGCGGTGCCAGCGTGCCGTCGCGAGCGGGCGCCCGGCCCGGCAGCACTGCTGGTGCACGCGAAGGGGAACGTCGCGCGAGCACCTCCTATAAAAGTGCGTTCTAAACTTGCCCTCTGAGCACGTCTCCATTGGAGACGAGGAGGCACAGAGACTATTTTTAGCAAATTAATTTAAGGCTCTAAATAATTAACTGATAATTATCTGGCAATCAAGGGGAAGATAAAATGATCTCCATGAGATTTTCTGCGGCTGTGTCTCAGGCATCTTGACTAGCGAGCTTCCATGGGGGCTCCAGTCTAAAACCACTGGGAGCTGCAACAAAAAAGCTCTAATTGACAGGGGGAATGAGATGTGGGTGCTGGAGGCAAGTGGATTTGCCAATGATTAGTGTCTAATGAGTGACAGAAAACTGGCACCCACACTCAGTTTGTTTGTGACATAATAGATGTGTGGATCCAGCTGTCTTCCTCACAGGGCCCTGGCTTGACACACTCCCCCCTCCCCACCTCTCCCCCACCTCTCCTCCACCCCCAGTCTCTGCGCCGACACCGCCAGACAGCTACATGCAAAACGTTGGCGCAGTGTGCAAACACCCCTGGAGCACGGCAATCACAGATTCAGACACAATCAATGGCATGCGACTGCACCCACACAGACATGCACACAAACACAAACACACAGACATGCACACACACACACAGACATGTGCGTGCACACGCACTCACACTCACACAGCCCCCACAGCTATCGACAGAGATTGAGATGACGACAGTAATGATGCCAACAATGACAATCCCTGTTTGCCTACCAGTTCCTCATGCCCCCCTGCATCTAATGCTCTGGTATTTGATCCTGCTACACAGCACCACTTCAACAAGAATGTCTGTACCACTGACCTTCAGTCATGGAAACGTTTGGTATGCTTGTAAACAAAAAAAAGAACAAAATAGTATCCACCCTAAACCAATATGCCTGTCAAATCTTTTTGTGTAAAAACAGATCAGTAAAATCTTCTTTTGTTTGTTGACAGTGTGGCGAAGATAAGAATGTTTGTCTGAAAGTTAGTCTTGCAGCCTGTTGGTTGTGTGTTAAGGGGGGAGGAGGTGCTGGACGATTGTGGTAGGGAGGGAGGGAGGGATGGGGTATCTCTTCTGCTCCCCTAGAGAAGGCACCTCCTGAAGAGAGAGAGAGGAGGTAGACGGGGAGAGCACTGACAAGGAGTTGATGAATCGCCCCTGGCTATATGTGGTTCTGCTCCAACTTGGAAAAAATCAAAGTGCCTTGCTGCCAGTTCCCTCCTCTTCCAGCGTCTTACCTGCCTCCTCTGTCTCTCTCCGTTTCTTTCTCTCCCTCTCCCTCTCAGACTCTTTTTCTCTCACACCCTCCGTCTCTTTTCCTCATCCTCTGCCTCTCTTTAAACATTGTTCCATCGGCATATTCATGTAGAGCCATCTGTCAAGCTAAGTATATCAATCCGTCAATCCCCCTATCTCTCTGTCACTTTATTTTTCTCTCCATCTCTCGAATGTCGCCACCGCGGCTGATATCTAATTTCAAAACACTGTACCTCCTTGCCACTGCGGTGGAGGGAAAAAACAAGTCCAAATGGAAATGTGGATTGTGACTGAGCATCATGCATCTGACAGCTGCTTTCAATATCAAAAAAGGGCCTTTCACGGACCGAAAAATGTTTACACAAGAAAAACCACGGCCGCCGATTCTTGCTCTCGTTGAGATTGTTACTGGCGTGTGCGCCCAGGAACATATGTTTGCATACTGTGTCCTTTCCACTGTGACTGCATTGTGAGGATGCACAATTAGCTTAGCTGTGCGAAACGCCTTGGTGAGAGGTTAGGTATGACAGGCTACCTGCCTCCCACCAAGCAACCTTTTATAAAATCAATGCGGCAGATAAACACAACTCTCCTCCGAACCGTTGGGCCTTGACACGGTCTCCACTCTCTGAGAGGCTGGGAAACACTGGCAAACAGACAAATTAAAGCCTCTCTTCCAAAACGCTCTTTCTCTGTCTGTCTCTCTCTCTCTCTCTCTGCCCCTTTTCATCCAACAAGGAGTCCACCATTGTGTAGACACAACAGAACTGTCACAAACATCAGGGAAACTATACCGCTGTTCCCTTCGCTATGAGAACCCTGTATTTAATCTACACTTTATTCTGCCAATTACAGTTGGCTGTTCTCTATAACTCTGTGGCTGCATCTAAAGGGATCATTGTTATCTAGTTGACTGGGTGTCATAGTGAAGACAGTGAATGTTTGGTTGGTTTAAACGTGTCTTCAGACAGTCGACTCCCTGCAGAGAGAGCACATGTCGGTGCGATGCTCCGTCCCGATGCTCCATCCCCTCTCCCTCCATTCACACACTCCTCCACCGGAATGCCTGATATCTCTCGCTCACAAAAGACGAAATGTCCCCCGGTACGAAAGTTCAACAATTCTTTGACACAGTGAATGCCCATGCTTTGATTTCAGCTGGAGGGAGGTGGGGGTATATGAAAACACTGTGAGCAAGAGGGGAGAGAGTGATGCAAGCTGGGTAAACAGAAATTTGACATGTCTTGTTAGCTTGAGCTCTCATTCTCTGAGAACACAGTTTGAGAGATGTTTCCAGCTCTTGAAAATTTGTGAAATGTTGGCTAGTTTGCTGGTAGAGCAGAACCTGCAATCTACCTGAACACCCATACAACACTGTGCTGTTACGGCGTACATTGACAGCAACAACAAAAAGTAGTGTAATTTTTTTGTTTTAAGAACAAAACAAACATTGATGTGTGTGTGTTCTAGGTTCTGTGTAAGGGGTACATTACCACAACCTTTGTAAAACGTACATTATAGAAAAGGTGTTACGCGAAAATCCGCCTAGCACTGGCCAGCTCCATTCCTATCAAAAGACCGGGTCTCACATCAATACAATTCTTTTGAGCAATGTCTCACCTCCATCCTTCTTCATTAACATCAACAGCCAAGAGGCCCCAGTAGCAAACAAATACGACTTCTTTATTTTGGATCCTAGGGGAGTTAGCCAGGCCACAGGCCACCCTGCCTCTCTGTACCAAACATGGGGACTCTATCTATGCATGTTCTGTACCTGTGTTCTATTTTCACTCAGAGTGGGAGAGAGAGGATGGGGTGTTAAGGGGTCACATTAGTTAGGGCTTTTAATGAAAACTGTAGATGCAGAGTGGTCTTTTTATTGTGTATTTTTTTCTCTCTCCACATATGTAGGGCTAACAGGGTACTATTGAGCGGGGGGAACAATCTATATCAGCCATTAAAATGCAAATGTGTTTACCAAGCCTTGCTTTGATGCCACACTAATAACAAGCACTGGAGAACAATCGCAAATTAAACTTGTGTAGTGACCTATTGAACGCACCCTGGTTTCTGAAAAGGAAAAGACCACACCAAAACGAGGGACTTTAGAGTCAATAACACATAGCATAGATACAGAACCTCAGACCCAGCAGACAGGCCTTGTCTGCTCTGCACAGGAACTCAAAAACACTTTCAAAGTTCTATATTAGAGTACACCTGGAATCCACGCTCGTAACTTGCATTCATGGTAGGAAAGACAACAACGACTGCCTGCAATGTTGAATCTCCAGTGCTAAAATCAACATGGTTAAAATCATCTGTTGTGTTTACAGTGTGTAAGAAAGTAATGCTGCTAGCTTGCGTGTGAAGGTACCACAGAGATGGCTCCCCCACTATGTGTGTCTGATATACGGTCCTTGTTTTCTCCCTCAATAGATGCTTTAATAGGACAACAGCCTGTTTATATGACTCCTTTTTCTCTTCAAGGCTATTCCAAAATGTGGTGTTAGCCAGGCTAGGCTAATCCTGTCCTTCTGAGCAGTGAAGAGAGATAAGGGGTCCTGTGTCACTTACCAGCAGGGTTTCACTGTCAGGGGAGCAAACACCTCACAAACAAGGGCACAGAGCGTCTTTGTTGACGTACAGTGAGATCATGGGGGATGCAGGAAAAAGCCCTGGATTCATCTGTCACTTCTCATTAGCTGCTAAATTGAGTGTGACTTTTTCCGATCCCTCACTGATCGTGATCTGTGAGCATCGAACAACAAACCTGGACGTAAATACATCGACACACCGATGAGGGGGGGGGGTAAGGTTGATGGGAGAACAGCCCTCCTTCAAAGCAGGGCAATTAGAGCCAACTGTGTTTAGATGAGAAAGCAGCCGCCAGAAAGAACAGGGGTACAGGCTGCAGGAATTACATGCCTATCAAATATTCATGGGAAGGAAAACTCTTGGGTATTGTTGCATTAAGTTATTCACATTTAACTGGTAACAGACAGTTGGAAGAACACGAAAAAAACACCTCCTGTTTTGTTGGCCTCGCATAGCGGTAAAGTCAAGATCTGGCTGCTATTTCATAGGAAGGTAATGATGGAGGCAGTTCTAAACTTGGACAGCACTGAATGCCCTAGCCACAGTATCACCATGCTTCGGGTTGGCTTGGCTAACTTACATTTTCAGGCATTAGACTGATTTAGAAAACAAGCTTCCAAATAAATGAGTGAATTAACTGTCCCTTGAGATCATTAAACCGATGGGTTAAGCTTGTTGTTTGAGATATGCTTCAGTGATGGGATAACAGTATGGTGTGCCGCATTACAAGGAATCATTGAGAGAAAAAAAAGACAACATGCACAACGTTTGTGAATCAGTGTTTCCAATTGGCCGGGGAATATTTGCCCCTATCAGCAGCCAATAGAGCGGAGAACAGCTGTGCTTATCACTTGCACTGGATGGAGCATGATCTAATCAAGTTTGAGGTTATATGAATTCAGAAACGGAGAGTCAGTAACTCTGGGGGAAGGCCCATAGAGTCCTCACTGGATACGCGGGGACAGCAGTAAACCTGTGGAGATTGATACCCACTCTCACACACAATCACTTCCTACCGGACTGCAAATGACCTAACAAGTCTCCTCTCTAACGAGAAAGGAAGAAAAGCATGTGGCTGAATCTCAGCAACAACACAAAAAGGAAGAAAAGGTTGACGGAGACAATTTAGTTCAGTTCATTTTACAACAACTGCAGCGCGTTGAAAGACGGCCAGTAAGCTTCCTCCCGTCATCTCCGAACACCAAAAGCAAACCATGGATAGATTACACACCGTTTAGCGCGCTGCCTTTCATCGTGCTACAATGCAAATTGCCTGGAAAGAATAGACTTTCATTGACAGAGATTAAGAGATTGGTGGAATTTCAATTTTTTAAATGTATCCAACATAATAAGTCTCATAGCCTATGAGAAAATAGAAGGACAAATAAATGAGCTTACTTACTATTTCATCCTAAAACAAATAAGTGTAAACCATCTGGACCTCCTGGTAAAACAAGTTACTGCAATTTAAACGTAACTCTGTGACCAACGGTATCTAATCAGCTTAAAGATAAGCGCTCAGCTTAGTCTTCATATAAAGATACAGAGGTATATCCATAGTTCACTGGTAATAGGATAAGCAGATATTGTTGAGGGATTAGGCTATCTCTCCAGAGATCTATTAGTAGCTAAGTCTTACTGGCGCTCTTATTAATCATTATCTGACCCGTGTTACAATGGGATTCTTCTCGATTCTTCCCGCAGCACATCCCAGATACTCTCACACTCTTTCTCTCTCTAACACACACACACACACACAGCAAAGTAAAATGCACACACCTACACAAAGACACACACTCATACACACAGACACCTACGCAAAGAAACATGCACACGCACAGAACGCACACGCACGATAACCCTAACCTATATAGACACACGCGCACAAACAAACTGCAAATCCGCTTCCAATTACAGATACGGCCCTCCAGACTCCCTGTAACACCCGCTCACGCTCTCAGCATGCAGAAGCACACGTTAACACTTGGCACAACGGCCTTGTGCATTATCAGCCCCAAGGACGACTTAACAACACAGCCATGCATTTCCAGACCCCTCCAACAGTCATGCTGACAGAGTGCATGGGAAGCCCAGCTGGTAACCACTGGATTGCAGACGTGTGCCCTCCTCTCCACAGGAAGTCGCCCGATGTGGGATAATCACAAACAAGGTAGGACCAGATGCTAAATCTGTAAATCGGCGGGGTAATTCACACATTAATGGCTAAAGTGACATTACGGAACATATTGGGACAAAGCGACTTCGTGGGGATCCAGAAAAGCAACTAGGATCCAGCAGAGGGGGCATGTTTAGCTATTAGTACCCACCAATGCTTGACTGTTACTGGGGTTGGAAAGGTTCTGCAGCAAAGCCAACTGCTATTGAACATTCGGGCAATCTGACTGTCATTACTGGTATTACCAAGGCGTCAATAGCACACAGCATGTTCGACCACACAGCAGCACATGCATGACAAACAGGCCTCTGGCCACAGTCACTAATTCAGAAAAGTAATTACACAATCCAGACAGTGATTTTGGGCTCAGCCTGAAGGGAGGTAAGAAATCCAATCAGCTTTTCATGAATGAATCTATTAAGGTGACTATGAAGATGCTGACAGAAGGGGAGACGTTTGAGATATTACAGGTCAGCCTTTAAGGGGAATTGTCAAGTTGTCTGTCTGGACGGTGGGGAATCAATGTTAGACAGTCATCCCACAGGTGTTAGCGAGAGCAATGAGCATGGATGGGACTCAAAAGATGAGTTTGGCTCATTAGCCAATTCAATGTGAGACCTGTATAGGGCTTGTGAGAGGCATTGAAGATGCTGTACAGATAATTCCATGATGTGCTTCTCAGTACATTATATACGTGTGAAATGAGTTGCCGAAAACATGTGCAAAACGCGAAAACTGCAAGCACTGAAATGTGGAGCTAGTCCATTGAACAGCCTAATTGAACATACTTGTCAGTGTTTTCTTTCCATTCGCATTTGGATGGGTAACAACACATGCTTCCGTGGTGTGATGAACTCGTTTTCAGTTCTGCTTTGCAGCATCTTCAACATGTTCACACAGAGTGCTGGGCTGCCAGGGAGTTGGAACAGCGCACATACACACACTACCAACATCTGTAACATGGTTGACAGTGTCAGGTGTAATCAGTAGGATCTCTGAGGAGGTGGAGGTGAGATGTGGGGTGGTGAGGGTGGAGAGACTTCCAGGAGAGACTGAGGAACACCAAGGTCAGTACCGTGTGGTAGTGCTTGTAGCCTTGGACATGGAACGGAATGCCTCTTAGTCACGATTAGAGGAGGAAGAGGACTGCCTGACAACTTAACACTGTGGGAAAATACTGTGAAACAGGTAGACATCATTCAACCAGCACACACCAACACCACACCTCCCAGCACAGGTCATTACAGAGGGCACAATTACAATGATTAAAGCCCTGTCTTTTCACACACAATGTCCCCCAAATAAAGTACTGCTGATTGTTGTGTTTTTGCCAGGGTGGGTGGGGGTGAGACTGTCACCCTGGTATTACTGTCTGTGTGAGAGCCAGTCTGAACAGAGATGCCCCTCCACTGGGCATTACCAGCATCTCTCTGTCTGTCTCAGTGCCAGTCCCATTTCACAGCCTGCTCTAGATCTGACCAACACACACACACACACACACACACACACACACACACACACACACACTGTCCCTCATCACCTTGCTCTGAGATGAATGAGATCGCCTCTGTCCTCAATCATTTTAATCACTCCATTGGAAAATGCCTCGTTCATGGCTATCACTCTGCACTGCCTCACGGCTATCCCACACATACACAGGCACACGCACATACACAAACAAAATCACACTCACACACACACACACACATCAACACCCTACCCTCTTCCACTGCTAAGACTTGAGATATTGGACCAGCAGTTAGCAGATGGCCTTTGATGCAGAAACTCCTTTATTTTGACTCCTATGCCCTTTAAAGAGGGAATCACAAACTAACAACATATCAGATTTTTAATGGCTACCGAACACAGAAAATGTATTTACAGTTAACCCCTCGAAGCTCAACGGTATAATGTAATGAAGTGTTAACTTTTGCAACCGACACTCATGGAGGTAATTTCTTTCAATTGGCTCCTTTCTTTTGCACAATGCTGTCCTGTATTTATCATTTCCAAGTGTTTATGCACAAACACTTGTAATGTGGAGAGGATTTGTATTTACTGCGTGGGAGAAACACTATGGATGCAAATGGTTGGGACAACGGCTGAATTCACCAAGGTCACGGAGCCACACAGTGTCTTAATCCACTCTGACTATCCACTACAAGGAACGCTTTATGGAAGATAATCTAGAGACACGTACAAAAACTACGAAACCCACAAAGCACTACGTGTGGTGGATTCCTGAGGGGCAGAGGTGGGTTAGGTGCTGCGTGCAGCTGTGTGCTGATGTCAGGCCGCAGAGCAGGTGACAGCCACGAGAGGAGGTGTGCCTCTTGTTAACGCCTGTCCCTTCCAACACTCTGGATGTGTGTTTTCACACCTGCGTTCGCTCCGTGACATGTGACATCAGGACACTGCCGGCCGGCTGTGCCCTCCCTGTCCACTTTCCTTGTTGATGGCTAATTAAAGCGGGAGCGTGTGAAAACAAGCTTGCTTGAAGGGAACCCGGCTTTCAAGAACCTTTTCAAGATGGCGGCTCATTGACAGTGTTGTTAGCGTGAAAGGAGATGCTACATCATAGGTGTGGGATGTGTGTGTATGTGTTGGTGGATGTGTGGGGGGAATTAAAACAAAATAGGGAGGGAGAAGAGGTAAGGAAAGAACAAAGAAAATCGTATTGCGAGAGAAAAATATCTGATTCAATTTGTGATCCTTCTTTCCTGAAGAACATGCTCCTCTCTTTGTCCTTCAAAACCCTGAACACTGATAGAAAGAAGAAGAATATGGGCTGGAGTTGGGGGAGACAGAAAGCCCAGGGATCAACTGTAAGTCTTCATCACCGAAAGTCAATTCAAGGTCAGAGTTGGTTCAGACAGACAGCGGTGTCTCACACATCCCTGTTCCTGTTAAATGACACGGCTCAGACTGTGTGTGAGAGAGAGTGTGTGTGTGTGTGTGTGTGTGTGGTGTGTGTGTGTGGGTGGCTGCGGCTAGGGACAGCCTGCTGTGTCCGCCTGTCACTGCTGTCTCCTCTGCCACCCCGATCCCGCCCTCACCACCCCCACCATCACCGAGCCTTCTCCACAGTCATTCTCCTCATCGCATCTCATCGTGCTTCATGAAGCAGCTAGCATCAACGCCTACAGCACCTCTCCTGCAGGTCACCCGGCCTCGGCACGACTTTAATACAGGGTTCATTGTTCATTACATTTGTCAGTTGAGATATTATTTTCTTAGAATATGTTGCTATAGTCGCTGTTTGTGGTGAGTATAAGTAGGTCATCCTTGTAGATTCCAGTATTGACTTACAAGGCTAAACAAAAGGTTTGATAGTGACTCATATGAAACAGGCTCTATGTCTCTGTGATCTCGGTCTTAAGATAGATGATGACACATAACACCTGGGCTTGATCAGTGTTGCCAGGAGATATATTGTGCTTGGCTTTTTACACAAAGTAACTGGGTTAGTGGTGCATTGACGCGGAACACCACGGAGCAGCGATATAAAGCAATAACTAATTTGCGGCCAGAGATTCCTGTGATTGGCCAAAATCGATCGGGTGACACGGTGAACAGGAGCAGTCCATTGATCTAGGCTATTGATGGAGCAGTCAATTATTGCCTAGTGTATTTATAGACCCCAGGAGACGGGCAGGGTGACAACACAAGGTGCCCAGGCATTTATTTGGCCAGATAAATCACAGTTGCAAGAGCACAGAGTTCACAAGAAAGGTTGCTTTATAAGGTAGCAATAATGTTCATACAGGAGATATGGCTTGCCTGGAGTTGACTACAAGAAGCCTGTTTTTGAAGCATGAAAGTAATAAACATGCTAATGTACTTATATTTGACCTTGTGCAAGAAATCGTTTAAAATTAATTTTAAAGTAATTTTCCTCTTTCTAATTACTAAACATGTCGGAGGCAAAATAGTTACTTAGGCTCACTTTGGTGTGCTTATGTAGAAACCATGCAGTGCTTACACAGTCAGGACCACTGGTAAACCAGTGAGAGAAAAGTACACTTTCTATAGGTGTCTTAGTACAAGTTGGCAAAGAATGTCTTCCATAAAGCGGCAACGCTTTGCAATGTTATGACAATCCTGTCGAGGGCTTGAGTGACAGCAAAAACAACCAATCCCATTTGAAATGCGGAGGGCGGAAAACAAAGGCTGTCAGAGTGAGTCAGAGAGCTCAGTATTGAGTTGCGAGAGGCATGGGGAAGGGGGGGGCGGGGGGGGAGAGAGAAAAAAAAGTTATCTCCTGGCTCTCACCATGACTCTGTCCTCAAAATGTGTCTCACGCTGGTCCCCCTACGGCGGGCGTCAGTGACGGGAGGCAGCGGCGACGCCTGTCTCTGTCTGCCTCCCCCTCGGTGTGATTGATGAGGCTCATTTTGCCAATTAATGGAGAAACCCCCGTTGATTACCATCAGATAGCAGTTTGTAACTGTTAGTGTTCCTGGCTGTCACAAATTCATTGTAATTAGGGCTCCTTCCTTCTACTTTCACTGCTGAGTGCTGGATTCGCTGAGGCCCTCTCTGAACATCAGACGCATGAGCTCATCCCGAGTCTCCTTTGTCTCTTCCCTGGAAGGACGACCTTGAGACGGATGAGGATCTCCTCCTTACCAGGGGGGGAGTCGAGTCCAACGCTGACGATACATCTCACAGTCAATTAGTAACTTGGAGGGAATTAATACACGTTATTTTGCATAATGAAGCCTCTTAATTGCTTTAAAGCGTGTAAACTGGGTCAATGCATCCGACTAATCGTACGTGGGAACAACATATATTGAGCAGGCAGTGGGACTGACACCCTGGAGGCATTGGAGACACTGATCTCACAGGTCCTGTCAGGGAGGAAGGATAGCAGTCGGGCGGAAGAGTCCTCGTGAAGAGCAGAACAAGTTCTATTCCCTAAGCGCCGTCAGCAGGAAAAAGAATAACATTAAAGATATGTGGGGAAATATTTTGGCATTCGTTTGATTTACATTTTAGAGCGGCTTTCATCTGGTGCGCGCCGCTACTTGGCTAATGACACACAGGCCTTTTCATCAGGGAGCTCTCCCCAGTGCTTTGGGCCCTGCCCAGCGCTACTTACAAGCAATAAAGCACAATAAATGGAGCCGCTGGTGGACGAACCGCTGTCTGCCGAAGAATAAATGTCAGCCGTCTCCTCTGTACATCACAGGCCACCATTAGGTGCCCTCCTCACCTCTATAAGCGTCACAAATAAGCGTTGCATCAGTGGACGGTATTGGCCACTTATCATTTCCTGAGTGCATTGAAACCGTGGATATCACAGGAGGTATGCACATCGCTCAACGCATTGTATGCCGTTCACTCAACGCATTGTATCTTTCACAGTCAAGGTTCTCACTCGTACACCGAACACCTCTATTAGTGTGACTTGCTATAAACAAACAGTAAACTGTTATGTTTTTCCTTTTTTTTGCTGGCAAACACCACCAATCACGTTTTCATTTGCATTTGATAGAATAATTTGTCGACAATGGGCCACAATTCAACGGAGAGGCTCTGGGATTTCATTAAAACATCAAATGAAAGTGAACTCATGAGGCGTGACGACGGGAGAGTGGGGACGAGCGGTGGGAAGGAGTGCAGCGGTGTCTACAGTGGGATTAGCACTCAGCAACAAGTGCTGAGGGGGGGCTTTGCATCAAACCAAGGAGCCTGTGACAAATGAGGACGACTGGGCTCTGTCTATTACCCTGCTCTGAGAACAGGCCTTTTGGGGAAGTAATGATGTGAAGATTGGAGCGGCAGACGAGACCGACTTTGGGGCTAAACTTCCCAAGGAGAAGGAAGGAGGAGGAAGAAGACGGTACTAGTTCTCCACTACAAATATACTTGTTTCATTGATATGTTTATGATATAAGCAAGTTGGGATTGCCAATGTTTTTATATTTGCTTCCAAATACAGACCTGGCGGTGGCAGTCACTGAATGTACTGCACAGTCCATAGGCTTGAGGTTTCCTCAACCAATGAGAGTCCAGATCTCCAGAGAGGCACATGTGGGGGCTTCCCGGGACACAGGTGGGCCAGTGGGACTAGATCCCGACAGAGCGAGGCCTGGCTCTGGGTCCGTCCCTTCGAGACCCCCCAGACTGGCAGGGCACTCAGGCTTGATCAGTGGAATATGACAGCATCTCACCCAGAGGGAGCGGGGTTGAGGCCTGGGTAGTCTGTGGGAATCTCTCCCCCCCCCCTCCCCCCCCCCTCTCTCCATCCCTGGCATCAGCCCCAGCCCCAGGGAACAGAGGCCAGGCGGCCTGTCAGCTAACTCCACCGGCTAATGGACCTGCCACGTCAGCCACTGCGTTGCCCACTAACAAGACACTGATTGGGGAGTTTCGGGGGGAATTCGCTCGCATAATGACACGGGGCGGCATTGAGATGTCCCTGTGTCTCGTCTAACATCAGACGCAGAAATGACAAAATGAGATTTCTTGTTGATAATAAGTGAAACATGTGTCCTCTTCAGTGAGAGTGGGGCTTCAGTTGGAGTACTCCCCTGGCATCATATCAAGACTTGGGGTTCCAACTTTGTACAAAGAAAAATAGAACTGTCAGACTGTCAGCAGTGTCCTTAGAATACCCACATTATTGTTCAGAGTCTGCGTATATCAACTTATTAAAGCAGTGGACGTGTGATTTCGCCCCAAGTGAGTCGAGATCGACATGTTGACAACTGAACAAATTCAGTTCGAGTTGATTTGCAAACCGGGCATCTAATTTGATTTGTGGCACACCAGCATGCAACTAGACATGGAGAGCCAAGGTTAATGGTGTTGATCCAGGCAAAGGAGCATGAATATGTTTGATGGATCTTGGCTTAACTGCATGGAGGATAATGTATCGACTCAGTGAGTCCGGTGCTCAAATCACTCATTTGTGAATCTCGTAATGTGTGAATGTCAACATCGAATCAGCATCTGTCCTTCCACTTCCCCTAAACAGCGGCACCACTTTAACAATCAAAACATGGCACACATAAATCATCTGTAACATTCAGGTTTGTGTTAAATACCGTTCTAATCATTACAATACAAACAGCACCTCGTCCCTATGGTGCAGCTTGATGGGTTGCCATTGTCAGCTGGTCTAAACAGGATGTGAAGAGGCAGTCATCGAGCCTCCCTCGTCCCCGCTCTCATTCAGGCACCGTATATCTCCCGCCCCGCCACAGATCAAGGCAATCAAGAGCATTAGCATATGCTAAATGATATCAGAGGAAACACATGGCCTCCACCGCTGGTTCCCAGGAAACATGGGTCTGTGGTGCGACATCGCCCAGCACACGGCTCATCCCCCAACCCCCCATATTGTCATTATTAGAATTACAACCCTCATTTTAGGCTGATGGTGTTTGGTCTATTAAAATTGGTTAATTAAATCCGGAGGGTCTCCTGTGACACGTGCGAATGGAAAGATGCCTTTTGTTTCTGACTGTCGCCTCTGTCTGGTGACGGACACGCGCTGACGAAACGGAACCCTGGGTAACCGCGGAGGCGAGTGACACATTCGGTTAAAACTATTTCAGTTGCTTTCCCTTCTTTTTTTAATGTCCTTTATTTATTAACTTCTTTGCAGTTTTTTGGGGGGCTAATTAAAAGGCTCCGGGGTTTTTTATCTGTGCTGCAAATAGGAATTAATTGGCCACACAATTTACAGTGCATTTCATTAGGCGAAGAAAACACTTACAAGGAGAGGGTTGCCGAGGTAAACAAGGCTAGTGAAAATGCCACCACAATCTGTTGACCTGGTTTCCGATATGCACTGTAAACATAAACAAATTAACAGCTAACTACATTAAGGTGGGTATCAGAAAAAAAGTGACATGTCTGTCATATTGTCATATTACATTTACTTGACGAGAACAGGTAACAGCACATACATGCAACAACCTAAACATAATCAACACCGTTTCAAGTATTTCCAACTAAATCTAATTTAAAACCAACAAATCAAATCACAAAACAAACGAATTCCCATTGCTTTTGAATGAAAACCAGGGTTTACCTACTAAAGTAGCAAACAAGTAGTTCACACTGGGAACACATAACCTGGATACGGTACGTTCCTCTAAAGCGATCACAAGAGGGGCACCCTATGAGTTGTCATTTGGCATAAGCCCATTTACAAACACACAGCAGTGCCCTCACCCTCTTTGAAATCCGACCTAAATCAAAAGGATGCCTCTGTGAACAACACAAGGTGGTACCTGCATTAATGCGTCTGTCGATGGCGAAGTCACGAGGGTGGTAACGCTGCTCTGCCCCTGGGCATGCGGAGAGCAGAGCAGTGTGTGGGCTTTTGTGAGTGAGTTTGTCTGGCCTCTCAGAGTTACTGTGTTCATCTTTGTGTGTGTGTGTGTGTGTGTGTTTGTGAGAGTGTGTGCGTGTTCCGCAATGTCACCAGCCTGGAGCCAAACTCCTCCACACTAGGAATATGATCTACCTATTTGAAAACCTTCAGTCAATCGGCTGAGTGCTACAGCCTCCTTATGACTTACCAAACATGGACAGTGAATATCTGCAACAGACAGCTGCTGTCAGGAGAACAGGCCTTCATATCAATACAAATAATGAATTGATAGGCCAAAGATGTATTAGCAAAAAGAGCTACTACGACAGTGTGCTACAACAGTGTGTAGCTACGAGCAGCTCTTGGTCAGGACTTCTGCCTCATGTGGCCGGCTCTTTGCTCCAAGTGTTAATGGTAGGTGTGGTAGTGGTGCTGGTGGGGTGGTGGGTGCGGTGGGGTGGTGGGCGGGGTTAGGGGTTAAACATGACACATGCTGATTTCCTCCCCATTAGGTCCTCAGGGAGCTGAAAGGTTAAGTAGACCATCAGCGCCTTGAATGATGGTGTTAAAGGAAGGGGGTGAGGGGGTCTATTAGACAAACCTAACCATCTATCCACTGTAGACTCCGGCTGGCTTCTCTTCAGCCCACCAGAGCCCCGACCCCCTCCTCCTCCATTAGTATACCCAGTCTGCATGGTCCCCTGGAGCCCCTCCCTCCCCCTTCCCGACTCCCGACAACCCCCAGAGTCCTCTGCTGCTCCTTACCCAGCAGCCACAGAGCCCCAGAGAGGGGAGGGGGGCATGATCACCACCGCTCCTCCTGTGAAATAAGACCCTCAGGAGACTCGTGCCTCAATTGCATGCCTTTGTAGGCTCCCATTACCACTGATAGATAGAGATCTCCGAAACGCTGAACAAACACCCCATTCAGTCATTTGCATATATTACACTAATGGTAGGAGAAAAATGTATCAATAAACTCAAATGAAACGATTTAGCTGAGCTGTTACTTTTGCAAGAAAGTGCAAGAAAATCTGTTCGCCAATTTTATTACCTGGTTTGAGAAACACTTTTTACGGTGAAATACTTTTCGAGACTAGAAGGCACCTCCATGCACACGCACGCACGCACACACACACGCACACACACACCACACACACACACACACACACACACACCACACACACTCGTCATTCATCCTTGCGTTCAACAGTCAAGGAAAATAAGTACTCCAACTTTTTCAGGGTTGCTCAACCATCAAATGTGAAGCTTTTGTTATTGTTTTTCTTTCATCTGTCATGTTTCAAGGCACAAGCATCCTTCTTTAATCCCAGAGCGCCGTTTTAAAAGGTAGGCGCCCATCTGACGGGGCTGGCTTATCTTCCAGGAAGGAAATGTCAAAAACTCAACTATATGGTGGTGGAAATGTCCTGCTGTCACTTCCATCCACTAAACAGCATAACACGGATTATGGTTCTGTATCTAAGCCCAAGCTCAAATCGAGCACAGGAAATACAAATATCATCAAACTTGTGAAGTCGGGCATTGTTTATATGGCTCCCTCTCTTTATCTAAAACCACAGATGGTTTTATGTTCCATCAAGCTCATGGGTCTCTAGGCAATATAAGAAATATTAACATCGGTAAAATAGCAGAAACATATCCTTTTCAGCAAGACACCATTCTCACGGCGACATTGTGCTTGTTTTGACTCTGTGGTTCAAATGGGGGGAAGAACAGAGACAGCGATACCATTTTAGAGGTATAACTCAATCACGCCATTTTAAGGTTTGGAGATAATAAGCAGAGCAACACGTGAGGTGGTTCATGCACTGGGGACAGTGTGTCAGGAGGGGGCGACTACAGGGAAACACATTGTGATTTCCCTCACTGCCTAATCATCTGGATCGATGGAAGTGGGCTCGTGTGGGAGCCGTCCGCACACCTTGATATTTGGACGGGGATTTACACTGAATCACTTCATTAGGTGGAGAAGGTCAAAGACAGGTCAATCGTACTCTAGGGGGCTGAGTAAGGTTTGCTGAGGGAGGCGTATAGGAGAGGGAGAGGGTGAGCGAGAGAGGGTGAGAGAGACAGACATACAGACAGGCGGAGAGATGGAGACAAACAGAGGTACAGACATAGAGAGGAGAGGAGAGAGAGAGAGAGAGAGAGAGAGAGAGAGAGAGATGGAGGACCAACGCAACACACAGTTCTATTTTCTATTTGCATCACCTCCACATCCCTATGGATCCTACACGCCACACCAGGAAAAGTGAAAGTGCTTGTGACTGGCCTTTGCCAAAGTAACAATGGCTACTCCGTCACCCGCAACAAGGCAGCCACAGCTGTGCTATTTTAAGCTGTCCGTCAACCACAGCCCATCTGTACAAAACGGAGAAAAGCAGTTCAAAATGGAGGCAGCAACGGCTCCCATGCATGATCAAGAGAGACAGGCAGAGAGGAAGCGGGGCATCACCAGTGCTGGCAGGGCAGCTTGCCTGCTTCACTCTGGGGAGAGCCTGGAGACAAAGGGAGAGAGACAAGCTGCAGTACACCTGCATTTCCTCAGCCTCCAGCTTCTCCAGGTCCCCCCAGGAGTCAGGGGATCCATGCTGACGTCGGCGGCCGGAGAGCTCGTCTCCTGGCTGAGCTGCAGCACATCTACAGGGGAGGCCTCTGCCACATGCTTTTTAATTACACCCATTTAAGTGGCCTCCTTTGACTGGGAGCAGCTTGTTAATGCGCTAGGAAGCTATTACTCTTATGCCAACCAAAGTGCAAAGTAAGCCTTCATAAATCTCCAGTTTTAGGCGCACTAAATTAAGGAGAGAGCGAAAACAAAGGTTAAATACTGTCTAAAGTTTGAGCATATGGGACACATTTCGACTTGATTAATTGCACTTGAATGATGACATTTTTCCTTAATAAGAGCAGTAAGTAACACGGAGGGAATTGGGTTTGTTCTGCTGCCACACGCATCCATAAAAGGTATCACAGCCGCAAGCTATCGATCTGTGAGTCCATTTCCACCAAAGCGAGGGAGAGCATATGTCCGCAGGTACCAGATATCTCGAAAACCTATATTAGGAGGGCGCCTTCCTCCTCAAGATGGAGTCGGGGATGTGCTAAGGCATCGCTAATTAAATTTGAGAGCAGAGCCGCTTTAGTTTAAGTGAAAGCACTCTGTTATCGGAACGATAGAGGAGCAGGGAAGAGATAGCCCGCAGATGGTTGTGTGAAGAAGGGCCTGTGGATGGTCAGGAGATGAAACCAGAGGGTGGGGGGGCGGGGGCCGGGGGGATAAATCAGCGTGGGTGGAGGGAGCCCCTATTAGAGGACCCCAGGGGGGATGAGGGAGAGAGGAGATATGAGGGGAGGGGGACGGGAGGGGGATGTGGTGGAGAGCAGTAAAAATAGCTCTGGGCCTGAGCTCCCTATGGGGACGTGAGGCGAGAGGAGGAGGAGATCCCATCAACATCTCACATATCCATTCCTTCAGCCCCTAAAGTCACACTGGCGGCCCTGCAACTACTCAGTTCTGTCTGGGGGAACATAAACAGAACACAAAACAGTCCATCTACCGAACTACACACACACAAACACATGCCTACCTGTGGTGTTCAACACCTGGCGGACTGGTTAGGCCAAGCATACACTGAAGACCAGGCATCAGTGGAGGAAAACCTGCGGTAAGCACTGGAAAAGGATATGGACATCTTTTCCACAAACTTGTCTTGCTGGTCGTCTGTCTTGGGGAAGTTCTGGATGTCGTTTTCAAGCCTCTGGATGTGACGCTCCATCGTGCTCAAGCTGCTCTTCAGGATCTCAGCGGACACTGAGGAACAATCACCACAACAAATACGATTTAAACAGAAGACGATATACCATAACATTACTATATTACAACATGATTTATATAATAACATCAGCCAGCAATATCAAGTTCCGAGTTCTCCCACAAGTGTGCTCCGGTGTGGGCTACACGCTTCACTCCAAAGCGTGTCCTAGCAGGCCAGCCTACTGTAGTGGGTGGCCTAGAAAGCTGGTGAGCATGTGAGACTCCAGCTCATTAATCAGTCTGTAATCACTGTTTACAGAGTTCCTCTGGACTGCACTCCCTCACTATTCACTTCAGTTCTTTGAAGTCCCCACTTAAAAGGAGCTGCCAGAGTCTTAGGGGATCAGACCAGGACAGGAGTGCGGAGGAACTGCCATGTTAGGACTGATGTACAGGCTTTGGTGCTATTGACACACACACACAAACACACACAAACACACACACTAACACATTGACACAAGCATGCACCCACGGGAATACACACACCCCCATACACTTGCACCCCCAAACACAGAGATTAGTGCACCCCCGCACAAGAAACACCAATACACACAAGCTTGAGCGCGCACACACACACAAACAGCGTCTATGTTCAGGTATTGGCAGGTTCATTCACATGACATTAGATGATTAGACATTGAATGAGGGTTACAAAAGACCAAAAGGAACTCAAAGGTGCTTCTCAGTTAGATTTGGAACATCCTGCTGCCTACGTCTGAGCACATACACATCCAGACACTGGCACGACTACACCCCTCAAACCAAGAGAGATCCTTTTATTAATTGGTCCAGATATAAACAATACAATCTCCTCTTTCAGAGGATTGGGTTTCCATATTCCTAAGATCACGCAGCGCGGAATAAAGGACAGAAAGATCAAAGTGGAGAGTGTTGAAAGTATCCCTCCTCAATAAATATGACTCAATCTCAGCTAGTTCAAAGCTCCAGATGTCATTCAGATAAACGTTTGCGTGAGCATTTCAAATCAAGTTCCACATTTCATCTCCCGTGGCCTCTTGAGCAGCGCGACATGTTTGCTGCCTCACTGTCCCCTATAATAAAGCCCTGTTTCAAAGCCCCGCTAGTGGCCACGGTCAATCACTTCATATGCAATTGCTTTGCATTTGTATGGTCAACATGGGACACCTCGGGACTCGGGAACGAAGCCTACCCATCACCTCTTGGCATCTGTTGCATGTCAAATGCTGTGGGAAGGCACACCGAGGGGATATGAGGAGCCTGTCACGGGCATAGTGATGTCATGTATGACCACCCTTTAGAGGGAGCTGCCGTGTGGAGGGCCTTAAGAGAGGGGGAAGTCCCTGTGACACGGGGGCACATCAGCCTCGCTTTACAGCCACTACCCAGCTCACATTTCAGGCCTCTCTCATTCTCCAACAATCAGACTGCAAAGAGGGATGGGGATTGAGTACTTACAGTACACACAAGTACACAGGGAATGTGCGACACACACACACACACACACACACACAGGCCCCGGCCACAAATCAATCTAGCCACGGCACGACACTACTCTCGGGGTGAGGTCACTGTCATTAGTTGTGTGGCTGGGGGGATCCGGTGACTAGGGATTTACTGGCCCTCCATCAGGGTTCACAAAGCTGGGGGTCAGGTCTCAATCCTGGGGACCGGGCGGAGGAGGAGGAGGAGGGGATGAGGAGAGTAGTGCGGGCACGCCTGTAGTTGCACCAGCCACTCAGCTGTGATATAGCCTCAGAGAGAGGGAGAGAGAGAGAGAGAGAGAGAGAGAGAGAGAGAGAGAGACCAGCCGTTGTCAGTGAGATCTGAGCATGGTGCTGAAAGCGGCAGAGGAAAAATGAAGAGCAGGGGAGGAGGGCAGACAGATGCTGGAGATGGATAGATTAGATCTTCACAGATGCTTCGCACCTGAGAGGTGTTCATCATGCCTCCAGATCCCAGGGAGGCTCACTGGGACTAGGGCCCCAGAGTGACAGCGGCGTGCTGCTGGCTAATAAGAGAGGTGGGCTGAGGAGCAGATGAGGACTCAGGTAGACAGGAAACTGAAACACAGGGGACCGGGAAAGAGGCTAGCCGAAGACTTCATAACCTCAAAAAGAGAGCAGAATGTGAGATAAGATAGTTAAGGTGTGTGTGCTAGCTACAGCTTGTTCTAGAAGGCAGGTGTCAGTACTCCACTAATTACCAACAGGCTATAACTTCCAACTATTGACCCCCAACTTGCCCAAAAATATATAAAATAAAAAGCCTAATAAGCAGTATGGTTTATGTTTAACAGAACTGAATGTTATAAGGAAACTTTCTACCAGTTTCACAGCCCATTAGCAAGAGAGGGAAGCAAATCAGATCAGCTGTAGCCGGGTAGACAGTGCTGTGCACACAACAAAGGCCTCTGCAAAACTATGCAAATGAATCTTTTGAAGTCACTTTAAAAGTAAGGGGGCTGTAACGGGTCAGTTGGCGCTTTTTAGAAATAAATATACATGACTACAACCACCATTCGTCTCTAACAGTAGACTCGACAGGAAGCCTCTTCAGAATGGAGTACAGGATCCTTCTGGGATATCATTAGTAAAATTAACACAAAAATAAAACCGTTTTCTGGGGACTACAGAAGCAACACTGGTATCTTCTGAATGCACATTTCCTCTGGATCAGTAGAAGAAAAACAACTTGTGCGCCTGGAACACATTTTTCTCCCTTCTCCT
Source organism: Mallotus villosus (assembly GCA_903064625.1). Lineage (NCBI taxonomy): Eukaryota > Metazoa > Chordata > Actinopteri > Osmeriformes > Salangidae > Mallotus > Mallotus villosus. The sequence goes on along the minus strand of CAEFZP010003405.1, from coordinate 477,910 downwards.
TCGTTGAGAAAGCATTTCTGGGACATGTCAAATTATCCTAATGACTGCTGTCAGCAAGACCTGCTGGAGGGTTTGAATGCTGTTCAGAGAACTTCTCCATTTTACCGTTTCTGAGCGGCACAAGTGCACAGTTTGTTTCCAGGTAACTGGAAACAGCAAAATTGGCAAATCACATTCAAATTATTGTTGAAATAATATATGCGTTGGTGTACAATGACACTCCATACTCATTTCTCTCCAGCTGCTATTGAGGGGTTAAACATGTGTTTGATATGCATGATGCGAATTAAAGAGAACGAGTATGAGAGACAGAGGACTTAGAGGCGTGCCTCGTTTTGCATTAATGACTGAGTTACACAATAAGACAAACCCATCTGTGGTCAACACCATTCCGATTTAATGCATCATCATGGTGGGCACCCTGTTCCTGGCCCTCTAGGGACAAGTCATTTCCTCCGACTAGACCTATGTCATTAAGCCTACGCCCATTTCCTCCAAGGATAAACTGCAGAGAAAAAAAGGTCCCGCTCGTCATAAAAGCAAGAAGATGTGCAACACAAAATACCAAATCATCTGCTCTAATGTGAAGATGTCAGCATTACATTCAGCCATTTGTTGGAGCGACCGTTTTCTATTTGGATTTATGAGCGAGTAATAGCTATCTTTTATCCTGCGCTCTCGCGATGCCGTCAAAGGTTACAAAGGAAATGGAGATTTATGTTGAACACGGCCTTGGACTTGGATTGAGTTTTTAATAATCAGTACACTTGTGCAAACAAAGGCAAATGTAACATAAAACGCTGCAGGAGAAGGTTGTTAATGAATGCAAAGTGCGTGTGTGTTTGAGGGTTGGTGGGTATAGCATAAATACTATAGGATAACGCCAGATTACAGAAGACTAATTGTGAAGAATTGCATGTGTAATTAAGAGTGTGATTGATCCTTTTCATCTACTCCACATCTACTTGGGCATAATCAAGCCATTTTTGTGTGATTGAAATTCTACTTATGGTATTTAGCTGACAAACAAAGTCTTGCTGGCGTGCAGATTACAGAGAACGACGGTACAGTGACACACAAGCAGGCATCACAAAGCACACCCACAACCAATAGCAAAACGTTTTTTAGCACGCCCCTAGGGTACAGTTTAGTGAGCATTCTCTCACAATTACATTAAGTCTGTTTGGGTGTGAGAGGGAGTATGTGCGTGTGTGCACTTGGGTGTGTGCACGAGGGGGTGTGCACATGGGTGTGTGGGTGTGCACGAATGGGGTAACCTTATCATTCAGACCCTCAATCAGAATTCAAATTAGTTTTGAGCACAAGAGACCGTGCATGTGGAGACCTTTCAAGACTCCCTACAATTCACCTCGGCCCCAGCGTGTCAACTCCACATCATCTCGATGTCTTACATATTCCGTCCGCTGCATGTATAGAACAGGGCTTTACAAGGCACACAATAAAGACCAAATGTAAAAGAGAAGGAAAGAAAATGAGAGATATAACCTTCAAATGACTTCCTTCCATGCATGACCAATAGTGACTGTGGTACCTTTACTCAGGTACTGTAGTCTTCTAATCAAAACATGATTCTAATCACACAGTGATTAAGTATTGATCAGTGGAAAAGTACTGTACAAGTAAACAGGCAAATCAGATGGTTGTGTCACACGTATGATTCTAAGAAGAAGATGCTTGGTTGTTGGGTAACTATGCGATAAACTACACAACAAACTTTGACAGGGCTTTTTGAGTTGTGCAGAAACATGTTTTTTGTTTTTTCGTGTACCTGGTGGTAGCTGAAAGGGAATATTAAATGAAGAGGGAGCAGGTGGGAGCAACATGATGCAGCTGCAGAGTGGAAGACAAAAGGATAAACACATCTCAACATGTCCTCCTTTCAGCGGGAATCAAAGCTTCTCCGGTTACGGTTGGTGGTGGTAGTGGTGGGGGGTGGGGTGAAAAGCAATATGTTTGCGGTGACAAAGCAGTCAAATTGTTCCTTCTGATTACCTGGGAATCTCACAAAGCTGAAAGACAAGGGATCTTCAAGGCCTGAACCGAGGTAACACATTTACATGTACAGTAAAAGGCAGGGATAGAAAAGCTCACATCACTTTATTGCCTCCGGACAACATCCCAGCGTTTCAGAGTAGTGAGCCACTTGCTTTCAGTGTGCCCTCACTTTCTCATGTTGGTGTTCAATGTTTCTACACACAGGCAGGACCTTTTTTAATTACATTAAGTTAGGAGCCAACCGTGAATCAACTACTCAATTAAATGACAGACTTAAGAGAAATGGAATGTTAGAATACAAAACAATGATACATAATTAAATAATAAGTTTGCAGCTCAATTCAATTCATTCAACTGGGACACGATGCAAATCCAGACTACAGACCACCATGCTTAATTACAATTGATCATAAATGCTGTGTTAATCGGATGGAAACTAAAGGGTAAATCCTTGTTACATACGCTCCACTTACTCTTATTTAATGTTGCCCCAATCCACCATTTAACAAAGTGTTATCATAATTAAGGATTTATTTACTGATTTCATTATATTAATTACGACATTTAATTTGTATACCAAACCTTAAGGTTAGAATATGCTGCACACCAGTCCCCGGTAATAATACATATTTATAGTAAATCTGTAAAAACCTACTGCGAACATATTCCAACTTATTTAAGGTGTCAATTTGAATTACCATTAGTCAAGCAAAGACTTAATCACCATCTGACATGTTAATCAACATATAGACGTCTAATGACTCACACATGTGTGGAATGTTGTTGTGAAATAGACTGAATGACACGCTGGTAGAACTGAGAACTAGGGAACTTTCACGTGCTTTAAATACCGGGTATGATTAATAACACGACTCACTGAATCCATGGTTCACTGTCAGTTCCTTACTTTCCTAACCTCCCATACAGGCCATTGACATTTAGAATGAGAGACAACATGTGGACTACTCCCCCAAGGGAGGGTGTAAGAAAGAAAGAAAGACAGAACCATACTGAAGGTGAGATCATGGACACATAGCTGCTAGCAGGCCGGAGACAGAGAGTAACAACCAGACCATGCTTCACCATTATAGGAGAGAGAGAGGAACATTCACCATGCGAGTTATGCCTGTGAAACGATATTGCTTTTGGCAAGCATCAGAAGCGCAGCCATGGCCAGATCTCAAGAGAAATCCCAAATGGAGTCAATTACATCATATTCTGATGCATGGGAATGTTTAGGCTGTGACCCCGGGTGTTGAACACTCCCTGGGACCGTGTGGAAACCAGTCTGGGGAGATGCAGAGGCACTGTGTATATAAGCTGTATGGATCTCTGCCCGGATCTCATATGGAATGAGGAGGAACATATATCCAGAGGAACACACATGTACACTGACAACACACAATCACACACACATGAACATGAACACACACACACACACACCCGTGATAATGTGCCAATTGACAAACTGTGCTGCTCTTCATGTATTGCCTGAAGCAGATGGTCACTTCATTTTGTGAAGACATGTTCTCCTTTGATACACTGGGAGATCTGTCTGTGATGTGAGACAAACAGCACATAAAGAGTGAGGATGACAGAGACAGCAGGAAGGACAGACACATGGAGTACTGGAACGAGGTGGGGGGGTCATTGACCATAGCCAGAAGACCCTTCTGGCTATGGTCAATGTGACTATGTGTGTGTGTGTGTGCGTGTGTGTGCATGTGTGTGAGACCATCGAGCGTTTGAAGAGAGAGAGTGTGTGCAGGTGGTGGGTGGGCCTGTAGACAGCCTGAAACACATTGGAGGAACAGATGGCCAAGCTTGGGGCTATTTTCAGGTAAACACACCTTTGTCCTTTGCCCACAATTGCTCCAGACTGCCCTACGGTAAGAGGACAAAGTTCCATGATTATCTCATCAGTAGCTCACATTGCTGAATACCAAAGTACATTTCTTTAGTTGACTTGGTCTTTGGTTCATGTTTTAAACGGTCAATGTTTTTTTCCTTATTGTTCTGTGTTGACATCAAAACAGAATTTTTTCAGTGAGCCATTGTAATAATTCAACCTGTCTTCATGAATCCCCTATATTCAGTCCTAGTAATTGTTTTAGGGTTATCGTTTGCTTTGCACATACTCAATCATTTCAGCTCCATATCAGCCTCTGTTCAGACACATGGCAACACATGCCATGTCCTCTGGTGTCATTAATCCACAGCTCCAATCGTTGCTCTCAACATGCAAGGCGGTAGTAGTAGTAAACCCCACTGAGGCAGCTACGTAGCAGGCCTGAGATGGAGGTGGCCTGTGGAGGTGTTGGCAGCCTGGAGAGGTCGATGCTCTTCACACTCATTCACCACCTCATCACAAGACTGCGACTCGTCAATTTCTCGGCGAGAAACAACACACCAGATGCAGCGCCTGACATACAGCATGCAGGACTTTAAACCCCCAGCAGAGATGACCCTGACTTCTCTACAAGGAAATCTACAAATACATAATAAAACCTGCAGCCTACCACTCGCTACCTACCACGTATATATATATATATATATATATGTATACATAAATATATCTTAGATATATCGTCACGTTCTATTTTCTTCCATCTTTCTATATATCTATTTATCTATCTATCTATATATATATATCTTTCTCTCTCTATATATATATATATATATATATATATATATACACACACAAATGTAACAATGAACTTTCTCTGGCAGAGTTGAAAGCTGGTGACGGTTGTCCCTCAACAACATTCCAAGGTCAGTCTGTTGTTCAGTGAGTGAGGTACTTCATTTATAACTGCCTTATCGCCTGCTTTCTCTATCCCTCGTTCTCCTTTGCTCTATTACACTGTCGATCACACAGTCGTTAGTATATATCTTTGCTGCTATCCCTTTGCCTCTCTCTCTCGCTGTCTTTCTATATTCCCCTTCTCTCTCTCTCTCTCTCTCTCCCTGACTCTCACACAGCTGCCTCAATGCTCTCTCTCTTACTTCTCTTATGGCATGCACTCTCTCCCTGTCCCCATTCTTAGCTCAACAGCTCCCTCTGTGAAAGATAACTGACACACCGAGGATGGCTCTATGTAGGGCCATATTTACACAAAGCCTCTCTAAGTTAATTGACTCTAACCTTTTTCAGCGGAGACAGTGGCACTCTACAAGTTGAGTTCACAAGTTTTAACGCCACCACAAACTCCTCACGTTGCAACACAAATAATGGCCAATCAGTTGATTCAACAGATACATTTGAGGGCAATGTGTTATCTTTTCCAATTTCTTCTGGAGCATTTTCAATTACCTGCAGAAACACTGCCAGAGACACTAATGCTAAACAAACGACAGAGCTACTTTTGATGAGAAAGTAATGCATGTTTGCAATTTCTTTCTCGTGATAATGGAATGTGACTCATGCTGCACACTATAGCAACACGTAAAGCTAACGTGGGGAACAAGAGTGAGCTGTTCGTAGTCTCTCCATCCAGTTTGTCTAATTGTCGGGTTATTATTTGAAAAAGATGCAGCTGGCTCAAGGAGTACACTTTGTTAATAACATTTAATCATCCTGAACCTGCAAACTCCAGTAGCACATATCCCTGCTTTGTTCATACACACACACACACACACACACACACACACACACACACACACACACACACACACACACACACACACACACACCATTGGTAATCAATGAGCTTTTGTAACACAGACTTTTGTTACCTAAAGAAGAATGGGATGTGCTTTTGTCATTGGCCGCAGGCTGCGGTCCAGCCCACATGACTGATGATGCACAAGGAGATACTCGGATCTTAGGTTTTCTATCGTATCATCCTGAATCAGATGTCTCCTACCGGCCTGGGTCAGACTCCTCTGTCTACAGACTCAGGATCTGTTGGCTTCAGTGTGGGTGCTTGTTGCTCCCGCTGCAGATGTTATATTACTGGACTGCGACATCCTACATATGCAGCTCCAGCCCAGCCCTCATCACTCTGCAGTCTGGGCAGAACATAACAAAAGCACCCAGGCAGCAGACATTTTATAAGAATTATCAACAGGGTGTTTGCCCCACAGGTATTGTAAATGCTAAATTAAAATTCTGCCAAACAGCTGGGTAGGCTACGGTGAGGCTGAAGGAACAGTTGACTTTGTACCAGCCACACGGCGTTCACACATTCCTCCACATTTTTGGACTGTGTTTGATTTCCCCATCCACCTTATCAAACTGGATCCCGGAACGGTTGAAAAAAAACGCTGCTCTGTGAACTCTGGTTCAATCTTTTGCCGATTGCCACAGCCGCTGCCCCTGATTAATGGCAGGTTTGAGATGGAAATGATGTATTCATTGGGCGAGCTAAAGGCAACTGGCCTTCCTTGATTGGCTGTTATACAAGCCAAGTAGGCATGCTGTGGGAGAGAGGTGTCTCTGGGGAGTGGGTGGGTCGAGGGCAGCGAGTGTAGAGACATACTTGGATATCTTCCAGAGCAGGCGTCTGGTAAAATGGTTCTGGGACAAAGGCGACGAGGCTGGCGTGTGAAGGGGATGCAAGGAGCTACGGCGTCTGTATAGTGGCTACAGAACGCTGATGGGCCAGATGCAAGCTGCAGTCAAGGGACTTTCATGTGTAATTACGCTATGCTCAGGCTCTGGATATACCCTGACACTGCAGCCAGGCTGCCACTCCAGGGGACTTTATTGTGCCGTGTGAATACAACTACTTATCAACAGGAAGCTGCTTCACAGCCCAACAACCACTACCTTCGTGTAAATACCCTCTCTAACGCTTAACACCAAACACAAGCTCACCGAGCATCGCCACATCAAGGCTTTTAAAAGGACTGTATAAAAATTTAAGCTGGCAATTCTGGTCTCTATCTCTCTCTCTCTCTCTCTCTCTCTCTCTCTCTCTCTCTCTCTCTCTATATATATATATATATATATATATGTATATATATATATATATATATATATGTATATATATATATATATATAATATATATGATGGATAGTGAAGGAGGTGTGCTGGCTAGGATGCTGAAGTGAGCGAAGTGGTTCTAATTACTGGCACAGTGTGGAACATGTTTCCAACTAATTGAGTTCAGTGGCTCAGCATAGGGTCTTGTTTTGTAATAGAACACAGTAACATGCCCGTTTAATCAGGGGATTTCTGACGTCACATATCTCCATCCTCAACCGACTAATGACTAGATCTAGAAGCTTTAAAACTACCTGCCAAACTTTGTCCCGGTGATAGTTGCACCCCGTAAAAGGACTATACTGCACTGGATCAATTCCTCTCTGTCAGGTGTTTGTGTGTGTGTGTGCATGTGTGTGTGTTTAAACCTTCACTGGGGAGAACAATAGACACACTCTTCCTGGCAATGCCGCCAACACTCGTGTCTATTAAAATGGATTGTTCTCATGGCGCATGACCTTCTGCTTGTATTGGTGCTGAGGCCCCCATGTAACTTCCTAAATTAGGATACCCTGTGTCCCTGTATCACACTAATAAAGTCGATCCAGAGAGATTTATATCCCTTACACTCTAAAAAAGGTCAGATCAATTCAAACAACCACCACCTCTGTCTTCATTTGGAACGCAGTGCGAAACAATGTGATGAAACATGGGATCTCCACACAAACACATGTATAAACAAGTGTGCAGTCATGGAGAGTTTAAACAGGGAGGCACCAGGTATTGATTGGGTTGGATTGCCTCTCCACCTTTGTTTTGCGTCCAAGGGAGACAGGGACACACAGACAGACCAAAGCAGAAGATTACCAAGCTATAAACTGAAGACTTTCCACCTCAGGCAATCCTTAAACTCATCAGTGCCGTAATGAGACAGTTTTTTCTCTAGAAAGCAGATGAATTAGTTGGCTGATTTTCTTCTTTTTCTTCCTAGACGAGGGTTGGAGCCAGCGTGAGGAGCAGGCACGGTGGTGAGTGAGGCATGACAGAGACACAGAGGGACACTGATGAGGTAACGACTGTAAAATGTGGTACAGCATTATCGCCTTCTCTTTAAACAGTTCAACCCAGCTCAATCTAAAACGTACGTGTCAGTTTATGGCCTGTTCCACAGTAAAAATGTGTCATTATGAAAACAGAATAATGTGAAACTTAACCAATATACTAGAATGTTTCTGCGTAAAAATAGATTAGGTTTCTCTTTTACGATAAACTAGTAGATGCTGCAGATGCTCCAAATTAGGTCTATATTGTGAATCTACTTTGTCATATTCATCTTAACATAAACATGTACAGTATACTGTATACAGTCTACATCATTCTGTGACAAGAGGCTATGGCCCATCTTTGGAACATCGTAAACATACCAATATATTCAGAAATTCGTGAATATCGTCAAAGATAAAACTTTTCACTCAAATTGTTGAGTTAATACTATAATTCCTAAGGAAAAAATAGCACTACAGTCAAAACAACTGCAAAATAGAAGTATCTTGACTAATGGTCTGGACGCTACTTCAGTTAGTCCTGTAAGAAGAACCAAGTGCTGAAGAAGAAAGACGAGTTGAAACCCACAACCATCTTAAAACAGATAACGGACCATGAGAAATACATCACCTACAGAAAGGAGGAGTCAAACTCGGGTGTTGTACAGGTACGTCAGGGGCGACACATTCACGGCAGGGGAAGCTAAGGAACCAGGGGGGGAAGGTCGGGTCTCCTCCAATCTCAAAGCCCCAAGCAACCTCACTGTCTGTTTCTATTTCATTACCCATAACTCGAGGGGGTTTGGAGCTCCCGGCAAGTCAGCCTCCCCTAATAACTAATAGCCGAAGGGATCGGCAGCATTAGTCCCAAGTCCCTGCCTGCCCTGAACGTAGTACTAAGTAAATGATGATCATATTGTAATGCATAGGCTTAGGGCTTTGCCTCGAAGGTAACAGCACAATGCACTGAGGCACGGCCCACGAAGGCCCAGAGTTATTTACTCCCAAACATTGGGGCATCCAGTCAATTACAACTACAGTCAAGCAGGGGGATTCATAATAAACAGAATTTACACTGCATCGATGCATCTACTGAGATCTAAAACGACACCCTAAAGAGCATCTCTACCATTGACATGCTGCTCTCAAGACCCCGAGAGTTAAAAGGCAGGAAGAAAGCATCAACATGGAGACAAGGCTTCACACGGCGCGGATGCAGGTAGGGGACAATAATGGGCCTGGCATGAGCCATAATCCCCTCTGTGTTGTGTTTTATTGGCAGCCCCTACGAAGAACAGTGGCTCCCTATTATGACTTAACACATCAAAATGGCAGTGTGGCACACGCCGAAAAGGCCACCTGAAGACAAAACCAGCGGACGGCTAGATAAGCTCTGTGTGGCAGGAGGCCGCCGCTCCACACGGGCTCAATTTGGCCCTGCAACGATCGATGTGGTCCCTCCGTACCTCCGCTTCAGCAGGTGGAATAAAAACACAGCTTTCAGTCAGCTGGACTCAGCTGGCCGGCCCACTAGAGCACCACAACAAGTGAACGAGGGCGGATAAAGAACCTCTGAGATGCTTTTTTTTTGTTCTCTAGAGGATGGCCATAAAAGTTGTTACCAGACCCCATAAATCTTCATCCCGTGGCGGCCTGACTCCCTCCAACCCCCCGTGACACGGACAACAACAGTGGGAACTAAAAGCAAACCCACTTAATACATTTACAGACGGAAAACATAAAGAGGACGTAATGACAATGATTATAATTTTCTGGGAAACAGATGGTGTAAAACAACAAGTAATCCAACATCTGGCAGATGACTACTTGGACCATCTCGTTCCATGAGGATTTTCACCGGTTTCCCCGTGATTTGCAGCATCGCACCACCGTGTCACCGCACGCCTACGGAGGCTGGGCTTCACCTCTGATCAGCATGCAGATGACCTGGCTATAAATCCCCATTCTGCTCCTCAATTTCACATGCAAATATGCGGTGGCTGATTTGAATATATTTGAATATGGATCACACGGTGCAACTCTGTATCACAGAGCTGAACAAGGGGAGGGTGAAAAATGCAAATGGCCAACATGAACGAGAAAGGTCATACTTGAGACCTATTAGAATTATTTTGAAAACAAAGAGCTGGAAGTGAGATAAAATTTATGCCTAAAGGCCCGAGGACAAGAATTAGTGGAGATGAGCTTGAATTACATTATAAAGGAAAAACAAACACAACATGATTTGCACAGTACAGGGGGAAGTAGAATGTGAAGGTGGCCTGAACTGAAAATATATTTTTATAGTTAATTCCAAGACATCATCTTGGGGAGAGACAAACTCTGGTCACAGAGTGAGCAGTATGCTCAACTACCACATTGCTGCAATGTGATGCAACACTTTCTCCTATTCAGTAGTTACTGTGACTGTACTCCAAAACAAACTCTTAGCCATTGTGGTCCATTCGGCTGTATTGGTCCCAAATATGCCCCGTGTACTAGGACACAGGACAGCTGCCAATGTTGAGAGGAGAACACATTTGACGAGGGTGGGGGTGGAAACTACAAGGACATTAGCATAGGCATTAAGTGTTGTAAAAAAACACGCAGGAGGCAAGCGTTTTAGAGTTCAAACATTGAGGGAAAGGCTGAGCTTACCGAGGCATTGACTACGTCAGCAGGGAGGATCCATTACAGGCGGCACAGGAGGCTTTCCATACGGGGGCGTGCATTAACCCAGGGGAGCTCTGGGGACTGTACTCCCAGGGGGCTTGTGGGTAAGATTTGTGTATTGTTTTTATAAAAACAAAAAAAACACACAAGAAGTGGCGCGATGCTCCCGTCAAGCCATGCCTTCAAATGATACACTGATGACAGCCCATGATAAAAATGACCCAATTTGGTGTCTGGATCAATGTGTGCTGCCAGCAACATTCAGTGGCTAGCCAGACCCTCATCACGACATCTGAGCCATAGACACGTTTTCTGTGAGGAGCGGTCAATAAGAGAGTACAGGGGTGGGTGGGGAGGGGGAGAAAAACACCAGCAGTTTACTGTGATGACTGCCTCCGGTCACTGAAGGATGAACAATCCATTGCTTCACCAGATAAATAGCAGGCTTGTGTGTTGTGTGTTTGCTTTTAAGAGCCGGTGTGATTTGTGTGCACAGGGCAATGGGAATGAGCAGGGCAGTGATTGACAGCCCTGATAAGGACCCTCCACTCCCCTTCCGCTGATTCGAAAAATGTCACTTGCCTGATCTCAATTTTTCACATGACATGTACCGCCATCGACAAAGGTCAGAGCAGGTTTGGGGACCGTTCCCTCATTGATATCCGTCAGAAAACATGAGAAGTGGGATTTGAAATGATCCGCCATCTGTTTATAACCAGCCCAAGCTGCTGTTTACATCACAAGCCAATTACACTCTATGGGGGGGCTGGTCCCTGGGAGAGATCCACCCCTCTCACACACAGCTATGGAATGACGGTGGCAGACACACACAGGTGACAAGATAGTTGAATAGTCACACCCCAAGAGAAGCAGCAAGTGGAAACTTTGACAGCCATCTTTGTGTTCACACTCTTGGCTCCTATCATTCCATACACTTCTCCAGCATACACTTGCATATTAATTAGCTGCAATAAGTGGAACAGAGTGTCTTCTTTGTTATAATGAAGGACACTATCTACGAATGATAAAACACATGGGCTTTGATATGCATCTCCCCCACCACACACACACACTACTGTCATGTAAGGGTCCACACACGTCATATTCTCACCATTACATGACTTCCTATCACAGTCACCTCCACTGATCATTGTGCTGCCACAATGGCGTCTTATCTGGAGGGTGCAGGGATCACACATTGAAAAACTCAATTTCCGGCATATTTGTACAACACACTCCCTTCATTATCTCTCCTATTGCCCGACTGTCATGTTATCTCAGGTTCCCCCTGTCAAAATGTTCACAAAGTTCTCTCACATTTGGTAAAGTGCCATACTTGCACCTTTGTCAATTTGTCAAGCATGATTCGTTCACAATTATGATAACGGTCATCAATACCCGTCTACAGTATACTGCTGCCTAACTGGAACATGTTAGACACACGTCATCTGGGCTGCTAAGACCCTCACACTGGTAGCTGGGTATCATGCTCATATCTGTGGTGGTACTCCACTGCTCAGGAGAGACACTGCATGAAGCCTGCCTCAGTATGCTGATGTCGACCGTAAACATCCTGTTCTGGGTTGTTTTGTGTGCTGTTTGTGTTGCATCCAAGGATATTTTAAAATTGTATTGACACAGAGCGGGGGAAAGGAACTCTTTGCGTGCACAGTATTGAATACATGTAGAGCTATACTAGCACTAACCGTCTTGCATGTTTCAACGGCATCAAAGATGCACTGTCCATTTTCTAAGTAGAAGTTTGTGGGCAACAAATCTGGTCGGCCGGGTGCAATAAAACAATAGGAAATCCCATGGAACTCCAGCTGTCACTGGTGTAGCAGATTGGTGGAAATATACAATTTGAGTAATCGAAAAAAGAGATACAAAAAAGGAAGAAAAGGAAGAAAAACAGGCTATTGACAAAATAAGATGAAATTGAGGCAGTAAACGGTTTTGTTCGAGTACTCAAGCACATACAAACTGCAATTCAGTTTCCTTTCACAGCTCGGTCCAAATCCAGGTCATGTGGTGAACAGAGCGTGCGCTCTGTACTGTCTCGCTACCTGCCCTGCCAACAAGAAACAGGCCGTCGGCAGATGACCAAGACTCACGCTTATCTTTATATTCTCATGGAAATACACATTTTGCAAGTACAGGAGGGAATAGCCAAATAAGGTTGAGCTATCTGCAACAGGATTGAATGTGGTCCTGCCAGAGTCATCCTTCAACACTCTGTCTTTCCAACAGAGCTACTTTTTAAAAAGTCATTAGCAAGCACCGTCCTGATTACAGACAGTTTCATTTGCAAACAGCCTTTCTAATATTTTCAGCACCACTGATGCCAGATATATTAATTTGGCAAAGAGAGATGATGTGACACAAAGGGAAGTGCGTGCCTCCCATTCAGATGTGTTGGGAATAACCTAAATGCTTGCTGGATTGAATCCACTGTTTTCAAAAGACAGGACTGCTCTGGAAACAGGTATGCGTGGTTCACCACAAATGTGACACTAGGTCTTGTTTCACGAGTCTCTTCATTTCTGTATTATGCAAATAAAACCCAGATGTGTCCATTTGATATTCATATCATAGCAATCTATGAACAGCTTTATAGAAAGGTTGCCTCAAGGCTTCCATAGACCCATTTTGACTTCAGTTATGGTCTTAGTATTGTATGATTTTTAGTTTTATAGTGTTTTACACAGGTCACTGTACTCCTTTGAGACTCCCATGCAGGTAGACCTTGGTATTTGATTTCCAACACGAGCGCCCATGTGGACTATGTACTTATATTTCACTGTGACTCCCTTTAATATTGGCAACATTTAAGGTATGTTTTGTATTGATTTCTGTTTCATTCTTAAAACAAAATACTTATTTTACGATCTAGATTTATTATCTTGCATTTAAATGTACTGGTTCTGCTCGTACATTTCCTTCACATGCTCAGGCAAGAATACACTGAGCTAGACATATTGATATGGCTATTAGCCGTTCAAGAACATGCTTTTGGACTAGGATACAATTGGGGCCTCTGACTCACTATTTCAGCAGGGTTTTCAATGCTCCAGGCATGTCACCGTAGCCTCTGGGGGTTTGTCTACTTTGATGGTGGTTAACTAATTCCATAACCTTAGTATCGCTTAAACAGATGTTCAGTGAACATCCCTGCAATTGAGATCAGCGCCCTGATCAAGCATTGAAACTAGTTTCACCTACCAACATTTGTTCACCTAAGTTTTTTTTGCTTGCGGGGTGTAATACTGTACTTAGTAGGAAGGGGGTTTACCAAATGCACTTTGCACTTTCAAAGTTGGAGTCAGATATTAAGAACACGTTAATTTCCTTTCATCATATGAAACAGTCCTCCAGTTGTGGGATGCACAAACTAAAGTGTCCCCAGCCTTCCAGTAGTAAACATGACTGTTACATACATCAATGTATGTTAGAGCGCCCACTTAACTGCAAAGAAAAACCCACAAAAAAGGCAACGTGTGTGCGTGCCACAATTCTCACAGCTGAGACATTTGACAAAACACATCAATATTTTTCCAGTTCTTGTTATACTGAATTGGTTCCAGTCAAAAAGCATGATGCTACCAAGTCTTCCACAGTAAAGAAAACACCTGTACCAAGTGATACAATATTCACAGCTTGTGCTCTTAATTCATGCATGACTAAACAAAAAAATGCATCTAATACATCTCATTGAGTATAACAATCAACACAAGGGCTTACAAATAGTATTATCTCTACACAAAACAAGTCCTCTTGAAAGCCGTTTGAAGACTCCTTTTTTCACACATTTGACATCAACAAGAGGATGCTTGAATCACGTATGGCATCCTAAGATATGTCTTTATTTATTTACACACATTTATTTTCTGCAAATTCAGAGATATAGAATCAACTGTCACAGCTGGCTACCAACACAGCAGAATGTAAACATTCGGACAGTTCTGAATCCAGCAAACCACCTGTCAAAATAATCAGGTAAATCTGGTTCCAAAGACACAAATAAACTGTGGCACTGGTCACTACGCCTATGACTCCAAACCCCATTAAGGCAGGTAATGACTATAGGAGAATTTGCTGGAATCCTTTAGCCTGTAGGGATCTGAGTGACTTACTGGGAAAGAAAGAGAGAGGGACACATAAATACATCTTAAATCGAGCTTCCCTGTCCACCTCAGCCTATCGAACACTCCTGGCATGGCAAGTGGTGGGCTGTGACAGGCCGTATTTCCAGCCTGGCAAACAGCATTATTCTCATTTCCAGCCCCATTGTCAACTCTCATCGAAATCTGCTGTCAGAGAAGTGGAGTTCCATGCTAACCAGGGCAGCCTGAGTCCCTCCATGTGTCCATCTCTGTCTACACTCATACAAGCCAGACCAGTGGCAACTGTGATAGGGATGGGCAAGGTAAGAAAGGAAAAACGGGTGAAAAGTGGGTGACGAAGAGAGAAAAAGAGGGGTCTCCGTCTCTCAATGCTGCTGCCCAGACCGGGGGTAAGTCAGAGAAATAAATATGCCTGCTCTCTCCAGAGAGCTCATCACTCACTACGGGCTGGAAGAGTTGGACAGCTCCACATCCAGCTCGTGATATTCCCCATGACAGACTGTCCGTTCTCCAAGCCGGGTCTGTTGATCCCGACAGGACACTCTGCTCTGGAGAATCAGTTTCAGACTTGGGCTGAGTAAGCCTGCCTGTCTGTCTGTCTGTCTGTCTGCCTGCCTGCCTGCCTGCCTGCCTGCCACCCTGCCGGCAGGTCTTGCTGCTCGTGCCCACCCGCCTACTGCCCCCCACGCCTCCCTGCAGTGTGTCACTTCAGCCCCAATCACTGATGTGCCTGATGGGATGACGTACGGCTAACATACCATAATTGCATAGTGATGGTTCATGGAAACCTTTGTCCCTTGTAAGCTAAGCTAAGTGCTGTTGATTATAATGTAAAATGTTTCAGCTGCTACCTCTATTGAAGCCTCTAAACGGCAATCAACAAAACATAGATTGACATATTTTGTGAGACTGGAATCAATGGTATAATAGTACACGCTCCATCCAGTTCAACCGTGTAAGGTGGATACTCCTTAGAAAGTGCCTCACTAGGTATTCAGTAGCACTGCAATGTCCAGTCAAATCAAATGGAAATCTGGGTCTCAGGACTCAAAAGTGACAGGCTGTCAAAAGTGGGGGTGTGTACCCGAGAGCCCGGTACCTTCTAAATCAGAAGTAGCCTTTGTCAAATGTGTTTGATGTATAAATAATGAGTTCTCATACTAGAAAGGCTTTGGAGGGAAGCGTGATTGATGTTCAGACACAGACTCAGCACTGGCTGAAGTGAACGATGTCAGCGATGTGTGCATGCACATCGGCACGTACACTTGTGTATGCAGACAAAAGACAAAGGTTGTCAAAGGTCTTTAATGTCTAACCATATTCATTCTCACGTATACAGATTGTGAAGAGATATTCTTAACGATGGCAGTTGACAAAACAAATGAAAGGGTGGCAGTGAAAACCTGTTGCAATGCCTTATTGGTGAGCTGCGGTTTGATCAGCCTGTGTGATGAAAAGTATAGCCCGCTATAAAAAACGACATCTACAATCTGTCCGAACAATAACACATAAAAGATTTAAATGACTATGAACCTATTAAGAAGTAGCACTGGTTATCTGAAGTTGATAGGATTCTTGCCAAACAGAAACAATATAATTATAAGTATCATAATAATGTATTCTTATTATAAGAAAAATAAAGGTAAGTGTGTTTGTGAGTAGTCCAGACACTAACTAGCGATCAGTCCCAGATAGGGATCTTCATAGGCTTACACTTCTGGAAGAATACAATCCTCGAGGGCAGCTGGTGAAGTTCAACAAAGCCAAGAGTACATCAAGTCAAAATGTTCTTCAGAAATAAACAAAGAAATCCCTGTGGTGTGTCCCAAATGTGTCTCCTATCAAACACTGTGCTTTTGTGCCAACTTTCAAGGTCCAAACAGAGCGTATGGTAATACAAATAACAGCAAAACATGCTGAGTTCAGGCTAAAGGTCTACCTTATTTTGCTTCCAAACTTTTCCCAGTTTTGACCCAGTAGTGACTAAATTATGTCATTGTGATGTTCACGGCCATGGCCACATCCTTTCATTGCGGCAAGTGGTGGAAGCCCAGTTTTTGCATGTGTCGCCCCCCCCCCATTTCTTACTCATTTCAACTGTCAAAATCTCCCTATGGCGCCGAGACCCCGTGAAGTGGTGCCCTGAGTCTTTAATACAGGCATATTTTGCATGCATGTATGTGAGGCAGAGATAAGGGCTGCAATTTCTTCAGAGGGAGAAATAGAGTAGAATGTAGGGCACATCTCCATGGATTGATCTGAAAGGAGAATGTTCTCCTCAGGTGTGACAGCTGGAACATTTCAGGGCAAAAGTAGAACATGCATCACAGAGATTGAGGCAGGGACTGGGAGAGACACAAAGAGTTAAAGTAAACACTGCGACAATGAAAAAAAATCAGCATTTTATCAAAATTCACTGCAACGTGTAACTATTGAGATTGAGTGATTTACATGTTTTGGGGAGTAGCGTTCTGGAATGTGAGTTCAATCACAACAATACATGTAATATCTTGCTAATATAAATATTATTATTATATTACAATTATTTCGAAGATGTTGCAGTCTGTAAGACCAGGCCAGATGGAAAAAAAAACGGAGACAGACCCATGTTGCACAGGACTGAGAGAGTACTTTTTGTCTACAGACCATTTTACAAATGTGTCTGTCTTTTTCCCCAGCTTCTATACAGTAACTACCAACTACTTTCATATGGGACAGCCTCAGAGTGGAAGACTATCTTCCCTTCGACTCCATTCAAAATGAAAGACAAATGATCTTCTCTGTCTTCCAGCCCATGCAGAAAGACATTCTGTCTATGTAATACAGCCCAGAGCGAAGTGGTGCTGGGGGTTTAAATGGGAAATGGGCAGTGCTTTATTATGCCGCAGTGCCTTGGAAATGAATGTGGATAATAGATATATTCACAACGGTATTAATATCCTCAGAGTTCAACTTTTTTTTTCTTCCTCTCTCTCAATTTTTTTCTCTCCAAGGCTCTAAAGTACTTTGCCCTTGGCTATGCCTTATACTAAATAGATTTATGAGAACATTTGTGTCATATTTCCTTTTTCCCCGGATTGTCAAAACGGATCGTCAGTGTACCTCTGATTGAGTGGAATCACCACACAGTCTAGGCTCTCATTGTCAGCCCCCCCCCACACATTCATTGCCGAGAGATATAACCACGCAAATTGGCCAATGACACTTCTCTCAAGGCTTTTCCATCGCCATTAACATCTGGGGTCAGGGGTACGAAAATACTGGCTTAAAAACTACATTTCCAATGACTACAGAATACCTATCCAATTGTTTCCTTTTGGGAAAAAAAAGAGTATATTGAACTGGAAATTGAGGGCATGACATTTTTAGAGGGCAAATGTGTTGATGTCCCTCCATTACAACGTTACTTTATGTTTATAATAAAATAGATTGTATTGGCACATGCAATTCAGCATGGATGCCGAGAGAAAATATAAAAATGAATCAAAGTGATGAGTGCAGGAGCCATCAGTATATGTGTCAGAGAGGTAATGAAAGTTATCCTAGCGTAGAGGAGTGAAAGGTGAATCTCCTTTGGAATGTGATTCAGATGTCCCACATCAGATTCGGTACAGAGAATGCCAGTAGCTATGTTCAACCCGACCCCATTTATAGCTTAACTAACAATGTATATATTTTTGGAGTGTCTGTTCCTTTTGCCCATGCATGGGGATGAACTTGTGATCTCCCTCCCCTCTCTTTCTCTATCTGTGCACAGGCTGCACCCTGGGGAAATCATCCATCTTTAATTATCATTTCCCAGCACTAAGCAGCTGTGTGTGGTGAACGGAAAAGTCATGGAACACAGGCTGTATTCCCTAAGTGGCCCACGGAGTGTAGGCAGGTTGGCAGGGCCCCGTGCTGGGCAGGGCATGGACGTGGGCACGCAGAAGGGGCAATGGGCTGAAGATGGCACCTCTCACAATGTTTCCCTGGAGGAGAAGAAAGTATCTGGACAACAGCGTCCTTTGCTGTCAGCAGGAATATATTGGGTCTCTGGTGGAAATGATGTCACACTCGTGTCCTTGTCTGATCTTGAGATGGTAGTAATTGTCAGACTAGTGTGTGTTTTCAAAAAGTGCTTTGGTAGGTAAAATGGCCAATTGGCCATTATACTTTCCCTAATCTAAAGAATGCAAAAGTTCTACATTGTTCTATTTGATTAATTTGTTCTCCAGAGGGAGTATACCTTAACTGACAGAGGGAGGACATGTTGTAAACATCTGCAATCACCTAGTAAGTCAGGCTGTGACATTGGAATAAGGCAATATGGTAGAGGTCAATAGGTGTGATTTGAGTAAGGCATTATCACATTTTAGGTATCTGCGTTCACATTTCTCCTCTATTGCGTTTAAGCTCAGGGATTTGGCCAGAGGATCTATCCAAAGCTTCCTGCACAGAAAGATCATAACATCTATGAGCCTGCATTCATAAAGGCACAGGGCATAGGGAGCTGGGAGCACTGGAAGTGCTGTTATCAAATAAACCTAAGATGGAAGGATAACGGCTCATGACAAGAGGGATAGTCCTTTAAAACTACACATGAAGAACAGAGATAAAAGGGAGCAATGCTGTGTTTTCCATTAAGTGTGGCCTTAGAGATCCAGAGCATCTTGTGAGAAATACTCGGTATCGTTTAGCAAAATAAATGACTGCAACTTCATTCAGTGCTTAGTTCTGAAGCTGTGTGTCAGCAAGGGCTTTCAGACACCACTCTGGCAGTCCCAGACACAAAGAAATGAGCTGAAGACGGTTTCATCGATAACAATATTCCAACAGACAAGGCCAACTTCAAAGCTGATGCTGTTCATGCAGCTGCGGAAAGATGGCTTATTACATGCTAATCAACATGTATTGTGGCGGTGATAGGCTAAAGCAATAACAAAACAAAAAAAATAAAATGAACACTACAATGTTTAAGCATATGAGCATCTCATTGAATGTAATGAGAAAATAGCTGCTAGTTTACTGTCTGACCACAAAAACAGTCGGAATAGCACTAATGTTCAAGTGCCTAGTACCTCAAACTCTGAATCTCACTTGTGTTGTTAAGAATTAAAACATGCAAGCTTCAAGTAAATCCAAATGACATTATTTCACAGATTTGAATCATCCACACACACAAAACAATTGTCATTAAAATGTGCAAGCAATTCATCTATCGAAATGCATGCAATTTAACCATAATATCAAAACCTGATTGAAAAATGATTCTGGTATTGACGCCATCATAACGCATGTCCGTTTGCAACACGGAACTCATGACATCTATTACTTTGAAACTGATATGTAGTCTAGACGGAGTAGCACCCGGATGACCATGAACAGTGCGTACAGGAAGAGCAGCTCAGCAACTACCTGTGTGGGTCTTCATGGTCAACTCTGTTGTCCCAGGACCACCTTGAGACTCAGCAGATTGCTGGCCCTGCCTCTGTGCTTGATCCTGTGGATTCTAATTAGCAGTGACCTTGATGCAGGTAGCCTTTGATGATGAGTGAGTCCATAGAGTGAGGAGTCAGTGTCCTACAGAGACTGCTCTGTGTGTTGGGCTAAGCTCCAGTAAGCCCTGGCCACTACCTGCAAAAGCTCTCCCAGAATCTACTCTTTGAGGGGTTATGGGTTAAAGGTCATTTGAGATGCAGTGATGGAATTCAAGGCACTGGGGAAAAAACATGCTTGCCTAAGTAGTTGACTGAATATATACATTATACTGTGTCCAATCTTCAACATTAATCATTTATATTTGAGAGGCATTACATAAGCGCAACATAGAGCAAAACATTTCCATGGATATTACTGCATAAGTAGCAAATCAACTATGCTCATTATGCGAGTTAGGTGGCAACAACACCATTTTAGAGTTTATAAAGATATCAGACAGCCTCGGCATTTTTACCCGAAAGGCCACTGCATATATTAAAGAGATTGATTTTTATAAATCTAATTTCACTAATACATCAATTATGAATGAACATGGAATTGATTTCTATAATATTGGGGGATGTATCAGAGGGCAGTAATAGACTGCAAATGCAAGTAACACAATCAAACTAAATGAAAAGGGTTAAAAGGGCACATTATTGAATCCAATTATAGATTCCCAGCAAATGCCAAAGTATGCCACTCAACCCGGAGTGGATTGCGTTATGATCCAGTTATCATTGATTAGCAATTATCTTCCTTTTCTCAATGTGGAGTTGTCATGACAGTAGCAGAACATTAACATTATATAGAAAACAATATAAGACAATTAACATGGAGCAAGCCGGGGCGAAACAGAAGGTAATGTGATTAAGAAATGGTAACACAAGCAGACAAAGCCAGGGCTAGCAGCACTCTGTCTCTGTGGAGCTGAAGACATGAGGGACTGGAGTACAGAGTCCCTCTGGAGTGGCCAATCAGGAGTAGGTAACAGCATACAGACTTTCTCAAGAAAATCAGCCGGAACTGATTGCTCTTTTTAGTCAGGTATATTAAGTGTGCAGGCTCCAGTCTTTTGTAGATGGGCTTGTGATTATTAGAACGTCTGACCTCCCTCCTCCCCCCCCACCCCCACCTTCTCCTCCCCAACATATCCAACCATCCAAGGCGTGCCATTCCCTCTGGATCTTGATGCAACATGCAGAAATCCCAGGCTCTGGCCTACTACATGTGCACAGGTTAGGTAACGTGGACTGCAGCTCACCAGAGAATAGTTCCTCAGGTGAATATATAGAGAGAGACGAAAAGAATCATATATATAATAATGTTTTTCTCTACATAAAATCCTTTTGTTATTCGGGTCCAAAGCTAGTCAAAGTCAGTATCAAACTGCGGGATGCATTTTAGTACTACAATGTATTTCTCTGTGTAAGAGATTGTCAGGTAGGAGTATAGGGCGTGGCTGGCCTGGGGTTGGTTTTACAAAGCCGTGCTGCTCCTTCAGTTCCCTGCAGTCCTCTGTGGACCTGAAGATACACTTTGATGGAAGGATGAAGTGAAAGTGAAAGGAACTATAACACGTTTAAAAAAAAATGCTTTGGTTTTCAGCAAGCTGATGGGCACAGGGCAAAGTAGGGAAAGAGTCAAAAGTAGAGATAAAGACAAATAAACCCAGATCCTCCATGAGACAAGTGATATGGCATGACAAGTACATATTGCTCCCGGTTATGATGATCTGTGTATAGAGTTAGCAAAGCAACGTGTTTCCATGTTCCTTTACCAATTTACCTGACAGAAGACCAGAAGTTTGTAAAAGATCTGGAGATAAATCTAAATGATTCAGAGGGGCTCTGCTCTATACATGAGAGTAAAAGCTTTGTGCAGACATGGATGCAGCACAGGCCAGCCATCACGGCGCAGTCCTTTGTGTTCCAGCTCAAAGTGGCTGTGATTAAATGAGTTTTGCGCGACTAGACAGCTGAGATCTTAGCTCTGTGTCTACCTCCAGCCCCTAACAGACCTTACAAGTAGTGAAAACAACAGAATAAAACATGACTAGTGGAGACAAAGAAGTCTCTCATGACACAAAGATAAGAAAGAAGAATATATTGTAAACAAAGAGCAATCCTGTGACTTGAAAAACAAGTTAGTGACTCAATTGTGTAATGCCTGTTGGCACAACATTAGATGGGAGAATCATGATGTCTGACCAAGCAAACTACTAAAAATATGTATATAATAAATAAACATGAAGGCTTGTCATTCTTTTCACAGCTCTCTCTGCTTTACAAACCTATTCAAAGATACACGGATATCCTGGATATATGTATTACTAATTACTTATCAATCTTAATCACTTGACTAACAACCACACATTATGTTTGCTGGAAAGACAGAGTGTTAACGTATCCATCGAAAGACTCCACAGGTCCACTTCAACAATGGCGTACTGCCTCACTTGAGCACATAATGACTTAAATTAGATTAAATAACCAATTAAGTAACTAACAAAGTAAATATGCCTCTGGGGATTCCACCAAATATTGGAGAATGGAATCGGAGTGGAATTAAGTGTATTGACAGGCAGAATGACAGGTGAATAGATAAACAAGTCTATGAACACAATGTAAAAGGAGAGACAGCATCAAATTATCTGATAATTTCCTTTAAATTCAAGTGATTGGCTTCATATGTGTCACATAAACAAGTCTATTGTTGAAAAGGGAAATGTGTAATTGTCAAAGGGTGGCACATCTGCTGTGATGTGGTTTCACCCCACACAGCAATCCCTTCACGTTGCACGTTCATCACTAATTACAATCTGTACAACAATTCAAACCAAACTCTCTCTATGCTCTTCAGCCTATTTGAAATGACAAACTTCACACTTGTGTACATCTTGAACTGCATATGACTCGCTTGT
This sequence comes from Mallotus villosus, assembly GCA_903064625.1. NCBI lineage: Eukaryota > Metazoa > Chordata > Actinopteri > Osmeriformes > Salangidae > Mallotus > Mallotus villosus. Next base: position 454,743 of record CAEFZP010003405.1, on the reverse strand, counting down.
GTTTTGTTAACGTCTTTGCATCGACCACCAAAACCGCAACAGGTACAGTGTACTTTCCAGCACAGGTCTGTTCCATAATGGAATATACACCATGTAAATGTATCATGAGGATACATTCCAGTTTATTGATATTTAAGGAAGTTTATTCCATCCAATGCAAAAGCTCGAATTAAAGTATATTAACCTTGTTGGGTTTAATCCCCAGGGTCAGTCTATTAAACACTGCTGGGCCTAAATCACGCTTGGAAAGGTTTTTACCACAAGATAACGCAAGTTATAAAATATCCATCCAGTGCTTCCAAAGTTCTCAGTTTAAAAAGAGTGGTTTTGCTGGGTTGAAATGCTGGTTTTCTGAAACTATACTTTACTGCTTACAAAGTGCCAGCTTAACCTTTCTCAAGCAAAAACATGTCCTCAATGTTTGACCCTATTAGTCATATACAAATTTGACATAATTGAACCATATGATAAAAAGTTAGGAAATGGGCTAAATTAACTTACCTTTACTAGCACTCTCGACATGCTCCAGCTCCTCTGGAAACATCAGGATCTCAGGGTATTTCTCCTCACATTTCTCAGCCAAGAAGTGAAGAAGGGTTGTGTTTTGGTCAGTGGATTTAGTGTCTCGAAGCTGAAATAAAAGGGGAAATGGGGGTTAGTCATGGCAATAATAATTTTTCATATATTATTTTGAACAAAAAACAATGTACTGTGAGTTACATTGAATAAGGTGCAAGTCAACGGAGACTTGTATAAGCAGGATCAATATTGTCAGCACTTAAAACTGTTTTTATTATCTTTCCTTTCTATTCCCTTCACCCATTTCTCTCTCCCTCTGTCTCATTATCTCCCTCTGTCCCCCTCTCTCTCTTTCTCTCTCTCTCGTGCTCTCTCTCGGCATGACATAAATGTGTAAATACAATACAACAATCAAATACAAACTGCTATATACTGAATATAATACTTAAAAATACAAATATATTCTGACATAAGTCTGTCTTTCTATTTTATGACATATTGTATTACATATAAGGGGTATAATAGGGTATTAATAGATAATAAGATATCAGATAAAAGAGTCCTAACTATATCTATCATAGATCTCTCCACATGAGAGGCAAGAGGGGAGGCAGCCTACAGGGGCTGGAGGGCTGCATTACGCAGGGCCTGGTGGCTGACTGACCCCCCTTTACCCCGACTGGCTCAAACACATTGTTTGTTGTCAAGACTTGACTTCAGGATGGGTGGTTTAAGGGAGGGGAGAAGGGGAGGGGGGGGGCGAGGGGTATAGAAAATATGGCTCCCATATCCCCAAGCTCAGCTCAGCAAGGCACAACAAATCCGTCCGCCAGTGCAGCAACAGCAGATGTGATATTAACCTCCTCTCACAAACAGCCACGCCAAACTTGACACTTCTGGCAGACGTTCCCAGAACACATGTATTCTGATTGAGATCGTTTTTATGTAGGAGGACGCGCCTTGGCGCTTACTATGAAAACAAGAACTCACATGAGCGTGCTTGAGAATATTCATTATAGTGGATAACATGATCTTTAAAGCAGTGATAATTATTGTCACTGGTAACTGATGAAACACTCATTTGATCTCTCAGAAAACAGTCAAGCCTGTATACAGTTGGTAGAAATGTTTAACATCATGACAGCATCCATTAACACTGCATTAGGGTACGATAGATCAATGTTCTTTCCCAGCACATACTTGATCATGCTGAAGCCTGGGAATGGGAGAATATTATATATATATATATATATATTTTGTATTAACACATAGCAAGTTACCTGATTATAACCAACACTGATATTACTGTAGGAATTGAAATATACAGTATATCCTGCTGAAAGGAATGAAATGTAACAAACCACTGTACTGCTATTCAGTAACCATCATTATACTAATACTGAGCACCATCAAATCTTCATTCACTCAATGTGTGCCAGTTAAACAACTGATAGGAGAGGGAGCCACTTGCTATCTACATGCCAGTCAATCTCCTCCAGTCTAATGTTGATAGACATATGTTCCTTGTGCTTTTGGTGACATCATATTTTAATGAGCAAGGATTACATACAGTAGAGGCTACTGTATGCAAGGGAGGAAAATAATGCATCATCTCACTATGCAAACAAAGGCCACATATTAATCTGAGCACATCCTGTCTGATGATTACCTATTCAAAGGGATCTGGGTGATCAATAAAGTCTTTAGCCTGGAGAGGCCTTTGTATCCTTTTCAAGTGATGGATCCTTTCAACGGATTATACAGTGATTGTTTCATGCAGCAATGAATTGCTGCACAGCCCAAACTGTAGATGCTTGGGGAATTGATTAATCCATTAATAAAGCATAATTCAGCCACTGCCCTAGAGAGGTATTCATCTATTTATCAGAGTGTGACGATTACACGGAACACTCTGATAAATAAATATATAAATGAATGGAAAATATCAGATGATTGAAGGAATTCTTGCAAACAGTCCGACAAATAATCGGTGAATTATTATTGGAATACACCATGGAGTGTTTTCATTTGTAATGGCACTGTGTTCGAGCGTCCATTATATAAATGGCTTCCAATATCTCACTGAGACAAACAGAATAAAGCAACATGTCAGCTGCAGCCTCAAAAATAATGAGGCCCTACTAATGGCTCACAACTCTCACCAGTCTAAAGAACAATAATCAAATCCTAAATGTTGGGTGATTTTCCTTCTCTGTGATGCGATCATCTGAGCTTTTTGCTCTCCAAAATCAATAGCTGTGTTCTTTGACAAAATGACAAGGCGTGGTCTATGGTATTCATTGAAGTCACACAGCCCAAATGTGTGTGTGTGTGTGTTTGTGTGAGTGTGTGTCTCAGGGCAGGAATTTAACATGCTCTACTGATCAAATGGATCTTCCTGTTTTCTTTCTGTTAATCATGCTTTTCTCACCGACCAAATCTCTTCTTCCCTGAGTCAATATGAAGGATTTAGACTCAGCTCCTCTGCAAATTATCTTCATCTTGATATCCACTGCTGCAACTCCCTTTATCTATCTATGCAGAAAGTCTGCAGAACAGTTAATATGGAAGCCATCATGAACGCTCCAGTGCAGATATCAAAACAAGGCCAGTCGCTTGCACTGAGGAGCGCAGGAGCCCAATCCTAATGGGATTCTCTTTATTCCAGAATAAAACAGGTCTGCAGCCCGCTCTGCCACAGGGCGTTTACCAATCACAGTCTTAGCAGAGTTAGCACACACACAAAGACACACCAACACATATACAGAGACACACTGGCACACACACACACACAGTGCACTGTTGCAGCAACACAAACCTACTATGCACTGTTGCTGTTACAGCCATGAAGATAACACACTTTAAAGGTATTTCTATTTCCATGAAATATGGCAGGTCTATGCTGATGACCTCTGCAGGTTTAATGCAAGCCTGCCTCCTTCCATTTCCCAAATATATCACAAAGCAACAGCCTTTTCAGAAGTTAACTGAACTTGAAAAGTAAGATTTATAGTACCATATACACACAGATGTCAAGTCAATTTGGGATGATTAGATATTTACATTATTTCTCGTAAAAAAGTGTAATTTGCACATTAGCAGTCTATAATATGTACTTAGCAAATTATTAGTAGTAAATATGACAGGTACAAATATACTTTTTACCTTACACAAATGACATGTTCATCTGACATCCCATCTAATTTATTCACAGTTAATGAAAGTTCTGTTGATTGTGTTTCAAATTTTCCAACCACTCAAAAAATTCTAAGCATACAGGAATGCAATTAATAGCACAGGATATGTAAGTCTAATAATATATGTGGACTTTTTTGTATAGTAAGATCATGTTCAAAGCATAAATACTGTAATCATTAATAATTCTAAATAGCACCTTAGAAATCACAATAAGCTGACAGTACTCCACTGATACTGAAATATTTAAGTGGCAGTTATTATGGTCTGGCTCTCCGGGTGCTAATCTAGATAGACTAATGGTCGCATGACTGAATATAAAAGGAGGAAGTGGGGGAAACTGGGAGACTGATGAAAGGTTGAGCCCATTTAGATTTAACATGCAGTCCACATATTGTAGCTGGGATAATTCTACATGGACATAGGACATTAAATTACTATGATTACATTATGAATGTCTGTACGGCAACTATTCTTTCTACGGAAATTATACAAACCATCTGTATGCCAATGTTTTCGATAGCCTTCTCCTCAACCTCGTCAGTCCCCACCTCAAACTCGATCTTGAGAGTGTCCCTACAAGATCTTCATGTCACCTCAAACAGATACCATTGGCTTGTTAATCGTTGACTGTCAATCTGTATGACCAACATAGGGCATAGGGCAACGAGACAGAGCCATGGACTGGATAAACAACAGTGAGGTGACCTGTCCTCATAAACATATGCATAATGTGCATCCATGTGCTGTGATCCCACTTGTGAAAAGTGTTTACCAAAGAGAAGGAAGGGAGATTTTGAGCTAAGTACTTGTGTGTGTGGGAGAAATACAGTAAATTATTTCAGCCAGAAGTGTGTGTGTGTGTTTGTGTTCGAAAGTCTCCACTTCAGTGCATAGGAAACTTGTTCCATATTCATTCCCTACTGTGATTGCCATGCTGCTGGAACTGCATGCTGAGAGAGCTAATGATCACATCCCACCTCTGTGCGCTTATACGCCAATATCCCACCACACGCACTCGGGAGTCAGACATGCCGTCGTGTACACTCTTGCATGAACACACGATCACACACACAAACACTGTCACTGTACAACAGTGTTTGTACAACAGACACATATGAACACACAAACACACATATACACAAGGTAAGGTTGCACATACACACCCAAAAAAACTTTCATTAGATGAGGATCAATCATCTGCTCAAATTGGGTAATCAAAATTTAATTTCATGCATTTCAAATTGTAATTTGTTTATTGTTATACCCCGGACTGTCATTAACACATGCAAAGGCATATTTCTGTTGCTTATTTTATCCAATAAAAAAGTTAAACAGGAAAGTTAACAAAACAAGAAACAGTTTCTTACTGTCGCTCGGATTTAGAGATCCGTGAATTTCTGACAATATTTCAACTGCCTGGTTCTAGCGATTTGATTGGGCAAAATACTGAAAATGCTACATATAAATGCAACATGTAAAAGTGCATCTCTGAGCTCAAATAAGATGTGTGTAGATAGATTGTACATACATTATTGTATACAATTTAATCAATTTGCTTATGCTTTCTTTTATAACGGGGGTGAATCATGTTTACATCTATACATCATTACAGTATAATATATAGTATTAATAATACTGATGAGATACTGTAGGATGGAAGAGTTAAAAACAAGCAAGCCCTTAGATACTGGGGCTGTGTTCATTCACATCCAGCACTCTGCTGTGGATAGCCACAGCACTGACCATTTGTCATGATTTCCGTTAATGATTTAAAGAGATGCCCTGGATCTTTAACCCAGGCCTAGACAGGGTCACGCAGGGGAGGAGATGAGAGGCTGCCATGGGCATGTATTGAGTACAGTGGACTCGCACTCTTTAAGATGTAAAACCCTGCGGTTTGCTGGTGATTAGGCAGTCATTATGTTTATCTGACAAAATCACCGCTGATTAGCACAGTGAAAGGAAGATTATTGACAAAATAGGACTGTCAACTTCAGAGCTCCACTGCATATACTCTCACTCATTCACCACACACTCACTCACCCACCAACTCCCAGCACACAGTAACCATGCTTATCTGGATCTTGATTACATAATTGAGTTCACTTTGATCCACAGGATAGCATTAGGCTTCATGTTCCAATGACATGGTCATACTTAAGTTAACTCTGAAGATGGATCTTCTTCCCATCCTCACATTTTAGTTACGTCTCTTCCAGGGTCTACAGTGGAGGTCTATATCATGTCAATTAATGTTAGAAAACCTCAGAAGAAAACAATATTTTTCAATAAGGAAATCAGAATGCCCAGTACGTACCACATTCACAGCCTGATGTTAGCATGCCGATAAAATCAAGCACCGGTTTTAGAATGCCGATTTAGAATAATGATGAAGATCAACTCATTCTTGTTTTTCCCAAACCAATGATATCTATTTCCCAAAACACATTAGCAAAATATGCTGCTTCATTGTGACCAGCCATACCAATGATCTGAAAAGGATATTTTATGTAATTTGAGATAACACATATTTTCTGATGGCGCCATTAAACCGAATCCCTGACTAGTTAGTAAACTTAAAAGTACCCATTCCCACACATTTACTGTAACAACCCAAGATAGGAGACAAGACGTACACTGCATGATAATGGCTTTCCATTGAGATGCCGGCACTAAATAAATAAATAATGTAATTAACTAATAAAAGACATAAAGTGGCGATGGGAATACACCAACCCTCACATTAACAGAAGGATTGTCAGTCCTGATTGCTCAATTTAACTCTCACCAGAGGAGTTCCGACTCCCTCAGACAATGATTCTGCACGGATCTTGACTCTGGCGTTGTGCTGTATCGCTAACTCTGGAACGGGACAAGGGAGGTCACACTCTAGTGGGCGTGCCCGGGGAATCATGGCGGTGGTCTGAGAGGCGGCTGGCGCGGCTAAGTGTCTTGGGTGCCAGTGGCAGCGAGCCTGGACACTAGCAACAGACGGCATGGTAATCTCAGACCAGTGAGGTGCCTAAACCCAGTTTGTTTTGGGAAAGTGACAAGTGAAAGTGATTGAACCCCGGGCAGTACTGCAGGCTGTGGCCGCAGTTTTTAAAGATAGACTAAGAGAGAAGATGAATGACGATTGAAATATTCCTACATGAAGATCCCAAAGGCAATACATAAACAATTAAATACAATTAAATGTGGTGTCCTTGATGAACATTTTCATAATGACATATTAAATGACTTCAATAGTAATTTAATATGACTATTATATATAAGAGCTGGCTGAAACATTATAGCTGGCTTAAAGGTCTGTGGGCTCACATACAATCTCTTCCCATTGCCGGTCAATAGAACCAAGATGAGTGCTTTACTGAACATACTGTACCCACTCTGGAGAGGGAGGAGACACTGGTTGGAGTGAAGTTTATGCCTAATTTAAAGCCTTTTTCTTGCTCATGTCTTTGAAAGCATTCTGTTCCAAACGAGCAGTCGACTTTTCCCCATGCGGTTGTGTTAGTTCTATTTGAAGTTGCTGTAATCTTTGTGTGCATTCCACAGAGTCTACCTTTTCCTGAAAGATGTCAGACCTATTTCACAGAACTTACTTTTTTGAGTGGTCCATGACAAGAAGCCAAGCACCCAAAGCACTGAGGCTATGGTTGTTTTATTTTATTTTCTCTCTTCTCCCTCAGTAAGATTAAAGTTAACTGGAGTTCAAAAGCGCCTGGATGCCCTTTGTGTCCCAAACAGGCGATGACCGGGTTAGAGAGCGACAGGATTTTCATAGGAGAAAAATAAAAAACACACAGAAAAACAATCCTTCACTCTGAGCTCAGATGAAACACATCTTGGATCCTTCCTCAATCAAAGAAACATGAAGCTCTTCTTCAAATATATGACTTCTATGAAAGCATAGGGAACATGCTCATGTCAAGTCCTATTCACATTAGCTTTCATCTTATTATCATAAATGGTGGTTAGGATAATAGTGGACATTGCTAACATTGCCAAAGAAGAGCCTTTCAGAACAAGGTCATAGGTGCCATATATTACTATTGTTCACAACTTACAGTCTATACTGTAGTACCATCTGCCATATGACAGGCATCCTCCCAATTCATCTTACAACTTTTCACTGCCCAAAAAACAAGATGACCTATGAAGTGGGCTGAGGGAACAATCACCTCTTCTTCACCCTCACCTCAAGTAACTCATAACCAGACTTTATCCTTGTAGAACTAGAGCCCACATCCAAGATGACACAATCACTCAGCCAACACAGCCCCAGAAAGGGGGCTCATTCCTGGGCTGGGGGCTGTCAGGGTCCAGGGGTGGAGGGGTCAGTCTGGGTCTCTCCCAGCCTTCTCTTCCTGATGTGCCCATTAGGTAGGCCAGAACCAGTACTCAAGGAGCCATTTACTCGATTGACTCGAGTGAGAAAGCAGGTCTTTCTTCTCCCCGTCCATCAATAATAAGCCAATCAGCATCTTGGGGTTTAGCTGGACTCTTCATTAACACTTCACCCTGATACTGCCTGCCCACAGGAATACCGATTTCAGAATGAAATTTCAGAATTTTGTAAAAATCGGTTTACTAGTTGGAGGGCTCCAATGGTTACGAATCATTTTCAAAGTGCATGAGATTCCCGTTAGAATATTTAGCATCTTCTCCTTGATCAAAGTCCAATTTAATGAGCAAGTAAGGAATTAGTCAGTGGAAGCCTGCTACTGCAATGGTGCACTGTAAACTTAGCTGAGGAGATGATCAGAAGTGTGAATTTGAGTGTTGGAGTTGTATAGTCAGGTTCATGTTTACATTTGCCACAATGCTGACAGTAACAATGCAATATCAAATTAAGTATAGATGTATGCATTACACATCACAGGTTTGATTTGCACCTTAAACATACTGTGATGTTGAAACATTAAACTTTCTCAATTTGGTCTCACTTAACAAAAGCACAACATTAAACAAGGCATGTTACTTATCCTCATTCTTTTAAAAAGTAGCAATTATTACATTGCTCATTGTTATACGACAGCTGCCATAGCTCAGTAAGTTCATGACACTACCAACTAATTACTCGCTTTTTTTGCACAGTGAAACAAGTTGCCATAATATATGTCTGACAAACTTCCCTCTGCAATCTAATCCATAAACCTAAAGCTTATTTTAGTTCTCCAGAAAATGGTGTAGACTATCATAGAGAGAAGAGAGAAAAAAACTAATATGAGATTATAATAGGATATAGAAGAGACTACGTACCTTGCAGAGGAAACTGATGTTGAAGCCGAAGGTCTGAGCATTCCTGGAGCCAGCGTTCATGTAGTTGCCCATCAGCAGCACCATCTCCAGAAGTTTGCTAAAACAGTCACTCTTCTTCACCTCCTCGCAGGCAAACGTCACATTCATGATGTCCGGCCGAATGTTGTTCACCTGTTCCTCAAAGGTCAGCTTGAACAGGATACCATTAAGGCGAGGTCGTAGCAGCTTCACTGAGCTCATCTGGAGAAAGAACCAGTGCTCGGATGAGAATTGATAAACTTGCAGAAATATGTGGCTATTCCAAAAAATGACATTATTTAAGCCTTGTGTAAACTTGGAATGGGTTAAAAGTGTGATGCTTTTAACTTCCCTTTGGCACCATCGTACCAGAATTTCTTGACATTCCCACAGTTCCACTATATCATAAAATAACTCAGCACACAGCAATATCTACTTTAAAGAAGGCCAGACAGTTCCCCTCCATCTCCCACATGAACTTTCATTTGGAAAGAGAAATAATCGCCCATGAAACAGATTTGTCTGTAAATAATACAGCTCTAATCAATACGTTTATTCCATGCCCGAAGGGCAAGGAGAGAATTACCAGTAATAGTGTCTGGGAAAAAAGAAGATGGAGAGAAGGAATAAAAAAAAACTAAACAAAGTAAGTTGACTTGCAGCTAAGATGTAGCGGCCGAGCCAACAGCACACACATTCTACAGATTGCCACATCATCTTGGAGGCAGCCTCCATACCAGCCATGATGTTTCATTACAGTTCAAATGTATTCATGTTTATGAGCAAGTTGTCCATCAAGCCAAAGTTATTGTGTCCCCAACCCCTCTCTCCTCCCCCTCATCCCCTGATTTGATTTCTCTGTATATTATAAGAGGAAATCACAGTAAAAGAGGGCGAGTTGGTGACAGTTGTGAAAGTGACTTATTTCCCCCAGGAGCAGTGTGTTGTGGTGTTGATGAGCAGAACCTCACCATCAGGGCGTTATATTACTCTAGTCAGATCAGACAGGGAACTGTTGCACCTTGCTTCATTAAGTTGTCCCCCCACACCCCCAATACATGATAATAATAATAATAATTTCACTCCAATTGTCTAAACATTTGTCAACTTCACATTGGACAGCAAAATGTGCCCAGCTAACGTGAAATCCATTCATCTATGTACCATGATAATGTCAATGTATGACAAACCAATAAAGTAAGGGCACTTTATGGTCTAACATTATACTAGCAGTAAGAAAAATGTAACATATTATATAGCTCAAGGAACGAGTGAAACCAAGAAAAAGAGCTTGAGGCAACTATATTAAATAGCTTATAGAGTAGAGAAAAGTGTTGCATGAAGGTGTTCTGACAGCTGTGAGTTTGGAACTGGCTTCCTGTATTATAGATATCCCCACATAGCCTTAAGCTATTACCCCATCACTGGGCAGTGTTGGCAGTTTGTAGTAAAATATGCAATTTGGGGGAATTACCTAAAGGCCCATACACAGTATAACAATGAATAATTATGATGTATGATGAAAATTCAATATCACCTCTATCATTTATCGAAAAATAATAATAGACAAATCACTGCATCTGTGAGGCACTAGTGGACTACTAGGTTTGACTTGCCATAAATATTAATATTATTGGTCTTTTTTAAATATGACTGTGTCTCTTTATCCATTAAATCAAATCAATGTATTTGTATAGCCCTTTTTACAAGGAATGTCACAGAGGGCTTCACATACGCCCATAGAACTGCCCCTCAAACAACCTCAACACAAGGAAAAACTCTTTTTTGAGGAGAACAAATTGAAGAAACCTTGGGAGGAGAAATTCAGTGAGGGATCCTCTCCACCAGAGACGGTTGGTGAAAGAGAGGTGCCTGAAACATAATAGGCCTAAAACAGCAGACACCCTAAAGGCTGTCTTTATGCATCTCCACCTCCCTTGAATTCCTTATTCTCAATGGTTCCATTCCCCTCCCCACCATGGCCTCTACCAAGACAATAAGGAATAGCTGAGTATCTACCGATGTTGTGAAATGGTCATGAGTAACAATGCAGTGAGGGCGTAGAGAGAAAGTACAGAATGACATATGGGTAGGTAGGAGAGTTAGCGACATAGAGACAGACAGACCTTGAGCGGTAAGCTAAATGGTATACTAAGAGGTGTACTGGGTTGTCTACTCACCACTATGCCAAACTGTTCTGACTCACACAGCTCCTCATAGTCGCTCTTGAGCTCTGCCAGCGCACCCAGCTCTTTCTGCTCTGGAAGATTCTTTATCAGGTTCTGTAAAAGAGATTGAGAGAGAAAGATAGAGAGTCAGCCTTAATTAACTGATGAATAATATTATATATATATATCATATTCATACTGCCATACTCACGAAGCCTGCAAGGACAGTTAAATCAACATCCTTAAACGTACTTTGACACAACATATTATACTTATTAGAAGGCATACTAGACCCAAGAGACACAATCTATCAGTACCAGGGCGGTGATTAAATGTTTCTTCTCATTTGTAATACTGAGATATGATTGGATGCACCATTGAGATGTTCCATTGTTCAGACAAACATGAATATTTCCTTTAGTATATTCATATGTACTTTAGAGCAGGTCTCAGAGGGAGTGGGTCGAGCCAGCAGGCCAGACGAGAGGCAGGACAATGAGAAGGAAAGAAGGTCATGTAATAGCTACTCTCTGTTGGATGTCATTAACTCATTTGCCTGCGAGGAGGTAAAGAAGAGTGACTGTTTTAGCAAACTTCTGGAGATGGTGCTGCTGATTAGCTTCAGTGAGCTAGTGAGATGTTTGTTTTTTCTACTTTCAGAGCAGAACAATTTAAAGATTAGTCACACAACAATATATAAAAAATGCTAAATGAACTCAAAGAAATATTGCATTTCCTTAAATGTTAAAAATGTCCAATCTCATTAGATCCCATGACTGGATCACCTGATCAGCTATGGACAGAGACATGGACAACAAAATAGATCCTTTGGCTTGACCACATCATTGGACAAGTGAAGCCATCACTGCCATGGGCCTGAGCCTTCCGGCCACTAAGAACAGCCTATCCCTTCCCCACGGGGATTCACATAGTCTAAAAGCCAACCAAGTTTGAAAGGCATAATGTACTGGATGGAAACTGGTCCCTAAAGGTTTGTGACAGTTGCAATAAAACATTGCTTCTCTCCTTGTCAAGACTCAGTTGGTGTATGTCAGAGAAAGAGTTATTCAAACTAGAGAGAAGCAGCATAGACACACTTAACATGATCTCTGAATCTCAATGATCTTCCAAATTATTCATTTCTGGTTCAGAAGAGATACTATTTCCATATGAGTTTAGTAAGATAGAAAATCTTACTGATTACATATTCCAGTAGTTAAAAAAATCCTTGGTTGTAAACATGTACCGACCCCCAACCCCCCCAAAATAAAAATACATTAAAAAAATAACACCAAACCACATTTTCCAACCACACTTTATTCATCCCCAGGTGGGGACATTTGAGATGCCCAAAATGGCAGCAAAACATCCACTCTTCCAGTCTTGTGAACACTATACTAGTAGTTGCGATGAAGAACAAAGCCATCCTCAACGATGTATCATTGATTTAGAATGGAATTCTGCAACACAGCAGTAGACCATTCAGCCTCTGAAACCTTCAGTGTTAATGCTTGGGGAATACGATTATTGGGCTTGTTTTTTTATTGTGCTACTGATTGCTGGGAAGAGACAACCAAATAAGGGTTTGTTGTAGTCCTCTTTAGAGCCTTTTTCAGCATCTCTAAGACTCAATGTTGGATAGAGAGGTGGAGATGGGGACTAAGGTAAAAAGTTGAGCTGGTATTCTCCTATGATTGTTATTTCATTTGGCTGTCATCTAGTTAATTATCAGAAGCCCCATAGAGTGTAATTGACACAGAGGCAGTGCCATATGTGTGGCATTGTGGGAGTCTGGGTAGATGAGGATGGGACAGACTTGCCGCTGCAGGCCTCCTGACACACATGGCAGTCTGGGACAGATTACCAGAAGGTTTCTACAATCATTACACATTTAGTTAGAATACAGCACGTAGAAAGTAGCTATAGAAAGTAACGGACGTACGGCAATGGTTTATTTTGATTAATTTACTGAGCAGCTAAGACCCTTTGTTGTAAAATTACAACGTCACCTTTAGCTCTTTAATTGCTAATTTCTTTTTGGAAAAACCAAATGTATCCAAATGCATTGGCAAGGCAAGACAATAGGACCCATTGGTTATATAAATGTGGTCTTTCAAAAAAAATCTTATTTGCAAATGTGTTTTTTGGAGAGCTAAAGGTGATGTTGAAATTTTTACTCGGGTCTTAAAATAATATGTTAAATATGTTTGACGCAAAGCTTTCACTGGTTTACGTACAGTAACCTAGTTTGGCATGCAATGCTATTGTTGTTGACAACATGTAAAAATGTTGATCAAAAGGGCACACAATTACAATCCTAATACACTGAAAATGCAATGTTAGACATTATTCTTCAAACTGGGAGAACCCACCATTGTGAGTAGTTCTGTGACCCAGAAACATCTCTATCAGTTTTGGAAGAATCTACACTTTCTTTCAGCAGAGCTTATTCCAAACAATGAGGTGAGAGAAAATTGAACCAGTCAACAAATCTCAAATTATGTTCACAGAAACAGCACAATCATTAATAACAATAAGAATAATAACATAAAAAATTACAATTATATATCAAACTCAACAAGAAATTCAATAGTGGTATTAACAATACAATAAATACATACAATTTAAAAGGCTGGATAAAATCAAGGTGAATCTTGCTTCATGTAAAACAAATGAATAAATGCGCTCTATCACCCCTGTGGGAGACCGACAACAGTAAAAGGTGTTTTTCTAACCATTCCGATCTGTGAACAGCCATGTCTGTAATAAAAGTGTTTGACAGATGCGATGGTCTTTTTTTAATTGATTTTTCTTCCATTTGGGGAGGTGTCAGAGCATGTGGCTTGTTCCCTGTGCTCGGAGATGAAGTGAAACGTTGGCCTGTCGTCTCCCTGTCAGGGCATCTCAGCAGGCTCCTGACTGCCTCATGGTAAATGACTGAATATGCCACCTTTTGAGTCAATACCACTGAACAGTCAATCATGAGGAGTTCTGAAGAGGCCTAGACCCCTAGGTTTTGACTAAATCATGACAGTTCCATCAAGAAAATACATTCTGAAGTAGTTTCTATCAGACTTCAAGTGTACTTTTGGCGTGAGTTTTTGCACAGCCAAAAATGTAAACTAGAAAGGTGATGAAAGCAAATTGATAATCAAAGTTATTGTTTTGGTCAAGTTGAGCCCCCTAACATAATGCAAGCTTGATGTCCATTCAGACAAAACAAGCTAATACCTTGGAACATTCCAGAGAGTAGAGCTCCGGTATAGACTGGCAGGCAAATAACCAAGGGCGACAGAGTATCTCATTATACTTCATGAGAAACAAAAAAGAAGAAGAACATTTAAATTCTGGGCCAGTGAGGGATGGAGCAAGTAAAGCTGACATACCTAGTGTGATGTTCAATTTGTCTTTCAAACTGAATTTGTACAAATATGAAGCATGTACAGTATAAACCTGAATTGTTGCATTTCACAGGAAGTACATGAAGTTGGATTAGAAGGCATTCCAGTGGAGCAGACACCTTTCATAGCACTACTGTGTCTGGTTAGTTTAGGAGACAAGTATGTCTGTGGTATGCACACCTGTTCTAACATGTCAGTGTGATTTGATGATTATTAAACAAAGCCAATAGAATAGTGCAAGCACATGAAGCTTAAACATACATGTTCTCTATGTGTGTGTGTGTCCATGGTGTACATGCATGTCCAACCTTGCCGAGAGCAGATAGAATCAGTAGAGGGTACATGTCAAACCTTGGAACCTGGACATGGGGTTCTCCAGCTCATTAATGACTGAAGTAGCCTGGTCCACTGCACCCTGGTTCCTACCTTTGCTTTGTTTATTCCAAACAGCCCTCTTTGGGGTTTTTTTTAGGTTGTTTTTGTTTAACCGCCCTTCTTGATCAGCATAATGTATTTTACATTTCTGTTGTTGAATTAGCATTTGATGCAGGAGAGGGTATGCGTTGTGTGCCAAAATAAAACCTCAATTAAGCTCAAGGGGAGCCATGCTTTTCCTCTTTAAGCGGTAATCCAGTGGGCCCGATGCACAGCCATACTTATCGCCCTGTCCCACATGTGCACTTTACACCATGCAAATGATGCCTCAACAATGTGCCGGGCTGCACCAGTCACCTGTTGTTAGTCCCCGGAACAAAGGCTGGCACGAGCACCAGGGCCCTGGAGCCAAACGGCAAGCCAGGTAATGAGGGCCCCCATGAATATGGATGAGAGCCATGGCGATCTGGATGATTGACAAACAAGATAAACAATAATAACAAGCGAGGGCGAAGACAAAAGCCCCGTGCCGGTCGCCGGGCTTTAGGTAGGGCCGGCTGCAGAGGCCGCTGCCCTTGTGAGAGGGAAGGTGTCGGTGAGAGAGGGCAGACGGAACAACATGCTTGATGAGTCCCGCTGCAACCCGGGAAGACACTGTGCACTGTGACACCTGTCAGCACGCGCAGCACCGTAGCATGACAGAACAATCCTTCTGCTCCACAAGGAGCACCTTGGAACCACCACACAGCACCGTGCGCTACACTCAATTATCCTCATGTTTACCACATATCTTAGGGTACGGATGATGCCAACAAGAAGACAGACAGTCTTTCCTCAAGTGCAGCAAAGGTGCATCATGAGATGATGCAAGTACGTTCACTGGTATGTAATGACTACATTATGTGTTACGGTGAGTGTTCCTCCCTTGGAAGTAAAGAGGCCAAGCAGACAATAAACCATCTACAGTATGTGATAATAAACGTCTTTGGTTCAGTAAAGATCTCAAACTATATTATATCCATGTAATGGAGCAGGAAGACAGTCCCCTTTCAATAATATTGGCCTGTACAGGAAACACATATGAGGCAGTGAAATGAGTGGAATACACGGTATGCACTTTGTCCTTTCAAAGCGTAATTGCACCGGAGTGCCTATTAGATTACTACGGTGCATATCCTTATGTAGGCAAGACAGCAGATGGAGATGGTTATGCACTAAAAAGAGCTCCCACAAAACAGGAAAACATCCTGGATTGTTTCAGTTGACTAAAAGAAGCCCTCCCACACACAATAATTAAAACGCACACATACGCTCACTCACCCACACACACACTCACCCACACACACATACATACATGCAACCACACACACGCACCCACACACACACACACACAACACCCAAAGCGTCTTGCACTTTGGGTGTACGTCAGAATATAAAAAATTCAACTGAAAGATGTGACATATATATATAACTTTTCTAGATGTGCTTTTATTTCAACATGCATACACAGCAAGCAATACATTGATAAATGTATTCATTACAACTAATATCGTAGTTGCTTTGGGCCTTACTGTATGTGAGAGACATTCACACAAACATAATGTATTCTAATTAGCATATAACATGTCACAACATGTTGTTACACAGTTTATTTTATCTTCTCAGTAAGGCCTTAGTGGTGACAGAATGTGACAACCCCCCAAAAAACCTAAATAGTATAGCACACAGATATACAATCTACCTACATTTATGAAACACAGTTAATATTCATAGGGATAGAAGAAACATTTGAAATTTCAGGCAAATATCACAAGTGAGCTGAACCAAGAAGAGCGGTTCTTTACCTCAAGAACTTCGGTGAAAGAACACGAAAACCCAGTTTTCTTTGGAGATGAAGTTAGGGAGCACAGTTTTGGGAATGGAGACCTTATTCATCCAAACCCGTTGACCAAACTTAGATTCATCCTGGAGACCCAGTTAGTGTCGTTGATTGAATACGGCCCAGGGATGACAGTACTGGCCCAACAGTGAATACAGCCTCACAGGTCCCATTGAAATAGGCTATTTTGGACTGAGTCCTGAAGTACAGTTCAAGCAGATGAAAACTAGATAGATAGTGTTCAGAGGAAATTGAGGAGGCCAGTGGTCTGTCTCTCTGTGTGTGTGTGTGTGTGTGTGTGTGTGTGTGTGTGTGTGTGTGTGTGTGTGTGTGTGTGTGTGTGTGTGTGTGTGTGTGTGTGTGTGTGTGTGAGTGTATGTGTGTGAACTATCACAACACTCAAAAGCACCTGAGCAAGTAGCAGGTCAAGGATAGGAAATGAATTCTCCAGAGATGTGCCTGTCACCGGGGTTAAAACCCACCTCAGAATGACTTGTTCTTTTATCAACAACAGCACAGATGTTGGGCCACCGGGGAGACACCTGTGTGATTGACAGCTGAATTAGGAATAAAAAACAGTGGTGATATAGCATCGTGCCATGTTTTATGTATTTCTAAATGTTAACAGCAAACACTGCATTGGAAGCACTGTCAGATCAGCAGAAGCTGAAGTATGGTACGCACAGCAGGTGTGTCGTCTGCACTGCATCCTAACGAGCTGTGGCTAACTCGACTGTTCACACGAGGGTTTTCCCCCCCAACTGTTTACTTAAGAGGTCGGGTGTTCACCCACAAATGACTGCAATAACATGCACATATTAATCTATTATGCCATGCTGAGCTTCAACACAAAAGCAGCCTTTGCATGTTTTGTGTCGTTGTTTGGTTAAAAATCCCTTTCTTCTCTAACACTTTCTCTCGACAAGGCAAATGCCCACAACATATATTAATTACAATTGAATTGCGTTGGAGCGGCGCAGTCATTATCATTTCCTTTTGAAAAGGAGATGGGGTAATATCAAATACATTGGCCGACATGAAACATTAAGGAGCCACTCCGATATTCCACACAACAAGCCCCCAGGGCCAAACCCTCCACCATCCAGTGAGGGCTTCCATCCCCCCCCACCCCCCCCAAAAAAGAAGAAAACATAAAAAATGGGCACTCAAATATTTAGTGTTTATTCCACTCATCTCCTTCATGGCCAGTATGAGTGACAGGGCGTGAGTGAGAGAAGAGAACTGCAGGAGTTCTTCACTAGTCCTTAGAAGTTTCCAAAGTGTGACTCTAAAGAGCTAATGACAGCAGCTCCATTTCCAATAGTGAGTTGCGAGTGTGTGAGCCTGCCGCGGAGAGCATACACCACCATGTCACCATGGCTTCATAATGAAAATGAGATTGAGTGGAAAGTGGTGATAAGTGACACCTTCACCTCGTCCTCTTTTACGGGAAACATTTATCCGTCAAAACGGAGGACGTTCGCCTCTGTTTTGCCCCCTGGCTAATGTTATTTTTCCCCCGTCACCACTGAATCCATTCACTCCGCCAATCATGTTATCTGAGCTATTATCACAGAGGGACCAAGCACAGGGATAATAAGTCATCATCACCACCGCAGACGACTAATCATGGTGGGACAAAATGTTCCCCTTCACAGGGATTCATGGGCCATTGTGCATTCATATTCTTTAGTATACATGCATTAGCTTTGATGCACTCGGGTCAGTCATGATGTGCTTTGATGTGACAAGGCTAATGTATAAATAGAGCAGCGCTGGACATCATAGGCAGTTGTGGTCCACAGTACTATATTTAGAGACAATGATATGGCCAGGGCTTGCTTTCTCATGGAGCGTATTAGGCCTCGCAGCCACGGGGCATTACTAAACGACATGCGCGGTACACTCGCTTCATCCCAGACCTCGTGACAGCCATCTCTGGATTCTGCCTCGTACGACAGCTTTGTTCTGAGCCATCTCATCAGTAAAACTAAAGGTCAGATCGAGTTCCTTTCAGCATGACCTGCAGATGTTGTAAATCCATCCAACAAGACACATCAAATATGGGTGAGTGATTCCTTGATGTATTTTCAGTTTTGGGCATCTCTACCCACACCGTATAGCCATCAGAGCATTACTCCAGTAAAAAAACCAGCCGTCCAAAGCTCATTAAGGAGCTGTGCATTGTTTGGCCTTCTTGAATTCAGCTGGCATCCACTGTACAAGGGCACAGACCCAAATACCACCAGTGTGTCTGCTAAGCCTTCCCAACGGCAGAGAGGCTGCGAGGGGGTCTTGGGAAAAGAACGCCGCCAAAGGAAAGCCAACTTAAGGCACTGCTTCCCTGGCAGTGGACGAGCCATCCTTGGGTTTGTTTTGTCAATTACATCTGAGACCCAAACAGAAAGGAAGCTTCAGAAGCCTTGAAAGGAGAGCTGTGTGTGTCAAGGTGGTAGCAGCTCAACCCACACCCCAGCCCCGACCCCAGCCCACTCCAGCACGGACCCCAGCCCACGACTCCTCCAGATCTCTCTGGTGCTCGGATAAAACGTCAGAGAACTCTTTAGGTCTAAACACAGCACCAACGCTTTTCTTTTTTGTGTGTAGCTTTTTTCCCCCTAGTTGTTTTGTGTGGTGAATAAAGAGCGCTGGAGGGGAGCGTACACTAAGGACCCTCAGGTTGTGGCCTTGTCACTATGGAGACAATGGGAGCAGGGCTCAACCTGGCTGTGTTGCTGCCCGTCGAAAGGCAGTGTGGCGTGGGTGGGGTAGAGGCGGAGGGCTCTCAGTAGGAACAAACACAATGGGGTCAGACCCCCCCCAGCCCTCCCCCACCTACCCAGAGTGCACGTGCCTGTCCCTTTCCAGAAAGAGCGTGTCGACACATCTCTTTCTGTGTCACCTCAGTTGAGGGCTCACAATAGCCCTGAATGGCTTTGTCAGCCCGCTGGCCTTTTCAAAAAGACCTTTGCCTCTCTGTTGCTATGACCATTTTCCATTTTACTGGGCAAACGTTCATCACTCTCTTTCTTCCTCTACCTTTTTCATCTGATGGCGGTGGAAGCTTTTGTCCTGCCGACAGTGTTGGTTTAATGTGACGAGGGAACAGTCCTGGCGTCCAGAACTGGCCTCTCCACCTCCAACACACCAGACCATGGATGCAACGACACAGCTCACTGTGGAGGGCCATTTATCCTCACAGGCCAACATTTATGGATGGCCACAGAGCACTGAGAGAGGATGGTGTTTGTGTGTACGTACAAGCGTGTGCAGTGTATGTGTGCATGCATGTGAGTGAGAGTGAGTGAGTGACAATGACAGTGAAAGTGGGGGTGTGTGTGAGAGAGAGAGAGAGAGAGAGAGAGAGAGAGAGAGAGAGAGAGAGAGAGAGAGAGAGAGAGAGTATATAGTGTTATATAGATTCATATGGATGCTGGATGGCTGGTTAGAGACTGGCTTGTCTGCCTGTGTTCATGGATCTGTATATCATCCTGGAGGCGCTGATGGGTCTTAATGCAGAGAAAGGAGAGCCAATCAGCTCCAATCTATCCTCCCAGACAGGGTGATACAGTGTACGGGCACGCCAAGGCTAACTTGCTACCACATTCCGCTGACAAATCCATTACATTAGGCATGTCAACTGAGCAGGAAGATGATGTGATTGAATTGGGGTTTATATACATCAAGTCATCCTTCCTTCCATCATCCCTTGCTTCCTTCTTCCCCTCCTCTGATTCCCTTGCTTCCTACCACTTCTCACTCTTCCTCAAAAGCTGGAGCCTTTTTGAACTTAAGTAGATTTTCAATAAATGCTTTTTCCTTCAGACGGAGGCATCAGGGGAGACAGGATGATATTGAGCAGAGGTTGTATCGGCTCCGTCAGAACCCAAGTGAACCTCGGAGCCCAGATCTTTGATTTGTCCATCTTGGTTAGCCTGGTGTTGAGGTGACGGCGGGGCTAAGAGCAATCTGACGCGCTGCTGTCCTCAGAGTGTCGACATCTCCTTGACCCTAGACTGAAGGAGGGCTGGAGCCAGCTTTTCACACTCTGAACTCTGACCCCAAAAAGAGAGGAGGCGAGAAATAAAAAGGGAGGGGAGGAAAAAGAAGAAGATACATTCTTTTCTTTTTTTTCCCATGAAGACCAATATGCCGCCCCCTCCCTCCCTCTATCCAGTATTTATTGGGATCACCTTCGTCCAACCCACACCTCTCAGGGTGGTAAAAGAACATCCTCCACATCGTGTTTCCCGGGCTAGGCAGTGTAGAGTGCTGCTCTGCGTTATTGTGCAGCCACGCGTGTGTGTGTGTGTGTGTGTAAATGGTGATTGGCATGTGGCTGAGAGTGGCCGCTATAAGGTGATTAATGACTGGGGCGAGTGGGAGATGAGCCGAGCGCAGATGGAGAACACTCTTCTGGTCGGTGTCTCCCAGCAGGGAGTCAACCTCCCTCTGCACTCCTCTCCCAACACCTCGAAGACATTACCAACCCATCACCGATCTCCTCTAAGACATTACCAACCCATCACCGATCTCCGCTCTCCCTGCAGCTCATTCGACGCCGCCGCCACACATGAGTGATAGGCTGGCTTCCCGTGGCTGCTCGTTGGGCAGCGGGAGGTGCCGGGTGTTTAAGCGAGGGCATTACCGACGACGGGCATTCTGTCCAGCCGAGTGTGAAGTGAGCATATGAAGGTGATGGCTGTGGAGGAGGAGAGGTCGCACGGCCGTGCTGTTGCATAGCCCCGAGTCTGAGGGAGTGGATGTTGAAAAAGGTCATCCGGCTAACTTCCCCTGCTCATCCTAAGAGAGGAAGTACCGTCCTAGCCACACCGCCACGCCGCCCCACGTTGCCAGACTGGCAGCCAATTAAAGGTTACCAAAGCTTAGAGTGAGTCTAGCAGGGGCAGCTTGTGTCGACAGAATCGTCTAAATGTATTCAATATATCACCATCTAAAAACGTGCCATCTATCGTCACTGCACATGCTGGGGAGGGCTTCAACGCAGAGAGCCTGAAGATGACTTAGCCTCACGTGTCACTGCAAGAGGACATGAATGATCGAAGCTGTGAACACACAACGATATCCTAGTTTCTCAGAGTGTACAGCATGCAGCCAGGATGTGTGCAGCCTCTGAAACACGTAACTCACTAAACAGGAAGGATACCCTCTAGTGGTGTACGTAAAACACACACACACACACACACACACAAACACCCTCTAAATCAACTGCCAAGATTGCATTGAAATGTACTTCTCTTTCATTCGCTTGCGAGTCCTGAGGTGTTTGTCTCCTACTTCAGTGGAGAACAGAAACAAAGCTGGCAGTGCTGCAGGAGAAGCCTGATAAAGGGAGAGGGGCGGGGGATGGGGCGGGCGATGTCTCTGCCGATTGGGCGTCACACTGCCAACTCATGCATCTTCACCTCAAACGACCAACCCCTTTTGCAATTACCGTATTGCCGGAGACAAGGGATACAGAAGCAGAGTCTAAATAGGGACCCTTTGGAAGACCATCCATCATGTTGAAGACAAAGGGCAGGAGAAAGCAGGGTGGAGTTAGGGGAGTTTGCCAAGCCATGTCCCAGGCCATCTATTATCAGTGAATGAATGGATGTCCCTGAGGTCTATGAGAAAGGGGGTGAGTCGAGATAAAATGGCCGTGCTTCAAAAGCGGGTCACCAGGCTACCCACCAGACGTAGCACACAAAGGTACAACATAATCAATTCCACATGCATGTCTGAGCACAAAGGAGCACACACAAACACACTGAAAGAATGAACGTACGCAAACACAGAGGGATTAACTTACACCCACACAGATTCGACTCACCTGGATCAGTGATTCACTCAGTCTCTCCTCGTCAACCTCGAGCACGATGGCACGGATCTCTTCATAAGGCAGGCGGAACGATCCCAGGAAAATTGCTGTTGTGATAGAAACGAAAGAGGAGTCATTTTCTCCTCTCGTTTTTATTGGACGGGCAGGCTCAGAGAGACCATGCAGTGCTCACAACCCCACAGATCACCAAAGACCAAAGTCGACACTTGAAAAAAAGTGATTCAGGTCTTCAAAATGATTGTTTGTGTTGCGCCGGACACAAAACACAAATAAAAATGAGGGAGAAAACATCAACAAATGTGCTGCTAACAATGAAAGCCGGTGAAATGACAGCCATTCAGGGAAACCATTTACCAAATAGCATTCGGAAATGTCAACCTGTAACCTTGTGTTACACCACATGTGCAAACAAGACACGTGCAAAACGGCAGGTAAGCAACATCATCGCAGAACGCTCGGGTTTGACGCAAAATGGGAAACGGGCAGCATCTTGTTAGCACGTCGAGTGTGTGAGGGACATGAGGAGAAGTGCTGGATGGCAGGCAGGAGAGCCAGGCAGCTGTGTGAGCGGGCAGGTGGGCCCCTCAGGTGGGACCGCTGGCTAGACCAGGTGCGAGGCGCCGGCGGAGGTGTGGTAATGAGCTGGAGGAGTTTCTCCACAGCTGCTCTGCTGTAGCGCCGAGACACCTGACAGGCCCCCTCCTCAACTCGGACGGGCATGCGCCAGGATGGCGGGGTGGGGGGGTGGGGGGGTGGGGGAGACAAGTAAATCCAAAAAGTATCCAAACTACTAAGTTTTTAAGAGACACAAGGGAAGAGACACTAATGAGTCAGGATCTGTTTCATAATTAGAATTCCGGTGTTAGTATAGCTAAACTGTTTACGCATAGGTGTAATATCACTTACACCAAAGATGGCTGCAATGCAATAGTGACAACCAACCAATAATCACCTTTATATCAGTGGCGCTCCAGCAATGTTTTGGCATTGACTTGGTGTGATGAGTGAGAATGAAACACCTACTATGCATGTGTGTGCGTTTGTGTGTGTGGGTGGATGTGGGTGTGTGTGAGTGAGTGTGTGTGTGTGTGTCCATGCTTGTCTGCTTATGTGTCTGTGTGAGAAGAGGTCGATGCCAAAGTTTTACTTTGATGGTGAACCATCTCAAATAACATTCATAAATGATCGGATTAACGTGTCAGTAGTGAGAGAAAAAATGCATGTGAACATTATCCAAAGTTGTTGTTACATTTTAATTGGTTGGGAAAAGTTTTTGGCTCAACTGTTCAACCATTAGCATAATTTACACATTTGCTCTGAGTGAGATATCTGACTTTTCTTTCAACAAGTTTTGCCCTGACAGATGCCAGATCCATTCACTAATGTATTGCAACTTCTTGCCTTGCCGCAATGCCTTGGCATTCATAATAAATCTATCAGCAACCACTGAACTTTGAACAGCCTTGGAAAACAAGGAATACATTATCTCTAGTTTGGCCAATAGATCATCATTTAAAGACAGGAGGAAGTGAGCCATTGAACCGCACAGAAACACCATGTCCATCAATGTATCATAATGGTGGTTCTTCTATGTTGGTATAAAATCTTAAATCAAATGACGCTGTGTTTTCTATAATATAGTACAGGATGTGTTATTACTAGGGGAATTGTGTTAGCAATACAACATCCGTGTTAAATCAGTTGTTTCATGTGAGCTGAGTTTGTATATGTGGTTGATGGGGGGATAATACATTTCCATGGTAGGATGACCCTGATTCTGTCTCTATCCCCACTCTGCAGATTAAGACCAGACATATCTATTGTTTCAGCTGGACTCCACACCCAGTTCCCAGGGTAGTTAGAAAAAAAATGATATTTTTTAAAGAAATCTCCACAAGGTTGAATGAGGCTTGAGGATCATGTAGCGGAGGCGGAGAAAAAGGAGAGTCCTTTTCCCAAAACGATGCTGACTCGGTGTCTAGTCACTGTCCAAGAAGCTGACTGACTGAGCTACTAACTTAATAAAACTCCATGGAAAATCTGGACATCATCCCTCTATCTTTTCCCAATCAGCACCCTCCATTGGATAGTCTAAATCAGACCACAGCTATCACACACACACACACACACACATGTACACACATTCATGAAGACACACACGCCCTCCTCATGCTCACCCAATCAAAATAAATCCCCTCTTCCACACACTTGACATATACACCCCAACTATTTGCACTGATGATATCATTCATCTGTCAGATCCGTGTGATGCAAGGCTCTGACAGTCCTCAGACGACATGACTGCGATCAGCTAAAAGGCTGTGTGTGTGTGTGTGTGTGGGGTGGGGGGATGTTTTCCCTCTGCATATTTTTGACATATCCCCACCTCGCTACGCCTGTGTATTCCTCAACAACACCACCAAGATTCATCTCCCAACCATGAATGTATTCATCTCCTGTTGATGTATTCTGTTGCAGATCCCCAGTGCTCTTCCCGTAAAAAAGAAACACAAACAGGGATAGACCAGAAGGATGGTTTGGTGACCTGTTCTTTTAGCATTTACCATGAATATTTCATGGGGTGATACTAGAGATATGGCATGTCTAAGGTAAGGGATATCCACAGCAACGCACCACACCGGTAAGGGTGGGGGCACAATAAAAACGGGCCTCTCGTGAACTGCTCATCAATCACCAGAAGTCTTCTCCACGGCAACTAAATGAATTCATCCTCATACCTTGTGGAGATGGCACAGGGGGAGGGACACGGGGAATGGATCGGAGTGTTTGTATGCGCACGAAACTACTAAGACCTGTCGATACGATGGAAGGCACCCAGGGGCTTCCAAACCCGTTGGTAAATAACCGATCAGGCAACCAGGGGAGGCTGTGGGTGTGGCCTAAACAAACCCTGCCTCCTTATGTGCCAGCCCGGCAACAGAGGTCAGGGCTGTGGCCAGACGGCACGGCGTCAGCTCCAGCATATGGTCCACACCTGCTGCTGCTACTGTCGCAAATACCCCTCCACGCCAGCGCCTGGTGGCCTCTCTCGTTGGGTTCACAGGTTATACCAGAGCAGAGGCTCCGACTCAAGCCATGTGTGGTAGCCGTGACCCTTGAACTACTGACAAAAAAATGTGCTGACATGACCAGGACAATATCCCAGTTGAGGTCTTGTTTGCATATTAAGGAACAATGTTAAGCATTGTTGTAGAAAACTAAACTAAACACTTGCCATAGCTAGCATTGAGAAACAGGTTGGCCGACACGGTCTGACACAGGTGGATAAAGGGCGGTAAAAACACTCACACAGATTCTGAGCCGTCTTCGCGTCCAGAATTCGCAGCTCCTTGGCTTTTTTCTTGAATTGCGACATCCTGTCATCCGTCTCCACCACGTCCTTTTTCACTACATCAGAAAAGAAGAAAACAGAAAGAAAATACATCAAATATAGGCATGGCTGTGTAAAGGGCTACCATAGATAGCAATACCATCATCCCTGCTACAATGTAGTTCTGCTATGGCATTTTCTTTAACAGATCTGTTGCCGTCACACATGTAAATCAGAAAGGTACTTAAGAATACAGCAGATGGGTTTGATACCCAAGAAACCACTTCACATATAGGAGCCATGAACATGTAGGTTTTTATAAGGAGGGGGCAGACATTGATTCATTCGGTCATCCAGCCTTAGAAATGTGTGTGTGTGAGAGAGATTGAGAAAGAAAGCCAGAGAGAGAGACACACACATAGAGAGAGAGAGAGACACACGGAGAGAGAGAGAGAGCCAGAGAGAGATAGAGGAGTTGAGTAGATAGTTGACAAACACAGCCTCTTCCCCAAGGCTCAGTCTGTCAGCTTCCCAAAGCCAAGGAGATAATTGTGTTCCCGCCGTAATCCTGGAGAGCGGTACACACACTACTGCTTGGCTGAGCACACAGCCTGCATTAATACCATACGTGTTGGACAAGGACTCAGAAGGCAAGTCTCTATCTCCATGGCAGTGAGTCAGGGTGATTCTTTACACTACGTGTCAGCTAATCAGCCTCTTAACTGTCCATAGATGGGCTTAGAAACACATGTGTGTGTGTGTGTGTGTGTGTGTGTGTGTACTGTACTTGCACACACACACACACACAGCTCTGACACCCCTAAAACAAATTATCTTACTATCAGAGAGCACCGTTTCATAGTAGCCAGCCCCAGGGAGAAAACTGATAGGAATGAGGGGAAGAGGAAGAGAAGGAAGAGGAGGAGGACAGGGGAGGGAGGGGTACGGTGCCTGTTTGTGTATACTCAGGTGTAGCAACAGCAGCAGAAGGAGGGAAGACTCCTTGGTTCCCCCCCTCCCCCTCCTCATCCCCCCTCCTCCTCCTCCTCATCTACCTCCTGATGGCTTCTGGGAGCTGCGAGCGCTCCTCAACGCTAATCATCACAACTCCTCTATTTATTTAAGCCCAAGGTGGGAGTCTCCCAGGAAATCTAGAACAAACAACCCGCTCCCCTGGAACTATCTGCATATTTGAAGAAACAATCAAAGAGGTAGCATCTCCTGAGCCGGGAGGAGAAGAAAGGCTGGAGGCGCCAGGCAGACTCCGACGTGCTGTCGACACACGACTGGAGGGATCACACTGTTTATACACGGTGGAGAAACCTGGAGATGTCTGCTCAGCCGTGACAGTGGGGTGGTTTAACCTCAACACATCATATTCAGAGGAGGAGTTCAACCAGCATTGTGAGGAGCTCTCAGGCTACTCGCGTTCCCACACTGCAGTGAGAGGCCTAACAAAGTGCTGATCCCAAGAATCGGGCAAACTTTAGGAAGGCAGTTGATGAAAGTGTTCCCTAATGAGTTTGTAGGGTGTGAGTGAGATGTTGGACTGGTCAAAACTGTCTGAAGGGTGCTAAATTAGGACCAGCTGTGCAGTTCTTTTAGAGTGTGAAAAGTGAGGCATTGGAAATTGGACACGTGGGTGTTAAAATAATAATGGGAACGAGGTGCTTGAAAAACCTGTAAAAAAAAATCATCAAAGTTTGAT
The DNA here is from genome assembly GCA_903064625.1 of Mallotus villosus. Taxonomy (NCBI): domain Eukaryota; kingdom Metazoa; phylum Chordata; class Actinopteri; order Osmeriformes; family Salangidae; genus Mallotus; species Mallotus villosus. Next base: position 427,039 of record CAEFZP010003405.1, on the reverse strand, counting down.
AAGGACATGGAGGTATTGTTATACTTTCAGTGCAGAAAATAACACTGTAACAAGAACAGTTCCGCGGGAAGAAAAATAGTGAGATTGTGAGAACAATCTATAGAGATATGACTTCATGAGTCCCTTGATACTACGAGCCTGTGGAAAGATCTCATGTTATTGCTTCGGGGTAATAACATCCCAAGTGGACTGTCAACTAGGTCAGAGTTACCCAACACTGCTCAAACCACCCGGTTACCATGGAGAGTTTGGTGACAGATCCTGAGATGATGACATCACAGACTAGCAATGCCCTGGGTCATGTGTGAAGGCAGTTGGTGGAGGCGGAACATGTGCCGGGTGTGTTTCTACTCAGCGTGGTGGCAGGGATCCAGCTCCCTCGCCGGGCTGCTCCCAAGGAGAGACGCCCAGACCAAAGAAACAAGATTCCCAGAGAAAATAAAAACATCAGGAAACACTGATCTCCCCCTGTGGACACGTGCTTGTTTTAGGAGTGGAGAAGTCCATCCATATCCATGTCCAAACAGCACCCCCGCCAACCCCCATGCCCCACCCTCCCTACCCCCTAGCTGGACGGCCCAGCTGGGGGCCTCACACTGTCAGCAGGACTCCCGATCTGCACATCAGCTCCTCAGCTGTCCTCCCTTCCCTCCCCACGCTCCCCCCCCTCCCACAAGAGGCCGCGCCGCCAACTCAAATTAAGCGGAGAGCGAGAGCCTCTGCTAATGTAAAGCAGATACTCTCCGATCTGATAGCATCCCATCATGATCCCTGCTGCCCCGCCGGGGCCCTGAGGAGCGTTGTGGGAAGGTGTTGGCCGCTATCTGCTCCATGCCGACTGATTCAATTATGCCGCGCATCTCCCTCACGCTTCCCCAGTGCTGTGGACAAGCAGGTCCTGGAGGGTTTGTACTCACTCAGAGGGCCAGCGTGGCTCTGGGTACAGGGGATGATCAGCAGGATCACTTTAGGTGGACGGTGAAAAACCAGATGGTTCGGCATAAAGATACTAAGTACCACAAACGACTACGTTCCAGGTCGGAACTGTAACTGAGAGACAAACGCCTTCTTTTTCACTTGTCACGTGCCTCCTTTTCATCTCAGAGAATATTTACAAGTTGCCTTGCTTGCCAAGGAAGCTTTAACCACTCAACCTCCCCAAGAGAGGTTGGCCTGACAGTCGATAAGAACCAATTGCCAAAATCAAACGTGTTTTACTAGCCGTCCAATGGCTAAAACATAATACTCTGACAACATTACCATCCCTCTTTTGCACAGCCGGTATTTGTTAATGCAATCTCACATGCGTCCACTTAGAGGATCACTGTTTCTAGTGGGCGGAGGAAGAGGGGGAAATTGGCAGCCGGCAGGTTTGCTGAAGCTGTCACACACGATGAAAGCCCGGACCTGTGTCTCGTCAAGATGTATCGTTTGTTTGACAGGCTTTCAGGCGAGCACATGGGGATAATGCATCCTTAATCACAAATTAATAACAGTGAGGAGCACCAGCGATTATTATTGTTAATTTATTTACGTTGTCCCTGGACACGAAAAACGAGCACTTAGTGAGAGTGTTGGTCTCTCGCTCACTCAGACTCTGTTATAGTGAGCAGGGGAGAGGCCTGACGCTTCTATCTGGACATGTTGGAAATGACTACAAGCCGAGCCTCCCAGCAAAAAGCTTCCATTGAAACAACGACAAACAATGAAAAGAAGTGCAGATGGCTCGTTAAGTTTTTTATGGAGAACCCCATTACACCGAGATATTAATTTTGGGTAAAGACACACTGAGCACAGGCAGGAAGCAAATAGGATCGGAATACAAACAAATGTCTTCCGAGCAGCTTGTCCTGCTACGGTGTTCAGAGGAAACGTAGTAAGTTGCTAAAAGTAGGACCAGATGGCTCACAAAAGAAATCGTAGATAGCATTCTCTGGTTGATCTTGACCATGCGAGTCAGACATGAGGAATGTGCCAGAGTAATATAAATAGTCAGTATTTCACAGCGATTTGTTGAAACTCTAAATCTTGAATAGGGAGGAAAGACATGTTCAAGATGAAAACCGTCTTTCGCAATCGTGTTTTATCAATAACATAAGAAATCAACGGTTGCCAAGATAACCACATGAATGTAAGTCCATCCTGGTCCAGAATAATACTTACATTTCATTATCACAGGAAGGGGGAGTGACAGATAGAGACAGCTAAAAGCCAAAAAGCAGGGGAGGGATATTATTGAAAAATGAAATAAATACACCCACTAGAAAAAAATGATTGGCTCGTGAATGCTGCCTTGGCGTCTGTGTAGGCCTTGTATGTGAGTTTTGGATGGAGCTTAGCCCTGTGGGGCCTTCTGATACCAGAGTTCTCCAACACTCGGGCGCTCAGTCTGTTTACTGGCCCGCCTTACTTGTGCTGGTTCTCTGCCATGTGATATCTCCCTGAAGATGTCCAGAGGAGTCGAGGGTATTAGCAAGCTAAACACGACCGTGTTCCCTTCCGCCAGCTCCAGTCCCAGAGCGGCGAGCCACGAGCAACGTGGGAGGGAGGGACTCTTGGAACAGCAAGAGAAACAATGACAGGTCTTCTACAAATGAATTTCAAAGTCGAGTAAATAGTGGAGAAGACATGGTTGGAGTCTGGCTGTCCATCCATGCAATACATTTTCATCTCTTGTTGAGAACCATGATGTGGATTGAGCTACTTCAACTGCGAGCCTCTCAGAGGCAGACAGGCTGGATGGAAGTAGAGACATGTTACAGTGCTGCTGTAATACGTTGCAGGAGCAGACAGGGATGCGCAACACTTGACAACTCGTCGAGTATGTCGGCATGACCTGAGAGCCTGCCAGGAAAAGAAAGTCCATGTTCTCAGATACTTTTAAGACAACAAGTATTTTAATGGCTTTCCGTTGAAATTCAGTAGAATATTCAAAATGGTTTGTGGTTATGACTCATGATGGGACGCAGGACTAGCTTTCTCAAGAGAGTGTTTTGGTCTGAACAAATGGAGCAAACACAAGGCACACAAAGCATGATGGTCAGCTAGATAACATTTGTGGTTTTTATATGATATCCACTATGGCTGTGTGTCTAACAGGTGGGAATGAGTGGCTACACTGAGGCCATGTGTGACTCATTATCGTTGTCTGTGAACACAGCTTTGATTTGGCAATAGTATTGCTCTATCGTGTCTTGTCAAAGGTTTCGTTTTGTCTTCCTTTGAGTCACTGAGAAGTTTGGTAATGGCAGTTAAATCTCCTAGAGTACACTAGCCTGCCATGTTTCAGGGCCTGTTGACTTTGAAGCACTGTATCTCTTTCATTTTCATCCAGTGAAAACTGAACACAGATGGTGAAATCCTCCACCAAAGGTCAGGGTCAATGTGTGGGGGAGTTTTGTTGGCGAGTAAAAATGTATTAAGTGAAAAAAGAAAAGAAAGAAAGGAGTGGGGGTTAGTAGACAAACAGGGTACTGAATGTCTTCTGACTAGGTGCAGGGTGTGGTGGTCGACGGCCCCCTAAATTGCACCTTGAATAACCAGCGGGACCCCCTAAAATAGAGATCACACTCAAGGTTTGAAAACACCATTTGACCACTGAATTCCAGCTGTGACCAATTTTTCCCATTGACTAGGGCTAAACAGAGGTCTCTCGCTCAACCCCAAGCCAATTTACTGTCTGGATGTAAACCCCTCTCTCCACTCCTCCCTCAATCTAGGATCTCAAAAGCGTGCTCCTGCACTGAAAATGGCAATCTTTTTTTCTCTTTCACTCAGGGACCTGAAATTGTTTCTTTTTCTTTGAGGATAGCAAACCACTATTGATCGAATAAGGCCAGTCAATAAAAAAAAGGGTCTGGATATACAGGCTACTAGATATAACTAACCCAGATACATGTTAATATGACCCTATTTCCAAATGTAAATTAAGAATGTATCTTCATTGTGAGCATACGATGAGCATGCGTCGATCCTGTAATGTCACACACACACAGTATGCGAGAAGCAGAAACACCAACACGCACGCACATCTATCGTTAAGGAAACCATTGTGTGCAAGCTCTGGGGAACGCCATGGTTTCTGTAGATGACCAGGGACTCAGATAAAACACGCCTGTCTGTCTGTGGACTGGACAGGTAGAATCTGGCTCTGAGAGCATCGCTCGAGGGCACTAACTGGTCCAAGCATTTAAAAATAACAGCGTGACGCTGCCATGCTTGACCTTGGCATGTCAGGGGCGGTGAGACCAAGGTGAGGCCATTAGAATGAGAGCTGGAGCTGGGGGAGAGGAGGAGCTACCGTCCGTGCAATCATCATCATGCCTAATGATAACAGGGAGATGGGGAAGAGCCTGCTAATGATAATGATGGAAATCATGGAGTATGTGTGACCTCACTGGTGAGGGTCAGGTAGAGGGAAAGCACACGCACATTATGAGTGTGTTTGTGAGTGTGTAAGTGTGTGTGTGTGTGTGTGTGTGAGAGCGATAGAGAGACATAAGGAGAGAGAGAGATGGGCTCGCCTGTGTTTGTTACATCTGCTTATGCTCGTGTGCACAGTACGTGTTTGAATGCTTGTCTCTCAGCGTATTCAGCTGTCTGTCTGTAGAAGGTCAACTGTGCTCTATTTTATGGTGTCTAAATTCTCTTTCAGTCTCTCAGTGCAGCTGGTGTTTGCAGACCCAGCATAGGGGGGCGTTGGAAAAGAACTAGGAGTTCCCCTGTGTGACACACTGACCCCAGCCACGGTAATGGTTTCAATATGAGGGGAGAGGCCCAACCCCCGCCTGCACACACACACACACACACACACACACACACACACACACACACAGCTGGGCTTGGAGCTGAGCCCAACGTGAAAATCTGGACCCCATCTACCTTTTCTTCGCCCACAGATGTTATCTTTCTTTCTCTCTCTGTTTCTCCCTCTATCTCCATATCTGACCAGAGCCACTGACCTGAGAACCTAAGAGATGTCAGTCACCAGAAGGTCACTGTTTAGCTGTTCCATCTATTCTGTATGGAATGAAGGCACGCAGATCCTAAGCAGTAACCCACAACGCTGCCATTAAATGACCTCAAACTGTGACCTGCGTGTAGAGGAGTCGGGTAGCGTCCAGTGGGAATCACCCTGGGATGGCTCAGGAGTCATCCAGCCATGACTGCTCTCTTGGATCCCAGTCATCCAGGGATGCACTCACATCTCAGATGCCAGAACATTACTAATGTCTGACCCACCGGGAGGAATCTCCAGACTCCCAAATGTCGCACAGCACAGCCCAAAGGCCGGCCTTCAGATGAGAATGAGATGGAGAAACAGAAGTGATATCATCTGAACGGAAGGTTGCCAGAGAGCACTGAGCGTTACACACCCAAATATTGAAACGGTGACAACATATCGACTAAGATAAATTCAAGGGAGATGTAAACAGCGACGTCTCCATGGATCTCATCAAATAGCAACTGAAGCTGACCAAAGCCTAAAACATCCTTAGGCAAATTACCTTCATCTGTCAACATCTCCACCTCATTTGTCTGAAGAGGGCGAGAGAGTGTGAAGGCTACGGACCGCCCTTGTAAATTGGCGAGGAAAGCAGGACTCCTGAGGGCATCCTAAGGATTGGGCTTGACAGACGATAAGCTCCAGGAACCGGTTCTCCGGTTGAGCCGGGGTAGCCCGCTGTGACCCATCGCATCTGAGTGGAGGAGAGGCATAGCCAGGGTTTCATCTGAGTGGAGGAGAGGCATGGCCAGGGTTTCGGACCGCTGCACTTGGTGTCCATGGCCGTGTTGGGTGGTAGTGGGAAGTTGGCGAGTAGCTCACAGCCTAACCTTGGTCTCTCTACTCATGGTGGGGGGAGATTAGAGTTTGGTGGGGGAGCGTCTCCTGGCAGGATAACTGGCATCCCTTTAGTCTCTATTACCTCAACCGGTCTCCCTGTACACAGGGGTCCAAGTTCTGCCATAGAATGACTATGCAGTGAAACAGGACTGGAGGGAGCTGGAAACACAGCCTCACCAGACCAATGGACCAATCATCTGCACTGCTTTAGAATGTCCATCCGCACTCTACGAGATTTACTTGGAAATAGTCAGTAGCAGTCAATTATTTGAAGGGAGGATTGCATGTTGCCAAACGTTGCTGAATGGTCCTTGAAATAACAATAAGTTGAGTTCCCTTTTTCTTTAATTCATTTCTAACCTGCTTTGGATTCTTGGCAACGAGCCTCCATTCTGTTCATCCATCAACTGACAGAACCTACTCTGACCTCTCATTTTCCCACACAGCCTTTAATTTTTTCTTTCTCTTTCATCATCCCTCTCTACACATTTCAGAATGACGACACGATCAAAAACACCAAAGGGAGCAGAGAGAGAAGGAGTGAAGGTCCATTTATATTCCGAACAAGGGGGAGTCTGGAGTTTCATCATTGTTTGTTTGTTTCTTCCTCACCGCCTCCATCTCTGACCCGCGTCCCCTTCTGGTCATGTTTACGTCCAACTCGTCCTGAGGTTCAACCCCTCCCTGATGCCTCAGACAGCCTCCCTGCTAGAGGTATATCATGACCCGCTGGGAAGCTACCTCTGTAGATGCTGCCAGCATCCTGTCCTGCTCGTATTGAAGTTGTAATTGGCTCTTCAAACATCACTTCCTGTGCACCGGTGTTGTGGTGACATCAGTTGTGTGACTGCACTTCATGAGTGTTTACTGACATTGATCTGAGAGCGCCCGCATGTCAACCTACCGGGCTGCTTTTCGCCGTTCGTAAAACTTGTTTATTGTCTCTTATTTTCCTTTCTTCTCACACCGAGGGAAAGGTTGCTGCTGGTTTTCCGTTGCTTTCTGTTGAAAGCTCCAAGGAGAGCTGTGACATGAAGCTTTGTCACCTGAGGAACAAGCTGATGGGCTGCAGCTCAGCGTTACAAGGTTTATGTTTTAGAAATGTGCAGTAGTATTATCCCTTCTCTTGAAGGTTAACCGATAGGTTGATCCAATTTGTCTATGAAGGTGTGAAAGGACTTAAGAAATACTTCACATGTCGGCGAAGGAAAATGTCAAGGTTTGCTGAAGGATAAGGAGGAGGAGGGTAAAATGACTATTCCTTTTCAGGCAGAGAGGCGCCACGCTTGTTAGCTGCAATAGGCTTATCCCATAGAATCAACTACGCTAGGGAAAGATAGGCACAGTATAATTGTAAGTCCACAATCCCATATACAGACAGCTGTGGCTGCTTGCAAAAATATATATAAAAATCCTCCCCTCTAGCTTATAATAAACAATTCTTGACAGGCGTTGAGTGCTGAGTCTGTAGTGAGGTAGGGACCTGGGCTGGGTTGAGATGTGTGATTGAGGCTGTAACAGCTTCCTCCGTGTCACTTCCTGATGACTATTCTTCAGACAGCCTACACACAAACATGCTCAGGTGACATGGAGGTGTCAGAGTAGACATGCCCTGATTAAATATGCACTCTTCAGCATCAGAAGGGGTGTGTGTGTGTGTGTGTGTGCAGAATGTGAGAAGGAGCTCAGCCGTGAACTGCATTTGAATCTGCTGCCTGTGTAGTTATAAAGCTGTGTACCTGCTTTGACTCACTATATGCACTATTCGCAAGCATCTCGCTTCGTACCTCCCTCCCTCCCTCCTTCCCTCTCCTCCCTCGTATATTTCCCCATGCATAACGGATCAAAACGACAGGGCAGTTATGTTCCATCATCGCTCCGACCCAGAGGGGAGGGGTCTGAGGACAAAGGGAGACAGAGCCACTAGCAACTAGTAGAGATGGAGAAGGAAAGAAAGAAGGAGAGAGATACGACAGACAGAAATAGCCTCTATGGTGCTGGTCCAGTAACTGGTCCAGACCACAGGTCCAGCTGGTCAGAGACAGAGAGAAAGAGAGAGAGAGAGGAGAGACAAAGATCTCCCACTGGCCCGGATGGCTTATGTTACTCAGGCCATCCCCCAGAGACCACCCCACCCCCTTGCAAACCCACACACTCTTACAAGCTCCCCAGCCCTCCATTACACATGAACCACTTCCTGTGAGAGCCTCACAGACAGGGCCGCTGACAGCCCACCACTGCCAAACAGGCCTTAAGAAAACAAAGACACATTCGTTGGAAATGAGAAACTGCATGCAATGAATACTAAAGAAAGAAGACAGTACCAAATCAAAGAAACAGAAAGAAAAGACGGTACTAAAAGGAGAGGATGAGGAAGGAGAAAGAGAGAGAAAGAAAGAAAGAGAACAAACGTGTCATTCAAAACATCCTTCATTACAGCTCTGTGACATCGCTGTTGGCTAACGGCCAATTATTTCTGATTTGGCTTCCAAGAACATTGTGTGTAACGTTACATCCTGTTGGGAGTGCAACCTTGATTACGGTCCCTCTTGTTTGGTTTAATAGCGAGAGTTGTAACAGTTTTAGTCAGCCTTAATGAGTTATAATGATAGACTCCATTAGGGGAGGTGGGCCCAGTGTGTCGGGGTGGGCTATTGTTCCTAGCTCACACTGAGGTCTTGATTAGCCCATTGGCATGTGTAGAAACAGGACTCCAGCCTCCTCTGCAGTGGTATTATGGGTATCCGAGGGCCCGGGGTGGTGACCTGTGCATCCCCACCGAGCATGGCGGAACATTCATGAAGCCTGTTGCTACCTCGCTGTCGGCACCACTCGGAGGGAGCTCCTCCAGGCCGCTGACTCAGGGCTCCGCTAGGCCTTGTTAAAAGCAGTCTGGCTGCCAACAGAGGAGAGCTGTAAAAACCCTTACAGCCACACTGGTCATTACTGGGCCAGACCGACACCAGGAGCAGAAACACCCCAAGCATACCAAGTCAATCTCGCTACAAAAAGGTGACTATATCTCCAATGACTCTATGGTTATGTCTGAGTGAGAGAGATTGAGAGAGGGAGGACTCGAGACTCGGGGTGCTGAAAGTGTTCTGTGTTGGCTGTGGGGTTGGCTTCACAGTTCATGCAGAGAGCGCCTCGTGAGGGGAAAACAAATCCATAAACGACATCGAATTACAAGCGGGCCTTTACGAGCAAGCCTCGGGGTCACTGCTGGACGGGAGGAAATGCGGGTATTGACAGAAACGCTGGTCAGGAAAGGAACCAACCCAAACAGACACACTGTTACAGTCCCCTCCCCCACCCGGCATTCCGGTAGGGAGGAAAACAAATACTCTGTGACTCTGTAATTTGATAATAACCAGAGCCAAGTGCCTACTTCTGAACCACCAGAAGATCAATGCGGGGGAGGGGGGGGACACCACATGTTAAAAGTGGCAGCACGACTTGGAGTCTCTCTGATCGCCCACTACAAGCGAGTGTGTGTTTCAAAGCCAAAGTAAAGAATAGGCAGGTTCAGCACACCTGTGAAAAAGCAGCGTGGTTCAAAAGCAGCAGCAGTCAGCTTCTCAGGCGAACGCTTGGCACCCTCGACGTCATGTTTCAGGAAGCCCCAACGTCGTTTCAGGTTGAGATGTATGACAAAATAGGTTTGTTAATGACTCAGAAGGTGGCTCCGTGCGTTCACCGTGCGCTCACAGCTCCACTCGGTGGCGTAGCATGTGGCCGGCGGAGTTTGTCCTCCACAGAAGTCGATGTGGTGGGCTGATCAAAAGCAAAAACACAGCCTCCTGCAGCTCCGGGCCTTTCACTAGGTGCTGTTAGATGAAGAGAGATTGCGTGAGAGCAAACACGCGTCCAAAGGACGCACTGATCTCAGGAATGTGTGCTCTCTCTCTCTGGTTTATTTACCAACCATGTCAACTCTGCACAAGGCTACTCCCTTCACATGGACGTGCCTGCACGCACACACACTCTCCCACACACACACACACACACACACACACACACAGACACACACAGTGGCCCCTTGCACTGTTTCTGACTGGCCTTGATCTCTTCAGGGGACTGTAGAACCTCTGATCCCTCAGCATGGCCAAATCCTCGACGACAACCACCCTCGCACACAAACCCACGCAAAGCACATACATGTATACCACAAACACACTTTCAGACCTACCAGATGCTACAAACACTGTACATCACGATGCATATCAATAGGAGTATTAGAACCACTTAGTGACCATTAGACCATTGTAACCAAAATATGAGTTTTCTTCTGATACACAGACGTGCCAGTAGCCAGCCGCTAGGAGAGAGGGTGAACTGAGAAGACTGGACGGAGAGCGGGAACACAGAACAACAGAGAGACGCTTCAGATGAAGGCCCATTTTTGAACTCGCAAAGGTTTCATCATCAAATCGTTTTCCTCCTCTCTTCCTCTGGGCGATATCCTAACCAGATTCAGATTGATCCGTGAGGGACTGGCGGCAACCATTTGAGGAGGAGGAGGTTGTCTACGAGTTCAGAGATCCTGCAGATAAAATGAAAGCCCTCAGTGGAAAGCGGAGCAGAAAAAGAAGCCTGACCTCATCATGAAAGGAGATGTGGACCATTGCTGGTCGCCCATATCTAATGACGGCCAATGTGACGGGGCTGTAAGCTGAGCCAAGCCCAGTCTGGACCTCCAGGGTTGAGATAGTCGGCAGGACTACGTCTCGCCCCCTGCCCAGCCCGGACGCTCTTATCTGGGACTGCAGCATGGACGGGCTGGGGAGGGGTCGCCTCCAAGCCGCGCCGCAGACAGTGGGAGTAAGTCGGTTGGGGTGTGTTTGTCAAATAACCAAAAGGGAAACGAGAAGGTCACTGCAGAGATGCCTGGAGAAGGCCGACCAGCTGACATCAAATAGCACACCCATCCCCTTAAAACAGAGAGGGAGGGTTCAATCCCCCCCCCCTCCCTCTCTCTCTCTCTCTCTCTCTCTCTCATCTCTTTCCAAACCCAAGCAAGTCATTGCCCTGACTCTTCACGGGACGTGAAAACAATGTTTATATTGAAACAGAATGAGAAATGGCACAGTATACGACAGCACACACATCTGTTCAAAAATAAATTAATAAAGGAGTTTGTTGTCCCACCCCATAGGGGATATTTATTTTCTCTCTATTTCAAAGAAGATTCCGTTTCAATGTTTTGTTGTTAAGGGAAATGTGAGTAAGAAGACAGGCAATGTGTTGTGGAGCTGTCTTGTTTTAATGTTCCAATGATGTCTCTATACTGGCAGAGAGATGGCACGTTCTACTAAACGCACTGGATCCAAACAGCTGAGATGGGCTTGGCAGCGTTTTCTAACATGCAAGTTTAAGTAAGTAAAGGACTGTGAACATCTTGTGATAAAAGCATAGGATGGCAGCTCAGCAAAAACATATATTGAGCTGAAGAAACATCTCCCGCATCCCTTTAAGAAGACCCAAACTGCAAACGCTTTCCGAGAATATATAACATCAAATAACCATGTGCACACGCAAGCACCCGCAAACGCACGCGCAAACACGCACGCACACTCACAGAGGAAGAGGAAGGCTTGCTTCAGACATTCAGGCAGTGGCATGTGTATTGGGAACTTATGACTTCTCTTGCTGCCCACAATCATGTCCTTCTCTTGGGACTTCAAACACTCTTTCCCCCTGAAGTCTCAGAGGGAATGACGCACCTGGCCGGCAATTTCAAATTCCTCTCAGGTATAACCTCAGCGCCTTGCACTAGCCAGATATGCACGCATATTAAGTACTGTATTGGCATTCTATTTTTCCAATAGTTGGTATTTCACTTTCAAAGTAGGCCATCACTGACGGACAGGGCGCTTTTCCTGACTACCAATTTCATCAGACTGAAGATGAGTGGTCTCCATCTCAGAACCCTCAACTCGTTCTCTCTCTCATCCTCCCTCTCTCATCATCCCTCTCTCTCTCTCTCTCTCTCTCTCTCATCCTCTCTCATCCTCCCTCTCTCATCCTCCCTCTCTCTCTCTCTCTCTATCCCTCCCTCATCCTCCCTCTCCTTTTTTCTCTTATCCTCCCCCTCTCCCTCTCTCTCTCTCATCCTCCCTCTTTCTCTCTGTCATCCTGCATCTTTCTCTCTCTCTATCTCTCTTACTATATCTCTGCCTTCCACTCTCTCTATTCCTCAGTCCCAAACACATATGCATGCACACCCGCATGCTAACCCCGGCCACACACCCATATACACACAAACACTCCTCTCTCCCTCTCCCCTTTTTCTCTACCTTGAAGTGGTAGAGAGAGAGAGAGAGAGAGAGACAGAGATCTGATCAGTGATGTAGCTCACGGACTTCATTCCCCAAGGCTGGTTTTAGACTCAGGCCTTATGGGACTCTGGAGATTTCCGAGCCAGAGAAGAAGCCCACACTGAATCTAACCCCCCACTGAAGCACCTGGGTACATGGATGTCGCATACAGAATCACCCAGCCATGTGTGGAGCTCACAGCCATTGTACCAGTGTTGCACTGCTGTACGAGATTGCAGGTCGTAAAGTTATCTTTGGCTTGTGAGTATTACACACAGAATATGTGTATGTGGACGCTTGATTCATGTCATTATGTCAACCCTCTCAGAACATAAAGCCCATAAAGAACAGAGGCAGTCATTTAAAACATGTCCAATAGCCCGACCGTCCTATTATATGTACTGTGTGGCTATAGGTAAAAGTATGATCTGTGCATAACACATATCATATGTTTCTGAGAGAAACCAATTCAACAGCCTTCCATTGACAGGATTAAAACCATTGTGAAGGCGTCGCTGGTGTTATTGGGTTTAGTCTGGCATTTCAGATCTCACTGGGGGGATAGCGCTAGCTGGAGAAATGCTGTTCAGCATATCCTGTTGCCCCCATCGTTGGACGTACCCAGTGGAACACATGAAATCCAGTACAAACACGCGAGCCAGGGTGCCCTACCTCTGTTCCCCCTTCTGGTTCAAACCAGCGACAGAACTACAGTGGATCCATCCCTGGAAACATCTCTGTTAGCTATTGGTTGATGCATAAAACATCACTGGGGGAAAAATACACACCCCAAAAAATATTTGTTATTAGCTGTGTTGGTTTGTTAGGTCTGTTTACTTAACTACTTACTTTGTTGCATCATCGTATGTATGGCATCGTAGCAGAGAGTGGGAATGAGTCTGCATTCAAGAGACGGACTCGCGAGGAAACGGGTCTACTTTGAGCAAAGAATGACAAAACTATCACACACACACACACCTCATCATCCACTGACACGCTTGGCTCAATGCATCCAGATGAACATGTGACATCTCCTGATGGGACTCTCTGACTGAACAATAGGAGGCCATCTGCTAGCACAATAACTCCAGGAAGAGCCTGCCAACCTTCTCCAATCACAACACACCACCGACACCTCCACGTCCACCCCTGTCCAAACCAGCAGGTTCTCCCACTATCTATTTAGGTCCTGGTGATTGACACAAGCAGAAATGCCACCTTTTCACTTTAGCATATGCTTTCTATATAATGTCAATCCTCTTGAAGATGTTGTCGAATGGCAGATCAAATGGTACTATCACTGCTTCCCAGCAGTGCCAATCCCACACAGAACATGACTGCGTTCGAACGATCCCCCCTCTCCCAGGGCCCTCTATTTCCCTCTGTCTCTCTCCCCTCACCCTCTCTGTCATGTCGAGCGTCCACTTGCTGTTTGGAATGTCTGGGTGGTATCAGGGAGAGTCAGAGGAGGCGGCGGCTGATGTTTCTCATGATAGGAGCAGGAAAAGCTGTCGCATGATGGGAAGAGAAACCAGACACCCAATGACTCAGGCCCCAGAAGTGCCACGGTACACACACACACACACACACACACACATGAATGCACACACGTGAGGATACACACTGCGTTTCATCTCTCAAGGAGATGGAGATTGTAAAGACTGCAGGCTCTCTGATCTGAATGTCTCGCTCATGTTTGTTAAGAAACAGTGATGGAAATATGTTTAGCCAGGGAGGCAGTGAGGCAGTGGATGATATAATGAATACCACAAACAACACACATCTTTGAAAATGCAGGTTTTCTATCACCGTTCTTTCAGACCTCACTCTTTTGTGAGGTTAATGTCTGTTTCATTGATGTGTTTGTTTTTAAACTTGTGTTGCTTTTTCATGATTCACCGAGAGGACTCAGTGAATCATCTTCAGCGGTAATGCACTGCGTGTTCTGTGACTGACCTGTAAGCAAGGACAAAGTCTGCTCGATGCTGACAGACAGAGGCCTGAAGGGACAAGAACACGGCCTTCAAAGCCGCGAAATGTATTCAGAGAGTACTCTCTCTCCCGCATAGACAATGCTTTGCACGCAAACTATTCACAAGACAACTTGAACAGCTTTGAATGTCTATCGACTTTCAAAGCGAAGACTTTGAAACAACGGGAACATGTACGACTGGAGGGAGAAGTCCTTGTGAACCGCAGCCAACCCCAGACGTCCTCTCCCGGTTCCCCCACAAGGCCCCTTTCTCTAATTATGAGGTATTTGGATGATAAAGGTCTAAACGTCTATTTGCCCTCCGGCTATGAAACTTTACGTGAACGCACTGTTCATCACATTAGAGCTTCAATTAGAAGAAGGGAAGAGATGGTGGTGGGGGGGGGAGGCGGGGGAGGGGGGGTGGGGAGGCGGCGCCCAGTAGAGAATATGATGCAACGCTACTATTAGACTATAAACTTAATCCACCCTCAGTCGCAGCTAGACACTTGCCAGGAGCATTTAAATGTACAGATTATCTGAGCAAGATAATAAGATGTTCACTGTATGCAGGAGCTGCAGAGCTCTGCTTCGGGTACGGTGAGGAGGAAGGGGCTGCCGTTCTCACCCAGGGTGCAGCAGAACGAGCAGAGCAGCCAATGAACCCCGAGGGGATCCCCAAGTCCCATCTTAGAGGAATCGAATGAAACATGCTCAAACGGGCGTGCAGGCCGTGCGCACACCCCGCTCGCACACTGCGCAAAACACACACTTCCAAATCATTCCTATGTCGACTCGAGGTGTGCGGTGTTGACAGCTCTTGGGGAGTAAGGCTGAGGCCTGCGGGTCAGTGATGGGGAGGCTGGGGTGTGCTCGCTCAGTAATGAATGTCCCCTCGCTGGCCTCAATGAGGGACAGTCAGAGGCCCAGTGCTGGACCTCTGTGG
Source organism: Mallotus villosus (assembly GCA_903064625.1). Lineage (NCBI taxonomy): Eukaryota > Metazoa > Chordata > Actinopteri > Osmeriformes > Salangidae > Mallotus > Mallotus villosus. Next base: position 411,959 of record CAEFZP010003405.1, on the reverse strand, counting down.
TGACCATACCCTGTGGATCTGGAGTACACATTACCAAGTTAACAACACTACATTCCCCACAAGGCTACAGCACAACTGTACCCATAACCACCTTAAAATAATGCCAAAGTAGCCCACAACAGACAGAGGAACACAATCACCTCAGAAAAACCAAAGCTACTAAGGTGTTTTTCTGAACAAAGGCGCTGCAGCAGTTTAGACAAGGGATGTAGCTTTGGAACCCAATAAAGAAATGTTATCGTGCTTTACGACTTGCTTTATTAGTTATGTGCTTTGGGTTCCATGCACAATATCCCAGGGCTGTAGTAGAACACACAGAGCTCTAGTTCCAGAGCTCATCCCACAAGAGTTCCACGCTCAAACAACTACTCCGCACCCTCCATTGGATTCAAAGCTCTTAATTGTCCCTAATTTTCACAAACTCATTTGTTTTTTCTCCGTGCCTCTGCGTTTCTGGTGTTTTCCTTTCCAAAGGGTACGTAAACACCGCTCGGAGACTGGATTTAATAAGTCTGCCTTGTGAGAGTTGGACTTAATGGGAGCAGGCCTTGTTTGATAAGTCTCCATTTCATCACACGCTTTATTAATTAATTTTATAAAAGTTAAAGCAATTTGCTCCTCCTTTATGGCTTCTTTCGGCCAGAGAATTGCAGCCAATTAGCTGCCGTTGTTGGACTGTACTAGTGCTTCTTAGTGTAATAAAGCATTGCTAAGTCTATTATTCTCTCTCTTGATTTGACTTTGACTGAGATGTACTGGGACCGGATAATGGTACCTTCCCATTTGTTACACGATACATGTGTTTTTTGTTTTGTGTGTGTGCTTTTGTCTCAGATATGAGGTACACGTAGTTAACAGGTAACCTTGTCCTCTTCCTTGATTGAGAGGGAGAGTGTTAGTGTGTGTGTGCTTGACATGGGCCTTGAGGTTCCACAGGACACAGCAGCTGGCGTGTCCTCCTTCTCAATGCTGCCTCGCCAATTGATAATGTGAGGGCCACACTGAGGGTGAGCTGTTAGCTAAAACAACCAACACACAGAGCAGGCTTGATCATGTGAAATGATTGTGACACGCAAGCACGCACGCACGCAAACACACACACACGCACACACACACACGCTCACACACACAGCACTGCCTGCTCTGCCTCTGAAGGGGTTGTCAGTTCTAACTCCCTGCGCTTTCAGCAGGCTCTAACACAGAAGGGAGCAGGATGAGAAGCTGACAACAGGAACCTTTGCTTTAAGTTAATGATTGCTGGTTGCCTGCCCCCCCCCACACACACACCCACAACCACACAAAACCAACAACACACACACAAACACACTCGCTGGGGGATTCCCAGTGGTTCGGGAACATGTCTGAGTGTCCTTGATTGCTCATTATGCCTGACGGCCCTGGCCTCGGCCGGGAGAGAAGAAGAAGACGGGCCTCTCTCCTGGAGCCCCCTGGAGCCTCCCCGCCACCCCCGCCCCCGCCCCCCCCCCACCCCCCAACTCCCCCCTCTGCTCAACACCCAGCTGGAGAAGGAGCTGGGGAGAAAGTTGCTTTCCCCACAGAAGTTACAGGTCTCCGATGATACAAAGACTGGGCAGAAAAATAGACTATTTTAGAAAAGGCAGGCATACAGAATCTGTTCTCTCAATCAATGTCAATACATCCAGCTGCAGAGAGAATGTGTGCACGTGCATCTCTGTGTGTGTATATGGGTGTGTGCACATGTTGGGCATAACATGGCACAACATTGGGGGATTGAGCGAAAGCCGTTTGCTCCCTATCAGATTGGATGTGTCTAGAAGGAATACATTACTGTCAAACAAGCGTCTCAATGAGCAGGGGTCACCTCGCCTGACCCCGACACCGTCAACTCCCAACCTCCATGGGGCCTAATCCTTTCTCACTTATCAATAATTTACTCTGCCTTCAAGCGTAGCCCTCTCTCCCTGCAACTTCCACAGCATGAGAGAAAACATTAACCTTCACGCTCAAACCAACCCATGGAGAACCAGGCAGTCACGGAGGACCAGGCAGTCATGGAGAACCAGGCAGTCACGGAGGACCAGGCAGACGGATCGTTCCAGCACCTAGAAGTGAAACTAATAACTCCACTTCAGCAGGCCAGAGAAAAGAAGGAGAGTGGCTTTATCTGGTCACGGGAGAGGGGTGTAAGGTGTGGTCGTGTTTGGTTTGGTCATTCTAAGAGCCTGGCTGAGAGATGACACTATGTACGGTACATAACTGAAAGTTTTAAGACAATAACTTCAGACCGTTTTGTACGCATTGCATGTAGATGTGAAGTGTTTTGAGGAGGGTCGACAATAATTCAGTTTCAGATCAACCAGGTCCAAAAGAACACACAATTTGAGTCGGTTTAGGACAAATGGCAACACTGAGTAGAGAACAGAAGAGGCTCCTTTAAATACTGAGGAGGATTCAAGCTAAATATACACCGAATCACTAGCTACATTTGTTTTGAATTTTGTATAACCTTGGGATGAAATCGAAAGAAGAAAATAAGATTCACTTTTAATAGTTTGAACTATAGATAAATAATGCATGGATTAAACTTGTGAAAAGAGCCTTACTCATGACTTCTAAATATATCTGGCCAATATCTTGTATTTGAGGACATAACTTGAATAGATTTTAGTCATTATCTTAGAATATTTTATTGTTGTACTTAAAGTACCGCACCACTAACGTATGCATATGTTACTGGTGATTTCATACGCTGACTTGAGGCATGTCCTGAGGACAAAACACTTCCAGAGCACAGTTTAAACAAAGCACTGAGGACATGGATGAGTCTCTGTGTGTGTGTGTGTGTGTGTTTGGAGGGAAGGTTGTGGTGGTGGGGGGGGTGTGGGTGGTAATCCCATTCATACCCAAACTCAAACCTCTACTTCCCAGACCAAGATGGATATGAGCCTAAAGGGTTACCAAGGGTCAATAAGGGGCCTTTATCAACACTTTGCCCCCGACCATGTCTGCATGACATCCCCCTCCCAGACATAATAGTTCTTAGTAACCCTCCCTAGGGGAATTAGACCCCCTCTGCCTCCCCCCCTCCATCAGCATGTCCCACTGTCAGTATAGCAGTGGAAGGGGCAGCTTTGCAGGAATGCTGCTCAATTGTGTTGGCATGTCTTTGTGGCTTGACAAATGAAGAGTCTCGTGATGCAGGACTGGGAGGTGGTTGGTGGGGGCCCGCAGAGACGGCAGGTGCTAAGGGACAACCAATATTTGCACAGGGTGTCCGTGACACACAAGCTAACGGCCGCAGAAAGAAGACGACTGGCTGCTCATAAAAGCGCTGGTGCAGACACATAAATCCTGCCCTGAGTCCCCCAACCCATCACCCACCTCCCATTCTCTCTCTCCCTAAATCCCTTTAGTGGGGACAATTGCCCAGATGCATCTTGGCAACATGTGTCATTACAGGGGTCAGCGCCAGACCTCCCGCCATGCCCCAGTCCCCTCCTCTCTCTGGGCCGCAGTGCAGCCTGCGAGCCAGGCACAGGGCGGAACACCACACTCCAAAGTCCTGTCAAATTCAAACTTTCTGCGTGATGAATGAAGCGGCGAGTAGGCCTTTTGTCAACTTTGCCGAGGATATTGATTCCCTAAAGATGACTGTACACACTGCACTGTTGTTATGAGAATCTGCTGAACTCATGCAGGATACTGGCCAAGAAAAGATTAAAAAAGACAGAAAGGTACAGTAAGGGTCGATTATATTTCAAGAGATGTTTTCTGTAGGATTACAACAATATGTGCAAAAAAAAACACAATGACAGCTAAATCCCCACAACCTAGCCTTCTCGTCAGTGCCACGCTTGTCACTAACAATTTGACAAACATTTATCTAAAGTGGGAGGTCTCTGTAACAGGCTTATCCAACCTCGGAATGAATCTGTGTGGAGCTCAGTTTTACAATTTCTATTTATACCAAAGAATAATGTTCAAATAGAAAAGAAATGTATCCGAGAATGGGAGTGGGGTGGGGGAGCAGGTTATGTGTTGGCGGACAAGGGGTGGCAGCAAACAACACAATCTTTTTGAGTAAGGGAAAAGAAATGCGGGGATGGGGGAAGGTTTGATCCAACCAATGGTGTTGACAGTGACGGTGGTGGGGGGTCAGCAATTGTATGTAAGCAGAGGCGTCCATCTCTAATTTTCTGGCGTCCCTTCCCTCTCTCTTGTCTGCGGCTGGACAGGAGAAATGAAAGCTTAATCCGTTTAGATGGAAAATCTATGGAGGGGGTCTGGGCTGTGTGCGGGGATTAATAAAGATGACGACGCAGATTCATCAAGGAAGGCAGACTGTTGTTCTATCACTGCCTGGTTTGCTCGTAATGAATATTGCCCCCACGTCTGCACAAAGCATGCTATCTCCTCCGGACTGCCAGGGACTATACGCTGAGGACATGAATAAAATATCACGGGACATTTCTCCAGATGAGAAGCAACAGATATGGAGCAAAGAGCCAGCAGGGCCAGTCGAGGTCACGAGGCTAAACCAAACAAGGAGAGGCAGGGAAATAAACTAGGACACATCCCAAACCAGCTTTAAGACACAGCCGGCTCATTACATGCCACCGCACCTGCCTTCACCCTTCCTGAGACCAAAGAAAAACAATTAGAACAGCATGGGGACATCCAAGGACAAACAGCACCGCTGTGGCCGAGGACTGAAAACACTGACTTTATTGAGAACTTGGATCCTTTTGTTGAGAGCTAACAAAACCAGCCCACTGAAAGGTTTTGTCCGGAAAAGCTACGGGACGCGGCCTCGGCTCGCTACATCATCCTCAGAGCAACGCTATGCACAAATCCATTTCACACTTTCTCTATTAATGGGCCCTGCTGAGAAATGACGTTGGCACAGGTACAGAACCTGACTAATAATATCATCGCTCATTGCTACCGGTGTGGAGTCGTCTCGCACATATCCTGTCCAATCAGCTCTCTGCCATCTCTCATCACTGGTCAGATGCATCTCCTGGTCACTTCCTCTACAACTCACCATTAAGCATCGCCATGCTAACGACTAAGGTGCAATGGGCACATACAGTATCAGGGCACACATTTGGGAAAGGGTGGCATAATTCAGTGCAAGCCATTTGTTCCTTTCTTCCCCCATTCAGGGTCATCAGATATATTGACATGGTGACGGTACAGTAGCCATGCTGCCACCGTTGTTGGCCCTGGTCCTGCTGTTGCTTAATGAACTCTCTGAGGGCAGTTGGGATGAAGCCCGGCTGCTTTTTCAGCTCCAGCCATTAGCGGAGACGACAGGCGAGCCAGCCATGGATGTGTTGGAAAGAAGAAAATGATGATGTCACGCTGGGCAATGACATATGAGCGGGTCCACGTCAGTATCACCAGATGGGCTGTGAAAGCATGTGACATATCCGCTGTCAGGAGCTCAATTGGGGATGACCTTTCCTCCTGACTGGTTCATGGATGGATGTGGCTCCTAGCAGGACTAATCGCAGGCATAGGACTGTGTGGTGGGTAGCCCTCTCACCCCTCAGCACAGACATAGAGAGGGAGACTGAGGAACTATTTTAGTGAAGAAAGAGAGAGAGAGAGAAAGAGATATAGAAAGAGAAGAGAAAGAGAGAGATATAAAGAGAGAGAGAGAGAGAGAGAGAGAGAGAGAGAGAGAGAAGGGAGAGGCCGAGCCACATCAGAACACGCAGCTATATGCCGGAGCGTGGCTCGTTGGTGCTAAACAAAGCAGAACATGGCCACCGCTGAGTAACACCTGGACGTGTGGACTTGCCTGACTCCAGGTCGGACCGGGTTGGGCACTGGGAAAGCCCGTGGGGAGCTGGAATATGGGCAGCAGGGGCGGGCGGGTTGGCAGCCGTTTAGCGAGCGCCAGCACTGCGGTCGATAAGCCCGGGCTCTTCCCCATGGCTACATGCTGTCTGGTGGTGAGAGGCAGGGCTGTGGGCTAGTGCTCTGCTTTGTCCAGTCAGTCAATCCCTGGCCCAGCTTCATCCCTGCCCATTGCCAACAGCGGGCAATAAATACACTGCGTTCACCTTGCTCGCCCCCTTTATGGTGCTCAGCCAATCAGGTCTCTGAACAGGTTCATGTCGCAGTGCAGCCTGAGGCTGGAGGGAGCACGCTCCGACCTGCAGCCAACCGCTACAGGAAACGGTTAGCCAAGGAACAGGAGTGATGTCCTCACCATGGTAACAAGGGGGAAGATTACAAAATGGCAGTCAGCTTAATAGAACTGGCGGTTCATATTCAATGATTTTAATAAGCGTAAGGTCATCACTGGGTTTAAAACCAAGAACAAAGAGTGCTTTCATGCAAATTGATTAGTATAGCCAAGAGCCTACCTTGAGGTTCCTGGGTGAAAAATAGAAGAAAGTGTAAAAGCATGTAACACACATGATAGAAGAGTGAATCATCTGGTAACCTTGCTCTGACAAGACAGATCTGCAAAATCAAATCAAGCAACTTTAAATGAATGAGAAATGGCGCCCTGAGGTCTTCATTGGATATGTGCTGGCTTCATCCTGCTGTCATTGATGGATAGCTCGAAAATAAGAGAAGCAACATATTCCATCATCTCCACATTCAGGTTTCACTATCACAACGTATCGATTGATAAGTGATGGGTTTTCAAAAATGTACGCTGGTCTTATACATTTCCTGCAACCGATTTGTGCTGAACCATGAACGCCTCCCCCGAGCTGATGGTAACCAGCTCGTTCAAAGCAGATCTTCTCTAATCCTCGAGCATGCAGTCTCTGACCTTGACCGTGAGGTTTCCAAAGGAAAGGAGATTCTCTCTAAAGAAGTGTTAGCGGGAAAAATACAGAAAGAAAAAAAAAGTCTTATTATAAATTGTCAGAGTGAGTGTTTGAGCACGGAGCAGTTGAAAGGCCAAAGTGGGCAGAGCGCAGGAACTCTCTGTGTGGTTTTTGTATCCTGGAGACAACAGACGAGGCGATCGCTGAACTCTGGCAGCGTCGTGACCCCAGCCCTCCACAGGTACTGGCGATGTCAAAGCCTCGCCAGTTAACTAAACTCCACAGCTACAGTGACTCCGACAACTAGACAAGACAAGGACAGTGCTAACAATTTGAAAAGCATGTATGGAAGCGGTTCCTAATTCATAAAAGTGGTCTATCGTTCTGTGGTAAATATTCCAAATGAAAGTAGTTGACTTGATAAAACCAGAGTTACTTGCCACCATGTTCATTTGATTTTCATTTCATGAGCTTGGCCTTGTTCCGCATGCTATTTCTGTGAGCAGGCAACACTAAGCATGTTACACAAAGCACGACTATCTGGACGGGTACGAAGTCACTCAAGAAAATAAGTCCGATCCCACAGCCCGGGGCTCTGTGAGCATGTGCTGGAGAATGTTCAAGGCAGGCCTGATCGCAGAGCGCGCAAGCAGAGATCCAGCTAAAGAGGGCTGTGTGGATGTGAGACCCCCAGCAGGCCTCTTCATGGGATTAGGAAGCGTGGAAGGTAGCAAACAGCTGCTGCTTTAGCTCCAGTTCTCTCCACCACGACTAGTGCACTTACTGAGACGTGGAAGGGGGCTGATTAAAGGGAGACTGCGACAAGATGTCGACTGAACGTGACGTGGGACAAGAGAGGAAGAGGCGCGGTTCATGACTGAGCAGCTCTATATGCCAGCTCTATATGCCCCAAAACGTTAGGATAAAATGAACGACGATGTGTGATGTAGCTTCAATAAAATTGTATATTTGTTTTATCAGATACAACTCAAATTGGTTCCGTTCTTCTGAAAATGGTGTGGCCATTTCCACAATATTCATCAAATGCAATGTCTTTGTGAATTCGGCCCCTCTAAAGGCTTGCTCTGAAGAAGTCCACCCTGGTTTTAGCCGTCACAGTGAATTTTGAACAGTAAGAATCGTTCCAAATGGATGGTATTTGCCAGCGGAGATGAAGAATCCTCCTCGAGTACAGTCTGTGATCTGCTTTTAGATCTCCTCAGAGGCTTCCTGCATTAGCTCCCCCTGCTATTATCACGGGTCATTTGCTCCAAAGCACAGGGGATGACATTATCTGTATCAAGTCTCATTGTATTATTCCACAGAGGACTGGGAGATACGCTGCCTAGTCCGGTAGTCGCGCAGCAGGGAAACTGGTTAGGAAGACGAGATGCAAACATGGGAGTCTGCAAACATTTCCTTTAACATGGAAAACATGATGAAGGGAAAAAATGTAATAAAAAAAAATATATATATATATATATTAAAGAGAGCAGACGGCTGCATGCATTTGGAGGCGAAAGAACCAGCATCAGCCAGCGATAAGAATCTCCCCCCCACCCTTTCGTTTCACCTTGAAGGCATATGACCACGGTCCAAAGTGACTGTGGGGATAAAAGACAGCCTAATCAACACATCCCAGGGAAGTAATGATAATGGTCTATGAATAAATATTTTCCCAGATGATTAAATGGAGAGAGCTGGTGGTGGGTGGATGGGGACAGGGAGAGTGGTGCTACGCCAAGGATGGGCGGGTGTGTTGAGGATGGAGGGAGGGTAAAGGAGAGGGGGTAGATGAAACAGGAGGATAAGGCTGCAGCTGTCTGAGGCGTGTCATGTCCTGGAAGGAGCTGAGGCAGGGGAGCCAAGGAGGGAGGAGGGAGGCAGGGAGGGATGGAGGCAGGGAGGCATGGAGGGAGCGAGGGAGGTGGAGGAGGAAAAGGGAGAGTAAAGGCCTGCATGACCAGATGAAGGCCGGATGTTTCCATCCTCCCCCGCTCTCTAATGTTCCAAGGCCAACACAAAGAAGTCTGCTCCAAACTAAAGGGAGTATTCAAAGACTAATAATCTGAGGGTAGAAGCTCAAACCAGCTCCTCCTGCTCAGCACAATGGTGCTAATGTCTGAAATAGCACTCATCAAAAGGTACACTGCACACACTGCAGCATGCATATGAATGTTTTTCTATAAGCACTATAAGAAAATAGTTACTATCTGTGAAATATATATATATATATATATGATGATGTATATGTGGTTGCAGGTCGGTAGGTATGTAAACAAACTACATCTGCTAAAGGAGTCTTTGACTGATCAAGCGAGTACAAAGTGGGTGTACAGTAATTTAGTTTTGAGTCAGCCCTAGCAGTCTGGCAAATTGGGCTGTTTCTTTCATGTGTGAATTGCCTACAAATCAGTTTCGGTGACGTTTTTATTTCATTCATTTATATTTATCTTTCTTTTTTGGGGTGCTCAAAGATCAACGTATCCAGAAGTGAGCCTGAATATAAAAGGGATATTTAGCTGAGGAAATACAGCACACCTGTAATGAATGACTGGAACGTCATTCTTAATAATGTGTGATAGAACTTATAGGCCTATAAAAAAACTCCTAAAGGAGATGACTTTCTCCCCAACTACAATAAAGGTAGAGATTCATGGACGTGTATGTGGACCATTCCAGTGAACCAGCCATCTGGAGGCCTGCAGGAGGGAGAGAGAGTCTCAGGCGTATTAGTCTACGCACACATGTTGACAAGATGTTGGCCAACATGAGATTTCTTACTTCATCTTCCCATTACCGAGAACTATAGTGATGACTGTTTCCTAATAAGTGAGCTCATATTGAACTGGCTGGTAGAATGATGGTGGTTGAATCCAGTCTAGCAACATACACTCGGAACTAGATCAATATTTTATGTCTAACAGTAGATCAGATTTATAGAGTCATAAAATGTCTCTATCTCAATCTGTTAGCATGTTGTGCAATATTATGATAAGAAACTGCCCGATGCATACCCTTCCACAAACACAATGTTCATATTCATAATTTGATGAAAGTTTGAAAAGACAAATGTCACCAGTGTGCAGAGCCAACGTGTCCTAGCCTGCTGTCATACTGCAGGGGTCTAGCCACCCTGCTGTCACCCAGCCAGATGGACAAACTGGGCCTGGGAGAGGTGAGGGAACGGCACACTAACTGTGTCACCCTGGGTCACTGGAGCTCCAGGGACCCGCTATGTCCATCACTCACAGGCCGTTCCACAGACAACACGTCCCATGTCCAGACACGGCAGGCCTGGTGAGACTCGCAGGAGAAGCACGAGGTCGCAGCCGCCCGCTGCTCCCGGGATCACTCTGTGGCTTCATCTCGCGCTGGCAGGGGTTAGAAAGCTGGTCTGAGATCAGTCCATCCGCCGGCAGCCTTACAGCCCGCAGCACCGAGGATGAACATGAAATCCCAGATATGGTGAGAGAAGAAGCGGATACCGTCTGGCCACCCAGGCTGGCCTGTGATCACAACTCCTCCCTCCCTCCACCCCTGAAGATGATGGAGTACAGACAGTTCACCGCGACCCGCTCCGCTCTCCCACCTCAACGTCATCTTGCGTGTCTCTTCTCACACACACACACACACACACACGTCACACACACACATATTTCACCCAGCGTTAGTCATGGACAGACCCGAGCCGTTAATATTGACAATCGCAGGCCGCGGTGTTACGCTGCATTTCAATCAGTGGCACGCTCAACGTTGAAAACCCAAACGAGTCGGGACGCACAGATCCTGACTGTAGGCCTGGCCCCGTAATGTGTCACAGCATTCAGCTGCTCCCCGGGTTCACACCGCTGACACTGATAGCAGTAGGCAGATGGTGGATTTGGTAATCGTCTTTCTAAATATGGTCGTACAGATGGATCGTCGTGAGATAAGCAGGAGTCTGGGCAGACACGTTTCAAGGCCTACACTGAGATGTCAAGATGCTATCTGCAGGACCACTGGCTGCGTGTTCCCTTACCATATCAAGGTGATAAGGGCGGGGTTCAAGTCTGTGTTGATACAGATGATTATCACTAGCAGCCCTGCTGGCATAACTCATCAGATTGACGTGCCGTGGGAAAAGCAGGATGGTGTTTATGTTTTTTTTTAAATGTAAAGCTAAACCTTGTGTGACAATATGATTAGAATGTTCCCCTACGTTCAAAAAGTCCTCACACACACAGGAACAAACAGGCCTCCAAGATGACCACGCGGGTGAGTGGAAACAAGCGGCCAATGAGAACTCACCACGTGGTGGCCAGCAGGCTCAATTTAGCGTGATGGATACTCATGAGAACAACTCAGCAGCAGAGACAACAGACGAGGAGACGGGTGGCGCACGTTCTAGTCATGCGATCTGGCCGGTGACAATACGGAGATACTGAAAGTCTCTTCAGCTATCGTACCTCATGTTCAGTCACGTGCCTTTTCACCAGCCGTGTATATCCCTAGAATCATGATCAATGCAATGGCACCACAACTGCATAGGATGTTTTATGAAAGAAAAATAATGGGCTTTGATGCACACGTATATACTTTGACATATAAAAACACCTCAGCTCCGTCAGTGCAGATCAGGTCCTTTAGTATTTTCTATTGTTCTTCAAGAGACAATGATCCCCCCATGATGAACTGTGCACTGCTGCAGTATCTGATGAAGACAGAATATTCTATTCACTTGTCATGAAATAGGCCAACGGCTTGTGTGAGTTCTGAGCCTGACAAAACGCCTCGCCTAGCCCGGTGCCTCCAGAAGCCTAATTGGCTGTGGCTGTGTGTGTGGCTGTGTGTGTATGTGAGCAAATGTGTGTGTTTCTCGTGTCTCTTGTCTCTTGTCTGGAGACAGGCAGGGTTGCACATACACCCGTCTGAGAGCAAACCCCGGAAGTGAGCAGAAAATAGCTAATATAAAAGGAGTAAACTACTTTGAAAAAAACCTACTAAAGAATGGCAGGAACGAGACGAAAAAAACAAAAAAGGTGAAGGGATTGGTGTCCCTCGCTTCTCCTGTCTGCCTCGCCACCACAAGAGCAAACTGGCTGCTGCTGGAGCGCTCCTAATGGAATGATTGACAGTCCCTTACAGAGCACTTTCCCTGGCAGTGGGACCCGGGGCCAATGGGAAAACAAGGCTCCCGCTGGCTCCTGGATCTCCTGCTGCTCTCCTATACCTGCAGCCAGGCCCTGGAGGCGTCGTGTCCGGGAGAGTGCACTCACAGGCAGGGCGGAGGCTGCTCTGGGTCGGGCTGGCAGCATGGGGCCTGGGATGTGGATGTCAGGAAAAGAGCGGTCCTGCAAAAGGAGCCGCTGGTTCTCTGGCAGCCCTGCCACCTTATCTCCTCTACTCACTGTTCAGTGGAGGCACCAGATAACTCTTTTGGGCTTGTAATCAGGGGAGCTAATGGGTCTAAATCATGTGGGTCTCTGCCTGCCCGCCTGTCCGTCTCTCTTTCTGCCTGGCCAGCACACTCGCCAGCCCCGCTCGGGCCAGCCCATGCGTCGGGATCAATTTGGAGGCGATGTAATTGCCTTGAAACCATTGTACCATCATTAGACCCGAGTCCGAAATGGCATTTGCAGGGGAATGAAAGGGCAGAGCTAACAGCTTCTCCATGGTCGCAAAGGTTACTTTTAATCACCGATGAGGAATCTCTCCAACTGCCCAGTCCCTAGGACAAGCCCCTCGTCTCTCCCCTCTCCGCTCCCCGCATCGGCAGAGCGCTCGCTGCTTACCACACAGGGGAGGGGCCCGGGAAGAAAAGATATCTCCGACACTGTTCATTAATTGGTGGTTTTGTTTGTTGAGGACAAGGAGCGATGCCCTTTGACCTTGCGTACCGTGATCCAGCGGTAGGCCCTAATGAGGGGGCTGGAGAATGGAGAACGGGGGTCTGTGGAGATGAACCAAACATGAGAGTGGCAGGGTCAGAGCGAGCAACGCTGCATCGTGACGCCTGAGAGGAACCCGCACGCCTCAACTCTGACATCTTTAACATCCCCACGCACGCATTGCCAAGTACAATACTGAAATATCCATGAAATGTGCGCGGTACTTTCAGAGAATGACGACGAATCAACAAAACACACGTCTCCCCATGGACCGACTACATCTCGCTGTGCAACGACTGCAAACCACAAAACCATGTTACTGACCTCAAGAAACCACATAACACTGCAAATATGTGTCCTTCCTAAGTGTAGTACAATACACAAGGAAACCTTGTTATCAAGGACTAAGATTGCAGAAGGTTAGCTCTAGACCGTGCTGTAGAACGTGAGGAGCTCCCGAACCGCAGGTTATCTCGAGCCTCAGAGCATTCACAAATGGAATTCCCATTCATGTTTTCGATGTGTGCATACTAACTAACATCTACCTACCCACACCCAGACAGGCGGCACCCATCAGCCAATCCTCACCTGCAGGCAGGCTGGCGTTGCAGGAGGGACAGGCCGTGGATAACCCTCTCTGACATCAGCGTCTACTGAAGACTAGGGGCTGTGTCTCAGGACACAACAGCGGCGGAGTGTGCAATGTCACACGAGCGGTCGGAATAGCAGAGAGATGTCGCACGCGCGCTCAAACGCATTCTCCCCAGGACTGAGGGATGAAGGCACGCGTCGATCTGCATTCAATTATTCCCACAGTTTAGGAACTGCCAGCGAGACGGCAGCATGTGGGGCTACCCCGGGACGATAACCCCGGGGGGGCTCGTCCTTCTCTCCCTCCTGGATACGGCTGCACTCTGCCTGTCAGCTGCTTAAGAGAAGCCCCGACTCTAATAGCAACAAAACCGAGGGGGAAGCACCACAACAGCAAATTGTTCATCGGAAAGCTTGAGTTCAGTATTTATCCTGTCAAAGCATGAGCTGAGCTGTGACACAGTGCCGTGGACAGGGCCTTTGCAGGTTGTTCAAGTTCCGGGCAGTGCTGTTAGCTTTGGCGGCGGATTCACAAGCTCGACGGCGATGCTTCAGTAAACGCAGTGTACGTTATTATGCACGGAGCTGACTTTTGGAAAGTGCAGTCGCGTGTGTCAATAGTTTAGTCGTCTCTTTTATCTGAATTATGTTATTCAGATACAGAAGAAAGCACATGAGCACTAAGCACAAAAGACAGAGATTATTGTTCACACACTCCACAACTTCCACCTCAAATCTGTTTCTTTATGTGACAGCAGGAAGACTGGCACACATCACACACACACACACACACACAGGCATGAACAATGCACTACGCACGCTCAAACTGAATCTAGGTCAAAGATGCATTAAAATTTCAACAAAGTCCTTGGGTATGCCATGGAGGTTCTACAAAGACGACTCAGATTGATGTGGAATACCCAGAGTATTCAGGTCCCTGCTGCACCCTGTGTGGCCGGCTACACCTCAAAGAGACTGTGGACGGTCAGGGAGGGACTCTTGACATATTTACACTTTTCCAAACGCATACACACACATACGCACACCAACCACAGGCCAATGTCAGAATAAAAGACACACAGGGGTATAGGAAGTATAGCTACTCTGGGGCGTAGGGGGGTCATAAGGAGCAGGGCAATAGAGAAGTCAGCAGTGGCGGAGACCCTAACCATCCTTTATGTCTCGTAAACACAGGAAGCACAAGGACAACCAACACTGACTCTCTCAAAGCTTTATATATAGAAAGTTCATTTTTGCAGCGTATCCGTTTTTCTTTCAGTTCTTCTTTCCTTCCTTCCCTTTTCTTTAAATGAACAATCTATAAATCGGAGGCATTTTTACTTCCCCCCCAAGCCTTCCTCTGGAGTGCTGTGTCTGGTGGATAGGAACACAAAAGTTGATGAAATGTCCTCCATGGGAAGGCTTCATTGATCAGTGTAGTGTGGCGTGGAGGTGTGTGTGGGGTGTGTGTGTACGCTGAGAAACTGAGGCTCACTCTGATTGGTAGGGGATTGATACAAGTGTCCAGATGCATCGCACGGCAGGGAATTTACACACACGCACACACACAAACGCGTGCACATTGGAATCGAGAATTCCTAGCGTGCATGTACACCTACAGACACACACACAAACAAACACACACAAACACACACACAGGCTGTATGTGACTGTCGTGCCAAACCTCCTTTCTCTCTGCAGCACCAGGCACGCTTCCTGTGAAGACAGATAGAGATCTCCTTCAAGGCTCAGTCCTTTTACCTGGCTGACTGTGAATAATATTGTCACTCCAACAAAACCCAGTGAAAAAGCTGTAAGATAGGGCAGAATAGAATGTGTTGCTCCTTCGTTTAAACTCGCTCACTCTCAATTCATCCTTCATCTTGTTTAGGTGTCCGCACAGGGGAGGGAACAAAGGTTGAACACTGAGGGGGAGGAAAGAGCCGGGATATACACCATCCACCTCGCTGTTGAGGGGTATCAATGTGCATGATAACGCGCGTAGGTGAATGTCACTGTTGATCAGTCAGCTAGCATTCACAGGAGGGGAAGGCAAGACGGTGAATGTGCTGTGCTTTTCACGGTCATGGAATCGCTGTCAATACATCCATACGTGCTTTCACAATAACACTACACAGCTGTTAAGTCAAAACATTCATGCATTGTGATCGACGGTGGTAATGATTTGTTTGGGGACTACTTCTAGAAAACAACCGAATGTATTGACATAGTGTAATCTCTATGGATAATGCAGTGACAATGAGATGAAAACAATAAAATCATAATCAATTTCAGCAGTCACACTTGCTTGACATTTGAAAAACGGAGTCAAATTGCAGGAGCCATTCTCACTGGTTGACTAATGGGGCCTTAATTAAAGGAGATGGTGCCGATGAAAGTTGAAGTAACCTCCCGTCTGTCTGCTGTGAAACAGGCACACACTTTACGCACGACTGACGCGCAAAGGCGCTTACGCACACACATAGACACAATTGTATGGAAGTGAGGCATTCCACAAGGGTGCCTCATGCCCTGAGGCAGAATCGGAGGCAGAGTCTGCCCGTGTGTTATCTGACTGGGCCTGCATGTATGTGCCTCGCACGTAGGAGCAGGGCTGGTGGAGCCCAATCTGTCTCTACAGGGCAAGCAGCCTTACCTGCTGATTGGACACACACACACACACACACACACACACACACAGTTATATAAAGAGTTACTCTGTCACATAGCCACACACGAGGACATATTAAAGGTATAGACACAAACATACACATACGCACACCCACACAGAGACAATATCCTCTCTGATATAGCCTTGATGGAAAACCACATCCTGCCAATATCGTCAGCTCACACAAAGCACTGGGCTCTGATACGGTTATAGAACCTTGTATAAAAACACATATTTCAACGCCTATGCCCTCAAAGACTAATTACAAAATGTAAAGAAGAGGAGGAGAGAAAACAGCTTCCTCTTTTTCATGCCTTCCCTCCCAGCCTCATTTATGAACCGGCCCCTCTGTTCTGCTCTCCTTCTTTACAGTAATTGGCTTTATCTGGTAATGAAGGTCAGGCACGCTCTGTTTTAACTAGAACTCTCCGTTTCAGGAGGAGAGGGGGGAGGGCACACACCAGATTCCTAATTATCACAGGAGAGTGAATCGCTAGTGACCTACACCACCCACCCACAAACACGAAAAAAAGAGATCACACCAGAAGCCCCTCCGCAGATCCAGACAGCCTCTATCCACAGTGCCACTGTGACACTGGAGCAGCCGTGTACGCCTTATCAACAGAAAGAGACATGCCCTGGCTTTTAATGGGTAAACGAGAGGGCCTGTTGGCAGGACATTAGATAGAGGACCTTGATGGGTACTTTGAGAGGTCTGATATGAATTCCAGGAGGTCTGTTCATGACTTTGTTGTGCTTATTAGTCATCTGAGCAGAAAACAGATTGTGATTTAATTGCAAGTCCCAGCAGAAGCATTCGGAACCATATTGTAAAATGATGAACGTCATCGGAGGGCAGCGTCCTATCAGCAGTTTACCAGCAAACCAGGTGAGGGGGGGCGGTTTTGAGGCCAAAATGTGTTTGCCGTCCAAAGTTCCACTTAGCTGCAAAGCGACATGCCGCCAAATGAGTGCTAGTAATTATAGGTCCTTGAAAAGAGTGAACAATTTAAAAAGTGCTTCAAAGAGTACTTTCAACCATCTCCACTTAAAGTGCTGCTAAGAAAGTGGGCCTTCATTAGCTTGCTTATTGTTGCTGCTCTGATGTTCACGGGACATTCGTGAACAGACAGAGCCTAATGGGAACGGCAGGCAACAGCCCTTCATATCCACACCCAAGTCTGAATATATAAGGTCAAACAGCAACAAGGAAGGGTAAAGGAGAATATATTCTAAACTCAATATTTGCTAATATTCTCACTGTATGTTTACCTCCGAGGATGCTGGGTAATTTCATGTGTGAAAGACCCATATTTACCTTGGCTGGTCATTGACTTCTCACAGGCGCTTGGGTTTTGAATAGAAGGAGGTAGAAGGATGAGGAGAGAAAGAGAGGGAGAGACAGAGAGAGATAGAAAGAGAGGGAGAGACACAGAGAGGGAGAGACAGAGACAGAGAGAGATAGAAAGAGAGGGAGAGACACAGAGAGAGAGAGGGAGAGACACAGAGAGAGAGAGAAAGAGAGAGCGAGAGAGAGAGAAGCAATTTTCTGGGGAGCGTGTGTTTGCTTCCCTGGCCAAGGAATGATGACAGTGTTCCAGCGTGCAGCTATCTCTTCCACCCTGAGCAGGGCAGGAGGCAGGAGGAGCAGCATTGCTGAAGGGATGACATATCCCGGGCATGCGGGCGAAAAGAACACAGAGACAACGAGTCGGAGGGACGTAGGGATGGAGGCCTGGTCGGAAATGAGCAGAGAGGAGGAGAGGAAAGAGACGGGAGGATGCTGATTTCTCCTCAGGCATTCTCTCTCTCTATCCCTCTGCCGGGCTATCATTAAGAGGCTTTAGGAGTCAGGCGGGAAAGGCCGATCAGCCAGATAGCTCTACCTTCCCCTGAAATAAAATACCAGCTCATGGAAAATTCATCAGGCACCTCGTCTCTTAAATTGCGAGTGCACACTATTTCACTGGAAACCTATTTCTGGGAGCAGGATGTTGTTTCACTGTGTACAGGTGAGGGGCCTGGAAAGGTGGCTTGTCAATTCCCTGCCTTCCTGTGTATATAGACAGTCCTGGAGATAAGATACAGGCAACGCTCAGGTAAATGACAGGGTGACATGAAGAGAGGCTGTATGGAGGAGGAGTGGGAGGAGGAGGGGGAGAAGGAGGAAGAGAAGGGGCAGCAGACCCAATATAAACCTGAGAAGACAAACGGGGGAAAGGCATGCTACACAGTAGGTGCAGATGAGAGCCTTCCAGAACGGTAAAGTAACTATTGGTTGGATGGTATCAAAAAATTGCACTGTACGACATGACAATTACAAATACCATGTATTAGTATTATCATTATTAATAATAATAATAATACTTGTATGTATTATTATTATTAATAATGATATTGATGTTGTTTATGTTTTTGATACTCACAATTAATAATTAATCAATTATTGAAATTCTCTTTTTTTTAAGGAAGAAAAAAATAATATATATATCTAATAATTGTTGTTTTTATTTTTTGTTTTTAACGTATTTGTTTTAATGCTATGTTCCGTTATGATTCCCCAGAGTTGTATTGCAACACTACAGGTAGTTTAACACTGTTCAGCTACTAAGTCAAGTACAGCCCCCTGCCCAGCCAATCAGTTAGTAATCCAACTGGTGGTTAGCTCCACTGTATCTCAGCAAACCAAACAGGACAAGGACTCAATACAGTTGACCTTAAGCAACCCTACTACTTGAGTCAGTATGACGCTCCTCAGGAAATGTGTATACTTTGGTTAGGTCACCCAAATGTGTGTCACAAATGAGAAGGTTGCTTGCATTTTTTAGCATTATGAAGGGAAAATCCTGTAAAGAAAACAGAATCTGAAATAGTACACAGTAATAATAAGTCGTGTCTCCTGACTCAGTAATGGATGACATTGTACTCCACTGCTGTTCACAGTCACATGATATTCACGCTGAGCAGAAATTCAAGACAACCCAGCTAAAAGGACGTTGCTGACCTCGGGTTCACCAACCGGCTTGTAAAAATGGAGTGTACGACGTACATAAAGGAGTTGCAGGCCCATCCGTTGCCAAACCCATTTAATCTTCTCCATGACATCCTACACTACAGCGAGCACCACAAACAGAGGCTCCTGGGAAAAGGTTCAACTAGTCCTGACAGAAACCATTATGGGGGGAAAGAGCAGATTGCCAGTGGCATTGAAATACACACACTCCTAAGGGGCCTCAAACGTGTAGAAATTAATACACTGGAAACTGTTCATCAAAAAAAAAGACTGCATTGATTCCCAGTCCAAACAGTTTGAGTGTCTAAATGAAACATGTGTGGCAGTCACTACACGTACATCTCCCAACATGAAAGCTACATATGGTGTTGGGTTGGGACGTGTATAAAGTTTACACACAAAAGCCAGGATGGAACTTGGCAGACAGCACTCCTGTATTCCTTTTTCAGAAGCCATAACATAACAACAAAAAAAGAAGGAAAATAAATCGCCTCGTAATTCAGTTTCCCTGTATCACAGTGCCCCCTACTGGTAGAGTGAACATGGATGAACCACCAATCCAATCATGAATCCTGATTAACAGGGAGAGAACTACGAGTCATTTGTGTCTTGAGACGGCAGGACTTGGTATTCTGTGTGGATGACATAGAAGATATGAAGAAAACAGCAGCATCGTCAGGCCAACAAGATCTATTACCAGACTGCTCACTTGAAAATAAAGTGAGATTCAGCAAATCCAGTGAATCATGCCAAGGTTCAATCCAATCAAGTTTCCTGAAGATTAGTAGTTATTTCTAGTCCTTCTCGTTCCATATCATGCACAGCATGAAGACGCTAACACAAAGACCAAAGGCAGAAAGAAAAAGCCGAAGAGAACAACATCCTCTTGGGAGAGCCAGACGATGAGGATGACTGTCTGTGTAAAGGTTTGTTTCCGAGAGAAAGACGCACCGTATTATGGAGAAGGCACATCATTGATATACCTCGGTGGCCATATTATCGAGTTAAGCGATATAACCAGAGAATGCCAAGCGATATCGTTTGAGCACACACCGGATGAGACTACTGAGCAAGAGCTCGCTGAGCATATCTACGACATTTACGACAACCACAACGGCATTAATCAAACATGACTCAACACACGGACATACTGCCATCCGTTTAGGTGAAAATATATGAAAACACAAATGTTAATAACAACGTTGAAATCAAATAAAGATATATGTGCCCATATATATGTATATATGGTGTCATACACGTGTGTGACACCATCGTGACCGCTATTAATACTTCACCAAAGAGGAAGCAGGTGGTCCCTATGAGGCCCTATCAAATGATGGAAGAGGAAGTCAGGAACTCCAGATGTGACGGTGGAGGCAGGAAGCAGGAAGTTGTCTCCTGTCGAGCACATCACTTCCAGGCTGAGGCCAGAAGGTCAAATGTCATGAACTGTTACTGATTCTGTATGTCTACGTGATTCTACCAGAGGGCTGGTGTGCATAGCCACAGTGGAGTGTGCTCAATCTTCCTCTGCCTTCACATACAGTATTGTGCATAAGTCTTGGGCACCCAAGATTTTGTACACAAATAATGTCTTATACTGTATTTATAATTTTATTATTATTATTTAATTTGTAATTAAGAACAACACAGGAATTGCGCAAGCAGTTTATTAATTAGTAGGCCGAAATCTTTGGTATCTCGTCGGTGAGGAGGCAGATGAGCTTCATTTGATGTTGCTGCATTTTTTCGAGGGCGGCGTTTAAGTGTATCAGATTTGAATTCAACATTTAATCAAATAAATACATTTTAAAAAGTGCAATTTTGCCAAACTTTTTGTTAAATTGTATAATTTCATTATTTATTAAAGCATTCCTTAACCTTTTAAAGTAGTATTGTGACTTTTGCACAGTACTGTACATGCTCATACAATTAGACAGGAAGTTGCACACGCACGAGCACACACACACACACACAAACAGTGATACTTAACTTGTTAAGACTCATTCTCTATCACTTTGTGACTTAAGTGTTGAAACACATTTCAACCATCAACTCAGATGAGATATCAAAAGAGGCAGTAAGGTCACAGTGGGTGAGAACACTAAACTATTCCAATTCAAACCAGCCCTGATTCTATAAAAACAAAAGCAAACCACCAATCTACCTCGGAACACTTCTCCCAAGCAACATAACTAGCACCACATTCTTGACAATGATATATCGTAGCAGTTCTACAGACTGGGCTCGCTTCCTTCCCTGGTGGTCCAACTCACCAACTCAGCATAACCATTATCCCTACTCTCCTGACCGCGAGCACTCATCCACTCCGGAGCCAAGCCGGTCCCTCTCCCATGCTGGGGGGCGGGGTGTGTGGTGGTGTGGGGGGATTGCTGACTAGGACTAATAAACCATGGCTGGGGAGTCTCTACCCTGGAACGGGGGGGGTATACTCAGTACTGGCAGTGTTTCAATCCCCCCCCCCTACCCCCTGGGAAGCCCCACCTGTCACTTCACCTGCCAGCTCCGATCTGGGGCTGCAACTCTAATGGCTGTTGAACAGTGCAACTGCAGGCTCCAAAACGATTCCCCTCTTTTTTTCTCTTCTTTTTATATATAATGTGCTAAATTCATTTGGCCACATGTGTTAGCCTCCCGTAACTACTCAGGCTGGGGGAGCGTGATATCCAGACGCGCTCACTCCAACATGCCGGGAACCAGCCAAACGCACACCGGAGTGTTTGACCACAAGCTTTCCTTAATTAGAATGGACAAAACAATGAGAATGGCACTGGCCAGCTGCCAGTAAGAGGGACATGTTTGTATAGCAGTAAGGAAGCTTGTCCAGGCTCATGCCGATGCCCCTAACACAAGTGCTCCCTCTACTGGCTGGGGTGTTAAGCATTTAAGGAAACATGCACACACATGTGCACACACACACACACACACACACACACACAGAGAGTATACACACACCCACACAACTACACACCCACACAACTACACACACACACAGCACAGACTATCACAGCATACCTTTGCTGGGTCTTCTTAGCAGCATGTACAGCTGTGAGGACCGTAATAACCGACACAGTAATGGCTTGTTCTGACACAGAAAGGCTCATTTGAAAATCACAGCCCTCCCCCTCTATCCAATATCTGCATAGGAGCGTGGGGATGTACGTACAAATCCTATCTGGAGAGAGGGCTTTTTATTTCCACACGCAGCAATAACTGTCTCCACCGGTGTAGTTATCACATCAAGCTCAATTCCACTTTGTATATCTCCCTTCAACTCCGATAACAAAGACATCCACACAATCTTCCCCATCTCTCTCTGTGTCTCCCTGTCTTTCTGCCTCTCTCTATCTCTCTCTCCAAACAAAGGCATGCTTCCCACATGAGTTTAGACAGCATGGCAGGCACAATGGGCACACTGTCTCTTCTTCTCGATTGCCTCCTACACCCCACAGCAACTATCCACACGCACACACACACACACACTTGTGGCGGCTCACACATCACGGGGCTGGCCAGAGCGGCAAACTGGCGTTGCCATGGGGACCGTCACCGCGTACAAGTCGAGACGTATCGGAGCAGCAGTGTGGCTTGTCGCCATGGCTGGGGGCTAGTGGCGCCGCGTGGCTGATCTCCACGCCTACGCCCCCACTAACACCAACACTGAGAAAGCCTGTTTACCTGAGCAGGTCACTGGGAAAGGTCAAGCCTTTAAAGGCTCAGAGGAGAAGAGAAAGAGAGGGATAGAGTGGGGGGAGACAGACGTAGAGAGAGCGGGAGAGAGAGATGGAGAGGAAACATAGAGAGAGGCAGGCAGAGCGATGGGGAGACACATAAAGGGAGAGAGAGACAGAGACGGAGAGTGTGTTTGTGTATCCTTTGAGGCTTAGCGAGTTAGACTGCAGTCACCGCACTCACCCTGACCTCTGTCTCCCAATACGGTCATACAGTTCATCCCTGAGGTGGAGGAAAATCACTGGGTCCCTCCCACCTCCCTCCCACCTCCCTCCCGACCCCTAACCAGCCACTGGAGAAGTGACTGTTTATACGGCTAGACTGTGTCTCCTACCGTGGCTGACTGCTAAGCACCATGGCCGCTCTAATTCCTTCCGTCATGTCCTCCAGCCCATGAGACCTTCCCTTCACACACACACACACACACACACATGGCACACCATCTCCCTTCGTATAACGGGACGGACATTTCCTGAAGATGTCCCACACATGTATGCCGTTTTCCTCGAGCTCCCGGAGAGCTTAGTCACTCGGATGCAGGGGATGTGATTGGGACCCCGTTAGCAGATCCCATGTCTGGTGTCTCTAACCAGGCATCCGGAAACACCCTGAGGAGAGCACACACATCCCGTCTGACAGTTGCCGTTCACATTCCTCACAATGCTGCTGTGGCTGCGTCTCCGCGGGCCCCTCGGCCCTCCTCCAATAATCTCCCCAGCATGTGTTTATCAGTGCTGGACCAGGCTGAGGCACGGAGGCGGTGGGGGACCAGGGAGGCTAGAGGAGGGGCGGAGGGGGGAGCAGGCAGGCTGCAGGCTGGCAGCCGGTGTGGGCTAGCCTAGCAGTCCGAGGGGGACGCCCGAGCGAGCGGAGGTGCTGGGAGTCTCGGAATCTTAACCGCACACGAATTGCGTGCGTGCGTACGCGCACATACACAAAACACACTCTCCAGGGCCACATTGTGTCTAATGCGTTCAACGTTAATCTCACCCTTTGGGGACATTTGCTGTTGTGTTAATTACACACCACCAGGAGCCCTCATTAGCACCCACACACACACACACACACGGGCAAGCATGCACACGCCAGTGACCGTACTCCAACGGCCATTGGCATGAGGAGAAAGGAAGGGAGCCGAGACGAAAGGCAGATAAATAAGGCGGGCCGGTGAAAGACAACAGTGACTAATGAAGCGTTCACCTATAGCAGGGTCGTTACAGCTCGCCGCTGCAGAGGGCTTAAGGTTAGCCACGGCCCGACTCTCACACCTTTAATGAACACACCCGACCTCCGACGGCCGAGGGGGGGGGTGACAGGGCCAGCAGATATGCCCCGCTTAGTCATCCGCTACGGAGCTCCAGCTCATCGCGCCCCGGCACGTCCCCGTGCCCACAGCAGCCGGCTGGTGCCAATACTGTAAGGCGAGTTGAAACCCGGCGCACAAACAATTAACCCTGGAGCATTAAAGCAGCCCTCTACGCAGCTGTCTGCCTGCTATCAGCTCTCATTACGGCTCGCAGCTATCCAGCACAGCCATTAGAACTGTGGGAGAGTTGGACGCGGGCATGGGAGAGGGTTTCAGACGCTCTTTAGCTTGCTTGCTTTCCCTCTGTCTACCTCCCCCTCCGTCTGTCCGTCTCTCCCTCCCTGGGTCTCTCCCTCGGTCTATGCATGCAGCCCAACAAACCTCGAAGCAGTTTTTGGGTGTACCACAGGGGAATGGAGGCTCCACTATCTAACACCCACCCACCCACCCATCCCCCCCACCCCACCCCCCCATCCCCTTCCCCTGCAAAACCCCATGTCAGGGGCAGAGTAATGGGCTTCCAGGTGACCACGATGCCCCCTGCCCCCGCCCCCACAACTCTCCTCCTCCTGCTCTTCCACACCACGGGAGCTTTAATTGCATCGCTGGGGAGCCGCGCCCGTCCACTCGTCAATTATGGATACGGGCGTAGAGGATGTGTAAAAGATGTATGGCGTTTCCCTGGGATAAATTGCTCCAGATCGATCGTATGGTTAGGAAAGCAGTGAGGGAATAGGCCCCACAGCTGCATTTGGATTCCTGATGGTTCGGCGCCCTTTGACAGACATGTATGTGTGTGTATGTGTGTGTATTCATTTTATACATAGTGTGTGTGCCTGTTAGTGTGTGTGTGTGTGTGTGTGTGGTTTAGTGTATGGCTGTAATTGACTCCCGTCATCCACAGGATGACTTCACCTGGATGATCCTTGCAGAGCAGGGTCAGAAAAAGACCAGGGTGATTATAGGGTTTGTACAAACGCCAACATATACTTTACGCTAAGTACACATAATGCTGAATGGCTGCCGCATGTATCCTACATTCCTTTGGTGTGTACTTTCTGCCCATTTCCCTGGCCCTTACATTGAAAGCCTGGCTAGGAGAACATTAAGAACATGTTCCAGTGCATGCACTCTACAGCAAGATGACTGTGAACATCACACTCCATCCCTACAATGAAGGGGTGGAGGAAAGAAATACGTTCTCCACAGAGGGTTATGACATGGATTTCCAGCGATGAGCGTGGCAAAGTGTGATTAAAATGAAATCAAAGTGTATCAGTCATTGGAGGTTAATTTGCCTGAACGTAAGAGGTGTGATGCTCATGCCTGGGATGCCTGTGGCCTCAGAAAGGTTAATAAGCTACTTCACCCCAGCCAGACATGGCGAGAAGGAAAGGTAGAGTGGAGGCCAGGAGAGTACAGCGGCTCAAATGCAAATCCCAGTCAGACTCGCGAAGCCGATGGAAAAGCCTTTGTTCTGGTCTCCTCCTCCTCCTTCTTCGCTGTAGGTTCGTGTCTAGTCTCCTACCCAGACCAACATTAACAGGTCTGTATACAGCGATCCACTCAGGGTGTTGGTTTTGTTAATGGTGAGGGACGGCGTGCTGGCTTGTCTGGAGGGACTGCAGAGACAGAGCCAAGGAGCTGGGGAGAGGTTTGGTGGTGGTGGTGGTGATGGGGGCTGGCGTTGGTGGTGACTGGGTGTGGAGCTTCACAGCAGGACCCAGGAGGGGGGGGGAGGGGGCTCCCAGTAGGGGCTTACGGACCTGTGTTTGTTTACTCACAGCTGGATTGGACCAAAGTCAAACAGCAGACCCAAACATCATTAAAATAATTGTGAGTGTTTATAGTAGAGACATGTTTGGGCTGCGGTGCATTCATCACTCCACAGCTTTAGGGGCTCCGCTGCTGCATCCACACTGGTGAACCGCCTGGGTTTAATAAAACATGTCCAGAAAGGGAGGGAGAAAGTAGAAGAAGAAAAAAAAAGAAAACAGCACAAAAAAAGAACAGAATGTATCTGAAACGATGCCGTTTTCAGAGTTACCTTTAGGGCTATGGTGCAATTGAAAAATGTATAAAACACACTCAACATACACGGTGCCATTACTTCAAATTGCATTTTAGATCAGATTCTCACCCTATATTTCCACCAATTTGCCCTCAAGCCTCTAGTTGTTGTGGACCACAAGAGCATGTAGAAAAACGTTCATTACAAGTGATGACTGAAACGATGAAATATATACATAGTTAAAAAAAAACGAGATATGAGCCGGACAGCCCAATGGGATCATTATGGAATTGGAGGCATGAGTTTGGGGCAAAGAAAAGCCCAGAGCCAAAGCAGCTCTTTTTCCTGGGTGTCCATCCATGCGCTCTCTCAACCGAAGGGGATTTCAGGAGCGATGGAAGAGGAGAGAACAGCCATGCAGACTGTGCAGAGTGTTTGACATGCGGAAAGGCACAGGAAGATGTGGAGGGGGGAAAGAGGAGAGTAAAACGGGGTAAGTAAGGATCAGGGCAATCAGTGGAGCGGCCTGTCTGGCCCCGAGGTAAGCGGTTCGAACAGGGGTGAGGAGAGCATGTCCATCCAGTAGCAAGCCTTCTCAAGTCTTCAGGGTGGTGAACCAGTCAGAAGCACTCTCTGTTCCTTACATACTGACCAAACTCCTAGTCTCACTCTCTGTTCTGTACGTACTGACCAAACTCCTAGCCTCACTCTCTGTTCTGTACGTACTGACCAAACTCCTAGCCTCACTCTGTTCTCTTATGTACCTCACTCACACTTCATCTTCAGCTGTCTAACCCTCTCAGGCACACACATTATTACACTTTCTCTTTGCCAAAGTCCATGTCCACCAAGGCCTTTGCCATGTTCCAAATTCAATTTATTTCTCCTCAATTGTTGCACAGTTGGCCTGGCAGCATGATGCTCTCTCCCCCTCTCCTCAGATGTCTTGGAGCACTGTCTCCAATAACGACAAGCATGACTTCTGCTCGGACATCTGCTCTCTCCTTCCCTGGATTATTCTCTCTCTCTCCACCTCTGCCTCTGCCTCTCATCCATGCAACCTCTAAAGCCATTTGCCATCTCATGGTTGGAGGAGTCAACATTGTTTATATTCAGAGAAGCAACATGGTGAAGGGAGAAGGAGGAGGAGGAAAAGGAGAGAGGAGCGTGGTGCTCTCTGATTGTTTACCCGGCCTGGCGGGCTCCAAGGCAGGCAAGCGGGGAGACACCATGTCCCTGCTGTCACCCCACCTCCTACCCACCCCCATGTCCCTCTCAACGCAGATTGGCTTCTCCACCCAAACCCCCTCTCCACACTCGCAGGCCCGAACCAATTCCACCCAAGAGCCTCAAAGACAAATTAAACATGATAACATGTCACAACTCTGGGCCTGGAGTGAGCAGGGGGATTGTAGTAGGGGAGCTGGCCTCTGTGCACCTTTTTGATTTGTATGGAAATTAGGAGAGTCCGGCTGCAGGTGGATCCAATGCACTTCCTTGACCAGGCAAAGTTTGCTATAAAGATAAAAGGGATAACATTTGCAATTACACATGATCATTTCCATAACAACATGGCTGGTGGAATTGGCGTTTCGATCTCATTTAAGTACAGATTATGTAATGAGCTGGCAGCTGGGATGAAAGGGCTTGGGTACACAGACTGTGTGGAGGGATCTAGTGTAGCAGAGAGAATGTGAGGGTGTCGCTTGACTAAAACAACAGCTATCTGCACCTGGAATTACTATGCAGCAGCTTTACTTACATATATTGTATTTATTATTTTACTTGACATAGTTATTCTCATTATGTTATACTTAAAAACACATCTTAGTTATTTTGATCTTGTTTAGCTTTTACTCTTCTTTAATTGGCGCTATGCTGTTAACTGGGGCCTTGTCTTAAGCATGTCATTATACCAGTAACACTGTCACTCTGAATATTTGATCAAGAAAGCACTGACTTTGAAACGAGACAAAGTGTCAGATATGGTGTCAGAAGGCTAAATGTCTTAGCTCCAGATGGGACTGAGTGAAGTGTGCCCTGCTTGGTAGGAAGACAGCAGAAGGCATGTCGTTCCCTGGTGACCTGCAATGATGAGAGGAGATACTTCCAATATCCAAGGTCAATGTTGACACTGTAAAGAAACACGGCACACTAAAGACGTCACATGTGGAGGCGTTTGGTTCAGGTTTGCATACACGTACATGATTTGCATACACGTACATGATGTTTCAAACCATATCCACAGAAAAGATCTCTTCAAAACCAACACGTACAGGAATTTGCCAAGATTCGAATTGATCAAAATACATTTCAAAATGTTTTCGACATTCAACGTCTTGAATAACTAATGTAGCAGGTGGAAAAGAACCAAATAAGAGAATACGGCAGAGTGTTCTGGCACAACCTCAGACTTTGATTACTCAAAGAAAAACATTGGACAAGAACAACCTTGCCAGAGGACAAGCCATGGAGGGCTGTACAGTTGTAACAGTGTGTGCTAGACTGCCAGAAAAGAGGGAAAAAGAAAGAGTCTGAGTGGGAGAGAGAACCCCAGAGAGACGTGGAGTCAGATAGAGAAGAGAGACATGGAGATACAGACAGAGAGAAAGGAAAAGACCAAGGGAGACAGACCAAAAAAGAGGGAGAGAGAGAGAGAGAGAGAGAGAGAGAGAGAGAGGAGAGAGAGAGAGAGAGAGAGCACAGAGCGCACAGAGGTTATTAAAGTTAGCTTTTGATGAATGTTACAAAGTGTACCTAAAGGCAAATAAAACTAGCAGGACACAGTTTAGGGAGTCTCAGACAGGCAGGTATTAAGGCAGACTAATATGTGGGGGCTTCCTGTTAAAGTGCACAGCGAAAGCCAGAATAGCTCTCATCTGAGTAGAGAAGATTAAAATCAGTGGGACACCGCAGGAAGCAATATGAAGTGGAAAATGGCGGGAAAAACAGCCGCCCTGACACTCCTTGTCTATCCAGGTCACCCCCTGCGGTACTGCTAATGTACAATAAACCAATTACATGTCATTAATATTTAAGGGCCTCATTTCCCCTCAAAACGTGATGTATTAAAACCCAAATAGGAGAAACCGTTGACCCAGAGACAGACACAGTAGGCAATCTGCCCCAAAACAGAGAGAAATTACCATCAGGTGCATTCTGTTTTATTGAGACAAATTGTGCCTGCGTGAGACAGCAATTATTCTGCCCCCCCTTCTGAAACACGTAGAGAGACACCATGTGATGCCTTTGTGGCTGTCTTATTCATATTAAAACTCAGATTTGATTATCTCCTCTGCAGTCGGATTGACATGATTATGGGCATCTCCAAACATGTTCAAACCAATTGAAGTGATGTTGATCTTGGGTTATCAACACATTGCTGGCAAAAGAATACAACTCTTCTTCCTTCCCAGACCGTTCTGGTGGTTTATCAACAAGGAGAGTGCCAAACACACACTTGTTATCTTGTTTGGGCGAGAATGCTGTTGTCTGCTCTCTGTGTGTGAGTGTGAGTGAGTGTGTGTGTGCGTGTGCGTACATGTTAGCAAGAGACTGGCCAGCCTTGACTCCAGATGGACACAGAGAGGTCCAAGGCTGAGTGCATGTGTGGAGCCAGGGAGAACGAGGGACACACACAACGACGACAGGATGTCGAGAGAGAGAAGAGAGAAGCGAGCGGAGAGGAACATGGAGGCCGAGGCAGCCTTGGCAGATGCTCCCCTCCATTTAATAAACAGCATCAGCAATAAACAGCCCTGTCCTCGGGGAAGAGGGGCACACGATGAAGCCCCCTGTTCCCAGTGTTTCAACACACAAGCTATCAGAAGCCCCCTTCATCATCCGACACCCTCCCAGTGTTCAACATGCAATGCTGGACGAAAAGCTCCACTGGCGGGGCCTGGTCTGAGGAAGCAAGACTCGACTCATTTGCCAAAAGCATTTATTACACTGTCTGTATCTGAGGAGGCAGTGTTCTAGAGGCAGAGTAAGGAGTTCTCGCAAAGGTCTACGGTTGTATCCCACATCGGTATTAGTCAACAAGGACCAGCCAAAAGTCCGTAGGTAGCTTGTGTGGGCGACCCTGTGGAGAAGTTCAGTCACCGACGTCAGACCCAAAAGCTGGCTTGAAGACCCCTGTTGAGGTGGGCAGAAGCCCCCTTTCTGGATGTCATCAGTTTCACATCAGGCGTTCAGGCGGTGTCATGTGTTGGCCGAGACCACAGCACGACAGCAGAGGCCACGCGTGAGTGCTTTTGATCAGGCCCGGGTCTGCCCCGGTGTTAACACAGTTATTAGGGGACTTATTAGGGAGGCCAGGGAGCAGGCTAAACCCCCCACTGATTCCATCATTACTGGATCCCAGAAAGGATCATTACTGCCCTGCTGTCGGGGCTTTGTAGCAGGGATTGAGGCTTGGCTGGTGGGCAGCCGCCAGGGTGCTGGCTGTGTGTGTGTGTGTGTGTGTGTGTGTGGAGGAGGGGGGGGGGCAGAGGGGTGGGGGTGGAATACCGCTGAGGGATTTGATCAAATCCTAGGTGATAAATGGAGGAAACCTACTCGGGTCAGACATCTCCAGGAGCCCAGGTTCTGGTCACTTTTTTCCCCTCTATAAGCTGGCCTTTATAGGTGATAACACAGACTCCCTTTGCAGCAGGGGGAATTGGGAGAGAGGGCTTAACTAAAGAGCATGTCTTTATAGTAGGACAGTGAAGCCATACAGTCTAGAAAAGGACATGATGACACACGAGCATGAATCCTGTGGGAAATGTGCAGATGAATAAACGTGTTCTATACATTCACAGTTACATGTCACACCTCTTCACCCGTTGTTAACGAAGGCTTTCCAACTACAATCAGTGAGGTCATCTCACACAAACTAGTCCACTGAAGTAATTCTACATGGGAAGTGACCTTTCTGTGGGTTTCCATAAGAAATATTAGTCCCTCGAATGGATTTACTTCAAAACAAGCCAGGATTGCTGTATCATTGACTGCAGAGGGGTTTTTAATAGCTCGTCTAAACTTAAATGAGTGGTTCAGACCAAAGGACCATGACCCCACTTTCTATGCTGGCTTGCCTGCAGGCGCGAGATGGAGCGCGTTCATTAGAGGCCTCGCTGTCATTAGCACAGGGGCATGCTGGGAGAGGAGCGGCCCATGACCCCACTGAGCTAGGTCGAGTGTAACCCCCGGCTCCTCCCTTAAGATACATCGCTGGACGTCCTTCCATGGCGTCTTCCGTCGGGTAGACGTTTGGTTCTGAGCTTCACCTGTGGAGGATAGAGAAGAGCCGTCCACTGGACTGGTCCTCACAGAGAGAGGAGGAATACCCATGGAGGAGAAGAGGGAGAGTTACCCCCCCCTTGTCTGGCCCTTACTGACGGCAGGTTAACTGCTGTGCATGTTTTTGTTGAATTTGTATTCAGTTCCACTTGTGTGTTAGCAGAAGAAGCACACTATGGAAAGAAGGCTGATATGTACAGAGGTGTATACATGTTGTTCTTCTTCATTACAGTAGCTACAACGCTATAATTTCACTGAACTTGACTTCCCTCGCTGGGGGTGTTAGGATAATATGCCGGAGTCAACATGTCCTTATTACAAGAAGTCATCGCTGCACTTTCCCGATTTAAGAGCGGGCTTCAGAGATCGAGAAAACCTATTAGAGGAGAAAGAGAGGGGAAGGGGGGGGATGGGGGTTGGCCAGCATCAATCTTATTTCAAACAGAACCGAAAAGCTCCAACCCGAAACTGAATTGCTTTTCAAATGCAGCGGGCCATGCTACGCGCTCAATCCACGAGTGCATCTGATTTGATCCCGGGAGCAGAAAGCAGGCAGAACCACTGATTGATACCGCGGAGTGAAAGGAGTCGAGGGTAAAGGAAAAGAGAGAAAGAAAGTGAGAGACGGCGAATGAGGGATCGAGTCGGAAAAGGCCAAACAGCCAGCTGTGGGGGGGGGGAACAAAACAACAATACAATGAAGCAGGCGGGCTGCCCGGCAGCAGCGATATAAATACAGCAGAACAAATAGAACCAGCACAAGGGGACACTTACATTTCCCCCAGCCCTGCAGTGATGTCTGACAGACTGAAGAAGAAGGAGAGGTTACTGGGGAGCAACTCAGAAGAAAAGGGGTTGGAGGACTTATCGAGCAGCCTCGTTGCCCTGCGTGGACCGGCTGGGATGGAGGGGCTCTCGGGGTGACTTGGACGGAGGAGCAGGGGACGGGGTGGAGGTCACCTGGCCGTGGCTCCGAGGACCCACTATTCTGCTGACACGGCTCTTTGAAAGGTCAAAGCAGCACTTCCGTTCCTCTATCTGGATGGACGGGGTCAATCTATATGGATGAGGAGGGCTGAGCATTCAATGAATACCTGCCCACTTCATTATTGTAGCTGCAGTTAGGAAGGGCTGTGCCAGTTTGGAAAAGTTAAGATGCACAAACCAATGCACCACAGTGACACAGTCTACTGTACTTCCAACAGTCCCTTCACTGATGTATTTAGCTGGGGTGCCGTGTGGATGTTGCTGTAACTGTGGCAAGGTAGATCTAATTGGAAATACAGTACGAATCTGATCATCTTGAGAGGCTGGAAGCTGAGCTTGAAATCCCTATTGATTATGTTGTCCCTTTCTTGTTAAAACCTATTAAAGGTCTGTGGCTTTTGAACCAGCAGGAGAGTTGGCAGTCGTACAATCCCAGTGGTTTCTGAGCTAAAGTTCTCTGAGTGATATGTGCGCTGATGAATTTGAAGGCTAGAAAAGTGCTGCTGGTTGTAGGTTTGTTTGTTTTTTTCCTCGGTTGTTGTTCTTTGACAATGCCAGTAACAAGCATAACTCCCAGGGAACAGTGAGTTAACAGGAGCCTTTTTGCACCATGTTGTGGGGGCAGCTCCAGAGGGAAGGCATTTACACCTGCTTGCCTCATCCTTCACGATACACCAGTCCCCAGACTCGTGCTTCACTTATAAATACCAGCCTTGAGATACAGGAACAGAAGGGAAGGGAAAGAAAAGTAAAACCAACTCGTTATGTGAAGGGCCAAAAACTGCGCTACATAAATGGAGGGACGATTTTCCAGGTAAAAGAAGTTGGTTTGTTCCAGCGATTTGTTTGGCAGTTTAGCTGTGAGGAGTTCTAGTGTGTTGTACCACTGCTAGACGGAGAGACCCTCACAAACTCATTCACCCACGCAGACATTATGTTTCTTAAGCCACCTCTGCAACTGCTGAGGAACCAGGATGAACCACTTGCTTAGGTGAAACACATGAAGAGCAGATTTTGTCGGTATTTGAAGCACCTGCCAACTTGAATTCAACTGCACTGGAAAGCTCTAAAATAACAGTCAGCATGAGAAGGTCCTTGACAAACGTTGCATATTTGAATAGAGTATCTTTACAGTGGGGATCAATTAGATATCACGTGTTTCAATGAGACTGTCTACTTATGTAGTATGTGCTATCCGAATTTGGTAGAATCTTAAAAGCCCAGGAAAGTGTGCTTGCTCCTTGCAACAACTAAAAAGCCAACAAAAATGTAAATACATAATTATAATAAAATTGTGGGGGTTTTTAAACATTAAACAGCATATTTTATCAATGAGAATCTACTGCTTCTACATTAGGGGGTATCTGATAGGAAACCATCCAAAAACTGTTGTGAGTGTGGCTGACTAGGATGCCAACAGAAGCACATGTAACAGAGGGTCTACTGTACTATGTGCTGTATAGAAGGCGGATAAAAGGCACCATTAGATGGAATATGCATGTAAACAGAATCCATCTCTCTTTCTCCCTCTCTGCATTTGTTCATCAGCCGATGCCAGCCTGATGGCTGTCCACACAGACAGGAAGGTTCACTTGCAAGTAATAACCACAAAGCCCAGGCACAGAAGAGTGGTGCATGACAGGGCTCTAGCTATGATCCACCCCCCCCCACCTCACCCTGAATACCCCCACCCATCTCCTCTACCCCCTCCCACCTCCCAATGAAGGACTTGGAGCAGGAGAGTCCACATGCTGTCAGAGAGCTAGCTAACAATGGCATCGTCATGGGAGGAATACATATTCCCCTCACACACACACACACACACACACACACACACACACAAACAAACAACTCTGAAAACAAACAGGCTTTGTGTAGCCTGTGTTATTCATCAGCGAGTGTGGCAGGCCGGATGTGGATCTGAGAAACAAACGGTCTGGGACAGGAGAGTCCCTGAGCTACATCCACAAGATACGCTTCTCCGAACGACCAGCCACTGGTCTGGAAAAGGCAGCAGTCAAGTCAAGCATGACTGTCCTCAGTATACATAAACACACACACAAACAAACAGAGGGACCTGCCAAAACCGTACTCAGTAGATACAGCACAATGAGTTAGGATGATTAATTACCAATTAACTGAGAAGGTTTCCACTGTGTCAGTAGGATGAAAGCACCTGTTTCATCCAGCATAGATGTGGCTGCATGCAACATGAGTTGTGTTCACCGTAGCAACAGGAAGGAGAAAAAAAGCTTACCTTTGGTCTTGGACGAGAAGCTGAGGGAGAGTTGGGCTAGGAGGTCAGGATGCTCAAACTTGTCCTCTTTTGCTTTGATCCAGAAGCAATTCTCTGCCATTTCCTGAGGCACTATCTGCAATGACACAGGAAAAGTTCCATTATCTGCACAATCAAACGCTGGCATTCCACATGCCCTGCCTGCCACTCAAGATAGCAGTTCCCAACCAAACCTCCCACTTCCCCCCCCCAAAAAAGAGAAAAAACCTAACATTTCAAGTGTATTTAAAAAAACAAATGGAGGCACAACAGTGTAACTATGCACTTATCACAGTTCGGTGCAACATTTGCATGAAAGGGGACAAGGTCCTGTGAGATTACAGAACAATAAGATGTAGATAGACCCTTGCTGAACCTGAGACTTGAAAAGCTCTCATCTCCTTCTCCACAGGAGAATTGGAACGCCTCTCGACACGACACACACCTAACCGCACGGCTTCGGCTGTTTACGCAGCGTCTAGCGCCCCGCGTTAAGTACCGTTACCCCAGCTGCTGTCTGCCAAAACATATGGAATAAGCACCTCCGTGCTGTTTGTGATGATAATTGCCTACTAATGTGCGTGGTGCTGTCCTTGGCCAGTCCATTATGGGATGTGTCGAGTGGCTCTGCGATGGCACTTGCCGTGGCACTCGTGTGCGGGCAGGACAAGCGGCTTGTTGCACCTCTGTCATTAGCCCTTTGACAACATGAGTAGCGGCAGTCCCCACCGAGACTGAGCGCCTGATCTAGAGAGAGAGAGACACTGAGCACCTGATCTAGAGAGAGAGACACTGAGCGCCTGATCTAGAGAGAGAGACACTGAGCGCCTGATCTAGAGAGAGAGACACTGAGCGCCTGATCTAGAGAGAGAGACACTGAGCGCCTGATCTAGAGAGAGAGACACTGAGCGCCTGATCTAGAGAGAGAGACACTGAGCGCCTGATCTAGAGAGAGAGACACTGAGCGCCTGATCTAGAGAGAGAGACACTGAGCGCCTGATCTAGAGAGAGAGACACTGAGCGCCTGATCTAGAGAGAGAGACACTGAGCGCATGATCTAGAGAGAGAGACACTGAGCGCCTGATCTAGAGAGAGAGACACTGAGCACCTGATCTAGAGAGAGAGACACTGAGCACCTGATCTAGAGAGAGAGACACGGAGCACCTGATCTAGAGAGAGAGACACTGAGCACCTGATCTAGAGAGAGAGACACTGAGCACCTGATCTAGAGAGAGAGACACTGAGCACCTGATCTAGAGAGAGAGACACTGAGCGCCTGATCTAGAGAGAGAGACACTGAGCGCCTGATCTAGAGAGAGAGACACTGAGCGCCTGATCTAGAGAGAGAGACACTGAGCGCCTGATCTAGAGAGAGAGACACTGAGCGCCTGATCTAGAGAGAGAGACACTGAGCGCCTGATCTAGAGAGAGAGACACTGAGCGCCTGATCTAGAGAGAGAGACACTGAGCGCCTGATCTAGAGAGAGAGACACTGAGCGCCTGATCTAGAGAGAGAGACACTGAGCACCTGATCTAGAGAGAGAGACACTGAGCACCTGATCTAGAGAGAGAGACACGGAGCACCTGATCTAGAGAGAGAGACACTGAGCACCTGATCTAGAGAGAGAGACACTGAGCGCCTGATCTAGAGAGAGAGACACTGAGCGCCTGATCTAGAGAGAGAGACACTGAGCACCTGATCTAGAGAGAGAGACACTGAGCACCTGATCTAGAGAGAGAGACACTGAGCACCTGATCTAGAGAGAGAGACACTGAGCACCTGATCTAGAGAGAGAGACACTGAGCACCTGATCTAGAGAGAGAGACACTGAGCACCTGATCTAGAGAGAGAGACACTGAGCACCTGATCTAGAGAGAGAGACACTGAGCACCTGATCTAGAGAGAGAGACACTGAGCACCTGATCTAGAGAGAGAGAAACTGAGCACCTGATCTAGAGAGAGACACGGTGCAGGGAGAGGGTTCCACTTGATAACAGGCGTTTGGTGTACAAGCCATGGAGCCAGACAAGCCAGGGGAGGGAGGGGGGCTCACTGGCAGAGTGCCCTAATGGTGGCCAAAGGGCCATTAATGGAGAATAGGGCCAATGAGAAGTAGACGTTGTGTACAGCAGAGGTTGTGGCCGCCTATTGTTGGGAGTGCAGCACCAGTGGGCTTCTCTTCTGCTACCAAGGCCCATTTAGAACAATTGAAAGTGGTCGATGCCAACCCCCATAGCCTGTACAATTTGAACGGCAGAACTGCAAAGGGCTCTGAAAGGCTAGTGAAATAGCTTACAAAAAGAAAAAAAATATTTAGGTTTGATTTTCCCTATGTACTTCACAGCCAGATGGGAACAATGTACACATCAATATAAAGGGTCCAAGTATGCATGCACTGTAGAGCCTGAGTAAGAAGAGAATAATTGGCAATGACTCTGACTCCAAAGGGTCCAAATCAAATACTCTGAGTGATTGCTTTGAAGTTTGACAGCCAAGACACAAAGACAAACTTATGTGAATACAAAGTTCAGGTCATAATAGAATGGCTGCCATTGTGAACACTGATGATGGCCTATTGAACTTTACAAAGAAATGCTAAACCGCAACATTAGAATGTCTGTGCACATTATTCCATGGAATTATCGGTTGCGAACGACTTCCCAGGTTCCGGGAACAAGGAAATGGTTTTGGACCCTGTCTCCTTCTCCCTTGTGCATCTCTGTCT
This sequence comes from Mallotus villosus, assembly GCA_903064625.1. Lineage (NCBI taxonomy): Eukaryota > Metazoa > Chordata > Actinopteri > Osmeriformes > Salangidae > Mallotus > Mallotus villosus. Next base: position 374,694 of record CAEFZP010003405.1, on the reverse strand, counting down.
CTATAAGAGTATTGTTGTGCTAATTTATATAATTATAGCAGCATCACCCTAAAAAGGATAATTATAATTCTGCATCGTTTGTAAATCCAAATTGACTGGTCTGTAGACAATTGCATTGTTCATCCCAAGTCTTGCAGTGGCAGAGAAAATAATAATAATAATGTTATCAAGTTCAGGGATCATCATCACCATAATACAGGGATGTACTTTGGCAGTGTGAATGTCTGAAAATTGTGCAAATGATCAAATCAATAGTACAAACAAATGGGAATTTCTAAACGTGTGTGAGAGAGAGAATATGAGATGTGCAGTACACTTTTGAATATTTACAACAACAACAAAACATGTGGGTGTAAAAAACATGCAACGGATGTAAACCACACGTGAGCACAACACGTGTTGTCCTGAATGGAGCCTGTCACTCAGCTTACCCATGACAACAGATATTGACAGTTACCCACAACGGCCCCGAGCCACACTTCCACCACACTCAGTGAACTATGTAACATGACAGCACGCTTAACACCACCCTGGGAGATCCTACCCTACAACCTCCACCCCTACTCGCAACACTAAGTCCAGCTTCAGACTGGACTGGCAGGTCCCCATGGTACAGTATAAGATGACTTTGACGACTGTCTGATTCAACATCCCACTAACCTTGGAAAGGTAGTCCAGTCTATGTGTGTTAAACTAATGTGGGGAGATCTCTTCCTTTTTCAGTGAAGTGTGTTTTAAGATGATTGTATTTTCACACATACCCCCCTTCAAATCAAGCCGGTTTCTCCCTGCTGTAGATGTGAGGTGGCTTGGTGTGGGCTGTGTGCAGCCTCACAGACTGTGTAATCATTTGCTCTCCCCTCTGAACATGTTGTTCCCCCGTGTAGCTGCGCTAACCATAGGAGAAATTGCATTACACCACCTCCAGGCAGCAATCTCCAATGTCAACGCTTGGAAATATGTTACATGTAAAAAATGTATAAGGTATAAATGGCTATGACTCCTGGCTGGATTCTAAGCGCTTTTTCACTTTTTATAAACACTTATTTTTCTTTCATCCAGCTGAGATGATAAATCTCCTTTGGGTGATTCTTAAAAATCAAGTCAAGCGTATTGACTTGTCCCCCAATTCAGTTCGCTCTTCCTCCTTGTCTCTCTCTCCCTCATTTCCCCTCTCCCTTCCCCTCCTTCTCCCTCTCCCTCTCACAAACACACATGCTGCTTCTGTTCCTCAAACATATTCACATAGCGGTACTGCATCATCAGCAAGATAACGCTCCCTTCCTCTATCTTCACAGGCACCCAATAAACATGTACACATTCATATGTGTTGTGGTGCTTCAGACGGGGTGGATGGTGATGGGGTCGTACAGTTGGATGTATTATTCACCTCCCGCATATATATATTTTTTTAAAGCCATAACACGGTGGTGCTGGCATCTCCATGCCTCCATCTGCTCCAAACAGAGAAGACAGATGACTCCAGTCTCACTTAATCGACACAAGAGACACAGATTGCTTTTCCTCAGGAGGCTATGAATGCCTTTGAGTGCTATCTAGTGCTATTTCATTTGCATGTCCCGGCACCAACGGCTGCCGAGGCAAGGTTAATGCACATGCATATTCCTTCCATTCAGCACAGAAGAGACGAGACGTGTCAGAGAGGGCTTGTGAATATAAACACGTTCTGCCAAACGACATGACACGCACGAAAGCAAACATATATATGTGTGTGCATGTGTCTATATATGCATACACACACATGTATATAGGGGGGTCAGATGGCTGAGTGGTCAGAAGGTGGCTGGTTCGATTCCCAGCCGCGCCAAACAACGTTGTGTCCTTGGGCAAGGCACTTCGCCTCGGGGAGAATGACCCTGTACTTACTGTACGTCGCTCTGGATAAGAGTGTCTGCTAAATGACTAAATATATTTTAATATATTTAATTGTGACTTTTTTTAGGGGGGGGGGTGCTGAATCTAAGTTAGTTAGTTATTTTGGTATTTGTCAATAATTTAAAAGAACCCTGAGAGTTCAAACATAAGCATATGCAAAGCACAAAAACATGAATGGCATTTGCAATTCTGAGAGGTCCTGAGGCGATGGAAATATGAACCATGGTAAAATAAAAACTCACATTAAGAAGAATGCCCTTCTGAAATCCTATTATAACTGTAGCATGTTACACAACCAAAACTCTTTCTCAAGTGACATTAGCTGGAAGTGGAAGTGCAAGGACAAATGATACTAGGTAAGTGCAATTGAACATAGTTTACAGCGGATCTTAATGATTAAGTGTGGGGGAGTGTGGACCCTTGGAGAATGCCAAACATGAATAGACATGGATTCACCATGGAGCTCAAAGTAGACCTTCAGGTCCCTTCAAAATGTTTCTTTTCACTATGGAAGAACTCAAATCTCAAAATCAAGCAGACAACCTTGGCATTATTCACAACGGCATTGAGACACATTCCGTAAGGATGTCATTTCAGCACAGAATGAGAACATTAAATAAAGTTGCCGTCCAACAGGTTGTTTCACCGTACCTTGGACCAGTTGACCCTCTTCATGACGGTCTCAGGCTTGTAGATCTTCTTGGGCTCCAGTCCGTAAGGCAGCTTGATGACAGGCATGGCAGGGGGCGGAAAGGCAAATCCTGGAGCCCCTCCGGGGGGCGGTGGGGGGGCCACAGCCTGGAGGAGGTGGGGGTCCACAGCCTGGAGGAGGAGGGGGAGGAGGCGGCATGCCGGCCATGCCTGGAGGAGGAGGTGGAGGAGGAGGAGGGGGGGGGACCTCCGCCAGGTGGAGGTGGTGGTGGGGGAGGAGGAGGAGGGGGTGGAGGGGCCGCACCCCCTGGTATGGGTGGTGGTGGTGGGGGCACTCCAGTCCCAGCTGCTGCTGGTCCGGCCGCAATCTGTTGACACGAGAGAGTGATGTCAGAGACGGTACGACACCCCTCCCCCCAAAATACCCGTCAGTCAAGATCAGGGTCTGGGGACCTGGGGCCCAATGCTTTTACCACCATTACAGGACTTTCACCCTCCAAGCTAGTGTAATGCATTTGGGATGCTGTGAGTGAATTTGTGTTCCTATGTCTATGTGTGTGTGTGTGTGTGTGTGTGTGTGTGTGTGTGTGTGTGTGTGTGTGTGTGTGTGTGTGTGTGTGTGTGTGTGTGTGTGTGTGTACCCATGTGTGTGTGTTCATTGGTAAGTGTGTGGACAGTTGATAAAAGCATGGCAAGGGACTGTTGTACCCCTCTTACAGCTCCAGTCACATTCCCTAACAGAAGTAGATGTTTGCTCTACTGCAAAGAGAACGGTGATGCCCCATCACATCTCAGAGGAGTTCTTTGTTCCAATGCTTCAGCTGGGAGTCTGGGTTATTTGGAGTCCTTGAGCTGAGGTCCCAGATATATTAAATGTAGTTAACATGTAGGGAGATACCTCATGCTCTCTACTACCAGTGTTCAGGAGAGTTTCATGACGTGTGGCTCTGGGTGTTAACATGAATTGCTTTCGGTACTGATAACTTCACTGTGTGTGTGCATACTGGTTTTTAAAAACTGAGTAAATGTCACCCCTTGCAAGATGTCCTTGCATGGAAAGCTAATCACATGGTTACATAAAGGACTTTACAGAAAAAAGACTCAACTTTGGACACCATATATCTATGTCAGCTCTGCTGAGGGACACCATCTGTAATAGAGTGTAGTGGGACTGGAAAAGCTCTGGTCACTGTCAATGATGTGGTCATCGGAGAACACAGGGGAGGGGACGTGTGCGACGGAAAAGCAGAGGGCAAAAGAAAGGCAAGGAAAACAGAATGTGTCTGTGTAACATGCGTTCATTCTGGAGAATCATTTCCATGACGAGAACATCATTTCTTTCCTATTTAGGGAAAAGTCACGCTGTTCAAACGTTTTACCGCGCGATGCCCGTGTATGATTCGGTACGCATTTCATTTAATCAGAGCCCGTAATAGGTGAGCCTGAACTGTTGGGAGTTGATTAACAGGAAAATTGCTTCTGCAATTTGCTAATAGATAAAGTGTGTGAAAGTGATACAGCCACCTGAACCAGTTTAGCTAATGAGAACCCTAATGGAATTCTAAAACTATACTAACACTTACCTCCAGCAATCTCGGCCAGAGCTATACATACATATGGGGCTGTATTCACAATCAAACGTATTACCTGTTTGTGTGTCATTGGCACAAAGGCGTAAACATAGGGGAGGTAGCAGGCAGCAGAGGTGGTCGACCATGGTTTTACAGAAAGATAGGAAATGTTGCCACAGCATGCAAAAGTCCAGATGAAAGATTCTGGCAAAGACAGGCTATTAAGCAGCAGACAGGAGTGAATTAAACCCATTACTGATAAGAGGCAGACCTGGACACATCTACCCTATCAAGGGGCTCGACAGCATAAACAGGTTTTTTTTATTTTGTTATAATCCTTGATAACAGTGGTGAAAGACCGTTAAGAGACAAAACATATGCAGATAGAAGAATTAGAGGTGCCATAGCATAGATAGGGTTTGACCTTTAGTTCAGATTAGGGGCCTTTATTCGGAAAGTTACCCAGCGCTTTTCCAATAACACTGACTGCGAGCAAGTTTCTCATTTCCGAAACCAATTCCCTTCCAAGTGGCCTTCCCCCTGCTCTCTTGATTACATGGGTAATATGTGACTGGTCTCATCTTTAAAGGCATTACAAAGTGTTTGATTACACAATGCCATCAGCAGATTGTTTATTAGGAAGGAAATTAAAAAGGTGTAGCGTGAGGAGCATTTGAGATCGGCAGCCCTGAGCCCCTCGACGAAAGCCCCCATCCACTGATTATACGTCTGTCAATCTCCGGCCCGTCGTGGCCCATTTTCTCTTTTAAGTTTAATACAAGAGAATGGCAGCAAATTAGCTGCTAAATTAGAGTGCCAGCGTTTCCGCATTCAAAGGACCCCACTCACAAGCTTCCTCTCTCTTACCCCCCCCCTCTCTCTGTCTCTCTCTTGCCTCTCTCTCTCTTTCGCTCCCTCTCGCCTATCTCTCTCTCCCTTACACTTTTTTGTTCTCTCATCGCGCTGGGCCCCGCAGTGTCTAAAGAATGCTAATCAGGCCTAGTATTAAGCGCCACCCCAGGGATCTGAGCAATCTGACACTCTTCACACCCTCGGTCCCCAGATCAAAACTCAAACTACCTTGCCCCCAGCCAGCAACCCAAGCTTCTGGCGTCACATAGCAACAGAGCTTTGTTTCTGGGGTTTCGGGTGTTGGCTGTTTCTTGTCGGGACTGGTTCACCTTTCCTCTCACGAGCATGTCTGAAGCTTGCAGTTGTTTTGGCTGGGCTTTCACTGTAACAGTTGTTTTGGCTGGGCTTTCACAGTAACAGTTGTTTTGGCTGGGCTTTCACAGTAACAGTGTTTTGGCTGGGCTTTCACAGTAACAGTCTAGGCTGGGATCACTGCTTGCTGGGGGTCATAGTGAGGTGAGTCGAGGTAGGCTGGTTGTCCTAATGACTTCTTGGCAGCGAGCCATCTCCCTAGCCTCATCTGGAGCAGTGATTAGCGAAGCAGAGTGGGCTGATATGAAATCTAAGTCCTCTCCTGTGATATTCACAGTGTTCAGGAATCAACAAGGGGGTCAGACTGGCTGGTAATTAACTAGGACTTTCATACAATTAAAGATTCCACCCATAATAGTACCGTTAATGAGCAATGGAGGTATTTCATTGGTGCCGATATTTTGATATGATGCTGGCAACTGATTAACCATTTCTGTTGAATACAACTTTCTGTCGATATTTGCAGATTTCCCGGGCAGTATCATTTCCAGGCATGCAGGCAGGGTGGAGAGGGACACACATATGCACAGGAGACACCCACCTTGGCCTCAGTTTCCCTGATGACTTTCTGAGCCTCTTTGAGCTTGTCTTTCTCACTAGTTAACTGGGCAGACAGCACAATAACACACACACAAAAACAAACACACACACACAAACACACACACAACAAACAGAGGAACAAGCACAGAAAGCAACAGACATGTACACACAGAGGTAAGTTAGGAAGACAAAGATAAAGAATACTAGTACATTGATTACAGAACAGCAAACACAGACACAAGTTAGAGCAAAAGAGTGTGCTACAGAAGGTATTAGTGTCAGAGATAAAGCAAGATATTAGCTTTAAGCACCATTGGGATATGCACATATTCACATAATATGTGTGACTGTATGTGTTAACATCATAACACAACCTGAACATTGTTGAAACATAATCCTTCTAAACTGTAAACAGTGTAATCTATGAACAATCACATCATTGTCCCCGGTGAGAGAATGACACAGTGGAAGATAGTTCTGTTCAAACACAAGCAACACTCTCAGCAGCCCTGTGGTTCTACATGGTGTTTCATGCCACAGCAATTCTCACTCTTACACAGTCTTTTTGATGGCCACCACTCTCTCTCTCTCTCTCTCTCTCTGGCCGGCAAAGCACTGGGTTTTATACGAGTAAATGTACTTTAATACAGCATATTATGTGCTTTGATATTTCCCTCTGTGTGACCTCGCAAAAAACAGAAAAAAGAAAAGCTTCAGAGGAGCGAGGGCATGGCTGGCTACATTGTCGGCAGCTGCTGTAACGTATTGATACAAAGTCATTCCTACAGAACCAGCGTTGCTGTGGACTGAGGAGAATTAAATATTTAACATGTATAATGGAAAGGAGATGGAAACTTCCATGGTGAAGACCAAAAAAAGAATTTCCATTTTGCGCCAGTTTCGAAAGTGGCCATAAAGTGCCATTTTGAAGGGAAAGGGGAAACTTTTGGTTTACGCTTCACCCTCTGGAGTGGATCTCTATATTCCAAACCTCGACCCGCAAGGCCCGACTCTTACCGGGACATGGCTGGGGCACGTTTATTACAAAACTTCAGACAGGTCAATTTGCAGGGCTGTGCATTAACTACATGTTCCAGCACGTGTTAGCACAGTGCTGCACGTTCATAACCTCTCAGAATGCCCCCGGCGAGCATGTTAACTGCGACTACATTTGTGCCGGTGAACTGCTTGGCTGTAACTCATGGCAATGGCAGTGAACACATGGCAGCAACGAGCGCATTGTGAGCGCAGCACTGTCATTACCTGTTCGGCTCCGCGCAGTAATGAGAGAGAGCAGCAGGCAGACCGGTAGTGAGAGAGAGCAAAAGAAAAAGAGAGAGAGAGAGTTAGAGAGAGAGAGAGAGAGAGAGAGAGACAGAGAGAGAGAGACAGAGAGAGAGATAAGAGAGAGAGAGAGAGAGAGAGATAGAGAGAGAGAGAGAGAGCAGCACAGAGCGAGATAGAGATCCCAGAGAGAGAGATAGAGAGATCGCTAGATGAGAGAGAGAGAAAGAGAGGTCTGCAATGCCTCTATCCAGACTCTGGGCTGTGCTGGGTCAGCTCCATGACCGCCAGGTTGTTAAAACCGATTAATGGGATGGCACACAGAGTGCTCTGAGGTAACAACGCAGTTTTACATTATTCATTTCAGCCTGAGCCAATTCTACGATTACCTCCCTCCACCTCCTCCTCCTCCTCCTCCCTCCTCCCTCCTCCCTCCTCCCTCCTCCTCCTCCAGCAGATATGGGTTAGCAAGGGTTAGGGGGCGGGTGGAACCGTTCCATTTGTTGCAATTTTATTGTGTCTTGTCGATGTTTACAGGGGAAACCTGTGCTCCATCAGATCAGGAGGATAATCAAACAGACACATCAAACGGCCTGCTTGTTATAATGCCAACGCCGCCTGAGACTGAGGCTCATTAAATGCATGGGTTCACTGACAAGGTGTGAAGCAGGGGCGAGGAGACTCCCATGCTTTTATATCTGGGAGAGGTTCTGTCGACAAGATGAGCAGTTTCCACTTCATTCATATTCAATAAAATTCCAGTTGCGGCGCGGGGAGCTTTGATGAACAAACTGAGTGTCTTCACATGGATTTAAAGGTTTGGTGCTTCGGAGGAAAATGGCTTTACGCAGGGCTGTGTCAGAGGTGGATTAGGTTACATAATGATACATTTTTGTCTGGTATCCGCCGCAGTTTCAAAACCCCTGTTTCAAAGGCTCCACTGTCAAATTGTTTTCGAGGCAAGTGGGAAAAACACAAATCAGAAGGAGCCCCTGTGAGAGGTGTTTAACTCCTGTACATTCTAAAGGATAGGATATAATTGAAAAATTGTTTTATTTGATACTTGCGCTACAGTTGTTACAGACAAATGCCATCTTTGACTATTTGAAATCCTAACTCGCTAAATGATCTGAATGGGCTACATGATAGTGAGTTAACAAGTGACAAAATATGATGTTGGACCTGAAGCCAAAATAGATCAAATTCACTCCAGGTTTGTGTTGCTGCTGGAGCCAATATGCAAGTCATTGAGAGAGCCACTTCCAGGAACAAGTGGAATAAAAGCTGTAATTGAGTGAGAATTCTTTCTAGTGTGCGTCGCAACGTGTGTTTAAACTCGGTTTTAGCCATGCCAAATTACCCACTGAGCTATGCCGATGCGCTCGCAGCCCCTATTGACGCTAGCTTCCTGTTAGCTCGCATTTCTCCATCGAGGCACATGTCTGTTGATGTGAAAAGCTCCAGCAGCAGCGGGTCTTTGAAGGAGCATTCAGAGGAGCACAGGATGAAGAGGTCCGCCTCTCAAGGGCTTTCCTGCACTATACTACCTGTTAATGCATCACAAACAGCCGGGCTTCAAAAGACCCAGGCCTGCTGGGTATGTGTGGGTGTATGTGTGCGTGTGTCGAGGGAGGGAGGGGAGGAGGGACGGCGTGTTTCATGGAGAGAAAGCTTTAAAAAAACACACACATATGCACACACGCGCACACACAATCCGCCGGGAGAAAGCGAGTAAGCAGACGACGCCTCGACGTGCTCACCGCAGCGAGGAGAGGAAGAGAAAGAGGCGGCTCGGAGAGACGGAACGTAGAAAAAGAGGGGATGATAGAGAGTGATGAGAGGGGAGGAGGTGGAGAGCCACCACGGCCACTGTGATGGCCTCATGAATATGTGCGTGCGGGCGGGCAGTCGTTGGGCGCTGAGCGAGTGATGAACGAGTTTGGCCGAGGGAGCAGGTAACGAGCGGTGACACGGCACTCAGGCAGATGAAGAGGGAGAGTAAGGACTGCACACAAATTAAGTGAAGTCTGGACGGGGAGAGAGGGCATAGGAGGGGGGAAGGGGGGGACTCGGCGTTGGCCAAGATGGGAGCCGAACCTTGCCGCTAATGCTTCCCTCCACATTCGATGTAGAACTGAAGAACAAAGGGTTGCCAGGGGCAGCCATGAACCTTAATGAAAGCAACTGCTCTTTGGGAACAGTCCAGAACACAAAGCTACATGTACTGGTAGACAAGGAGACAGAGAAATGGGGAAGAGAATGAACTAATGTACTGGCCGAATATTTGGTTTAGAAAGGATAATCTCTGGTATGGATTCTATAGCTACTCTCAGCATTGGTTTCTATTAAATCCAGTAAGCAGTGAAGCAAAATGCTCTTTTGTCCCTAGGCAGCACTAAAGTGTGTCAAATTGGGTTAAGGAGGAAATAGCAGTCATTTGCTGTGCCGTGGTTGAAGGGGTTTGCTCTGGTAAAAGATGGTGGTGTAAGGGCCAGAAGAGAAATGCAATCCATCTCTGTGATGATACAATTGCATAGAACGGGCTGCGATGGAGAAATTTACCAATATCAAATCCTACATCTTAAAAAGGAGATTGACCCTTTATTAAATCAAACGCTCTTGCATGGCTGAAAATACCCACTTAGAGCAATATTGCATCCGTGCTTGGGGTGGAAGAGTTTCAATTTGACCAAATTAACCAAAAGTACTCCTCCTAACAACCATATTAGCGCCAGCCATGATGGCTTTCAATAACAACTTGTAAAGTCCTCTTTCTAATGACGTGATCAATGTGGGGCTTTCAGCCTCAAGTTTGAAGAGAGAGAGAAAAAAATACATCCTATTGTTGAACCCTAATGCTTCTGTCCAAATCTATAATATTGAACAGAAAACAGTAAAACGCTAAAAGGTGTTTGAACAGATGGACGCCTTCCGTCATCTCGCGTGGGGTTTACCTGTGTCTGCAGGGTAAGAATCTGACCCTCCAACTCTTTGATTTTCTCCTCCTTCTTCTGAGCCTCGGCTTGGGCCTCCTGCCGTGCGCTGAACTCCTCATCGAACTGCAACACACACACACACAGTGGTCAGTGGTGGTGCGTCGCTAGACGACAGTCGACCACAGGGAACATCAACACCAGTGCGGCCCGTCTGAAACACCGCTGGCCGGGGTCTAATGATAGCTCGTGGAGCCCTACCCCGTGGTTCTCTGTCTGTGTTGTGGGTCTGGCTTTCATGTGTGGTGATAGGCCTAACCTTTGTGTAAATCCACCAGTGTCAGGACAATGTTTTCACTGCCGCAGCAGGAGGGAACCTGGCTTCCGCTCAGCGCACACCCAGAGCTCCTCAGATGTCCCCACACAGAGCCAGGGGTGCTGGGCCTGACGCGGGGGGGTGTCACACAGAGCTAGGGGTGCTGGGCCTGACGCGGGGGTGTCACACAGAGCTAGGGGTGCTGGGCCTGACGCGGGGGTGTTGCTACAGTCACAGGGGGCCTTAAAGTGGGCAGGGGTGCCTTTTCATCTGACACAGGTCTGTGAGTCACAGCAGACTAGGGTGGGGACGGCTGCAGCATCAAACCCATGTTGTACGGCTGTGGACATACAGCCATACAACATGGCTGCCATACAATCTGAAGGCAGATCGCCCTGCTTTTGGGTACCAGTGTCTCTCAGAGGCTGTGACGTGAACTAGGAACCGTACATCATTTATTTAGCATCAAGTACATCAACATTAAAAAGGTGCCGCTTGGTCATGACGGATTAGACAAAAGGGCGATGAACAGTGTCTGTACATATCTTAACTTGTGACCCTCCGCATCGTACAAACATCAAAGTGTACGTTGGCGCATCGATTCTTGTAATACAGATACAGATCATGTAGCTTCGCTGCCAGCTATTGACCGGGGCATGCAAATCAATAGCCTGTCTGGATGCTTCCGGAAAGAAAAACTTTTCTAACTAGGAGGGAGGGGAGCATACCAATAGGAGTAAGGGAATGATTCATTCCTCACCTTTTTGGAGAATTCAGCAGCCTTCTGCTCACTCTCATCCACCTTGGCTTTATCCACACACTGATCTGGAAGACACAACACCCGGAGGCATCCCTCACCATGAGCAACCATGAAGTGCACGTCAGCTGCCGTGTGCATGGTTAACGGCCTAGTTAACATCCCTGGTTTGAGTGGATGTGAATTTTCAACCACGGAAGGAATGATGTGAGAAGAAGGAAATGAGCAAAAGCAGAGGGGGAAAAGGCACCTGTCGTTCCTTTTTCTGTCTTGACATATCCCCTGGGAGACATGGATTCTGTTCGGCAGGTTGCCAATGTGAATTTAACAAAAACAAGTCCCTGAATCGTTGTTATTCAACTCATTAAAGCGGAGCAAAGTGAAAACATCTAACGCTGAATTTGTATCACTTCATGGATAGGCTTGGAAACTTTTAATGAGACTTTGTTGGCTCAGGGATGTTAGTGACACAATAGTGTAAAATCAAAAATTTAAAAACGATGAACAAAGTCCAGTTATGTTATTAATTATTCTAATATTAGAGCTAATGAATGACTGCATATCAAATTTAGAGCAAATAGACCTTGTTTCTGTATGATTCATGAGACGCAGCTAATCTAATGTCCTTACTGCATAAAAAAAACATTTTATGATGAGACATGATGTGCTACAGTCTTATCCCACAGAGAATGCATTATGTATGCATAATTAGACTACCTTATCTTATATGGCAAGCGACTGCAGGTGTTACTGAGAGGAATCTCAGGGGCTAACAGGAAGATAACGAGGGAGCGCAGGATATTACTATATCTTTCACAACGCGACCGATGTCCTCCCCACCCCTGTAGTTACCAGAAAAAATATGATTTAAAATGACAGAGAAATATGAATTGTATACTGTTGTATCACAGCTTTCGCTGTATTACTAAATAGTTGTCTATTTGTATTTAGTTTCCTAGCTGTGGTTAGGGAGTGGTATGGTGCCGGTCTTTCAGCAGTCGTGCTGTGGATGAGATCATGTCCGAATGTACGATGCAGTAATGGAGCTTACCGATGAGGTGGGTGAAGTCAACGTCCAATCTCTCCCTGTATCCAAAGTCGGGGTCCATGCCATTGCGATGGAGCACCACCTGAGACACACATTCTTCTATCACCTTGTAGTACTGCGGCCTGGGAAGTCAAGGGACACAGCACAATTAAAACCCTGCTAAGATATGAGCGGCACAAACTAGAAAGGTTTTCTACAAATTACCCCCGTGCCCAACCTAGAGGTCACAGAATGCCATCCCCGAAAGGTTGTTGAAAAGAAAGACACAATTAATTTGATCACTTGCTTTACCACGATCGTGAAATCGGGATATTAATCTCGCCGTCTGAAAGACTTTCCGTGACTCTGTCCATTTCAAGGTGACTCGCTGAGGCCGAGGCCACCGTGCCCCCTCGCCTAATTTGCAATCATCTTTGCCAATTAAGGGCAGCCATAAAGACTGGAAATGCAAATCTAATCAGTGTAATGTGTGTAATTAAAAGCACAATGGCGGGGGAAAACATGTCTCTTTGTAAGGAGTGTGACAGACATTGCGCGCCGTGTTTTCGTCACTCAGCGCATCTGAATGGGCCTGGGACTCCTGTTCCGCCACACAGGTTGCAGCCTGACCTTTTCCCGGTTATATTATCAACTTTAATTGCGAGTGACATTTAGCAAATACAATGTCAACTTAAGCTGAGCTCCGTAGTGGCAAATAATAATGTTCCAAGCATGACCTTGAATGGTGCCAGCAGATACGCAATTTTCCCCACTAGAAATGTCTCATCTTCGCTTCCTGTTCCCCCGAGCCAGCGGAGTCTGGAATTTAATGATGTGGGACCGATCCGAGGAAATGTCGCCTCAAAATCCGCACTTGAGGTAAAGGATAATTTGTCACTTGCTCCCGGTCAACGCTAGTTAAATCCTGGATTCGCCAAATGAATGTGAATCAGTACAGGTTAGAGTTACATGACGGTAGACGAGTTACCTGTAATTACCGTACTTTCAGACGGGTAAACTTATTAAAAGGAAGGAATACTCCTTTAGGGCAGGTCTGAATGTAGAAGGAGGGTTTTCTGGAAAGCTTGGGGGAAACGCGTAGATAACACTACTGCACAGCATCCTTCAGTAAGTGTGAGTGAGGCAGTGAGAGTGGGGCTGAATAAACAGTCCAATAAATCTACACATAGCTACTGACAATCCACGATAGGATGCTGCTCCAGGACGCTGCTCCAGGACGCTGCTTCTAATGCACCCCCGTATGTTGTTGTACATTCCCCTGCCCCAAAAAGAGAGAGCCCTATATTTAGAGCTCAGGCAATCTGTGGAAGTCAGATTTGATGTGCTCTAATTTATTCCTGGCCTCTCCCGCCAAACCAGAGCTTCTCAGTGCTGCTCTGTGTTTCGAGGCAGGACGCCTCAGAAGTCCAGGATCATAACAAGGCGGTATGCAGATAAGGAAATCAAAGGCTGTTTCAAATCCTGCTTCTCTACTGGCTTTGGACAGGGACAAGGGGCACGGGTATTGATGTGGTTAAAATAGATGAAACGCTGTAAGCAGGCTACATTGTGGTCTCAGACAGTTTTTCATTATTAAAAGAACGCGGTTAAAGTGTAAAGTGGCTATTTATGTGGAGTACAACTAGCTAACAGCCCTGCAACACAGGGAGGAGTCGAGCCTTCATATCTAATGACAGGGAATTAGTCATTGTAGCCTCTAATGGGGGCCAGCCATATCGTATCGTAAACAGAAAAACAAAAGCAAGGCATCCAGAGCCAAGACATGTCACCACAGATCTCCCTTTGAACACACTGTTTCCTAAAGCGCGGACGAGCCAATAGGAACGGAAATGTATTTCGTCGGCTGCCGTCGCCCACTCGAGGCGAGGGAGTGGGCTCGCGAGTCGCGACAGAGACCGCGGTCGCCCCGCGTGGCTTAGCGCCGTGGCAACGGGCTTATGACTGTCACCGATGTAGACCACATCATTATCTCCATAAGCCGCCCTATTTTCCCAGCATCCCCCAGCCCTCGCCATCGCCACCGAGCCTAGATAGCTGGGGAGGGAGGGAAGGAGTGACCCAGAACTGTCAGACCTCTCTAGAACAAGGGAGCACAGCGGGCAGAGCCCGGCTCCAGAAGCCAGCATTTGTCCCCAGCACCAGTCCCCTTCCTCCTCCTCCTCCTGCTGCTCCTCCTCCCTCACTCTGGCACCTTCCCTCCCTCCATGGTCCCAGCCCTCAGCCCTCCTAGCAGCCCCTGATCCAGCTCTGCTCCACATAGCGAGCCGTAATCCCCATATCGCCCCCCTCCAAAAGAGGAGATCTGCTCTATATTTACTGGGGTTTTCATGTGTTCCCATTAGTTATAGAATGCGCTTGCTCGCAGATTAATCATTCCCGAATAAAAACCTACCCTTGGGGAGGGGGGTGGGGGGGGTGTGGGGGCGGTGACGACGCACAACGGTTCTGAGCGGCGTTCCTCAAAGGCATCCCACCTCACCGATGTGACGGGCGTCTTGTTGTGTGGATCCAGAGTTTCACTGGGTTGAATCAGAGTAGCAGGCACGTGTTTCAACTTTAAAAAGGGCACACCTTTGATTCAAAGTCCTCCGTTCTGCAGGGATATTGACATGGGCATGTCTCATTTAGCCGCCCCTTTGATCACGGGGCCGTTTCACACACCTATGGACGGGCCGGCCTCCCAACGCTGATGTGGCCTGACAGGCTGACACGCCGACGCACGACACCCACACCTCCGCACGCCGCAGCTCCACAAAGATGGGATGGTCATCAAAGCCCAAAATGATCTTAAGGGCCAGGCTTTAATCTCAAATTATAGACATACCACTTCCCACCAACCCAATCCCATCTGGAACATAAAAAGATATTCCTCCTTCAAAGAGAGCGAGAAGGTTCCGATGCATTAAAGGGGGCCGCATATAGAATGTTGCACCAGACGCCCCGAGCCAAACAGCGGGATGTTGTGAAATGTGTTTGTGTGCCTGCTGGTGTCTGTGCCACGCTTGTATCAGCACACTCTGGAAATATGTATTTGAAAGCATATATTTAATAAGCCCATTCATATTTAATGAGCATGCAGTGATCTTTTGGGGGATGTCAGTGTTGGAGAGAGACCCCGGCGTCGGAGGAGGGCGGGCACAGAGACAGCCGCGCTGAGGTGGACTTTGCCGTACGACGGTTGGCTAATGTGTTTTCCATTTCTCACTTTCTCCAACACGGCGAAGAATGCATTATTCATTACTCCCAGCGAGCATCAACTTGTCTACGGTTAAGTTGTCTTCCTTCCTCCCTCCCTCCCTCCCATCCTCTCTCTTTCGTCTCTCCATTTTCTAAATATTTGATTCCTGCAAAAGGACTGACACAGCGGTGAATTGATCACTGTCATTCACGTTCAGAGGAACCCGATCCGCTCTGCTGAGATTGACATATTTACACTGTTTAGGCAGAGCACAGTGCGGGGCGGCACATTGAATAATAAAAAGTCATCATTTCAAATGATAAAATAACGTATCCGCATATATCATCTGCTCTGACAGAGAAGATCTGGGGTCGCCGTGGTTACAGTCAGAGAGATGCATTGAGGAAGGGTCCTGTCAATATTTCATGCTGAAAGGGCTCGTGACCTGCCCCTCCTCATCTGAACACCTAACATGCTAAGTGATAGTGGACATAAAAGCATGTATGGGGAAGATTGCAGGGTTTTGAGAATAGCTCCCACTAGGAAATCCTTTTTTATGTCTGTGAGGGTCATGCCACATTTCCAACCTTGAGGTCAAATGCATGTTCTGTTGTATGAGATGACTGAGAAGAAAGAATGTCCTTGAAGTTTTTTCTTTCTTTTTTTCCCTTTAAGTCAGTTGGGGTTAAAAGAGCGTTATTTTTATGCAACAGCACCTCGACTGTCACAGCCCGCCAAAATAAGCATTAGTATGAGGACTGGACCCCTTTTACACAAGCGTGGTTCAAACAGCCACAGGTACCTTCTTTTGAAAAACATTTCAGAATCTCTGGGCCTGCTTACCTGACATAGTAGTCGTTCCTGATGAGCAGCAGGTGTTGGAGGATTGACAGGAAGTAGGTCTCGGAGCCTGTGTCTTTCACCATGTTGGACAGGAGGTGGTAAACCTCATTCATATCAGTGCAGAAGAGGGTTAAGGCAGTAACATCTCATTGGGGTCATGTAAAATCAATAAACAGTACACACAAAACACACTGTAAAGAGAGGACAGCTTTATGGCTCTCGACATTGTATCGTTGTGCATCATGTTTTAAACACCTGAATCATTCCCTACATCTGCAGTGTTTGTTTTTCAATTGTTTCCTCCTCAATCACAAGCTTCCGACAGGCGTCATCGTGTGAAACAAACACTGCGTTGATGGTTCCTCTCATCGTTTGCCTTCAGGGACTTGCTGGATAGTAAACAGCTAACTTGAGGAGGACAATTGGCAAAAAAAGCTGAATCCCTCTGGTTTACCTGTCAATCTGCACCTTTAAAGGTGAAATAAATTAATCACATAAAAAGTCCATCACTTTGAATAGTTTAAGGGAAAATCGTGAAACTGAGATCCATCAACTGTGAAATATTGCTGAAATTCAGTCTGGAGATTGAACTTGGCTTGTCCATGGACAAGAAAAGAATATGTTCTTAAAGTTGCAAAAGGTATTGATTATGTGTCCAACAACTTCACTCCCCAAGGAAAGGGACTGATAGCTTTTCATGTCTAAAATAGATGTTGAATCAAATAGAAGTCATCGTCTTTCTTTCCCAGTTTTCATGTTTTTGCCTTTTTTCTTTGACGATTATGTCCGAGGCTTAGAGAAGGATTGCTGGCTAGTTGTTTTCTAAAACGATCCTAAGCTGTCACAGCTCTTACATGTATAGCAGTCAATTTCTCAGATATTGAAACTGCTGAAAAGTGTACTGTAGAAAAATATATATATATATTGAGATCAGAACTCTTTTAAAATCAAATTCATAATAGTACATAGTGGTGGACTGGATTCAACAAAATATCAAGCCAGAGACTTCAGTGTTTGTTTTTTATCCCCCCCAAAAAATAGGATTTAATCTAATAATCAAGAATGCCTTTGATATTTACTTAAGTCCCGCTGGCAACCCAAAACAGTGGACCCTAAAAACTGTGTTAAAGTCAGGAAAACAAATAGCTTGCAGGCCTCGTTTAGACTGTTTGCTTGAGAAAGGAGGGTCCTCCCATGGTTATTCATCATCAGAGCACACACCATCCAGCACACACATGCAGGAAACGAGCGACAGAGTAGGTGGTGGCACCACATCAAGCTGGGACAGATAAAAAATTGATTGCCGTCATAATACGCAGCTAGTCTGGGTTTTGACAACGTCTGCTGAAATATTTATGGCCTGACTATGGGAGGGACACTATCCAACCTCTGTCACATTCTCTGCAGCTAAGCTCATTCACGTTTCTCTGTGAATGGCCTGTAATGAACAAAAGGCAGTTTTTTTTGGTTCACGTTTAAAGCAGGCCTTTAAAAGGCCCCATTAACCTAAAGCCTTGACTGAGCTTTAGATTAGTGCTACCACAGTCCAATTTACCATATACCTTCCAAACATGACCACATACTTGCATAACATGCTTTTAGAACATGCTCCTTCTAACACCTATCCCCCCACCGCGCCCGTTATCCATGTCCACTGCCATCAAAGCTGATCAATCCTTTTTAACACTGTTTGACATTTTCCAATTAACTCTGACCAAGTCTGTAATTAAAACAATTCTCCCATATCAAATTCAGGAGGGTGCAGGAGGGAGTACAAGCTCCTCTGAAGTATCATTGTGTATCCCATGTATTAGCCTGGATGAGACCAATGAGAATTACCAAGGCAGAGAGATGCAATTATAGTCTTGCCACAACAGCATTGAAGGAGACATAAGTAGAAGCCACGACTGGGAAAGTGTCCAAGTAGCTACATTTATCAGTAAGCTACAGAAATGAAAACTCGATAGAACAATGCTAATCCAATGGGTCGCCATCCTTTCATCTTGTTTCTTTCTTTTCTATCCCTCTTTACCGGTTTATTGCTACCCATGTGGAGCTGTGGTCTATGAATAAACATGAGCTGCAGTGAGGTGAGGTGTAGAGCAGTCAGTGGTAGGGTCAATCAATCACAATTCCACAGGACATTAATATTCATGATTGGCCTGGAGTCACCTCTCCAGCACCCAAACCAGGACCGGACACACAGGAGACAAGGCTTGCTGTGTTAATATTCATAAGGCAGAGAGGGAAACAAACTGCATATGTAGGGACTGGGAAGCAGGAGTGTGTGTATGTGTGTGAGAGAGAGAGAGAGAGAGAGAGAGAGAGAGAGAGAGAGAGAGAGAGAGAGAGAGAGAGAGAGAGAGAGAGAGAGAGAGAGAGAGAGAGAGACAGAGACAGCGAGAGAGTGAGAGAGAGTGAGAGAGTGAGCGAGCGTGAGAGAGTGTGAGAGAGCGTGAGAGAGTGTGAGAGAGAGAGAGAGAGAGAGAGAGAGAGAGAGAGACAGAAGAGGGAGAGTGCGTCATTCAGTAGGCAGTGGGACTATGGGAGCTCGGGCATTCACAGCATGCACACCACTCACAGATCAATACCACATTGTCCTTGGAAACAAACATTGGGCCCTCTCATTTGTGAACCTGCTCAAGCACATCATTAATCCAGGTGCGCTATTCTTGTCCCCCCTCCTCCTTCTCTCGGAGCATCAACAGGAGCTGTCACTCAGCCAGCCAGTCACTACCTGATTTTCTAGTGCTGTGGGATTTGAGGAGACAAAGGTTGTTGGAGTGAACATCTGTAAAACAGTGTCAGGGCCTGCGACGTCCGCCCGCAATGTCAGCCTTCAACACGTGTCCTCGGCCAAGAGTTCTGAATTATTTAGCCACCTGGCCAAGGATACTGGAGCCGGGCTCCGACGCTGGGCTCGCATGAGGCTCACTGTGCAAACTACTCAAGTTTGCAGCTCGCTGGATGGTGATGATGAGGGGGGGGGAGGGCACTTTGGACTACCAACTCAAAGGGCTCCGAAAAACAAGTTGGAAAACAAATAACAATGCGAGGTGAGGAGAAGACTCGGCGTGTGATAAGCCCATGTGTCTTACATCAGCTAGGTGTGAGTTGAACTTGAAAGTTAAAGAACTGTGAGAAACTGTGAGTGTGGGAGGAGGAAGATGAGAGAGGAGGAAGAGGGCGAGGACAGGGTTGTTTACCTAGTTTACCAGGTAAGAAATAGGGCTGGAGATTGCACTATGGATCCTTAAATCCTTCTCTAATGAACCTGGCGTTGAAGGCTTTTGCTCGGCGCTCGGCAAAGCCCACACAATATACTCCATCTCCCGCAGCCATTCTCTGGGCCGCCAGCCGCGTGGGGGCGGACAAAAGGATATTCCATCTCGGCCCGGATGTCATCTAGGCGGTGGGACAGCTCAATGGAGTCCTCCTCCTTGTTCTCATTGAATACCTTCAGCTGAATGTCCAACTCCTCCGTCTCTTTCAACTCCTGGAATGCAAAGAGAGGTAAGAGATATGGGACGACAAAAGGGGACGGTCTAGAATACGGTATCCAATCATGACACTGGTTCCAGGTAGTTGCGTTGAAGAGCTCTGGGACATAGTGGTGTTTATTTGATAAAGAAAAGTCTAACCTAGTTTGTGCTGTTTGGAGTGACCTGGGCACATTCCTCCAACCTCACTAAAAGTCACCATGAAGCACCAGCTGACGTGAGCTACATTTGCGTACAGTACTGCACACTAGTTTGTGGGATAAACACAGCAACTGGTGCACAAAAGCTAGACCGCCCTCCCCCTCTCCTGACAGATTTCCCAGACTCCCCTACTCCTCCACACCTGCTCTGCCTCCACCAGGGGCTGTAATGGTGCACTTTACAACTTCACTATGAATCACTGCCATGGGAGTTTACAGACACCACCCAGCCCAAATGTAACCCAGTTTCTGCAGCTATCAATCAGAGTGATGCTCTCCAGGCTCGCCATCTGTCTTAGGCAACACCAGTTCAGAGCAGGGATCCGGGCCTCTATGGCAGACGGGAGGAAATGGCCGAATCTCACTCTCTCAAGGATTAGGGGTCACAGAAAGTAAACTTAGATTTTTATTTTATTCCCCCCCCACTCTCTGGAGCTGGTTTAATGTATTTTCCTTCATGGACGCAGGGCTGTTTTTACCTTCGAGCATTAACACCTAGTTTGAAGGCAGGTGTCTGTAGTTTAAGAAGGGGCCATACATGTGACATTCATAAACAACTAGACGGGAGCCCTGTCATATCGGGGGGCAGAGATGACGAGGATGAAACTAACGACAGCCATAATCAAGGAGAGGCGTCGGAGAGACTTATTAACACGTGGTGCGTCTTTCCCTCCACAAACGAGGCCGTGAGTGATGAGGGTCGGGCTCGTTTGCGTGAGCGCAGATCTGGCCCACTGATTGATAACCCCGCCCAGGAGACGACTGTGGTCAGCGATGTGGTTCCTCACGGCGAGGTGAGCTACAGCGAGTAATAACAGGAGCTCAATCTGCCCTCTCTCTCTGCCTGGCTCTCTATCTGTATCTTTATCTCTCTAATACAGTGTAGAGGTCACATGGGAGAGGGTTTAGGGGGGAGGGCATTAAGGAGACATAGTCTGTAATGACATGTTGCTGAAGGTAGTGATTTGAAAGAAGGAGAAATAAGGGGAGGCGACGGCCATGTGCCTGTGTGACTCACCGGGAGAGTTTTCTTGAGGCCGCAGCGCAGGAACTCGTTGCGTAGATGTATCCTGAAGTCCAGATCGTCGGGGGAAGTAACCAAGGCGTTGATGAGCTGCATACAGGCCACCTGTGGTAGGCAACACGCCATACACACACACACGCACGCACACACACACACAGAAGAAAAGAAGCTACATAAAATGGATTCATGGCAAAAGCATGAATCAGTATGGTGATGAATTGCATAGAGCTGCTAGTGAAATGTGGGCATGATGTGGTGATTATCCTTCAAAGCATGGCTTGTACTCTTTCGAAGGGGTGTTGAATCAAACATGTCCATGGAGACTCTGTGTCAAATGTGTATGTTTTGAGGATAGGGGAGAAGACGCTGGAATCTTCTGTTTGTGCAAAAAGAGAATAACAAAATAGGGTACACGGAGCTGAGAAGAGCGAACGCCAAAGGTCCAGGAAATGCATTAACCACATGTACATTTTACATGGATTTATTGGATTTGGGCGGCGGCTTGGGGGAGGCGGAGGGGAAGGGAAAGAGCTGATGGGTCTTAACGGGCTGTAATGTGGCTCCAGGGAGGAGCGTCGGGACATGACGGAGTGTTCCTCTGACAGCAGATCAATGACAAGCTGAGGCATTCCTGTGATCGACAAGCGAAAAGTAGTCCTTCAAAAGCCCGACCCCGGCATTCATTTTGGCCTGCATCTTTTATTAACGGCCGTAGGGACGCCGTCGCCGGCTCGTTTCTCCACACTGGTTCCTGCTGTAAGTGTTTCTTTCTGCATGTGTGAAAGCACACACACACACACACACAGTCACATCTCCCATAAACACACACACACACACTCTCAGGCACACACATGCATGTAAACACAAAAGAAGACCAACAATGGACACAAAAAGGCACAAACGGAATCACAAACGCGCACACACACTCACACACAGACACAATATCTTAATTTATCGGTATTTCTCTCATTGTCCTTTAATACCCAACCCATAGCCTGAGAGGATAGAGCTGGCGGGGGATCTGCCTGGCAGAGGGGAATAATAGCCATCTGGAAGCAACAGCACTGGCTTGTTTTTTGTGTGTTTTATTCCCATTCGGTAGCCGCAGGACAGTGAATCTGAACAGGTTTGTATTAATCCTTTGGAGTCAGAGAACGTGTTGTTATGCTTCATGAGAACATGTCAGTGCTAATGGGGACTCTGTACACAGACATATGGGCCAGGCCTGCTGGGCCTACAGAGCGCTGTAGAACCACTCCGAGGCTTCTCTCCCTGCCTGTCTGTCTCTGCACCATCCGAGCCGACCCACAGGACGTGGCTGGAGGCTGCAGTGTATGCCAATGGTGTCAGGGCCCAGATCCACAGCAGACCTCTGCATGCTTCAGTGGGGTCTGGAGAGGCCTGGAGTCAGAGCTGGGCACTGAAGCATGAAGTTGTACCCTCCAGAGACTTCACAGAGCAGGAATCCTCCCTCCAAAAGTCTACAACTTCACCGTGTTCTGCTCACTTCCACCCTTCCTCAGATCTGGCAAAGCGGTGGCGTCCGGTTGAAGGGATAAGCCCGACGGAGGTACGGAGCGATCGCATCGTCTCTCCTCCTGCACAACGATAGGTTGCGCAATCAGTGGCTGCCAACAACTCACCGAAGCCATGTTCGTGAAGCCATTTTGGTGTAATGGATGAGGCTGTTTTGGTGTTGGCTGTATGCGAGGTTTGGCTACGTCGAACGTGGCGAGGTAATGCTCCACGCAAGCTGCAGCGCTGCCACGGGAGGGTTCTTACAGAGTAATTAAAAGTGGCACTGCTGGGACGGTTTAAAGTTGGGATGCCGGCTTTCACTCTGTGGCGGAGCAACGCCTGAACCGCGGCAAAAACACATTTTAATCACATTAGCGGAGTCAAGCTCTGCAACCCATCACAGGTTTGGAAGCGGGGAAAAAAAGTGTTTAATTCCTTTGAACCTTCTGCATCAGCAAGGTATTTTAATTTACTTCACAATTAGCAGCGGTTCTTTTCATTAGCTGCAATTTTTACAGGAGGAAAACAAGGCCTTGCAATCAAAAGGGTTTCATCCCTCACTTTCTCTCCATCTTGCTTTTTTTCTTTCTACACTTCCTTAAACAGGCCCTATTACACTCCAAATCACTTCACAAATTCCCAAATTGGAAAAGTATTTTTACGAAGTTTTGTTTACCAACAAGAACAAGAAAGAAAAGAAAGAAAACAACCACATATCATGGAAGGCAGAATCAAATGAGAAGGTGTTAGAGGGTGATGAAAAACAGCAGAAATAGACCGGTGCATTGCTGCATGGTTGCCCTTTCCCACTGAGTCCTCCGAGACCCAACTCAACCCCACAAAGAAAAAAGCTGGAAAAATGTTTTTTACGAGGCAGAAGAAGAAAAAACAAAACAATGACACATAAAGAGGGAAGACGGAATCCCAGGAAGACAACATCTCTGTGTTATTCCCAGTGTCCTCTCACATCGAGGTTTCAGTACAGCTAGCAGGTGCAGATGATTAAGGCAGGAGGGACACCTGGAACATTCCACTAGCTGGTGGTCGGCTCTCGTCACACACCGTAGGCGCCGGGGGTTGACAAGCAGACAAGGAGCCAGTAGGGGAGGCTGAGGGGACGTCTGTACGAGGCGACAGAGGCTCAGCTACAATGGACCCCAGAGTGACAGAGCTGTCAATTTCAACCTGGCCCCTAATATCAAGCACCGGACCTGAAGACAACAGGCCATTTGTGTGAATGACACCAAATAGAGCTGAATAATTCCGTTCATTGCACAAGGAATAGACCCGTGTGACTTGGCTTTACGATCGCTTACTGTGCATAGATACGGTATGTAAAACATTGTGCTCCCCACAGCTGAACCAACTTAATGGTTGTAGATGACAAGTACCTATGAAAGTGGTCCAGTTGATGTTCACTGCATCTGTCACCACGGTAACCACAAGCTATGCTAGGGTTTGACAGTCATTGTGTTTGACCGTTGAGCCATAACTTTCAATTATCCGGTGAAATGAAAAGCGATGCAATTACATATTCTGAGAATGTCTGTGATGGGCATTGTGCATTGGGGAAAATATTTTCATCCAGGTGTTAGCCTCGGTGTGTGTTTGTGCATGGGTCTGTGTGTGTGTGTGTGTGCGTGTGTGTGCGTGCGTGTTGACCTGGAGCTGCTGGGCCTCGTGGTTCTCCAGTCCCTCCACTATCGGAGCAAATCTCTCCTTGTTATTCCTCTCTGCTGCAATCGTCATGGCAGCCAGGATCTTTTCCAAGCTGAGGAAAAAAAAAGGAGACAGGATCCCGAGAGAAAGTCAGCAAACACCTTCACTGTCCCGGCAACAGGACATTTACCTGCTATTTCAACCTCGACCCCGTCTGTCGCCTCCTTTCACCCCAGCCCTTGGCCAGACATTCAGCAGTGACCCAACCTTGAGGGCCAGACTCTTTGTCTGCAAAACTCTCATTTATAGGTAATCTAATACAGCTGCTTTGCTGTTCACTTTGGAAATGCTAGAAGAAAGGATTGTTTTGATGATGTAATCTATGGACACAAAGAATTGTAAATTAAATTCTGGAATGCAATTTGATGTCAAGGAAAGGTTGGAGGATTTAAAACAGCTATTGTTTGAGGAAACAAATGAATATGCTCACAAGGGCTCAGGGAAAATTGGACAATCTAGACTAAAACAAAATAAGTTTGTTCCAAATAAGACTATTTCAACTTCCTACACATTGAAAATAAGGTGCAGCTCTAGAAATGGGGGAGTTTAAACGGGCCAATATATATTAAATGTAGCCGTTATTTGTGTTGCTCCATACTTTCTATCTCTCTCGCACGCACAATCACGCTGGAAATGCAACATTTTCTGTCTCGCCTTCATCTGCTATACACAGGAGAGACGACAACAAAGGCGAGGCAAGACTCCTTTTTTCATTCTCTCAGTCTGTCTCCCCACCACTCCCCCTTCTTTCTCTCTGCTTCTCCCCCAACTCCCTCCCTCTCTCTCCTACCCAAACTCTCTCTCTCTCCGCCACCAACTCCCCCTCTCTCTCCCTCTCACCCCACGTCTCTGTCGCTGCCTTGCCATCCAGGACGTGCTGAAGCGTAGCAGTCCCCAGGGATGCAGGATGGCTCACAAGCCAGCCACGGCTATGATCCTCCCCTGTTCCAAAATAGACTGGCTCTGGAGCGCAGTGTGCGCTATGCAGGGGATGTCCCCATCTAACCACAAGTCCCTTGGTGACAGGACGGCACTGTCTGATGTCAGTGGTGACAAACTCTGTAGATTTTCTGAGATTTCGTCATCATGGACGGCCTCGGTCAGAATTAGTTTAGCTTTGATATGAACTTTGCTGTTTTTATTTCAACAGGGAAACTCCTCGTGTAGGATTTTCAAGATTAGGGCGATGGCCCACTCCTGTCAACTGCAGCACCGATGTCTGTAACACTTTTGAAATACAGCCAGCTTCCTAGGTGACGGCCGTGATGAAGACAGAGACATGTGCGTGGGGCAGGGGGGTTATATCCTGCGTTGCTTTAAAGCCCAGATCAAACCGTGTATCTGAAGAGACCCTCGCCAGCTTAACCCCCCGTGTTCCTGCTTCATGTCCTCGCTCAACACGTGTCACAAACATACATGTCAGGACTGAGTTTGCCGGAAGTGAAGCCTCAGCTCTTTAGAGTGTCACTCAAAGGCACATTCTGAGACAGGCCTGTGATTGGCTGCGCTGATCTTCTGCAGAAGCACTTCCCATAGGACCCTATTTAAGGATAGTCCACAGGGTGCAGTGTTTCCCCTAGGTTTACAGCTTTGGAGTGACGTGATTTTGTGTTTCTTTTAATGACAGAAATGACATGCCGTCGTGTAAATAAGATACATAACATAAGCCCCCCTAATATAATGGTAGGGGAAACACTGGGGTGTGTTACACAGGTGTGTGTGTGTTCACAGGAAAGAAGTTAAGTTGGACAACTCAAATATAATTGTAGGTGAGGAATCCTAACAGCCAACTGTACATGAAGACAGCTGGGGCAAAATCCTTAACCTATGAGATGAATTTTGATAGTCTGATAAACAAGAAGCATTTGAGCCTCTGAGATTGAGATTTAAGCCTCTCCATCAGTTTAGGGTTTGTTTTTGTTCTAGCACTGCATGCAGACTAACTTTGAAGTGCCATTGTTATTCTACTCTACCCCTGTGGCAGAGACAAAAAATGCTCCCCTGGATCCAATTTATAATCTGTCAGCCAGTCTTGTGTGTTCATGGTCAACTACATTGAACATTTAAATACATTACACAGCCCAAACAGCTAAATCAGAACATGTGAACTGACAGACTCCAATACATCTCACAGCCATTGCTGCTAACACAATGTGAGTGCCCCCGATGTGCAGCGTTGGAGCCAATGAAATGCTGTCTCCAACTATAAATACACAGATATATTTTTAATCTGATTCTATACAGATGAGTGTGTTGTGTCTCCCAGGGAGAGAATAGTGGTTTGATCACAATGGTGACCGGAGATAGCCTCGGGGCAGAGGGAGCAGGTGTGTGAAGAACCGGACTTACATGTTCTCTTCGCCTATGATGCAAACCGCTGAGAGGATCTTGACGATCTCCGTCATCATGCTGGTCTGTTTGGGATCGATGGCCCTGGCCAGCAGCAACAGGCTCCGCTCGTCTTCCAGAATCCTTTGCAGACCATACTGTCGACATGTGCGAGAGAAAAGAAATGAATTAAACAAGTCCATTGGGTGTAATTTAATGAGAGCATTTGCATTCACGGAGAACTTACTTGCAAGTTAAAAATGAACTATGCAAAGAACCTCTTAATATAAGTAATAGTTAGCCCTAATTCTCTTTTAAGGAGGGACAATGAGGCCAGAGGAAAATGGAGATTATGATAAATTAATCCAATTCAGGACAAGGCTGTGGGGACAAATATAGTCCTCTACCTTTAAATCTCTCTTCCCACTTGAGTTATGGGCAGAGTTGACCACATATGGGGATTAAGTAAAAGGGTAGCAATATCAATAGCTCATCCATCCTTGAACTATGTGCTACTTTCTAGAAATGAGACAGTGCTGCCCAAAAAAAAGAAAAGAGATTACCTAAAGAGTTGGAGACAATGGACTGAAAATGGCAAATGAGTTTCATGATACTGTCCCATTACAACACCTGTCACGGCTAGATAAGGAACCTGACATCCTGAACTACACGAGTAGGAAAGGATTAACTATATCCATTAACACATATTCACTCTTCGGTCTCTCTCTTTGCTATATACACACACACACATATATACGTATACATTTTATTTAGTTCATCAAACATCGCTAGCTACAGTTTCATACTGGAAATTATTACTACTAAGATTTGGCCACCTGAAGGAAATACCTACCATAACAACATGCTTTCAACAACCCTTTTTTTCTTACAAACCTTATTGTTCATGAAGGCCTTGAGACATTGGATCAACTTGTGCTGGTTCCTTTTATCAATATTCTCTTGTCTGAAAGAAAGACAAGCAAGTGGATATTATTTACTGCAGACTGTGGTGTCGAGTGCATTTCGGAGATAGTGGAAAGAGCTGTCTTTGAAAGTTGTTAGAAAAGCTTACTGTTTCTTTTCAAGAAGCTTCTCCAACGCGTCCAAAAGGAGGCCAAGTCCTTCATGTCCAAAGTTATTCACCCAACTAGAAGAGGACAGAGCACACAGAACCAGCAAAATAAGTACGGTTTGAGCTTCTGTCCATTCCAAATATTAAACCCTCTTTTTCTGTTGTTTCTGTTGTCTTCGAGGCAATCAATAATTTCTGCACAAACTGTAGAGTAAACAAACTGGTAGGATGAATTCATTTGTCCACGTTATTACTATTAGAGAAACTATTTACGAGACCAACCACCGCAAATCAGCACAGTGCTTTTTCTGCGCTGATACTAAACTGTAGAATGTATATCTCACAGCCATTTACAGGCAAATGAACAGCCATCCGTCTCAACTCCAGTTCCTGTGGTCTAGTCATTGGCTTCTTGGCCCCCTGCAGCCTGTGCACCAGCACCAACAGATTAAGAAATGCAAGAAAGATAACACTGTAATCGATAACGGATCGTGGGAGATAATTGGCTATAACCTACAGTGCATCAGGGGATGGGAAATGATCCAGTGCAGATGAGGCCGTTAGTCTGCGTGAGCTAGTCTGAGGAGAAGCGAGCAGAGCCTGGCCAGTCTGATCACCGCCACATTATGTCATTAGCATCGCTTGTTTTCAGCCCCCAACTGTCAATAAAACAAAACGCATGGAGCAATTTGTGCCACTAAAGGGCTATAATTCAATGATCTATTTCCCCTTTTTGACAATGGTTCGACACAATGATGGCCCACATATTAAAGTCATTTGTATTGACGCTGCTAGTCGGAGAAGACCCTCGATTAGCAGTGATATGCACCAGCCTGAGGCTGATGGACGGAGGTGAAAGGAGATATCTCTCTGGTCGGTGATGGAATTAGCGGTGAATTATAAACACTCTATGGCCTTCCAAACAATTACTCAAAATTCATTACAGGGTGCCCTGACCTAATTTGCAAAATATGATCATTGCTCTACAGTACATTATAATAATATGCTTTGTTAATAAAACAAAGCAGCATAATGTTCAACATTTATAACTGTCTGTTTACAGAGGGCCTTTCCAGTTTAATGTTTGCCATTTTCTTTCTTTGCAGCTTCGCGACAGATAATTGCATGCAAACATTGTTAAACCCAGATAGCAAAAATGAGATCTGGGGAAAACAATCTCGCCTAAATCAGTGTAAAGTACAATCCCGATGCTGCTCGTAGGGAACAGCCCACATTGACATGGAGGTGGTTGGAACAAATGACGAACGTGAGGCAACAAAAGACTAACGAGAGCCGACACGGCTGGGGGAGCACAATTCACTAAATCCACAATCGGTGTGTATGCTCCCTATTCACAACTGCGGGTCGTTCGTGAGAGCTTGGGAGATGAAGCCAATATTTGTGGAGAGGTATTGTGATGATTACACTGTGTCGCCGTGTAACCTCAGATTGTGTCTAGAAGGGAAGGCTGCGCACAACAGGACACGACATCTAAATGAGATTCATTGGCAGATCACAGTTCATACCTCTTGTGAATTAACGCTAATCTAGGCAGCCCTGACATGGTCGTGTATTTTGACACAATCCCAGGAGTAGATTGAAACCAAACACCTTTTTTCACACGTGACACCAGGCGAGGTTGAAGATGTTTCCATCAGTTGCCATGTTGCTAGTAGAGAGCAAAGGTAGGCTCCTATTGTCTATCTACTCAACACTGACTGTCCATCTTCTCAACTCTGTACTGCTCAACTCTGGGAAGCTTTTAGCTGTTGTCTTAGCTAAAACTGTTCATGTTTGCCCTTACTGTATGATCTGGGTCTAGGATGGTTAGGTTTGTTTAACTCTGATTGTTTAACTAAGAGATATGAAGGCACTGGGGATAGATGGGATCCTGTTCTTTCAGTCCCATCCTCCCCGCCTCAAATTGTGGCATGCATCCAAGGTTTTCATTAACTTGGGGGGAAACTTGTTCATGAAATATTGATGGCTATAATCCTCCAGTTAAGTGCCACCAAATTGTGTTACTTTTCGCAATCATGTACATTCCGCAGGCAAAATGAAAAATTCATGGTCTGTCTTAGCGAGCCATTTTTTATGTATACTATTTCTGCTTGTTTGACGCAATTATGTTGTATTTATGTTAAGCGCCAACAACAGTTGAAATGATATAAGATGGTTTTACAGCCAAACCGTGGAGCAGATAAACAAGGTGTTTGTGATTTTCTCACTCAATACAGTAGAAAAACATGAGAAATAAGATGGCATTTCATATACAGTAGCTACCAAACAGAAAATGAATTATGTTACGTTGTCCATAACTTTATATTCAGTTGTATTTGTCTATTCAACCTACAAGAATAGTTGCACTGTAATTTCACATCTATCTGAACAAGATTTTCTTTTGTTGAGATTAGCTCTTTTCTTCACAATATATTCTGAACCAATACGCTTTTGTGGGTGTGAATCAAATATATCAGTGACCTTGAATGGAATGTGTGTGCTGACAGGTGTACAGCTTCATAAATCATTTACCTACAGACGTTCGGCTTGGGAAATACTTCAATACTGGGGTTTGAACAGTGTTTATGTGCTACAAGTGACAGACTTACTAGAATGTTCTATGGCTGAATTTGACATGCATTTATCCTCTCTGTCTGACTGATGACTAACCATACGCTGTGATGCTTACATGATGTCTATTGATATCAGCCAGTGGCCCAGCATTGTTCATTCCTGTTTTGTTTATTCCATTGTGACGAGCTGGGGACTATTGTGTGGGAGCTGCATCTTTCATACTGGATTACACGCTGGGCCATATCACTGCCTCTCCTGACCCATCTAGTGCTTCATTCCACCTGAGGCATGCAAATTCTCGCAACAGATAGCTCTCGACATCGTAACCTGAAACCAAGCACAGCCTGGCTCAGTCGCATGATTTTGCATTCTGAGGAGGGAAATAATTCTGCTTCAAATCAATGCAATAGTTTAATGAAACTACCAGAATAGAATATGCTAAATACAGTGTTTGTACTGTATGGCAAGCATGTGTGAGAATGGTAGGTATATATATAAATATATATATGTATATATAAAATATGTAATAAATAAAAGTAACAGTACAAGGATAAACATACGCAAGTTAAATGTAATTGCATAAAAAAGTCCCCTGAAGTTATCTCACTTCACATTTCAAAAATGCTAAAATTTACATTCATCATGTGTCCTTTAGGGCAGTTCATGGAGGAAATAAAATAATAAATTGCATCAGTATCCTACAACTGCTGCCTAAAAGGTTATGAACTTTATAGCAAAAAGGACTGTGCAATAAATGGGATTACTGAATAGGAAATACATGAATCTGTTTGACAGTAATTAGCGTCATGGCGATTTCCCCTTGTTTCTCAAAGCTTGTTATATCTGCTGTTCCCGGTGGGCATCTAAAGTCTTAACCTATACACAGCACGCATGGAAAGGTCAATGAAAGAAAAAACATGTGATTCACATGAAACTCTGAAAAATGTTATACAATATTTGTAATCCAGTTACAAAGTGGAGCTATTGCATTAAAAAAAAAGTAGTAGTGGAGGGTAAAGGATTTTATGATCACACACATATATTTGTATCTGCCATAACTGCAACTGGTCAGTTGCCCTTCCTACATACACCTACAGTAAAGACATCCGCTAGACCTTCCCTTAATCAGTCAGCATTGACGACAGGGCGTGCGTTTGGCTCAATAAATCGACTTCCTTCCCACTCAGAAAAATGATTGGGAGGGGACATATTGAAATGATCCTTGCTGTACACCGTGACAGAGGGGGCACCCCAGCCTGCACACAGGCACAAGGACTCTCAGCAGTTTCACTGAACAGAGTGTCGGTCTGCATGTGGCAGACTACAAAGCCACATTAACCTTCCCACTCGCAGCAGCAACAGTGGCAGCGCTGGAGATATTGGATTCCAGGGAGTGAGACAGAGGCTAAAGCCGGTGGCACCCGCGGAGGACAATATTCCTGGTGTCAGCACCCTGCGAATGCGATTGGCTGTGTTGCTCCGAGCGCTGAGAGAAGAGGGTCGGCACCGTTGAGAAGGACCACCCGGCGCCTCTAATGGCATTTGAGTCTCAGCAGGACCCCGAAAACGGGGGTCTCGCAACGACTGCACATCAAACCTGCACCTGAAATGAATGTTCCACTTTTTGCTGGTTTTGGATTGGAGGTTGAGAGGGGAGCTGTATATGGGGCTACTGAAGGAGGTTTGGTGAAGTAGCAACAACAAAAGTGCTGCAGGCAGCACATGTGTGTGTGTGTGTGTGTGTGTGTGTGGAGTGAATAGAAGAAGTAAATGCAATTGCAGGATTAAATAAACAGAGTAGACAGAGAATAGGGGACAGTTTACCAGCGTCCCCAGACAGTTGTAAATGACCCCCCGCTGAGCTCAAAACATTCCTGAAATGTCTAATTATCTCCTAAACAGCCCTGAGGCTCCTCAGATAAAGCCTTGACTGCTGGGGAGTGGAGGGGGACTAGTGTGGAATTGGCAAAGTGCTGATTGATCAGTCCTTTTAATTGAACAGGGCTGTGAAGCTGTGTGCATGCGCTGGTACAGAAAAGGGATTCCTGGGTTTGATGTTCTGAATGATATGGGATCTTCAGATCTACAAAACCCCACCCCCCAGAGAGAGCTTCTTCTCATCTTTACAGAGACTACAAAGATCACTTCATCTTACTAAGGATAGGGTTCATTAATAAAGACATGGAAAATGATCTGTACAGGAATTATTTCCTCTGCTGTGGGCAAGTACTGTAAGTACAGAACAGTTCAATATAATACAATCTATCTACTGTATTTCTCTCTCTCTCACTGGCTCTTTCCCATCACGTCTTGATTAGTTCAAAGATGGCAAACGAACACTCAAACGCAGAAAGAACATGGTAAATCTGTCAGCACTCCACCACAGATAATGCCAGTTGATGCCTGTTCTCGCAGACAGCCACTGCTTATCAAAGAAGCCTTTACCATGCTGTCCCACCCCTGCTGTTTCAGACAGGCCCTCAAGGTGGAAGGTTCCAGCACTTAGTTGATCAAATTGTGTCAAGGTACCATTTCGCTGTCCCTTGAAAACCTTTTGAGTGTAAAACTTCAGAAAACTGCTTTCGATGAAGCACCACCAAGTAAGTCATCTTGGTTCTTGTTGCACTGGAATGTTGGTTAGAGAATGTGAACACATCCTAAAATGGTGCAGTACTCTTTATGGAAATATTCTGTTCATCAGATCATATAGATATGTATGTATAATGCTGCACACGATCACCAAACATGAAGATCTGAGAAAGTACATGTGATTTAAAACGGATCAGGGCCCAAGCAGAACACACGAAGGGCACATGTAGAGGAGAGGTTGAAAGTACCTCTAGGGTGTTGGGTTTGGAGAAGGGAAAATGTCAGTTCTCCCCATTACCTTGGCAATACAATGTCTAACTAAATCAATATGGAATTCAAATCAGATATGTCTAAATTATGTATGCCTCGCTCCGGGGCTTCCAGATATGACTGGCTGGGAGGTTAGCAGATGGTGTCATCAAATGTGAGTCCCTCTTAAAATATACCCAGTCACCCAGGACATTTAGATCTCACTAACCCTTTACTGCCTCTGAGCAGAAAGTTGCTATGAGGCCAGTGATGTGAGGTTATGGACTAAATCTACTTTTCCCACTCTTTTTGAGTGCACTGGACTGCTGAATGCTGTGTAATTCCCCGACGCATGCATAAACACTCTCCTGTAGGTTCGTTGTACGATATATCGCTTGAGAAAATAAAGAAAACACGTTACTTGTGCTGCATAGTATTTTGCTAAGAACACAGTTTTACTTAAATCATTTTTCAACATTTTCACAATTACAGGGGGGAAACATGGTATAACATCTGAATCCATGCCTTATGGGCCTGCATTGGTTATTTAATAATTTGCCAAAATGTCCCCGTCTTCTTCTCCTTGACAATTTGCCAGAGCAGAAGAGCTCGTCTGAAGCCCAGAGGGGGGTTCAGGACAGTTTGTAATAACCGAGTCTGGGGAGTCAAGTCTCATAGCACAGCACAGGAAAAAATGACCCCAACAAAGAGTTTCAAACTCATTTTTCCCCTCTCTGTCACCATAGCAACAGCGATAATTTATTTCCACAGCCCTGACAGGTAGCTAAAGTTCTGATAACTTTCCTCGTACTTCCTCTCCCCACTCCACCCTCCAGGAGGAAGCCAGCGTTTGATTGTCATGGTGGAAATCAAACTGCGAGTTTCCATTACATCTGAGACGGCTGGGAGGGGAAGGTGCTTGACCTAAAAACTCTAGTCTCTCTTGTCCTCAATGTCCTTGATATGACGAGAGTCAATGTCTGTGCTGAGTGTTCTTCTCAAATGCATCCTGCTGGACTAACATGGGAAAATAGCTGCTGGGTAAATGATCATTTTTCATTTTGATTTTGAAAAAGATTTTGTGAAAGATTCATGGAGGTCATGTAGGAATATCCTGACTGATGTGATGATGATTTACTGTGAGAGCTGGAAACAGACACCTGACCCACTGAGGACATCCTGTTTTAAAAGGACATATTTCTAATTTCTTCTCAGTTTGATTTAGAGTGACAAGACAACGCCCAGAATCAGAAAGGGAATGAAAAGCATTGATTAAAGACTGACTGACATGGATGGGCAGCACTGTTGGGCAGCAATGTCGTTTATCAGATATGACAACGTTGAACCCATATTCCTTCACTATAGAATGTATTTGGCTGATACTGTATCGTTGGCACCTTCAGTGTAAACTCCTCGAAACAAACTCAGGGGACATCCATCAGCAAAGAGCTGACTTCTCATTACATTACTACCCCTCTCATAGTGCTACTTTTCAGACTAGTGAACTAGAATTCACACTGTAGTGAATCATCCCGTGACAACAACAACAACAACAACAAACAAGGCAGCGTGGATGGATGGAGCACAGTCTGTACCATGACCTTGAAAAACAAAGTATTGATAAAAGTGAAATTCTTTGAAGAACATATTTTATTTATTTATATATATATATATATATCTCAGAGACACTTGGTGGGTATTTAATTGTGTCTCGCTGTGTCGTTGTGTTCCCCTCCATCACCCAGGGTTACAACTGGAGGCTGATCAACTGCCTCCTGCAAAGCGGCAGCACAACTTCAAAGCTACTAATAAGCCCATTACTAGCGATATGCGTTACCTCCACAGTTCCTGGCTACAGGCGCTAAGCTGTGGAAAAGCTGTTGAGACCGATAGAAGTGTGGCCGCGCCCTAGCCTGGCGGAGCAGTAAGATCACAACAATGTGCACCTTCAGTCTCCAGACCCTGACCCAGAGAAGAAATGCCACACTCAGCACACTCAGCCGGCCTCCACAAAAGACCTCCTGGAAATGCCCAGGAGAAAATGTTACAGTCATGCTATGAAGATTCCCCACATAATGAAAAGTTAGAGGCGAGTTCAATTTTGGCTAAATCTGTCTAGGGGATCTGAGAGCAAGCATATTCAATGTGTAAGTCACTGCAGGGATTTAAAAGAGTCAGACTATAATACTGAAGGCTTAGTGCTAGGAACTCAAAAGCCAGGTCCGTGAATGTGAGAAGCTGGGTGTCGTCATGTACATAGCAGCTGAAGCTACTCTTCTCGCCTGTTATTGGCAAGGTATTGATGGCGCGTCGGAACAGGAAGCCCTACGAGACTAGTCCTAGCATTGAAGCTCCAGAGCACAATTATCTGACAAAGTGAACTTCACATTGGGAAGCGATGCAAGCAAAAAATTAAATAAACACGTAAAAAATAGACATGACATAAGGCGAAGGGTTTGTGCCTGAGTGGGTGTGAAGAAAAGTTCTTCAAACTTCTGCTATTGTGAATTGGAATTCATGCACTTCCACTGCCAGCCCTGTGGCATTTTTCACACCGCAACGCTAGAAAAAAGGAACTGTAAAAAGAAAAAAGCCAGAATGCAGTTGCCATTAAACGTACCACGCATTAGCGCTCTATAAATGAGGAAATAAGAATGTCATCATTATCTGTAAGTAGGCATCTCACTTCATATCAGTGAATTAAAACTTAATGAAACACGACACCTTGGAAATGTCAAACGGGCCCAACACTTCAAAACTCGGCACTTCGGGTCCAATAGGGGCGATAAAGTGAAAGTGAAGGACAAAGACAAATTGGCAAGAACATATATTAAGTATGATGAACGTAATTCATTTGAAGAATAATGATATAAAATGTCTCCCTCCATGTCTGGAGATGGAGGGAGTGTGGGCAGCCATCTGTGGGTGGACATGTGAGGGCCGCCTGCCACACACCTGCGTAGGACTACCAGGGAAACCACCTGGGCCTCCACACAGGTGCACAGGCCCCACCAATTAAACTATAACACAAACACAGCACACTGGGAGGACATTAAGGGGCTGCTGAATATCACACAGAAAGCAAAACAAAGCATGAACAGCGATCAAGATCACCACTTGGTAAGATGGGTCTGAATGCTATGAGCAGCCCTTCATGAAATGAGCGAAAATGGCAGTTACTAATCAGTATTGGTCAAGTGATTTCTGAAATCATGCTCCACATGCATTTACTGTAAACTTTACAGAGTTGTTTTTGTATGGACATTGGACAAACCTAGTTGTTGCTTTGCTTAAGCTTATTATTTTGCTGTGGCCATTAGGTTTAGCGTGCAGTGATCTATGATCAACCCTGAGCGGATAGTGATTTGTATTTGTCCAATATATATGCAGTATTGATTTTTCTTTTAATGTTAATATTAAATGCAGCTATATAAATTCATCATCTAGTCCCTGAAAAACATGTGATCAGCAAGGTGAAAGAAAATGCAATACTGCAACTAACAAATACTTTGCTGTTTAGTTAGATGACTAGGACGCCACTTTTTGATAAAACATCCATTCCATTTCTATGATCCATGACAAAGGAATAGAAGTAATCGGTATAAATATATCGTTTTGCTGTTCTGTCACAGAAAGTTTGTCTTCCTTGGTCAACAGGAGTTGGGAAACTGTAGAACTCACAGTATGAGTGATGAGCCCTGGGCTAAACTGCTAAATCATTTCCCTTTTGTGCCGAAGATTAATGCAACAAAAATACCGAGAGAGAAATGCAGGGGAGAACCACAGACATGATCCAGTTGAAGCAGCCAGGCACACACCTTTCCACGTGCGTTCAGCTGACTAGAGATTGGAGGTGGTATTTATTTGGCCACTTTCATCAATTTGGAAGGTGGTCGGGAATTGACGGGACGAGGAACCATGTTTAAATGAAATTAACAACAACACCGGCGTGAAATATCACTCCCGTGGAAAGGTTCGCTCCTCCTTCGTCCACAGAAGGCAATTTGAAAGAAGAATGAACGCATTGTCCTGCTGTCTGTTTCATGCTTATTTCAAACACACAAGAATATCTCCTTACAAAGGTTACATTAACATAGAGCAATCACAAAATGGCCCAAGACCACCTCACATTTCCTGTGTGTTGTGATCCGTGACAATTAAGAGCGTTCATATTAATTGTGAGTAACCTGAGGAAGCCGCCCCTTCACACACACACACACGCACGCACACCCAATAAGTGGTGTGAAGAGAAGCAGACTCGCTCTCCCTCCTTGCTGTCACCCCAGGGTGCCGTTCTCCCCGGCTAGGCCTGCCCTTCCGTGGGAGGCCAGGACTCTGCTGAGCACCATTCCTCGCTTCCTCGCTCCCTCACTCCCTGGTCACAAGATTCTTTGAAAAACACCCAGAGGGCAGCCCTGGCCTCCCTCGCCCCCTCGGCGCCGACTGGCCTTTCGCTGAGTGGAGCGAGGCTGACGTGACCCCCCAGCGCTAGCAGGACTGAACTCTGGGAGTAGGCAGTCTCAGAAGAGAACACTACGTGGGCTCCACCAACCAATGTGATTCACACTCATTTACACTCATTAACAGCCCCAAACACAATAGGTAGAGCACATCAACTTAGACCTGGCAGGAGGGGCTTGATTAGATAAAGCCAGGCAATGAGAGTCATTTACCCTAATGAAGGTGAGGACTTGGGAGCTTACCTTCGGGCAGTGTATATAAATGTATTTATTTTTTCTTTCTTTTAAACAATATCCAAAGCAACTACTTTTTTTTTAAACCCACTGTTTTCTTAACACTGTTGAACCATGAAGATTGAGAGAGGGAAGGAGGACAGAGTGAGACATGGAGAAAGAAAGAGAGAGAGAGAGAGAGAGAGAGAGAGAGAGAGAGGGGGAGAGAGAGAGACAGACAGAGAGAGAGAGATCTATTAATTGCTTTCAAGTGCAGAGCATGTCTCTTGTTTTAGCTGTGGGTGTGCATGATCTTTCTAGCGAGACCACACCAAAGCCTATTAGTTGCTACGAGCGGTCACGATACAAGGATAATGCCAGTCATAGCCACTGGATCAAATAACTGGTCTGCCGGGGTGGCAGACAGGTCCTCTCTCCAAGCACCGAGGGGCGACATAAAAGAATATCTGCCACTCATCTGATGACCACTTTATATGCACCACTCATCGATTCACATTAAGGAACATCTCTCCGACAGTAGGCTGGTAAATAATTGAGAGCCTGTCCTGTCATTGAGGGTTCCTTTGTGCTGTTGGGACCAAATTATATTCGAAGATCCCATCTAGGAGACATAGAGAAGCCCAGAACTTTGTGGAGGGGCACAGCCTCCCCGATGTCGGACGGCCTAATTAGGACTGAATGAGGAGGCAATCAAAGCTCCCTAGGAAAGGGCAGAAAACCCAGAGAATTTAAGGAAAATATTACGTACAATCAAAACATATTACTAGAAAATCCGAGAGGGTTTGAGCTCTCCGCGGCGTCGGAAATGAGCGTGGGCGGGAAATCAAAGCGCGTGCGGTTGATCTCAGGGTGAGGGCCGTGCGCTTATTAAGGTCTCATCAAACAGCGAGGTTTTCTCATGTGGAAACCGGACCTGGTATCTATTACAGCCTAACAGATAGAGTGTTGAGCTCTGGCAGCTTAGACACCCAACTCCCGGTGACTGAGGGGCTCGGCTCGTTTGCTCGGCTCCACTACGGCCTGTGCCTGTTTAACGGCCTGTACTACGGGCTATTCTTTAACGGAGCCCATCGCCGCCTATGCCTCTGACACCAAACAGAGATCCTGACATACATCCCAATTAGCACAGGAAGATGTCCAGTAGGCACCAGTTGTTAAAATTGCAAAGATGAAGGCACTCTGGATCTAGATGTCGAGACAGAACTATTTGGGAGCGGTGAAAAAGTTAGACTAAGTCCATGTTTGTTCCGTTTTCTGGGAGGTTGAGCGGTCAGACAGAACCACAGGATGTGGCGTGGTCTGGAGGTGAGGGACTGACCTGACAGGGTTGCTGGTCAGGGAGACCCTGAGGGACTCCAGACAGTTGAGCAGCTTGTCCTCCGCGATGCCCGAGCGCAGCTCGTGGACGTATTCCTGCGACGACAGTGTAGACTCATGCTTGCTGTTCCTCAGTCCACCCTGGAACCAAAGCACACATACAGCAAAATCATCAATACAAGCCAAGAACCTGACACAACATTGAACAATAACAATAAACTAACCCAAAGACGGACAAGTTACTTCCGGAAGTCATTTACATCCAATAATGGATATATGCTAAACCTCTTATCTTTTTTTCCCAAACAAATCTAGACAATTGCTCTGTCATTGCAGTTCCATCAGTCTTGCTCTGAGAGTGCTGGTATCATTGTGGATGACTGGCTTCATGTAGCCAGACCTGTGATGATTACATGTGACAGGAAGTAGAGGGCCTTGGCAATGAGAACCCCAGGTATCACACCATCTCACAGTTCATGTCTGGGGATGGGCTTCAGCTCACACTGGACTCCAGCAGGTGAGAATGATTGCTATTCCCCAACCCCATCATTCCCAACATACCCACAGATCAACTCTTGTTCACTGGTTCAAATCGCCCAGGCTCCTAAAATGCATAATACCACCCCCCCCCAGAAAAAAGAAAAGATAGAAACAAAATGGGGTAACGATTCCTTTGTATTGTCCAGTATGTGTGGTGTATGTCCGGTGTATGTTCCCATTTACATACTGAAAGACTCATTTACAAACTCCCAGGGGTTCTGCTCTGAAACAGCGCCAAAACGCCGGTGCCAAATGTCGCGTTCAGAGTGAAAATTATAGATGGAAATGTCTTTTCCACTGCTATGGATCAGCCGAGCCAGAGCTGCCATGGAGGTCCTTCCTACAGGGACACGAGGAGGGAGGCAGCCTGCCAAGCCCCCTGCACCATACACGCTGCTGCTAAGTGGATTGACTCTTCACAAAGAAGACCTGGAAAGTGTTGCACGTACAGCGACGTCTACTATAAACACCAAACACCCCGCCCGCTAACATGGGTTATTACACATCATTCAGATCTGCTATCAGCTAACAGCAGCCAATAACGGGAGGGAGCTGGCTTTGAAGAGTTGATATTGAATGGGAGTAAATCTGCAGGTGTTTCACCTTTGGAAATGTCCTAGTACTGCCAAGTGTGGGGAAACATTGAACAGTATCCTGCTAATTGTGTGTTTTGAACTGTTTCATAAAAGGTTGAAAGATTTGCGGGGGAAACTAGAGGGGAAATGTTCTACCTGGAGCACATCTCGACATAAATGTACAGACTCCATATTTCACTCGAACACTCTCAACTCACTGTGAGCTTTTATGGCGAGTTCAAATGAGGCACTTGCACATACATTCCTACCATCCACCCTTCCTCACCTTTATCTGTCTGATCCTGTAATATTCCTTTTTACGCCCTGTCCTTTTTATAGGCATTACTGGCTGTGTTCGCACAAGGCTGGGAGAAGTTAGCAAGGGACTAGGAGAAGGTGCAGCTACTCTCTCTGGTGTACTTTCTCCCGTCTCTCTGTGCTGGGATGGCCCTGAGCCACACCTCTCTGCTGCGCTCCGCAGCTCCGGAGGTGAGGCACTTTACTGCACCCCTGGCTCTTGCTTCTGCTGATGGCTAACTGTTTTATTTATACTCGATAGAAGGCTCAATCCGGCTTTGAAGGTGTGCATCTTAACAACATGACCTTTCCCAGTCTGTACCTGCCCAGGAATGATCCTTCCACATACTGCATTACCTTCCACAGCATGTCATTACCGTTGGTCTTTAGGGGGTCATTCACAGAACATTTAGCCATTCACAGTGTTTAACTTATTACTTCCTTGCTAAATATGATAACTAGATGTTCAACGTCAGAACTAAATATAGAATGTTTTTGTCTCACAGACCACCTCTTCCAGGCATGTCTTAATCTTTCACACAGCGATTCCCATCACACCGACCATTCTGGAAAGAAAGTGTAGATCTCCGGTTTCACAATCTTCTGACCTTTACCTCCAGAAACCAAAGACACAGACCATAATAAGCCGTTTAATGACCCTGGCCCAAATCAATCATATGGGATGATATCAACATTACACCAGTGCACCTCACCAATCACAAGGGCGGTGCTAGCTGCTAGCTCCTGGGTAATTGAGTTTC
The DNA here is from genome assembly GCA_903064625.1 of Mallotus villosus. Taxonomy (NCBI): domain Eukaryota; kingdom Metazoa; phylum Chordata; class Actinopteri; order Osmeriformes; family Salangidae; genus Mallotus; species Mallotus villosus. The sequence continues at coordinate 333,496 of CAEFZP010003405.1, read as the reverse complement.
ACCTTCAGGCCAGGGGGAATTGGTCAACACAGGCAAATGGTCAAAAGAGACCCCAGAGGGAGAATGAGATAGAGGGAAAAGAGAGCGGGAGGGAGAGACAATGTGAAAGAGATTGAGGGGGTTGAGGGAGAGAGAGAAAAGAGAGAGAGAGGCAGATCAAGGGCAAGAGTGACCTATGAGAGGTGGAAAGCACAGGAGATGGAGTGGGGGTGGGGGTGAAGGACGGGAGTATAACTACCTGGCCAGTAAAGGAAAGACACAGCCTGTTGACCACAGCCTCACAGAGTCTCATCTCTTGTTCTTATTGAATACCGCATTTGTCGATAACAGTATTTCCTGCCAAAGAAAATAGTACTGGGAGCAATTACTTCAGGGAACCTGTCAATTTAATCTAGGAGGAAACAGGGGACATAAGCCGCCGTCTCTCTCTCTCTCTCTCTCTCTCTCTCTCCCTGGAGAGTGAGAGAGCGAGGTACATCCTATGAGGCAGAGCAGGGAGACAGACAGACCGAGGCAGGCTGTACCACCACATGTCATCTTCCCCTGTAATGAGACAATAACAAGCTGGCAGCCTCCACACAGCCCTCTCCACACACACAGGAAGAGTGATTGATACATTATTCAACTTCTTTGTCAGCTCACTAGAAAGCACAGAACGACGTGTCAGTTGTTCTCTCTCTCTCTCTTCTCTCTCTGTCTCAGTGTTGTAAACGTAAGCTGGAGAGGTGTAATTAGGGGACAGGGGTAGATGATAGCACAGCAAACACGATCACTGGTCACTGTAATGTATTAAAGTGTGAGGGCAGCAAGGCAGAATAATCCTGTTAAATGCTGATCTGAAGAAGCACTGACATCTGCCTAATTAAATAATCTGCTACTGGTATGAATGTGTGTGTGTGCGCGCGCGCATGTGTGTGTTTACAAGTGTGTACATGACCTTTAAAGTGTGATATAACAGCATAGCAAGCACAGGGAGGAGACTTCTCACATGGCTGGGTTCTCAAGTCGGAGGCACGGAGGCTTTTTCAAGAGCTGACAACATGTCACCAGACAGGAGGTTCATCCATCTGATGAAATGATCACAACCACCAGGAGAACGGAGGAAAGAGGCGCGGGGGAAACTGAACAGGAAGCCACGCGAGAAACTACACAAGGAATCCAAGTCTACTTTCTGTAGTCTTTCATTGCAATACATGTAATCATATCAACAAGAGGCTACACCACCCCGCACCCCCAAAAAAAAGAAAAGAAAAACAGAGAATATGAACTACCTAATTACCTCTTCTTTGTTTGTGATTAACAAAAATCACCAGAGCACCCCACTGATCTTTGGTAAAAATAATACAGATACCATCTTGGCAATTAGTGCACATCAAGCAGTATCAAAGCCAAGTGGATGGACTTATTTCAGGCTGTAATTTCCTGCTCATTAGAATTTGAATGACAGGTTTTCAAGCAGCCAGGGACACACCAGCAAACACGCGAATCCCCATTTTTGAAGGGTGCACATACATGCACAGAAACACACATCCACACAAACAAATGATTACACCCATGTGCACGCATAAGCACACACACACACACACACAAAGAGAAGACCACACACACACCAAAAACCTTACATAAACATGTATCTTGCGTAATCTAAAGTTTGTCCGCGTCTCCTCCTGGGGTCCTAAAGGTCAGTGGGAACACGGATCAGCTGAGATGCTCGCAGCCTGGACAATGAGTTCCCCGACGCCTACTTAAAGGACAAGGCTCTGCTGCCTGCAGATAAGACATTTCATCTGGCCAGGGAGCTACTCTCCACCCGCAGAGGGGCCTTCCCCCACCAGGACCTGTGGACATGCTCTCTCTCTCTCTCTGCCCTTCTGAAGGAGCGCGCTCCCACCGGGGCAAGGCTTTTATACGCCAAGCAGATGGGGAATAGGGAGATGGAAGGAGGGAGGGGTGGAGGGGTGGAGGGGTGGAGGAAAAAGAGACATGCGGTGGTGGAAATCACTTAAGGTGCTGTATTTAATGTATTCGCCTTTTGTAGCTTGCATTCTCTTTCTCTTTTAAATATGATATTTGATATATCACTTTATCATACCTCTCAAAATTCAAACCCAACTGGAGAGAGACTGAGGGTGGAGTTTATAAGTGATGGGCATGTCTGTTCAGTGAGTTCAGTCACACTGTTCGACCACTCATATAGTTTGACTCGTTTATGAAACCATTCCAGTTTACAACAAACAACCAAGCACTAAACAACAATGGTACAATCAGTGGTAAAGGCTGTACAGATTAAGCTGGAGAGGAAAGGATGAAAAGAAAGAGGGAAAGAGAGAGTGGGGGGGGACGACAACAATAGTACTTCCAAAAAAATAAAACCACAACTTTCAATTTGAAGAGAACATGAACTCTTGGGCAGAGACCAAATTATCACAGTGTGTGTACGCAAGTGTGTGTGTGTGCGAGCGTGTGTGTGAGTGTGTGCGCAAGCATGTGTGTGTGTGAGTGTGTGAGCCGAGCGCTCAAAATAAACATGACTATAGCTAACCTTTTGATCCAATAGCAATGGCAGCTTAGTTGGTGTGGAGATAGAGGGAGTGGTGCTGATGGAGAGAACAGGAGAGCCTAGCTGAGATTTCCTCTTTAAAGACTCAAGATCTTTGAGAACCAGAACAGAAGCCACACAAGGTGAAGAGATATTGAGCCGGATAAGAATGAAGTAATGTATCAAACCTAAAACGAAAAGGCGAAACAAATAGCAATACAGTATATATTCCAATAATCGGTGAAAAAGTTAAGATACCAATGAATAGAACGATGACTTGAACTTTGACACACGTAGAAGGGTACTCCAAAGAACATGGTGTCCAAAGTTGTATAACGACCAATTAAATGTAATATTATTAGCGGCCATTTTCAGGGGCAGATTTCAGCCGAGTGCTCTGCCTTTGTTGTGTCGGCTGGATGGCAGGATGCCTTGAATTCAATGGCCTTCATGCACACACACTTCCCTGCTGCAGCTGTTAAAGCCTGTCGATTCAATGATTTCAACCTTTAACAAAGCTGTCATCTGTCATTGGTGCTTTTTACAGCTTTTACGATCTTTAGCTGAGGTCAAAAGTGTTGTCAGCATTTACGTGTAACAGAAAAAGTTACCTTTTTGAGTGGCGTCATTTATTAGAGTCAAACTTAGTTCAAAGTGGTTCAGAGTAGAACCTGTGTGTTCTACTCTCACGTCACCTGTAGGGATGGTCTGGCTGTGTTTACCTCTGGTAACCCATCTTATGTCCTCTGGACATCCTTAGCCTGTGTCTAACCCCAGACAGACAGCCGGACCAAGGGGAGGAGCATTCAACAAACACATACACACAACCTGCTTTGACAGGAACTCACTGATGAGGCTGACACCGAGATACTACTAAGCAGGTCCCTGAACTCTGAGGAGTACACACGCACACACAAACACCTCGACTCCCCGCTGGCTTTGACCCAGACACAAACAGAGGCTGCAGGCAAGTCGGCCAGGTCTCACTTTCTCACCGTGAGCAGACTCGCGCAGTGCAGCCTCATCAATGACGTCTCTAATAGTATCTGAAAGACTTCAGGAACCATACAGAAGAGTGCAGAGAGGACCGACACCCACTCAAACCCTGATCTTATCAAAAGGTTGTCCGTTTTGCTCAGCGCTGATTGGTCCAGACTTCCCATGGGGGCGGGGTGGGTTGAGGACATCTTAAGCTTTCTTTGCAGTGCGCTGAAGGATATCAACAAGGACAGCTACCACAAAAAATATTGAAGATCCCCGTAAATGGGATTGGCAGATTCGAAGAGGCCTGTAAATGTTTGTGATCTAGATATGAAAATATCAATAAAATATGATTTGAGCCACGAGAATCCGAGACAACCTTCGAGAACAAATTCTGCCACGCATTTAGATATGACAGGACAAAAGCTCAACCTGTTCCAAACAACTTCAGGCTGTTTACTGATAAATAAAATAAAACGCCGGAGATAAGGGGGTGGGGAAGGCGCTGCAATAAGCATAGCAAATGAATATATAAATAAAATATTTGCACATCAAAGCCTTTCGTCTTTAAAAAAGCAGTTCTCCATTGCACTTGGAGGAGCAGGCATCGACTTGTTGGAATATATATGTTATGTGTAGCGAGCTCTACAAGACAATCCTTCAACAACAAGACAACAAGGGCACCTTGTTCAAAGACGGCACTGTTACTATTGTTTGGTGTCGACTGATGTGGTGGCATAAAAACCAAGCTAACATCACAAGATGATATCGTATTACAAACAACAAAGAGACTCAATTTAGGCAGCATTTTAGAACATCACACAGAACAACAGAATCATTAACTATCAGACTTCAGCGTGATTTAGGCACAACGTATCGAGTTGGTTCCAAAAGTTTCAGGTTTTGGTCTGAGAGACTGAGGAATTTTCCTTTCATTGCCTGTCTGCTTACAGCAACAAACAGAGAGAGAGCAGCTGGTCTCTGGGAGCTGGTCCTGACTTAAGGCCAGGACCTTGGCCTTGCACTATTGATTTATATATCTATACCCACTTCCTCTGGTTGGAAAGTGCACATCTTTACATCTATGTGCTCTGCAGATCACAATACACCACACAGGAACACTCACACAAGTACAGCACACACACACACACACACACACACACACACACTGTGTGCTCCCTAGAAAATACTTTAGATTTTTCTTAAAATCTTCTCAAGTATTCATCTGAATATCCAACTGTCTCATTTGAAAACCTGATCCACTTTTCCGTGTGTTTTAATCAACCCCTTTCAATTAAGAGTCAATTATAGTAAGACAAGAGGGACCTCTGTCCTTCCGTTGATGGAAACAGTAATGCACTGACGTGATTGTGAGTGTGTGTGAGAGAGTGTCAGTGTGTATGCATATGTGAGCATGTGTGGGCTTCTGTATGTGTATGTGTGTGTGTGTGTGTGTGTGTGTGTTTGAGTGTGCATGTGTTACCGTGAGTGCGTGTGAAGTAGAGAACATCTCCTCTAAGCCATGTCCCATTGCTCTGCAGGACCTCAGTCTGCAGTGAATCTAAATGACACCTGGATGAAGACCACCAGAAGCCAGCCGAAGCCCCAGAGAGCTGAGCGGGTCGAGTCCCTCCCGGTCCCACAGCCTCCCACTGCAGGACTACACAGCACCTTCAGGCACCACGGTCACAAACCAGCGCACTGGGACAGCGCTGAATGCAGGTCTTCACATCGGTAGAGCAGGAAAAGGTCCCAGTTTAAGGCCAAGGCCTCGGTTAGCGCCACAAGTGCCATGGGCTGTTGACGGTTAACAGACAGGTGTCTTTGGATGGGCAGAATCCACGGAGCATCTCCAAACCACCAGGGGACTGATATGGATTTTGCTCCCCAGCACTCTCAAGTTAATAACGAGCACTCAAATTAACCAAGTTGGAAGGAGACAGCTCCTCTGGTCTAAGGCTGGGACTCCTTCTTCTGCCAATCAATTCTAAAGGTCAGTGCAGTGGCTCAATACTGTGCCGGAATGTTCCTGGGAGTTGAATACAATGCTTACTATGCAAAGTGAACACTGCACCAGGAGAAAAGAGCCATCAGAAAGCATGTGGGTGTTTTGGTAATCTACGCACGCACCATTTCTGCTGTATATTTACACTCGGTGGGGTGTGTGTGGGGGGGGGGAATGGGGGGGGTAAACAAGCAGCCTACTTAAGAGGTGAGAAGGCACTGTGGATTAGGCTTAACTGTGGTACCGGCAGCATTGATTGCAATGCAGACTTTGTGGAGTTCTTTGTAGAGTTCTAGACTATCCCTGAAAAGCCACGCAAAGTTCGGCAAAGGGCAAAATTGGACCATGTATAAATAAAAAGACAGATGCCAGAAAGCTTGGGATTGTGGAGTCCGTCTTTGTCTTTGAATGTATTTCCACGATATGCAGTTCCACGATAACAACATCTTTGGGGAGTGGTGTAAACAATACTTCAATCAACTCACGTCAAACGGCCTGTTGCTGGAGGTGTATCTGTGAATGGGAAGAATTCACATAGTAGTGCAGTAGGGAGTGGTGCTGACCTGCATCTCTCTAACCATAATGGAGAGTGCAGTGTTCAACCTTCCTGCCTGAGAGTGACAGGGAGATATTTAGAGATTGAGGTAAGAAGTGGGCTAGCTAGGGTACCCATGCCTTGGCTGGGACACCAGTGATGTCCTGTCCAGACACAGGCTCTAAGGACACATGCTGATGTCGAGCATGATGCTAGCATGATTTATAATGATTCTCTTGGAGGCCTGGGCTCTGGAGATAGGCAAAGCCAGGTGCAGATTGTCTCGTTTGTGTGTGTGTGTATGTGCTCAGCCAGACGTGGATCAAGCAAGCACTCAGAGCGTCTTGGCACATTTATAATCCTGTCTAAGGGTCAGTGTCCTGCTGTCTAAACACACACGTTTTGTAACATCAAACCGTTGAGTTGGATAAGCATTTTATTTGATTATTACAGTATTTTCTATTCTGTCAGCTTTGATCTCCTTCTTTCATGTCTGTATTGAGGATATATATATATATATTTCTAATCTTTGTCCTGGTGTGCAGCAACATAGGATTTGAAATTGTCTGAAGGCATCCAGCAAGAACATAGCATGACATATGAAATATGTTCCAATAAAAAACCTAGAGAGATTATCTTCTCATCACAAGAAGCCGGCTAAAGACAGATAAAGATTCTCTCTGTTTTCTCGTCTGTAAAAAAGGAAGTGTCTGTGCATCCGTCTGTCTGTCCAGAGTGTGTCTGCGTGGTTGTGTGTGTGTGGTTGTGTGTGTGGCTGTGTGTGTGTGTGTGTGTGGTTGTGTGTGTGTATCTTTGTCTCTCAGACTCTTCCAATCAGTGTTATTGGACTTATTCACTCCGAGATCTGGGGAAACAAAAGCTGTTTCTTCTAATATCCGCACCATTACCCAGCCTCCATCCAGGCCCTCTGTTCACTCAATAGCAGGAGGAATACCTATTCATCACTGCGTCTGTGGCCGGCGCCCCCCGTGGAACAGATGTAGAGATCTTTAACTGCCCGTAAATGAAGCCTCCAACTTGAGAAAGCCCTTGCATCAGCACGGCACTGGTGCTCGGGCCTGTGCTCGACTGCTCCAACAAAGCAAGATTAATTTGCCTGTTGAATGCAGGTTAGACCCACCGTGGCAAGATGCCTGACTGCAGCCGGCATGATTCTGGAAAGTTCCTGTGGACTCTGACAGTAGTATCACTTTACATGTCACCAGGGGAGGGCTGGACGCTTCTAGTGACCAGGGGAGGGCTGGACGCCTCTAGTGACCAGGGGAGGGCTGGACGCCTCTAGTGACCAGGGGAGGGCTGGACGCCTCTAGTGACCAGGGGAGGGCTGGACGCCTCTAGTGACCAGGGGAGGGCTGGACGCCTCTAGTGACCAGGGGAGGGCTGGACGCCTCTAGTGACCAGGGGAGGGCTGGACGCCTCAAGTGACCAGGGGAGGGCTGGGCGCCTCCAGTGACCAGGGGAGGGCTGGATGCCTCTAGTGACCAGGGGAGGGCTGGATGCCTCTAGTGACCAGGGGAGGGCTGGACGCCTCTAGTGACCAGGGGAGGGCTGGATGCCTCTAGTGACCAGGGGAGGGCTGGAGCCTCTAGTGACCAGGGGAGGGCTGGAAGCCTCTAGAGACCGCCTCCTGTGAGGAGGGATTGAGGCAAAGAGCCAGCGCATTCAAAAACATCCAAACCTGGACAAGGGGGGTGATTCTCCAAGAGAACAGACATCAGAATCCTGCTCTGACAAAGGTCAAAGCCCACTGGGACAAACAAGTAATCAGCACTCAACAATTCTGTTGATCTACTGGGAGGTAAAACTTTGATCGCTTAAGTAACACTGATCGAGTTCAATCATACATTACATGTACATTTGATTCATTTTGCGGCCCCTTTCGGCAAAGCGACATCGAAATAGAGATGCATTTGAACAGTGAAACTAATTGGTAACCTCCGCTGTGTTCAATTGGATTCACAGCACATGTTAAACAGTGTTCATAGCGGGTGAAGAGAATGGCCGGCTGGTCAGTGGCAAATGAAAGAAACCGAGATGACATTATTCCTTTCCATAGCAGCCAGTCTCCAGAGAGAGACCCTGAATGTCCACAGAGCGGGTGTGTTTCTGTGTGGACGTGTCACACATGTTAGGCATGTGTGCCAGTGTGTAGGTGTGTGTTAACAAGCAAAAGGCAAAGTGCAATTTTAAAAGCCACTTGCATGCATCAGTGTGTGTGTTTGTTAGTGTGTGGCTGCATGTCTCCAAGCGATGTGTGTGTGAGGAACTATGACGATGGTTCTCTCCAGGCAGGGCCAAAGCTGGATCCCTCCTCTGCCCTCCTTTCTACCTTTGCGTCTCTGACAGGTGTGACCTTTCGGCTGGGCGTGGAGCATCCCCCCCCTCCCCCTCCCCTCCCCCCCCCCTCCCCCTCCCCCTCGGAGGATCGCGCACGCTCACACTGGCGTGCACACGAAGCCAGACTTTGGCCGACTCTGGCCGAGATGAAAAATAGAACAGCTAATGCCTGCAGATAGAGACATTCATCACAGGCCCGGGCCCGTGCTCTCCTCACACACCTCCCCACCACCAGCACAGAGACAACTCACTCATTAAACATAGAGATATGACTGCATGACCGTATTATTACCAGACTGGATTGAATGCTGAAGCAGCGATGCGGGTTCTATTGTGTTTAGCTAATGTGTTTTGTTTAAGCGTAGAATCAGAAATGTACCACATGTTCTGTTCATTTGGATGTGGCCACCACTGGAGCTTGTCTGTCATTGGCTGTAGCCGTACTGGTGACTCCATTGGCCATGCTTTGAGTGACGGTGGCCGAGGGCCCGTGGGACGCCAGGAGGGGGCGGTAACATGCTAAATGGTAGCCATGCCAACTGGCGCTGTGCAGCCAAACCAGTTAACCTCGGCAGTGAACCGGTAGGCCCTCGGGTAAGGGCTTGGTAATGATGTCTCTCCCTCCTCCTCCCATCTCTCCATCTCTCCATCCCTACATCCATCTTTCTGTTTATCCGAGGCTGTCACAGAGGAATTAGCCGGAGAGACGAGGCATGCTAACTCCTGAATAGCAGGGTGCAGGAGAGAGGAGTCTCTCTGCCTCTATTCACATTCAGAGGAGAGGTGAGAGGGGCACAGAGAAGCAGCATTGCTGAAAATATCAAAGTCTAAAGGTTTTGTGCGGTGGGATTTCTGCATCGGCAGGATGGATGGTAATGAGAGGTGCACCTGGAACCGGTATAAGGACATTTCAACAATGCCGTCTGTTCACAAACACAACAACATGAATGTATAACCAACTTGAAAATACTCTGCCCCACATATCAACAGTTTAAATGTTCCTTTCAAGAAGAAAACCCCACCTGTATCCTCTCCACAGGATGCATGAGGACACTCAGTCTACTTCTGCTGGTATAGAACACTGACTATGAACAATGCTCTGACTTCGTTCACAATAGCGGGAGTGGGAGCGAGGAGTGCATGTTCAACAGAGGCCTACATGGAACAAACAATGCAGGATATTTTCAAAGGATTTTTATAAACACACACGGATCATAGTTACATGCTAGGCTTCCCTCTCTTCATCCACCCATCCACCCCCATATCCATCCACCCAACCACCCCCATATCCATCCACCCCCATATTCATCCACCCAACCACGCCTATATCCATCCACCCAACCACCCCCATATCCACCCAACCACCCATATCCATCCACCCAACCACCCACATCCATCCACCCATCCATCCATCCATCCACTCACCCACACATACATCCACCCACCCACCCACACATTCATCTATACTCATGTGAATCAATCCATCAGCACCACAGATTCTACTTTCCTGGAGCCCCAGTCAATAAAAAGAACGAGATAATGGCAAAACAAGACAATGAGACAATGGTCGACCACACTTAAGAATAAACAATGCAAACAGGTGCAACGCATAACCACATTTCCTTTGTACTTCCTTGTTTAGTTTTTTTCTTTTTTTACACAACATCTAAAGACAGAGAAACAGTACGTGAGAGGGGAGGAGATACAGAGGAAAAGGGTTGTGTGCGACAAAGACAGAGAGCGTGTGTATATGTATGTATGTGTGTGTGAATGGCTCCTCAGTCTATGCCAGAGGGCGTGTGACATGTTGTATGTTCAAAGTGGAGGCGACAGGTCTTCTCCCAGAGTGTGTGTCTGTGTGTTTATGGGGAGGATAGTTAAAACAACTTAGTGCACACGACGGTATAGAATAACTATCGGTTGTGCTATGGTGTCTCCACATGCTGGACAGAATACACACAAACATCAGCAAATGAGTGGGACAAGAGGGGAGGAGATGAGCACCGTGGACAGGTGAGGAGGAGAGAGAAGAAGGAGAAAGGGGGAAGAACAGGGGAGGACAGAAGAGGATAGGAGGTGGGAGAAGAGGTAGGAGGAGATACATGGATGGCATTTTGTTCAAGTCGATGAGAGCTGGCATCTCCACTGTGTGTGATCTGGGGATGATCACTCCATTGTTCCATCTGTCTCTTCCATAGCTCTGTCCCTCTCTGTATCTCTCACTCACTCTCTCTCCCAATCACTCTCTTTATATATATCACGCTCTCACACAATATCCCAGTCTCTCACACAATATCCCAGTCTGTCCCACTCTCTCCCACTCTCTCTCCCACTCTCTCTCACTCTCTCTCACTCTCTCTCACTCTCTCCCACTCTCTCTCCCTCTCTCTCCCCCTCTCTCTCACACACACACACTGGATGATCAGGGTGCATGGCACCAGCTCTACTGTAATAAAGCGAGAACAGATGCCGCAGGATTTTACCAGCAGGTGAGCTCTTTTACGATTCAATGTTTGTCACCCACCCACCTACCCCACCTACCCCACCCCACCCACACACACACACACACAGACATCAACACCTTTCAGGCACGTCAATATTCACCCCCAGGCCTCACATCCCCCCCAACTCCACACAGCCACACACACGCACAGTATACACACGCACAAAACAACATGCATTCCTCCCAAGTTCACATAAATGTTTAACCCCTGCCAGCTTTTAAATTCCCACATACAGGTGTTGAATCTAAAAAGCTACTAATGTTCCACTACGGCATCGATTACAGGTCCAACTCGCTGACAGGTGCTGCTGAACGTGGGAGCGTCTCTCAGCGGTGTTACACGGGCCGTCATGCCAGGTCACAGACTGCTGCTATCTGCCATAGAATCGTGCCACAGGGTAATAGAACATGACCATATCACTTCAACCCTAAACCACTCAGCGTTCCATTTCGTTCTGTTTGGTCTAGTGGCCCATAACTCTGCCCGGCTCCGGCTCCGCCGAGCAGCGCGTGAAATACTCTCTGCAGCAGAGAGTGATGAGCAGGGAGAGATTGCCCAAAGTTCTGCCATGTTCGCCCGCCAGCCAAGTTTAAAAGATTTATAATTTGATTTGAAAATTAGGACTCTAAATTTGCCGAGTGACGGGGACAGGAGTTTTATGGCTTTTCTGTCCAGGCGGTTTCTAGGCTGCGCTGAGACTGACAAGGGTAAAAGTGAAATGAAGGAGCCTGGCCAGGATGCCAACTATAAAACTCTATCAGGCAGAGGACTTTACTGCCCTGGGCCCGCGCCCAGCCCTGCGGCACGCTTTGGTGGAAGCGAAACAGATGGGAAAAGGAAGAGGATTTACAACAGGCGACGCTCGCCTTTTAACCCCAATATTTGCAAAGAGGAAAACGGATGGTGAAATTATATTACAGGGCCCCGATCAATAACCACAAATATTAAATAGCCCCGGCATCCTTCTGCCGTTAGCGCTGGGCTGTCGGGCTCTGGAGCTGTGCCACTTAGCAACGCCGCTGGTCAATTAGCAACGCCGCTGGTCACGGCACTGATGACAGGAGGCGAGTCTCGATGTCGGCCAATCAGAGGCTAAGGAGGCTCATGGCCCCGCCTCATATCTAGCTTTTCTGGGGACGGTGGTCATGCCCTCTCGCTCTGGTGGAGGCTGTGTCTGTCCTGCTTCAGCAGGTGAGACGGCTCACAGTGAGGCATGGTTATCTGGTGGTGTGGGACGCACCTACAAACACCAGGCAGGGAAGCCACAATACCGTCTTCCCTGCTAGGGAAATGGGAGGTTGTGGAAGAACAGAGACATACAGATGGTCCCCTGTGCCTAGGAACGCCAGATGGGTTATAGAGGATGAAGGAAGTGTTTACATGTCCAATTAAACTATTATTGAATTGGTATTGAATTGATTTTAATTGTAAACTCCAGATAATATCTTTGTTTTGATCTCCATGCAGTGTTTATTAAATAGAATCCATTCATATTGGCCACTGTCTCTGTCTTGAGGCCTTGTTCACAAAGGTTCCACCTGGGCTCAACCTCCAGTTTTACCCCCTGCTGGGGAAACCAAAATCCAATCAATCTGTCACCAGCAGGTGCCACCCGCAGGTGTCAGATTGGGACAGATATGGGCCATGTGGGCTGGAAGCAGCGGTTCTAACCTCTGAAGCTGAGCTAACTGAGTCCACTCTGTGGTTCTAACCTCTGAAGCTGAGCTAACTGAGTCCACTCTGTGGTTCTACCCTCTGAAGCTGAGCTAACTGAGTCCACTCTGTGGTTCTAACCTCTGAAGCTGAGCTAACTGAGTCCACTCTGTGGTTCTAACCTCTGAAGCTGAGCTAACTGAGTCCACTCTGTGGGTCTACCCTCTGAAGCTGAGCTAACTGAGTCCACTCTGTGGTTCGGACCCACATCCAGACCTTGTATACACATCACGTCCTTTTGATTAATGACCGCATCTCCCATCTACAGAAATAATGGATCTAAAGTGCTTTTCCTCGTGCATTTGTTCCACATATCGCGTTTGAAGAAAAACCTACCTGACTGCCTTCACCTCCCCCTGATAACTCTTAGTCACCTCTGTTTTGACTTGGTCCCGTCGGAGCGAGGGGGTTAGGGGATTAACATGTGAATAGGTATGTCTGCTTGCCATGCTCCAGTGACAGTGACAATGATGTCTCCGCACGAACTGCACTTCCCCGGGGCTTAACCACCCAACACAAAGACCACGGTCGAGGAATCTCGCCTACACACAAAGGGAGTAATGGTAGCTTCGTCGAGGTAAGACAACCGTCACATTGCGATTGTGCCAACAATGGGCCGTGTTCGCTGGGGTGAATTGGGCACCTTTAAGCCCCATAACCCATTTCAGATAATGTGAACGTGGTTAGTGGGCAGACATAATGAGGTTTATTGCGTCGTAAACTGGCACAATCAGCGCCCGTTTTTGCCATATTCCAGTGGCGAGGAGGGCCAGGCGTCGTGGTGGAAAGCTCTCTAAGCCTCCTCAAGAAGCGTGAGGCCCGGAGAGCCAGCGGACCCACGGCAGCTTTCAAGGTAAACCCCACAGATCCACCCAAAACACACTTCCGGAGACCAAAAGTTACTGTGTGCGCACACACCTGTCGCCCAAACAGAAGCATTCCCAGCGCAGCCTCTCTGCTCCGTCTTAGCATCCTATTGACAGTATTAGGTGACTTTTTAATGAAGATTTCCTGCAATCTCCCGGATCCGAGCGCACGTTACTCTAGATTTCCCCCCGGTGAGGGCTCCGTGTCGACACAAGTGAAGGTAACCTCCCGAGTGGCCTGGAAACACACCCAGACTTCCTAATGAAGACACAAGCAGGAACAATGGAGTAATTGACAACTATCCTGCAGAGCTCTCAGGTTTCTTCAGAATATGAGATGCAAATAACAAAACCCAGCCAAGACAGAAACAACATCAACTAATACTGTGGCAGATAAACAAGTTTGTGTGAATATTAATACATGGCTTAGCTAGCTCTTTGCCACAGCAACAAGCCGGGGCAATTATGTGGGGATCGGGACTTGACCTTCAAGGTGTATCTACTACGATGTTTGTTGATGGGACGGGGGGGAACGGGGGACAGGGGGACTTGGGGGCGGAGATTTGTACGTGTGAGATTAGAAAGATGGAGGTTGAATTAATCACGGAATGACTAATATGGTATGACATTAGGATGCAAGATGAAGAGAGGGGGAGGATTAGGGAGGAGAGAGCAGAGTGCCAGGCTGGGGCCTGCGGGCCTACGGGCCCGGGGCCTGTGGCTGAGGAGAGGCCCAGAGGGAGAACTCTAAGACCCAGCTAACACCACAGCCTCTGTGATGACTCAACACAGAGAGGGATTTACTCAGAGAGGCTCTGGCTGCAGTCACTGACCCTTGCCACACACAAACACACACACACAAGCACACACTCTCTCTCTTACACACACACACACACACACACAGACAGACGAGCCCACACTCTGTCTCTTACACACACACACACTCTCTCTCTCTCTGTCTCTTACACACACACACACACACACACAGACAGACGAGCACACACTCTCTCTCTTACACAAACACAAGCACACTCTCTCTCTCTTACATGCACACACAAGCACATAATGCCACCACAGTTGCTGTTGTTATCCCTCCAGCTTCCCCTGAGCACGTGTGTGTTTAAGACGACGGGGGGAGGGCAGATCTTTCATTCTTGTCACAGTGTTCCGGTTTACGAGCCAAAGGCAGGAGACACACGCCCATCCACATCAAAGTTTATTACAGTTCATCACCTCCCCACCTGCAGAGTAATGACATTTAGCCAATCCTATAAAAATCCCAGGGAACCTGCGGGTTTAAATCAATGCCTCTCCAGCTGCTACTCACATCCATTATTAAAGCCATACTTCCAGATCATATTCAATACAGAGCACTCCCGCGACAAGCTTGTCAGTGCGTACAGCACTCAAAAGCACATCTGATGAGTGAGAGAGGCGCCCCCCAACGAAGTAACTTCACAACGCCCGCCCATACCCCCCTCCCCAGCCCCCCTCCCTGCTCCCCCCTCCCTGCTCCGCCCGCCCCACGCAGCCCCCAGCCCCCCTCCCTGCTCCCCCCGCCCGCCCCACGCAGCCCCCAGCCCCCCTCCCTGCTCCCCCCGCCCGCCCCACGCAGCCCCCAGTCCCGTGGAGAACAGGATCAGTGTCTGTGTGTGCTGACAAGCAGTTTCAATAAAATCCCATTAGTTTCATCCAGGCAAACCTGTTAAGAGTGTTTGTTCCAACCTGGTGCTATGCTACAGGCTCCACCTGTCTGAGACTCCACCTGGACTTCTGCTAGGCAGCAACAGACTGCAGAGCTGAACACAAACGAATGGGCAACACTCATATACATCTTAATATATGCATCCATGCTCAGACATTCCATCTAAGGTAGAGGGATTTGTGTGTGTGTGTGTGTGTGTGCCCGTATGTGTATGAGTGTTTGTGCTTGCATGCGTGTGCGTGCTTGGGTGTGTGAGTGTGCGTGTGTGCGCTTGGGTGTGTGTGTGTGTTTGTGTCGAGTGTTTGTGCGTGAGTGTGCGTGTTTGTCGTGGTCAGGAAATGAGATGCGATGGTGGATCTGAGTGTTGCTACAGTCACAGACTACCCTCTGCAGGCAAGAAAGGTGAACTTCATGGGGGGACAAAGCAGCCTGCGTCTTCTCTGTCTCTCAGTGTCTCAGACAGACACATGCATGCTGGGTTTCAGCTACAGAAGTGTCCAGGGGAAGTGCTGTATGTGTGGGTTAATACTGGCCTTCTGATCACCAACTCAGCAATGTGTTAACCCTAATGAGTCCATGCTGTGGTAATATGAAGACCAACTCTATTGTCCTGAGTGAGCGTCATTCACTGTTGTTACACTTGTTTATGTATCCCTTAATGCATGAAGCTTATAAATTAGCCCATTTCATTTGGTTGAACACATTAACAGTGCTGTGAGGCATGGTAGGTACCAAGGCATGTTTTTCACACCAACAATGAACTGCAGGGTTTGTAGATGTGCACATTCAGTCCTGTTTGGTGCATATGTTTCCATTTATGTATTCTTTCTTGGATGAATGTCAGTATTATGTGTTATTGAAGCATCATTGATAACAGTGGTGACTATCACAGACAGCCTCCAATATGTCTCAGAACTGTAAACAAAAGTATCAAGGGAACATATTCAACGTGTTTCGATGCAGTATGACATTCATGAAGGACGTTGCTATGAAAACAGTATTTCATCCCATCTGCAACACAATTCAGGCTAATGAAAAGAAAAGTACAGGTTACGGCACTAACAAATTCAGGGAAAGCAGTAAAGATTGACATCATAAAATGTTCAAGGACCCATCTCTGAGCAACAAAACAATTTCAGTTTTCTTCCCATTCGGTTATTTGAAAGAGGCATGTCTAGTTACCTGATTGCATGAGACAATTGTAGGCTTTCAGCACCCATCGTCAATAGAATGGCTTCATTTTCCAAACAAACACGCCGAAATCACGTGGAAAACAGACACCTATCGATACTCTTGAAAGACATCAGAGGCTGGGACATGAAGATAAGGAGAACCTTGTGCTATGCCATCTAACCAGGCCAAGTTTGATTATTATATAAAAAACATGGCTCTATAAGAGTCCATGTAAATGTGATGTTGAAACAGAAGGGGACATTAAAAAAAGTCAAATTTCCTGAAATGATTTGCATTATTTACTGTTGCTACACATATCGGGGAGGAGAGAAGAGTGGGAGACGGAGGTAAGCCAGATTGCTTGACACAGATGATTGACAGCAATATATTGCCAGCCCAGGTGCTGCGGCTTGATTCTCTCGCTCTGTAAATACTAGGCAAATCATTTTTGAAGAAAGGAAGAAATAGGAGGGGGGGGGGAAACGATAAATAAACCCTGTGCCATATTTTTATGAGGAAAACCTTGTGAAGATTTCTAAAGTGAAGCTCTCGCCAGTACTCTGTAGACCCCCGTTTGTGGTTCAGTGAAGCCGCTCTTAAGTTAAACATGGAGAGACGGTAAAGCCGCCGTATAAGGTCTGCCTGGTTCCATAGAAGACCCTACTAATACAAAACTCAATTCTGAATGAGAACACACAAAACCCCATACAGGAACAGCATGAAGCCACTCAGGCAAATGGTTAAACCCAATAGGTAAAAAAATAAAAGTTACACTTCCTTTGCGACGGCAAGAGTAGCTGGATAAAAGGAGTTTGTAAAGGAGTCTGGATAACGCATTCCCCCCCACAGTGACTACTGAGAGACTGGCTGAGTAGAGCATCATTAGTTCAGCTTTGGAGGGCATCAAGAGGTCCATGGAACATTATGTAAATACGTAAAGAAATACCATACTATGTGCGTGACAATGGATATAATTGCATGTTATCTCTGGTGCTATCCTGCACTTTGCCACCATTATTCCCTGTATGGTATATATTTATCATCCCAGCTGTTCGCACCTCAGAGCTGATCCGCTTACTAATTTGACATACAAACAGCAATTAGATGAATCGATCAAAAGCTATTATAACGGCCGTATGTCTCAAACCGAGTGCATAATCTGAGGGTTTTACAACTGCAATCACAGTCGAGCGTGGCATGGAAACCCTGGAGTGAAAAAGGGACCCCAAATTGGGCCCTGAACGTTGCCAGATATGCACAGCATGTCCTTAAAAAAAGGAGTGCTTCCTGATTGCTTCCCGACGCTGACTTCTGGCATGGCGACCGGGACGTCTGATTAGGAGAGACTCCCCCATCATCACAAGTGTATGATTATGGCATTAGGCCGGATTCTTTCACATCCGAATCAGCAATCAAGAAATTGGAGTGCGGGATCGATACAGAGCGGCACCTAGACTGAGTGAGTATGTGTGTGGCAAAGAGAGAAGAGAGTTGGGGGGAAGGGGGACGGGGGGGGGAGGCGGCTGCTTGAATCAATTTTGTGTGGGCTCCAGCGACAGAGACATGACTTTTAATCTTCTAATGCATCTGCTCAAAGGCGGGCCCGGAGCCCTGGACTTCTGACGAGGAGGGACCCGTCCTTCGGCACGCCTCCGCCCCAAGCCCATGCACACGCCTCGACGGCATTCACACATCATGAAAGGAAAGTCACCAAATCCTCTTATCCCACGAGTGAAAATATTTGATGTTGTACTTCAGCTTGGTCTGAAACACCGTAATCCTCTGAAATAGTTTCTTAATTCATCCGCATGCCTGGTTAATCTCTCAGATGTACTCTACAGCACTGGGAAGTACTTCCCCGATGACATCCCGTTCTCCTCGAGACACACACGACAAAGACACGGTAAACGTCCAAGGAGCATCCATTCAAAATAGGATGTCTGTGTACACAAGCAGCCACGCCTTGGTGTGACCCTCACTTCAGAGGAAGGCCAACTGGGACTCGCACCCCCCTGAGCATGAACTCCATTTCCCTACTCTCCCCGAGGTGAGTCCTAATACACTGAAACAAACAATTGTACTGAGGTAACGACGCTTCACTGAACGCGCTAAACCACTCGGACCACATTTGGGTTTTGGCAACGAAAGGTGGAAACAAATGCCCCAGAGTTGATTGTGTTTTACCAGGGCCGAATTGGGTAGTCTGTACAGTACGTGGGTCTCATTCAATTAGACGAACATCACTTAACCAGTGGCACAGTGACAGGAGACTGAATCACTGGTGGAAAAGCCAATAGCGACATTCCCGCTCCCTATTCCCAGCACTAATGCACTGTGGCAACCTTCTAACCATCCAATTCCAGCCCCCAGATCCCAGCGGTTTACACAGTCCCTCGTCTTCTCACCATTACCAACCGTAGCACTCTTTCATTAGACCCCACACCTCTATCACAGAGAGGAAGAGGGGGGGGGGAGAGGGACAGAGAGAGACAGTGTGTCTCTGATGAAAATGACAAGGGAAAGCCACAGCTCCAGCTCATGTTAAAGTCCAGCCCCAAAGGACAGGAAGAGGAAAAGAGAAAAAGATTGTGCGTCTGTGTGTTTGTGATAGACGGAGAGAGAGGGAGAGAGAGAGAGAGAGAGAGAGAGAGAGACAGAGAGAGAGAGAGTAGAGGAACGGGGGGAAAGCAGGAATCCTTTCCACCTCCTCCACCACCATCTCCTAGCTGAGCATTACCATTCTGAGGGTGTTTACCCAGTGCAACGGAGCTGAAAATGACAAATCAGGGAGGATGTTGTCTACCGTGTGTGTGTGTGTGTGTGTGTGTGTGTGAGTGTGAGTGTGAGTGTGTGTGTGAGAGCCTGGAGGATAAGGACTACCTCCGCCAGCTGACTGATTCCAGAGCTGACCTCTGTGGTGACCCGAGGCAGTGACAGCCCGTGTAGAGGAAGACGGACACACCAGCAGAATGCTGTACTGGAGCTACACAGCCCACATCCTCTCCCTCTTTCCATCCCTCCATCCCTTCATCCATCCATCCATCCATCCATCCCTCCCACACTCATGCTGTCAGGGATTGACAAGCCTTTCAAGGTGCTGCCGAGACGCTTAGACCATGGCTCTCCCCTCCTCCTCTTTCTCCTCTC
The DNA here is from genome assembly GCA_903064625.1 of Mallotus villosus. Classification (NCBI taxonomy): domain Eukaryota; kingdom Metazoa; phylum Chordata; class Actinopteri; order Osmeriformes; family Salangidae; genus Mallotus; species Mallotus villosus. The sequence goes on along the minus strand of CAEFZP010003405.1, from coordinate 313,970 downwards.
AGAAACAGAGAACAGAAGAGAGGACAAGGAAAGCGATAAAGACAGGCTGTCTCTGAGAACTGGGAGGTATAAATAAAGCAATACCTAGTGTTGAATTTTTTTCAGTGATAATTAAAAGATAACAAACGTAACAGAGGGATGGATAAGGAATAAAAGTAAGAATGTGTAAACAACTAAATAAACAAAACACTCGAGCCTACCTGGCAGACTGGGGTGTGTGTCGTCTCATAAGTCAGGGGGTGGATGTGTTTCTCTAAGTCAGGGGGTGGATGTGTTTCTCTAAGTCAGGGGGTGGATGTGTTTCTCATAAGTCAGGGGGTGGATGTGTTTCTCATAAGTCAGGGGGTGGATGTGTTTCTCATAAGACAGCAGAGCACAATCTCCTGCCTTCTAATGAGTATTGTTCTCCTATCAGACCTTGTCATCTCAGCCAAGTGAAAGGCTCACTGATGCTCTCAAACAAAAGACCTCTCAGCCCAAATCGGCTTTTCTGCCTGAAAATGACAAAATAACTGTTGTGCTGCCGTGTGACAGTACCTTTAGATACAGTACATGCTCTACGTAACAAGGAAAAACCAACAAAAGAAAGAAAGAAAAGAAAGTAGTACATGTGTCAAATATCTCACACAGACGACTCCAGAAACAAGCAGATCATACTAAATGATTGTCTCACTCGGTCCTCAGCTGATTCTCAGATTGGGTCATTGGACCATTGAAATCTCAGAGAAGAACCTGGGCTAATGATGAAGAGGTGGCCCACTTCAGTCCCCAGCCCTCCACGCTGAAGGCAGGAACACGGGGCTCCCAATTATGTGTGACAGTTCCTTTAATTGCACCACATTGGGAGCAGCACATGGGGGTACACATACATCCCCCCCCCCACCCCCATTCCTCCTGGCTCCCCAACAACGACTTCCTTTTCCAAAGTACTCCTGGGGAGGGAGGGAGGGAGATAGTTCCAGTTTATTTTAGGAGTTGGGTAGGTGTGGGGGAGTGGGGTAGGTGTGGGGGAGTGGGGTAGGTGTGGGGGAGTGGGGTAGGTGTGGGGGAGTGGGGTAGGTGTGGGGGAGTGGGTAGGTGTGGGGGAGTGGGGTAGGTGTGGGGGAGTGGGGTAGGTGTGGGGGAGTGGGGTAGGTGTGGGGGAGTGGGGTAGGTGTGGGGGGTGGGGTAGGTGTGGGGGAGTGGGGTAGGTGTGGGGGAGTGGGGTAGGTGTGGGGGAGTGGGGTAGGTGTGGGGGAGTGGGGTAGGTGTGGAGGTGTCGGGGTTGTGGTTGTTAAGGGAGACACTGTGCTGTTTGAATGGCGCTGGGTCTAAAGATAAAGGTCTGGCATGGTTGCGAACTCGCAGTTGCGAACGTTCAGAGAAGGATGGAAATAGGAGCCCCCGTGGGCCCCCGCCACTCCAATCTCAGTTGTGCCGTCCCAATTAAAAGTGTAGGTGAGCAGGAGAGGTGGCTGTAACATGCTGGGGGGAGTCACCCTCCCTCCCCACACACACACACACAGGAGCCCAGGACAAAGATCTGCATTTGAATTAAATAAGAATTTGGAGTTCAAGGAGAAGTCTCATTACGAATGGGAATTCTGATTTCCCCACTTTGCTTTCAACAACTTCTACTGAAACGCCTCCCTGTTTGCAATTCTAGCACATATAAAACAACTGTGTTCATGGGGTTATTATAATAAAGCCTGTATGAAATCTGCTAAGTGTCCATGAAAACAATGTGACGACGACAGACACACAAAGACCTGAAACCCAGATTATCCTCTAATAGTTTTATTCAAGATCATTTCTGCTACCGTTTTGCTGTTGCTGTGGACTAGCTGGTATCGTATTGAGAAGAATATAATCATTCCATTAGTACTCATTAGAGCCTTCTACTAAACTACTCAAATGAACAAAAGACAAGAGAGGGTATCTGGGTTTTCAGCGGGAAAACACTAACAGCTTGTTGTTTGAGACCGCAGGTGAGGCTCGAGCATATTTCTCAGGCTAATTAAGCTAATTAAGTAATTTTATATTTACAAGTATCCACATTCCTAAAGGGGTCGAATGCTTATTAATATGTTTTTACTATGTTCTGTCCTCAGAAACGGTAGCAAACACCAAGTATGCATTTGGTTTGGTCGTAGCTGTCGCCTGTTGAGTCTTTAAACCACGGGTCACGCTGGCCTTCCTCAGAAGCAACAGTGTTGCGGTTTCTCTCCCCCGTAATCATCCGCCTCATTATTTGCTTTTCTGCCTCGTCCTCACAAACTAATGGAACAGACAGACACAAATTGTCTCCGTAGCCACCGGGGCTTCAGAGAGAGAGCGAGAGACGACGGCATCGTAAAGCCAACTGTTTAACTAAGTTGTCTGCCCATGTGATCAGAGGTAGAGGCTGCGGTGGTGGAGGGCTCCGCCGGCCTGGACCCAGCCTAAACAGAAGCAGTCCGCAGTGCGAGCGCGGGCACCCGCACACCTTTCTATACATAGGGCCAACCTCATCCAACTCAAGGACGACAAGCAACGGAGATCCAATGGGACGACAAGCAACGGAGATCCAATGGGACGACAAGCAACGGAGATCCAATGGGACGACGCTTCGGGGAGTTTGGCGATCGGGCCGTCTGTGGGCTTTTTGTTCTGCCTTTGGTGTGCTGACGCCACAGAGAGACAATCACACCCTGCAGGACGTCTGGCCTGCGATCCACAGCCAGAGACTGTCCCCACAACGCTGCCCTCCGCACGTCAGTACAGTGGGGATACTTATCTACGTGTCAGCTCATATTAGGCCCCTGGAAAAAGCCGTCCTTCTGGAAGAGAGCTGGCCAACTCGAGAGACCGAGGGACTGCCTCAACAGATTTTCCCCGACCAAGAGGGGGGCGGGGCGGAGAGTGAAGGTAATGAGGTTGTTCTATTGTACAATGGCGGCACGAACAACAACAACAGGAGTACACAATGAAAAGAGACACGCAGACAAATGAGCACTCCCCCCCCCCACACTCGGTTATTGAAAAAATAACGAATGATAAAAGGACATCGGTCTTCTGCGCGAGGGACGGAGCCGGGGACGCGTGGGAGGTGGCGGGGGGCGGGGGGCGGGGGGCAGGGGACGGGGGGCAGGGGATGGGGGCTCGTATGTGGTGAGGCAGGAGCAGAGAGGTGTGTGTCCACTTCACTCTGGTTCAAGAGGACCACAGTGGCAGGCTCGAGACATGCAGGGGATGAGGAGGAAGCGGCGTCTGTGGCCGTGTGAAGGCCTGTGTGTGTTTACCCTTTTACACTGCTGCTGCCACACGGTCGCTCTGTCTGTGTGTGTTAACCCTTAACTGAGGCCACCGCCGTGTGGTCTGTCTGTGTGTGTGTGTGTGTGTGTGTCTGGGACAGGACTCAGGAGTAGAGACAACCACCATGAGGGTTGTGTCACATGACTCAGCGTAGGGTAGATCAAACCTCACATGATCTGAAGGACTAAATGAGGACGGGGGCGAGAGACTGGGGGGCTGGGAGAGATGTTGGGGCAGGGAGCGTGGAGACATGTTGGGGCTGGGGGGTAGGAGCATGTCTGTCTGTGGTACTCTAGGGCCACAGCCACATGCTCTGAATTGTCACGCTATCCAATGACAGACTACTTCCAAAACTAGCTAGAAGGAGAAAGAACTACCGGATCAAATTCAAAGTGTATGCCCAACTCATTCGACCACATCATGTCAGTTCCTCAGAGGACTGCTCTCATAATGAAATATTTCTATATATGTAAAGTATTTCAGAATTATGGAATAAAACTGACGAGTCACAAGATAATTTGGAATCAAGGCTGTCCTCGTCCAAAAGGCTACCGGACCCTATCACAATGCTCTATTCAGTCTGTCCAAGAGACCAGTGGAAATGTACCTTCCCCATGTAATTATTAAGGTAGTAATACAATCTGTAAATTATTAAGTTGAAGTCACAATGGTCTAACCTCATCCAATCATGCAGGTGTGATCTATAATTCAACAAGGGCTGCCAAGGTTCTCTTATTATTACTGACAGACAGGCATTCCGTATCATCCCTATTCCTCTGTCTCTCTCTCTCTCTATATCTCTCAACCTCTCTCTCCCAAAATGTTTTCCCTCTCTCTCAATATCTCTCCCTCTCTCAATATCTCTCCCTCTCTCAATATCTCTCCCTCTCAATATCTCTCTCCCTCTCTCAATATATCTCTCCCTCTCTCAATATCTCTATCCCTCTCTCAATATCTCTCCTCTCTCCCCCTCCTTCTCACTCTTTGATCCTGCTATATGTCAATAACCAAACAGCGCCCTTCATATACACACCACAACATAGGACATCTATTTATTACAAATGGACAAAAATACAAAAATAACCTGATATTTCAGACTGCTTCAAAGAATTCAGGGCTATGAACAAAGAAATAAACTTGACTTTTGCCAGGGTGAGACCTCATTATAAATCTATCACCATTTCAATAGGGGTTGGGCTTAACAATTCACATCTAAATGGAAATGAAGAGATCCCAGTAAAAAGTGATATATTGCTATGTTGAAGAAAAGCGAGAGTGAGGTAGGAGGGGGGGGGGAACAACACCCATTGTCTTTGATCGTCTCGTCTAATTGTCACCGTAACAATACCCAAGGTGTTTTGCATATAATCAGCCATTGGATAAGCAAATAGCAGTAATCAGATGTACTGTATGCAGAGCTGGGAAAAGGGAGCATTGTGGCGAGTCTCCTTATTTAGAATTTCAAAAGGAAACTGGTACATTCTAAGAATTCTCTTTATAACCCTGAGCATTAATTCTGCATATTACAGTCAATTATACAGATCAGAATAGCCAAGTCTTCTATGGGAAAACATCTGGAGAACAGAACTTCAAGAAGACTATTGTATCAAAAAGGACACATCTGTGGGGACGAAATGCTAATCTTTATGTTCCGACCAAAGGGTACGGGAGATGGGGGTTATGAGTGCAATTAGGACAGGGGAACAGCAGTCACAAATCCCTGACTGAAGCTGTTCCATATTCAGCACAAAGCCTGAGCAGACGGACAGATGACAAGGGTGGGGCTGAACACACACACACGCACACACTGGTTTTTCTCTCCTGGTGGGAAACGACCATTCACTTCCATTTGAAATTGTGGAATTGGCCCCTAACCTTCTTCTTAACGGGTGCCACAGACACACACAGAGTAACGCAAGAATGCAAATGCGCACACACACACAGGCACAGCAAAACAGACCTGGGGACGCACACACACAGGCAGAGGCAAGTACTGCACGCGTAATATACACTAGCAGTAATATACACTCAAACAATGTTCTTTTTTTTATCCTTACTGTTTGCACTTAAGAGCAGCCATATCTGTTTATAGCGATCGCCATTTACTTCTGCATCGTAGTGCAGCACTTTGTTATGGTGCAGCGTTACCTTAAATACATCTGTGATGTCTCAGCCCAGGCACTTTGAGCCTCCTGTTATACTATCAGTCCTTCTATCAGCTCTTCAGGACCACAGCTCTGCTCTCTCTCTCTCTCTCTCTCTCTCTCTCTCTCTCTCACTCCCTCTCCCAGGAGCAATGAACCTGCCTATCTACATTACCGTTAGCTGGAATCCCCTGGGCTTCGATTCTGCTGCCCGTGTGTGTATAGGTGTGTGTGTGTGTGTGTGTGTGTACTGGTGTGTGCGCATGTGTATGTGTTGTGTCATGCAGGACCCTCAATCCTCCATGTGTTCTTCACACTCCTCTGTTCAATCTTGTAATCTTTCACTCAAGTAAAAAGGTATTGGAGGTGACCACACATAGCCTAGGTCTCTCTCTCTCTCTCTCTCTCTCTCTCTCTGTCTCTCTCTGTCTCTCTCTCTCTGCCCACAGGGACAGCAGTGCATTAAGGAAAGCTTTTTACAGGCCTGGGCCATGCGAGAGCCCTGAAAGCCAGGCCTTTCAGCTGGACCCTGAGAGGAACACCCACGCTTGGACAGTACCCTTCCCTCTCCACTAGAGCGGGTGCTGGGCTGCTACAACACCCAAGGGGGGGGGGAGAGGGCCCACTCCTGCCCTCACACGCCAGCCCTCGAGGGGGTGGAGGCCGGGAGGAACAGGGAGTCCTGCTGGAAGTGATGGAGCACCTGTGAAACACAGGGACGCAGGCGAGGCATGGGAGGAGCCGGGGATAGTTCTCCATCACACCAGGGCTGGGAGTCTCTGGGATCCACACGTATACACACACGCATGAATATAGGAGATGTTTCTGTGTGCACATTCCCAAACACACAAGCACACGTACAGACACACACACACACACACACACACAGTGTGGACAGGAGAAACACTCCTGCCACATCATCTCAGAGTGCTTTTCATCACTATGTGACAGTGTGTCAGCTCCAGTGGCCATCACGACTGCATTTATATTCACCACTGGGCAGAGGACTGGGAGAAGCTGCCATGCCACAAACATGAATTTGAAGGAATCACTTTCTTCAGCATTTCATTTTGTCACGCACGCTCGCACACAAACAAACAGATTACACTACACGTACAGGCAGACAGACCCTAACCCAATTTGCAGTCACTGTATAATCTAATTGAGGAAAATGATCAAATTATTCAAAAGCCTAGTTGCACAACACACACACACACACACATCAGGTTAGGCAGTGTGCATGTGTGCATCTGTCCCTTCATGAACATATTTGATCAGGGTTTGGCACAGCACTGCAACTGTAAAGCATGGGGTCTTCTCTGGACAACCTGTCAAAGTGGTAGAACACACTCACTCTTTGACTGACTGACTGACTGGCTGTCTGGCTGTCTGGCTTTCAGACATCCGTAACTCTGCATATATGCTCCATCTACTGTAAAACATTCTTGTTGTTCATTAGACACCACCCCCGCTCAGTGAACTCCTGCCAGCAGCACAGACGTGTTGAGGGGGGGGAGGGAGGGGGCTGGGTTCATGTATTGAAATGCCATGTTGTGATTTAACTACAGAGATTTGTATATGTCATTTGGAAAACAAAACTCACATTAAAAACAATCATTCCAGGGCCAAACAAAGACATAATGCTGTCTGGTAAACAACGTTATTGCTTTGCCATTAAGTCTGGATATTAGAGTTTTTATGAAATAATTTACATCGATATGAAACCTGAATTATTGATGATTTACGTTCATGCTGGAGCAAATCATTGTGATGGGGACTTCAAACTGTCACCAAATCAATCACCTGGACAGGTTCACGGAAAACTCCAGGGAAGCATGAGATATTTACAGGGCTTTTATTAGAAGCATTTTTCCGGGACGTGTATAAACCCCATAATGATATTGGCTCTTCTCTCGAAACATCTTGCAATTGACTACTCAAAAGTGACTGGGGAATGGCGATCAGTGTGTGTGTGTGTGTGTGTGTGTGAGAATCGGCTACAGCTTGCATACTGGGATGCCTATGCCTACACACACACACACGCACACACACACGTCAGCGAGGAGACACATTCAACAGAGCAATTAAATGTCCCCGGGCGTCTGTTGCGGCGCGATCAGCCAAATGGCTGCATCTCCAGGTATTCTCTGCGGAGGGCTGTTGTGTGGATGAATCCAGCCGTGAGTCTGAGTTGCATGGCTGCTCCACGGGCCACAGACTGGGCTTGTTAAACTTGATTTATTAGCCGTCCGTATACTCAGGCTTCCCAGGCAAGGCAAGGTCAACAGTAATGGTCCTCTGAATGTGAATAAATCTCCACCTCTCCCCTGAACCCCCCCTTGTGCTCCTCTCAGACGGCCCTCTAACCGAGCCCTGCTCCGCTGGCTGATACGCCTGCATGTTGTTCTGCTGCGTTCTCTCCTCCACTCCTCCATGTCACCGTTTCCCTCCCTGGGGGAAATACTCGTGTCATTTATCTGGGGGGGGAGGGGGGGGTGATATAAGGGGGTAGGGTGTTATGAGCGTGTGTGTGTGTGGGTGGTGGGAGTGTTTGGATAATCATTGTGGGGAGTGTTAGAATTGTCATTGTTGGGAAGGATGTGTGTGTGGGGGGAGGGGGGGTGTGATGTGTGGGGGGGAGGGTGTGTTAGAATTGTCATTGTGGGGAAGGATGCGTGTGCGTGGGTGTGTGTGGGGGGGGCGGGAGGGGGGGGGGTGAACTACAGTAAAGACGATTAGGCTCTGAGCTTTACCCTCTGTGATGGTGGAGGAGAGAATGAGAGGCGGAGACTAACGTCTGAACATGGATCTCTGGATCCAGTCTGACAGCCAGACACAGCCAGTCTGCTGATCAAAGCACTTCCCTCGACACATTTTAAAGAACCAAAACAATACTCTCCGGTAAAAAATCCCACCCACATCCTTTCTCTCAAAACAGTATTCATAGATATCCTACATGGTGGTATTTCTCAAGATAAAGTGATAGGAGAAAGACAATTTCCTTACTGGGCTATTTATCTTCTATGTTGTTGCAGCCCTGCTTCACTGTGTGTGTGTGTGTGTGTATGTGTTGGAAAAAGTGTTGCCTGACCAACAGCGCAAAAGACTGCAATGGAAGATGAAGCACACATACTGTGGACATGGATAATCTGCTAACCAGCTACACACCCATCAAGCATTCCATTTTAGGTGGAGATGAGACATTTTCCTCCCTGGCGAGGGACCCACCACACACCAGGCCTCAGCACCTTGCCGTGCGTCACACACACACACAAACACATGCTCAGACCGATGACCACTCCACTTTGATCAACAAACACTATGTTTTCGCTTTCCTCCTTCATATCAGACAGGAGTTGGGAGACTAGACATGCCATTTCCAGGCCTTTCAGCCAAGAAAGATACAAGATCTGGACTCGACCAGAGATGTATCTAAATATTTCAGAGCCCAGCCTACTCTGCGCCACACACTCGCTGAAGAGAAGTGGAGAGGGAAAAAAGTCCTGTTAGACTTCTCACGGGGGGTTGGATTTCCAACACAGCGGGGGGTGGGCGGCACGAGGCTAAGTGGGAGAATGGATGGAGGTATTACTACTCTGAGCAACCTGACTGTTGGAAAAGCCAACCGTGCGCTGTTTTTACAACCGAGCACCGTTCTGTATCCACAGGACTCGTTAGAGGAAGTCTCCTTGCCACACCAGCCCACTAGGGCCAGCCCCGATAGGATGAGGGGGCAGACAAGCCCACTGTAAATAGGTAAGAACACAAAGACATAATTTCACCTTAATAGGCATGTCTTGCAGGCAGGTGCGAACCATGCTACCACGCAAAAACGGTTCAAGAGCAGGGGAGGGTGAGAAGGCAAGGCTCAGACTGAAACATACATGTATACACGAGAGTGGGAGAGAGAGAGAGAGAGAGAGAGAGAGAGAGAGAGAGAGAAGCTAAAAGAGAGGAAAACGAGTGAGGGGGAGGCAGCGAGGGAGAGAGGGCGGGAGAGGAAGGGAGAGTGCGGAGGCCCCAGATAGCAGGCTTACTGCAGGTGAGACAACCTTGCGCGAGAGGCTCCTTGGTGTGGAGGAGAAGGGAAGGGAGGAATAATGAAGGTCTGACAAAGGTCCTCATTAGAGCTCAGACGTGGCCTCTGATGAGATGACTCAGGGTTAGGCCTGCAGGAAGACCAGGCTCTCTGGCTCCCATGGCTGGCTCTCACTGCACCCCGCTGCACACAGCTTTCTTCATATGCAGGTGGGGCAGCCATGGCTCCATAGTGTGTAGGACACTATGTCCACCATCGAGGAAGCCTTGACTGCAGGTTGACTACTCTGGTAGTCTCCCACAGTAGAGCTGTTCGGTCCACTGCTGAGGCACAGACTAATAAAAAGGTCATCATCCTCAAAGTCTGATGGATAATTCAAGAGATAGGAATTAAGAGAACGAGTGTTTAAACGAAGTAATCCCAGAGTCCTTCATCAACTCACCCACCTTCTCCCGGAAATATTACAACAAACGTTTTGCTAGTTGATATTCCATCGCCACGAGCGTTCTACAAAATGCAATGCCTCAGAGAGCAACTGGTCAGATTACCATAAATCTATCTGCTAATACGAGAAGTTTAATTTGAGGAAATTAACTGTAGCCTAAAGGACTGCTCAGAGCTAAAATGAATTGCGTATCGACGCATTGCCGGCGGTGCTACCTTGCTAGGCAGCAGGGCCGCTATCTGAAAGCTCAGTGTGTATGTAAATGTCCCTAATTGGAGTTGGCAAGCAAGTGTAACGATGCAATATTTGTAATGATTTCACTTTTCCCCGGTGGAACATTCAAACATAAAAGGGCGAACATGTCGGAACGCATACTTAATGAACATTTTGGAAACTGTATCGGCCAATTAGAAGTGGCCGATGGCTGGTGTCGGAATGAGGTCCGACTGAGAAGGCGAGATGGTTTTCATTTGAAATGGAAAAGAGAGAAAGAGAGAGAGATCTTGTGGCCGAGCCATCCATTGGCTGGACAGGAGAGCCGGGGAGAATGACAGAACAAAGAGGATGGCATAGATCGAGCTGTCACGGAGGAGACCTATGGGGAAACTCTATATGGCCTGGTTACAGTAAAGGGCCATCAGAAACACAATCTCTCGATTAATATGGCTCAGGCCAATTGGTGGAGCTGCGTGCCCGTCTGCCGTATCCAGATGAAACAGTTGAGAGGTCAGACGGGGGAGTTTTACTGTGATGCAATTAATAAATAAGCCTTTCTCAGGAAAGGGCTTGTTAACACGAGTTGCTGTGCTGTTTCCCTCGGTGCCGGGGCTGCACTGCAGCAGCTCGTACAGAGCCCCAATTATGGGAGCTTTTCTTCACAACTCACTCGCAACTTCTCAACTTTTGCGCCTTTCCTTGATTAGCTTACCGCGCATACTCACAGTCTGGCACGCGCACGCACTCGCGCACGCGGAAAGTCTGGAAAAAAAAGCACGAAAAACCAAGAGAGACACACAGATGAGAGGCACGCTCCCACACTCGCTCAACCGGAGTTGTCTTTCACACGAATCAACAGTCTTTTATTCCTTCTTTGGCAATTCATTTGAAGTGTTTTTCTAACTGAAGAGGTTACGAGTTGGAGCGAGCTACAAGCCGCTATCATTCCAGTCATTAGTTCACGCGGTCTACAATTCCTGGAGCAAAATGCTTTAATGCTCCATAAACGCGCCACTCAATCTGCTGCTTTGATGAGGTCTTTGAAATGCCTTCCCTCCATCAGGGCAATCAAAAGGAATACACTAATATCTGGTACATGCTTGAGCACAGCACTAATCCATCGGAGTACCGTACTGGAGGCTGAGGGATGCTGGATGTGGGATTCTAAGACGAGCACGCAGTCCATTCCCCGCACATTCAAACCACAATCAGGGGAAACTTCTCCTGAAGTGAACGTTTTGTCTTTTTGCTCTCGAACGACCGTACGCTGATGGTGAACCGTTACATTTAAATCTGGGTGACGTTTTAGCAACACACCTTTAGAAATGAGACGCTTCCGTTTGAATCCTTACATTTGCATGTATTAATTTAGCAGACGCTTTATATCCAAAAGTGTCATAAAGATTTACCAAATGTGTTACCGTCTGTTGAGCATTCCCACAGTGTGAGCTTGAGTAGGAGAGTCAGATAGTTTAGTATTGTAGCTAGGAAGGCTGCTGTCCATGGTACGGTACAGTGTTTCAGAGCTATGAAGAGATCACTGGTCATGTGGCTTTGGGGTCATTCATCAATTTAGGAGCCAAACTGTCTAATGAGTGGCCTAACCAGGGGAACGGGGTGCAACCACAGCCCCTTCAAAGGACTGTGCAAGATTTAGTGATTGCCTGCCAGGGCGAGGTCCCTACAGTCGCTCTCTCTTTCTCCCTCTCACTCTCCCCGCTCTCTGCCTCTCACTTCTCTCTCGTTTTTGCCTCTCCCTCAGGCGTCATGCTGCATCCCCACGCCAGATACATATTGATGAAGAAGGGCCTTCATCCCAAACACAGGCACAGAGACAGAGGGGAGAAAGAAAGGGAGAAAGAAAGAAAGAGGCAGAAGAAGCGAAACTGAGAAGACAAGAAAGAGTCAGAGAGCACAGTGTGCTTGGAGGAAGAGACGCGGAGGGAAGGCAAAAGAGGGTTCAATAAGGGGTGAGGAGTGAGTGAGTGTCGACAGAGATGAGGAGACATAGATGGTAAAGGACAGAGAAGCAGAGACTGGAGCGAGGACGACAAAAAAAAGAGGGAGGAGAGAGGGCGGAAAGTGGAGCGGAGAGAAAGAAGAGAGGAGGGCTAGACCAGGAAGAGGAGAGCGAGCGTTCCCCTCCCCAAACCTGTAATACCCCAGCTCTGTAACTCGAGCAGACATTACAGCAGTGGAATCTTCGTTAATCAGCTTTCCGCACCGGTGTGCTCGGAATCTCTTGGAACAATGTGTAGAACATTCCAACACCAAAGGGAAGGGCTGTAATTTTCTGCGGAGCAATGATAACTTACAAGTAATGGCTTTATCTCCCAGGACCGGCCATGATTGATACACGCTGCTTAAATCTGCTTAGTTCCCTCTGACAGAATCTAATAAAGACAGGTCAGGCGTTTTTCATATTCCTTTTTCCCCCCTCTTAATTCTCTGACACTCGTCTAATGGGATTGCAGAGTCGCTGCTGTTAATTGTATTGGCTGGCGTACCAAGTGCTTTAATCCCTCTGCTTATCACACACACTGCTCCCCCTTAAACACGGCCCCCCTTCCTTTTCTCTTCCTCCCCTCACACTCCTCTCTCAGCATCTACGGGCCGGGCTACCAGTGTGATGGTAGTGTTGGCAGCAGCATGACTATAATCAGTCATGCTTATTGCAAAAGTGCCACAGACGGGCACTCGGAGAGGGAGGTGGGACTTAATGGCAGATCCTAGATCAGTCCCTCCCTCGCAACTATTAAAAACCTCAAAAGTTGTAAGAAATTCCTTCAGGGCAATGTTTGTACACGCACACAAACATATGTACATTTGTGATGCAAAAACTGTTTTGATTTCCCTTACGTACTGTTCAATGATCTAGAATGGTTAGAATGGATCGCTCCAGGGTTTGAGGATTGTGTACTAGAGTGCTTGAGTTACTGCACTCTACCTTTGCAGTGTGAATCACATGAGATTCATAGCACACGGTTTCAACTTTTATTTGGACTTCAAGTCCTGTTTGAGCTTACGATTTCACACACACACACCTCCCAGAGGTCTCTAAGGACGATAAATGTTCACTGAAACAGTGCCAAGAAACACAAATATTGTTTAGAACAAGCATTATCTTAACGGTTTCCTTCTATGAAACAAGGTGAATAAAAGGTTGCCGTCGTCCCCGCCAGAGACGGCGGGAGAGAAGGTGGGCAGCTGAGTTCAGACGTGACTCTACATGAATTGTTCGAAGTAATTAGTATCTTTTTCTTCAGTGTTGATTCAATACAGCTCTTATTAAGATCTGCCACTAAAATGAGAACCAATTTAAACACTGGAACCATCCAGACATAATGTATTTAAAAAGAGATAAAAAGAAATGTGATTCTTATTATCTAATTAATCCTACCCTTGCCCCAAGGTTATTTAATTTGTTGAAAGATCATTAACAAGTCCGCATCGGGGCAAATAAAATAATGAGGATCTTAATTTGCTCCAATTCAGGAATGCAAGGCAATAAACACCAACTGGCAATATCAGGCAATTCTGACGAGCAAGCCGGCTGACGAAATTAGGCAAACACTAATAACAGAGAACTTTGGCAACTTAATAGCTCTGACAGCAGTGACAATAATTTAGACGGTGTGCCCACATGACGCCTCATAAACAGAGAAACAAAACATTAACTTGTCAGGATAAAATGATGGCTATTTAAGTGACTGAAACATGGGGAGATGAAATTGTTTTTTGCCATGCTGCTCGCCAAGTCTATGACACTGCTCAAAACTGTCAACAGCCAGTTCCTCAAACTTATATTAGGGAGAAAAGTAGAGAAGTATTTCAAGAAGGTGATAGCTGGATTATACAAAGAGCTGTCGAGTGACCTTCTGGGTTGAGAGAGTACAGTGTGTTGGTAAGGTGTTACGCAACGCTGGAGGCTTTGGTTCATCTCCAGGATAGCACGTTTGTAATCTATGACCAACTTCCCAGATATGCATTCATCGTCCGCTATGCTGGCCAACTTGTTAGCAAGTTCACTCAACGCGTCGTATCAATCAGCTTGGGGAAAGATAATGCAAGCGGAAAGCATTCATTTCCCCACCATGGTTTCTGCTATTATGACCAGAACACCCAGACCACCCATCACTCCCAAGCAAATGTAGCATAGTAAGCATAGCACCAAATAAAACATCTCTGTCACTTTAATTAATTCCTCTGCTTCCCGAAAGCAGCCCTAGATCGATAAGCAGGGAGAAGCTGTTGAGTGATGCCAAGGATACCAGTATGATAATTTGTAATATTAAGTTCCACTTTATCTGCAAATGCCACAAGACCTGGGACTGGGATCATCTATATTCCTCAGGCAGACTCACAAGATTCATGTTTTCTAATAAAACCCTGCCTCACTCCGCCCTAGTCTGATCCCTTGGAATAATATAAATAAATATTCAAGAGACTATTTATTAAGTCATGAGAAAAAAATACCACTGTAAATAAATAAATAAAACAATAGACAATCATGTGAACCAGAAAAAAGAACAACTCTTATACTAAGTAGCGACCAGAATCACAGAGGCAGATAATCCTAACCAGAAGTTGGGCAGTTTTTTTTATTTTTATTAAACTCTTGCTCCCCTGTGTCTATTTGCTTCAAAGCTCTAATGGCTGGCAGCAGTATGCCTGTCCAGCATATTAAAAAAGCCTCATTTACTCTTTGCATTACTGCAGGGAATATTAAATTCACTTTTTGATAATAAAGTAAAGCTTGCGAGAACTGAATGTTTTCTGAAATAAAAGTCGTACTTTTCTTCTCCTCCTCCTTTCCCCACATCCCGTCCTCTCGTACCCAAGCAGCCAGAACCCTACTTAGAGTCTCTGAACGCAGCATGGTGCAAGCTTCATACCCGGGGCTTCCTTTAGCTTCTGTATACAAAACAAATACATGTAAAACGCCTGCCCTTCTCTCCCCATGCTGGGGATTAGACCTCTACAGGATGGGTTTCCATGGAGAGAGAAGACCACCATGGAAACGGAACCCTGGCAAGCTCCATCCACACAGACCAGGATCAAGACAGTAGGACGAGCTGTTGGAGCAGCTGATCTCTTGCTCTACACAGACACTATTGGAAGGCTTAACCTGCGTCTCCACCTTTTGTTTTCCTCATTCCTCTTCGACCAGCGGAATGCCACGGTTTCCATTAGAGGACGTTCAGCATGATTGTTTTACAAAGGTCATGACAAAGGTCATGGGTCTATGCAGAAAAGGCAGTGTGTTCACATAAGGTCTACTGGGAGGGAGAGGTATGTTTCATGGTCCAGGGAAGATCGGTTCACCTGAAGCCAACATGAGGATTCTTCTGTGTGAGACAGAAGGTGCCATCCCAGAGCAAGCAAATCCTGTGCCAGTCTTTTCTACATGGACTGTGTGAAGACTGCCAGTGTAAACAGACAGGCAGCGTGTGCACGTTTGCAGAAGTGTGTATGTGTGTGTGAGGGTGTGTGTGTATTTATGTAAGTGTGTGCATTACAACAGCAGCTGACAGTAGCAGCAGCCAGACTGACACTGAGCCAGATGTGGCACGTCTGATAACTACTGATAACTACTGATAACTACTGCGCACAGCAGAGATCAAGTTCAGACAGAACACACACACACACACTGACAGACACAGCACATCTATACTGTATATACACACACACACACACACAATTGTTTATATCAACAATTACCATTTTCATGTGTGCAAATGTGTTGATTTCAATAATTAACATTAACATAACACACAGTGCATGGGAATAGTTGCAATTAACCTACAAATGTCCACGTGAGATCATTGAATTGTTGATATCAAGAATGAACATTGTGACTAGTGAGAAATGAATTGCAAATATCTATAAATATAACTGCTACTAATCAAAATTACATTATATATATGTCGACTTGGAATCACATGTCCAAGTTGAATTGTTATCTACAATTCCTATTTACCGCTACCGATGAAATGTTCAAACGGCTTGCCATGCACCTCCAGCCATAGGTAGGGCACGTGCTCTCTGTGTGAGGCCCAGCCAAGCAGCTCTTAGGCGGGCACGTGGGAGTAATAGAGCCTCTTCTTCTCCGCTCACATGTGTTTACACTGTGATATAGGCTCTGGCGGCAATAAGCTGCATTAAGCGTGGCAGGGGGCATTCAGATGCAAACATGATGCGTGCGAGCGGAGCAAACGTGTTGCTTGGCAGGAGTAACACCCGTGTAAAGTAATGCGAGGACATGTGTACTGGGAGCACGTGCTTCAGTCTGTTATTGAAAATGTGTTTACACATGAAACGGCGTCGCTGAGTGGGGCACATCTTAAGAGTCGTGTTTGGTAACGCCAGAGAACATCGCTGAGAGCGCCGTGCGTTCACTCTGAGGAGGAAGAAGAAACGGCACGGGTCCTCACCTCCAAACTCTTTAAAGGATGTCAGACTCAGACTCAGACAGATATGCAAGGTTGAAGTCGTAACCCCTCTCCCTCTCTCTCTCTCTCTGTGCGGTATGACACCTGCCTCTGTAGCGGCAGCCTACACCGGCTCCTCTCTTTAAACACTGATGCGTGGCCTCTTCGCTCACTACCACTTAACAACTTCAAGGTGACGGCGCGGAGGAGTGTTAACTCTACAAAGTACATAAGTCTGAGACAGAGCATGAAGAAAGCCTTAGTGTGTGGTGGTTGGGGGGGAGGGGGGGATCGGAAGTCTTTTTTGGGGAGGTGGCTTGACAGTCATGTGAAGCACACCTTCTGAAGTGTCGAAAGACGACTCGGCTGATGAAGGGGGAAGGGGTGTGTGTGTGTGTGTGGGGAGCAGACGAGGGGAGCGGGGAGCGGGGCGTGCAGGCGGGGGGAGGGATGACGGCACATCTGAGACAGTGGCGAGGCTTCTGACTGGGTGAGCATCAAGGCGGAGCTGTGCCGAACCTTGTTCCATCGCGGAAGTCAGGAGAGCTCAAACGCGAGCGACGGCTAGATGTTTCGGTGGCAGCTGAAGACTTATGAGCGCGCGCGTGTATACGTGTGGGCGTTGTGTGTATATGTACGCGCGTGTGTGCGTGATTGTGTGTGTGTGTGTGAGTGCAAAACTGAACTGAACAAAGGAAAGGCAAGCAGCGCGTTTGACTGTTTGAGTGCCGTGTACGTGCGTGGGCAGGATGAACAGGCTCATAGGTATGGCACGGTGGTGTGCGAGTGGGAGAGATGGAAAAAAGTACATACCATCTGCCAGCGCGCGCGCCGAGGAAATTAATTACGTACTACGCACTTAATCACCGCGGCCTCTTGATAAAACGCCAATAGAGTAATGATTAACAGTAATAGAAATGTAAGACCATTCCTGAAGTTGGCCCGTAAAATCAATGTACGGTCTAGCCCCGTCTGGGACCGCATAGAAAACTGCTGCAGAGCGATCAATCCCTCTTAGGTTTTGCGAATCTAGTCTGGTGGCTTTGACCTGAGGAAGGTAGCCAGGGGCCTGGGCTTAGGCACTGGGGAGCCACCAGGAGACAAAGCCTCGTCAATAGGAGCTCCTTTTCCATCAACTTTGTTCCTTAATCACCAAGGTCTTAATAGGCCTTCCTGTCTGACACCCTCTCCCACTCCAATATATCCACACGGTGAGCCGCTCTAAACAAACATCCACCTGACTCTCCCTCGCCAGACCCATCCATCTAAGCCTATAGCAAAGGTCTTCATTAAAGATTGTGTGTGGGGAGAGGTTGCTCAGAGTTTGTCCTTATTGACGTGGTCTCCATTGTCTTTCCCACCAATGGGGGAAGAAAAAGCCCCCTTCAGTAATTAACTCTACTCCTCTACTCCTCTTCTCCTTCATGGTCAAGTCACCGCCAACCTCAGCCATCGCTGAGGCAATTAGCTCAAAAGAGAGAGGAAAGGAGAAATTCCTTTGAAAAGTTCCACTTGAGCAATAATAACAAGCAGCGTTCAAAGACAGCCATGTACCATGAGGAGCAAAATGAGGATCTAAATTTGAGACGTATTTAGATTGCGGCAAGAAACCTTTGCTCCCTTCTCTGAGTGGAGGAGTTATTCTTGTCTTATTTTGTAACGGCGCACAGTGATTGTGTGTAGGCAAGGAGTAATTTAACTCATTTCAGAGCTTGGCTTCTTGCCCTTTCTATAGGTCAGACCAAACCAGAATCTCAAATAAACGGCAAAAGCATGTGAAATAAAATGATATGTAACTGCTGTGCACTCTCTCAGAAAGAGGGGAAAAAAACGAAGAGAGCGAATACTAAATAAAAATACAAACGGACTAAAGTGCATGCTGCCGGATTTGACTGCGTCAACATTGTGGACACGCCACAGCACTCTTCAGGACCGAGGAGTAACATACACACGCACATACACACACTCGGTGCCAATCCAGTCAACAGCCAGACAGCAGCAATTACATGTCTTCATTAGGGGAACCCTGCCTTCGGTCTCTCCGCATGGAGGGATGACCTGAGGGAGAGCATCTTGCCATGTGTCAGTTGGACTAAACGCTCGCTCTCCCCGATGAGATCTTGTCAACCGTGGGAGGTGCTCAAACACTCCGTCCGTGTAACGGGTAAATATTTAGAGACCCCCACACACCCACACACACACACACACACGCGCGCCCACACCTCAGCGGTGGGCTATATTGAAGTTCGGGGGCTCAAAGAAAATCTAGTTTAGATGAGAAAAACTTCCAGGAAAAGGAATGGCTTCATAAGTAGAGGGAAATGAATGATTTCTTTATGCACACGCCAGGATATTTGGTCAATCTGTATTCTCCTTTCTTGTTTGTGTGTGGAGATGAGGGAGGCACTGAGGGGCATATTCCTGCTCCAATGAGGCTCTTAATATCATCTAAACATATTGTAGCCGAGAGGCTCCACATCTTGGAAACACATTGATGCAAATTGAGATTTAAAGAGAGTCCTGTAAAATGGATTTCAAATCAGAAAATATGGAATGATGCAATGCATCAGCAGGGGTAAGCAAAGGTCAGGTCTGACAAACTCAACTTGACCCTCTCTACAGTCACATGTTCAGGTGCTCTGCATGCTAAACTCTGACAATTGCTATGAGCTATGAGCCAACATTATTTCCCCACCTGCACACAAACAACCTTTTTATGAAAACATAATAACAGCAAACACTCATAGAACAGAAATGTGCACCCTCCTCCTTATACTCCTCAACATTTGAAGTTGTGCAGGTTAAGGGGGGGGGTGGGGGTTGAGACACTTGCCAGGGCAGACCTATTTTTGCATATTATTTTGAGTTTTTTTTTACTTCATTCACAGCGTGCTTGTCAACCCATCATTTACCCTGAAACTGTCAACTTCCACAAAGTCTGTGGTTGGGAAACTCAATGGCTGGATCTCAGCACGACGCTGAGTGACAGTTACAAGTCTAATACCACAATTCTCTGCCACTCTCCCCTCTCGGCAGCCAGGACCGCTGTGTCAGCAGGCAGGAAAGCTTCACTGAAAAGTGTGGAACTTTGACACTTCTGACTCTCTTGCGAAAGGCTGGATGATGTGAAAGGTAAGTAAAATGGATGTTTCCCCCTAGAAATCAAAAGACAATTTACAGTATATTAAGTGTGCAACAGACAAATGCGATATTAAGTGCCATTTGATTGTGCTGTCCTAGAGGTGGGAACACTCACACTGAGCTCGCGGATCCTGTTTTTCGATTGAGTCTTAATGAATTCGAGGAATGATAAGCAGTCGCGAGATGAATTAATGATTTGTTTGTGCGTGTGAGAAAGGAAGCTCCATGTCAGAGTGAATTATCATGGTATAATAATGTATCATACTAATGTAGGGACTGGAAGGATAGACTGACAGTTGACACATGAGGGTTAGAGGAGAGGAGGATGAGGAGGAGTGGGAGGAAGAGTACCAAGCCCCCCAGGAGTGACAGAGCTCAGAGACTCTGAGAGAGGCTGCTATTTATAGAGGCGGGACTGGAGCAGCACACATGACAGACGTCTGCTCTGCACCCGCAGTGACTCCACACACACACACACCAACACACACAAACACACACCAACATAAACACACCAACACACAAAGACCCTGCTCTTACGCATCCACTTCAGAATTACAAGAGTCGACACACAGTCACTCACACACACACACACACACACGATCCAAACACCACAGCCAGGAAGCTTTCCCCAGAGCGGTTGTGAGTAGAGAGAGAGTGTGGGGCCGCACACGTTCTCACACTGATTAGAGGCAACGGCTCGCTCACCGGGAGCCCTTGGCAGCAAACTAACAGGCCCTACACACATGCATACATCTATAGGCAGCCAGCAAGCAGCTCTACTGTAACACTTGGCAGGGCTGTTGACAAGCACGGGGATGTACAGTAGAGTCACCTTCACCCGTGTTGTGCTGGGCGGCAGCTGGGGACGGCAGCGAAGACAACACCTGGGACGAGATGCCAACAATGGAGACCAATCATGGTAGTAAACAACCAGGGCTGACAACAACTGGAGGAGTGGGGGAGACGTGGTCCTCGCTCAGGCCTACAAGAGTCAATGTCACTGTAGCCGTGGCAGCCGTAACATATGTGGACCGGTCATGTCAACCTAACGCAGTGGCATAGCGCATGTGTATTTCTGTGTTTGTGTGTGTCTATTTCTGGCCCGGAGTGTAGACTTTATGAAGCAGATTTTCGCAAACTATTTGAGGCATTAATAATCACTGAGGGTTGTTCAATATAAGATGAAGCCACCATCTCTCAATGCACGGGCAGCTGCAGACATATTAATAAAGAAGTCATCTGGTCTCATTTTGCACCAGTCAACTTGTGGCCAAAAGACAAGTGAGAACAGAGCTGGAGCTGACAGCAGCCGTGGGTCCTAATTATGAAAAGTAAAAGAATGATTAAGTTGAGTGTTGTTTAATGGCTTTTAACACATTCATTTTGAAGACGCTTTAGGCACGCATCATGGCTGACTGGCGATTTCTGAGCTTTAACTCAGTCTCATACAAGCCTGTAATGAAAGCAGTCTGCGAATGGTTTGATGGGTGAAAATACAAAAACGAGCATACGCACGAACGCACACACACACACGGGAAACAGACACGCACGCATGAAGGCAAAGCAAAACCACAGACACTCACCACAAAAGCTCCATGACATTGAAACAGAGTTCTTTTTATCTTCTTAGAGTATACAGTTTGCCAAACACATTTTAATGAATAGCATAGCTTTTTTTTCTCCATACAACTGAATGGAAGAATGATCATAATTACTGTCATTAACAATAACACAAGGACCAAACATCCTGCTGGATTGAAGTAAAGACAAAATATATAGTGTGTCTTTACTGAGAAAGTACACAGCAGTTCGTACCACCCGTCTTCTCACCTGTCCCTGTGTGAGAACACACAATAGGGCTGGCACATAAGAAGGACACTGAAAGAGGGACAGAGAGCAAAGGAGCCGGGGGGGGGGCTGAACTGAAGTTAAGTCTACATTACTTCTGCTGTGTGGAGCAGAGGAGCCGTCTCCTTGAGCACTGGTACAGTAATCACAGTTCTGCAGAGAACTAGTGTCTACAACCTGCTGTTAAACTGCACACGCATTCATAAGTTCCCTTTTTGCTGGGAGAAAAGTATGCCATAAAATAGTCAGGGTTTGTCATTTTCTCAGTGTATTAAGAGTAGTGTGGCCATTTTATTTCTGTAGCAGGGTGTGTGGGCGTTTATCCAATAAGCTTTGTCAGCACTGTGTCACTTGACTTCCTCAGGTGTCTGCCCAATAAGAGCGCCCGATGCCTAATTCCTTGGCAAGCATCTGGAAATGCAGGTGTGTGAGATCTGGGGTCTGTGTTGATTTACTGTTCTGGGCACCGGCGAGATGCCCGTCTGCGCACGCCAATTACATGTGGGGTTGAGGTAGGTAAGAAGCTTAGAGCTTTCAGACTGATCCACCTGGCTGGCTGGCTCTCCTGCCAGTCTCCAGGCCCCCCCTGTGCCCTCATTACCTCCCCTCCCCTTCCCCAGCCAGCCCAGGGCAGGCCAATGCACACACAGATGGCACTCGAGCCAGGCTGGGGCTACGCTGGAAGGCCCACACCTGTGTGGGGCTCCCGTAAATCTCTTGGCGAGTTCGACACCTCCGCCTTTCGTATGCGCTCCTCTATGGGAGAGTTCTAATGAACAGACCAGTTAAGGAGAGATTTTAGAAGGATCTTGAAAGAGCCAGAGTCACTGAGGAGAGGGTGTGTGTGTGATCTTGTCTCGGCACGCCTCGCTGCCACCTGGCCTGAGCTCTGTGTTCGAGGCAGATGGACCGCCAGAGACTCCTCATTATCTTCTGTAATTAGTCAGCTAAGAGTTTCTATGTGCTGAGCATTGTAGAGGAGGAGGATGAGTGAAGCGCCTTGGGCATGTCCCTCTCTTCAAACACACGGCCCTAACCCTAACCCCGTCCCTAACCAAACATAACGTCATCATTCTACAGCAAGACATCCTGACTGTTTACAACATCACTTGCAAATCGTTGCGAGTTACATCACGACGCTGCCAGATGCAATTATTTGACAATACCCCTCAAATAGCTTTTTATCGATTTTATTCATGACAAATCGGAATTTTAATGTGTGTGTGTGTGCGCACGAGTGTTTGGTGAGAAAACAGACTAGGATGTTCCAAGCGTGCGTAATCTTCCCAGCCCGTAAGGCCTGGTGAGGCTCCTGTGAAGCTTGTAAGGTCTGTCCATGTTGTTATGACGCCTGGGGGTTACTCCTCAGTGTATCAATCAGTGTGGCAGAGTTTTGGAAGATGCATGGGAAGCGGCAGGGCGCATCAGCACTTTGGAAAGCGTCAGGGTCAGCAGAAACTTCCTGGGCCCTCCGTGCACCAGCGACAGCCTACCAACAGAATCTGGCCATCTGTTTAGTATTTACATCTATTTTTCCATATCTGAAGAAGAAAGGAGAGGGGATCTGATGGAAGTCTCTGGTGGGAGGCTGCATCCATGAATATGAGAAGAGGCCAGCAGTAATTACATTTGGGGGGTTTAAGTCATTATTGTAGAGAGAACTTACTGGTGGAATTTGGACTTTTAGAGGGTTTAAAAGTTTAAATGATTCCCTTCAGTAAATTCTGACAATATGCTGCAGTAACTCAGATCAAATCATGTTCGCATACTGTAGAGATAGTGTTCTCTATACACAAATCTCGAAATCCACAATGTTTCAACTGCTTTTGAAACACATTTTATAACCCGACACTTTGACATACGTCGTTCGTCACGATTGGTTGACGTACTTCCACTAAGTCCTTGATAACCATTGATCAATCAGAATGGAACTGCCACCAGGATCAACAGGTATTCAGTCCATTCAGTCCTTGAGACATTGCGCCTGAGCAATTAAGGCGATCAAAACTCATGGGCCCCAGTGCTTTTCTCACTAATTATTATTTAGCTGTCGAGTCAAACACCTCGGTTGCCTTTCTTTCCTATGGACAGCCACGTAGCACATCATGGCTAACAAATACTTATGTCATGTGTAACTGTCAGGCTCAAGTCAGGGAGAAGAGGGCGAAAGGAAACAAAATTACAATGATTAAACTAGTACACTTGAAAAGACTTGTGTTAACCATGCATGGCGAATGGCTCGCACAACCAAAGTGAGGGCATCATCTTTAATCAGTGGGTAATTTATTGACTCCCATTTAGACAGCCATAATATGAGTGATCAAGCCCTCCAACCGTAAAATGCAATAACCCAGGGAAGTGTTTTGTGAACAAAGGCAAATAACAAGGCCCACACATCATTATGTTCCCCTCATATCCCATTAGAAAGACTCCAAATGGGGGTTGGGGAGGCGGAGATGGGTGGAGGCCGTGAGGGGTGCAAATGCACCTCGGGTTCATGTGATGGTTAAGCGTGTCAAACTAAATGACACTTCCTCACATGCCCATGCCCCATTCAATGGTTGAAATAACTCAAACCACCCCCCCACCCCCCAACCCCCCCCCCAACACATACAACCACAAACAAACACACACACACACACAATGACGCAGAACGCCAACAAATGGCTATATTAATCGTGCATGGTGTAACAGCTAATGCCTGAGCCTGATGTTGAGTGATATCTATTCACACCACCACCAGTGCTGTCCTAAACGCACTAAGTATAGATGAATTCATTACAACCGCCCACAACCATCTTTCTGAAGGGAAACTGGGCCATGTAAGAGGGCATCCTTACAAGAATAGCTCAGAAAGATACTAAGACCTGGACATGGAATGAACGTTGATACTTTGCTCACCGAAAGAATACAATTGTTGGTTGTTGGAAGCTAGGCGGAGGGATGGGGAGATGGAAAGAGGACAAGAGGCAGGGGGGAGGGAGCTGTGCAACATTTCTTTCTTGACAAGAAAACAACAAGTAGCTACTGTCCGTCAAGGGGAATAACGTTGTGTAATTGGCCGCTTCCCACAAGCTAGGCTGGAGTTAATAACAAACTAATGAAAAATTCATTAGGCCGTGAATAAAACAATTCATCCAAATACCAGACGACTCGTCTACATTATAATTAAAATGGTGACTCTTTATTTTCATTAAGTTTGCCACTTTTTGGGGGGGGCACGAAGTGGAAAAAATTAAGATGGAATGATGAAGTTGTATCACGAGTGTCCGGTATCCAACCGATGCACCAGGGACCTTGTGTAGAGAGGAGAGACGCAACAGGTGCAGAGCTCTGCTGGAATCAGAGAAGCTCTCCACTTCAATTAGTGTGTTGGGAGGCAGGAGGGATGCAGTAGCACTCTCTGCAGTCTTCTCTCTCTCTCTTTCTATGCCTCTCACTGCCCACCTCAGTCCCTCTCTCTCTC
Organism: Mallotus villosus; assembly: GCA_903064625.1. Classification (NCBI taxonomy): domain Eukaryota; kingdom Metazoa; phylum Chordata; class Actinopteri; order Osmeriformes; family Salangidae; genus Mallotus; species Mallotus villosus. The sequence continues at coordinate 288,967 of CAEFZP010003405.1, read as the reverse complement.
GATGTCTCTCGCTTTGTCAATATCCTCTCCATCTCTAGCACTGTCTCAGAATATCAGGTTCTTTTGTCCGTCTCTTTATCCATCTCTCAAGCACAATGTATAAATAACACTCAACAAGGTCCCATCATTGGACAATAAGAGCATGGTTCATTGCCATAAATGTGAATACCGTCATGACGCATACACTTCCAGTCATCCTTGCTCTCCAGGACGGACCTCGACAATAATTTTCTTTCCAGACAAAGTAACTGGAAACCACCATGAACTCTTCACCTCTGGAAGTGGTGTGCAGGTCACAAAACAATAAGCGAGACGCCTCGTGTCCTTCCGACTTCTCTCCCTGCCTCGACGCCGTTGACAAAGACAAACACGCGGACAGGCAGACATGTGAACGCCACCGCCGAGCTAACAAGCGCACATCGTCAACGTGTCTCCATTCAGGGTTCCCCATGAACGTCCCCACTCGCAAACAGCATTAGCATCCGTCTCCAAAACATCGCTCTCCCCCTTCCGCGCTCACTCCTATTCCACACGTCCCATCATGCCTAACCCGTCGACCCAACATACGGGAGAGAGGAACGCTGTGGTCGTTTGACCCCTGGGAGCAGGTGGGGTCATGCTAATGTAGACCCATCATCTTCCCGGCGCCATTACCATGATCAATTCCATTCTAATGAGATAACATCTGGAACAAAGGGGTCCTAATAGCAGACAGCTGCTGGCCAACGTGAACTCATTAGTGGAACTCTCAGATGCTGACTAATGTGGTGGCTAGTGCGCCAGGCTCCGCCCCCACCCACCTCTTAAACACAATCTACTGAATATTTCATGTGTTCTCTTCCATTAATGATGAGGGAGTAATATCAGTTATAGCTGAGTGTTTGATGCTCCTGTGAGAGAAATACTACTGTACTGTGTTCAGACTTAGAATGACAAACGGTCGTTGAGCAGCAACAAAATTGGTCAATTAAGGAGAAAATGTGCTTCGAGGAAACCTTTCAGTTTATTAAATAAGTTGTAAATCAATCTTTAGAAGGGAATGAAAGTCATCTGACTTTAATGTCGGAGAGAGAGAGTGTGAGAGAGAGCGAGATAAAGAAAATATATTGAATGTGTACAACCTGTAGCATTGTAGAAAGTACTACTATTTTAAGCATGACACTCTTGATTAAAAAGACTTAAGAAAAGCAAGCCTCGTTGAGATGATCCATTAAAACAAGCACAAATCGTGGAACTACTTCATTAACTGAACTACTTCATCCCACCTTGCAGTCTCAGTAAGCAACAGGCAGACAGGGTAATTAGTAATTAGTGTGCTGTCCTGTACAGTCCCGTCCATGTCTTTGTTAATCGTTAATAAATGTAATTACTCCAGGACAGCTCCAGAGAAGAAAAAAAAAGTATTGTGACCATGATGAATGCATTCACTAATAGAACTAATAGAACAGGACAAAATCAAAAGCTGTTTTTCTCACAAATGCAAAGTTAATCTACTCTGTCAATGCGTCTATTCTCTGTCAATAGAACAGATGTTCTATTTCCTTCATGTTCTGGATGGAATCAGAACTTTACACAACATCTTAATTCACCCTCTTGAAAGCACGGGAGCTTAAGTAACAAGCGCATGAGATAGTTCATTAATATAAGAACTCCCATCTGGCTCAATTTAAACCTTGGTTTGTAACTATCGTCATCACTGGAACTATTTCACATGATATCTAGCTTCGATTTCCCCCCCAAAATGTATCTTGCCATTTTGGATACAGTATATTTATGGTAGGCTACAAATACAATAAACTGTCTCAGACATTCATTAACATTGCTCCAGTTCCTGGAAATCCAGCCCTTTTGAAAGGCATTCATGTTTAAGTGCGAGGTATCCGAATACCAAAAGACTGCATTAGTATGGGCGTTTGGGGGAATGGGAAGAAATAGCATCAAGTTTGAGTGCAGTCGACACTCTTCAACAACACTTTTCCACAGAGAGCATGACAACGGCAGTAGCTCCAACTAACAGTAATTGGTTTTAAAATAATAGAATTCATTACAGTTACGGATCTTGTTCAGAACTGCAAACAGGAGGGGAAATATTCACTGGAGACTTGGTCTGAACTGCTTAACTGAAAACCACAGGGAGATGAAAGGCATAATTCAAATGACAATTTTAGAACCCTTAGTTCATTTCTACGAGAGGCTGGGAGATGTTGCCGGGATAATAGCATCAAGATTTCTCTGTTCTTTTGTTCAACTTGCAAGTCTTAGGATGGAACTTTTTTTCTCTCTCTCTTTCCATTTCTCTGCTTTTGTGAAAGCAAATGCCTAGTCCTGACACAGAGAGACTGAGGGTGACACACAAACAAGAAAAGTGGTAGGTGAGAAAGCAGAAGCAGTCTGAAAGCTAACAAGGACAACATGTCTGGTCTACAATACTAAATAACAAGTGACAGTAATTCTGACTGTAAAGGCTAACATCTAGGCACATTGCCTTTTTTTCGGGGCTTACACATCCAAACAGGCACTAGCAGCTAGCTTTACAAAAGACATCATCTCCTAGGACCAATACAGACATAAGGAGACAAGCACGGCCATCTCTCAACATGATTGGATGTCTGTTCACCCGCTGGGTCTATATCCAACATCAAGGACATCACCATTTGGAACACTATACAACCGCCATCAAATAACCCTGAGGCCAATACTCGGTAATTGGGTCCGTTCTAATGGAGCGATTTATACGTTTTACACAAGACGAGGCCAACCCAGAGAAGAAAGGCAGAAAGGAGGAGATGGTGGAGATATTATTTATTAATTTTTGTCAAGTTCTTTTTTTTCTTTTTAGGAGTTTTATCTCATATCCATTTGGCACAGACACCTGACGAAAACAGGGGCCCACCATATGGTCGTGTTTTAAAAATTGATGTGGCATGCAGGCACCTGAGTGGGTATGATGGTGTTGTTGGTGGCGGTGGGTGGGGTAGGGCTTTTCTGCCAGTCTAGTCTAAAGAGACAAAACAACTTGGGCAAACACGGCAGGTGCCACCGTAGCCATGGCTCTGAGTGTATGACAACAGGCCTGCCACCCACACAGACAAGCACATCAGACTGGGTGGGGGTGGGGAGAAAGGGAGGGCTAGTGGGGCTATGGGAGAACAAACACAGGCAGAGCTCTGAGTGGCGCAGCTCCGTGGGGAGGTTGGAAGACTTGATGAAACAGAGGGATGGAAACACGGAGACAGAGAGAAGTGCATCGCGCTATCTATAGTGTATCTCTGGGTCTGCGAGGAGGGAGATTACAACATTGAGATTTAAAGATATGTAGCTGCGGAAGACGAGTATACGGGCCAATAGAGAGATGTGGGGGTGTGTGTGTGGGGGGGTGGGAGGAAACATAAACATATCGGGAGTTAAGCAGCGCAGCTCTGGAAGAGTGAGCAATGCGTTATTAGCAGGAGTGGCATTTCGTTGTCACTGTGGCGCCACAATAAATAATTCAGATGTGATGACACTCAATGTCCGGTCAATACGGTGGGCCTGTCGATAGCAGGCGCGCGGGGACTTCTTTGCCGTCTGTGACTTGGTCAGAGTGAAGCGTTGGAGGGAAACGCCATGCGGACTGAGCCGAAGCGGACTGAGCCGAAGCGGGCTGTCTCCTGCTACGGCAGACGCCGGCTCACTTGGGAGAGTTTTCCAAGTAAAGAAAACAATGATGAATCTGTTCTTTCACGCTCTCCATCTCTCTCTCTTTCTCTCTCTCTCTCTCGCTCTCTCTCTCTCTCTCTCTCATCTCTCTCTCTCTCCATCTCTCTCTCTCCATCTCTCTCTCCTCTCGAGCTTCAAACGGAGGTTGGGAGTATTGATCAGGAGAAGACAGATCCATTTGAATGCTGTTGAGGCGTTTCACACTTATTCTCCCCTTCAAAGATCAGACTTCTTACAAATGGTATTAGAGGGTTTGTCTGCGTGCGTGTGTGCGTGCGTGCGTGTGTGCGTGCGCACGAGCGCGCGTGCGCGCGAGTCCTCTGGGCTAAAAGAAACCCATTAGGTCAGTTCCATGGCAACAAAGCCCTTATGAACTGGACTGAAAGAGGATTCCGGTGGAATCCTACTGCCACCTAGTGCCTGTAGTTAATACACCACCAAAATAAGAAGAAGCTGTTGCTGCTGCAATCTAACCGCATGGATCTAATGTGAATCAATGGCCAACGACAGGGTTTATAGCAATGGGAGTGATACAGCTTCTAAGAGCACATAAAGTTCAGAACCCGGCACAATTGGCAGAGAGGTGGAGCTCTCTAATGACAAACTGGGTCCTGCTCCTTCAACCTAACTACACTGCTAAGTTATGAAGACGGACGGCAGGCGGGCACTGCACGATGCAGACCAGACAAAGAAGCATCTAGAAAAGTCGAACGCTGCCATTCGACTGCCGACCTCGGTCTCTTAGGTGCCCTCAGAGGAAAACTGCAAGGCAGACAATAATACAGTCAGTCATCCTCGGTTTGATCATATCACCAATCATTACAGCAGAGAAGGGAGGAGGGGGGACGTTGGCGGTTGATGACTCGATTATGAGGCATTTGTCTTGCCCTTCCGAGTATGACAGGGGTGTGAAGGGCTGAGGCGGAGAGGCTGGTTGTTAGTGATATGCTGACTGGGCTTATCGGCCGAGCAAAGGGGTCCCATAGGGGTGGGCAGGTTTAGCAACAGAGGGATTAAATAAGATGGTAGCTAGCCATCGACATAGCTCCTCTCACCTGGAGAGAGAGCAGTTTGGTTTTCTGACCCCATGTCCTTGTGAACCTGAGAACTGAGTATCACGAAAGGAGAGACAAGGCATTTCCTGGTCCTTCGTAGATGATCACTGTGGTTAAATCAACAGCTGTTTTAAAAGGGGCACTGATGTCTACAGACATAAACACACTTTGCAAATGCACACGTTCAGCCGTCTGGAGTCCTACTGTGATTGGCATGGGCAGCACAACTCACAGCAAGAGGAGGAGTCTCAGAGAGGACATAAAACACACACACACACACAGAAACACAGACACCCACACACACACACACCCACAGACACACACCCACACACACACAGACACACAACCACAGACAGACACACCCACAGACAGACACACACACAGAGACAAACCCACAAACAAAAGTCCCCACACACACACACCCCCAGCATGACATTCCAAGACGCATCACACACTCCACGTCCCCCCCCCAAAAAAGCATATACCCATAAACCAAAACAAACAGCTTACTAAATATAAACACTGGATGTGCGGCGTGTGAGGGGGGGGGCTCCGAGCTTAAAAAGCAAAAGAGAGAAATCGTGAGCCCAGGCAACCATAAAACGTCGAGATCCACCCGAATTTCACAGCTGCATGAACAGTTAAAGCAGACACGTCGGGGCTGCGATGGGGGGGGATGCACACAGAGAGGCGGGCTGTAAAAATATGCCATAAACTTTATGGAGCCTAATGCAACGCTGCAGGAGGATCCCGCAGAGCCGGAGGAGTCGTGGAGGGTGTGAGAGAGCCGAGGGGGAGGATGTGCCACTGTGAGCGGAGGCTGGGCTCATCCAGCCCCATTACTGAAAGTCCAATATCACACACACACACACACCCACGCACCCGAGAGTAAGTGCAAACACACCCAAAAATGTAGAGATGCACGCAGTCTTCAAACACGCCGGCTACCACATGGATCTCCTTTTTATCTCCCTCACTCCGGTCTCTCGCTCGCTCTGTTTTCCCGGTTTCTCTCTCTCCCGCTCTCTCTCTCTCCCCCTCTCTCTTCTCTCTTTCTGTATCTAGCTCAATCTATAACACAGTACTAAGACAATGCAGCCAGGTTTTAAAGGAGCATCGCTGGAAATAACACTGACCACACACGCATGCTGACACACGCACGGTAGTGCCACAATCTCTCCTTCAATATGAGCATATGATGCCCACTCTAGCCAGCCTTTCATGTTCCCTTCAAAATAATGAGATCCTGCTCTCCTTTTCCGATAGAACGAGGACTGATTGTTTCTGTCCCTTTGAAAAGACATATGTGAGGCATAATGTCATTACGGAGAGAGCGGTGGAGAGAAAAGAAAAGAACCCAAGACCGAGGAAGAGAAGAGAGAGGCAGAGGAAGAGAGAGCGATACAGGGGAAGAGAGAGAGAGACAGAAGAAGAGAGAGCGAGGCAGGGGAAGAGAGAGAGAGAGAGACATAGACAGAAGAAGAGAGAGCGAAGCAGGGGAAGAGAGAGACAGAGGAAGAGAGAGCGAGACAGAGGAAGAGAGAGACAGAGGAAGAGAGAGCGAGACAGAGGAAGAGAGAGCGAGACAAGAAGAGAGAGCGAGACAGAGGAAGAGAGAGCGAGACAAGAAGAGAGAGCGAGGCAGGGGAAGAAAGAGCGAGACAGAGAACAGAGAGGAAAGATCAGGGATGCCTGCGTCTAGCCCGTCTGGGAGTAGGAGTGGTGAGGTCGGCGATCGTGGGTCACATCATCCACCCCTGAGGAGTCAGGTTCTATGTGTTCCACCCGACCCCCTTCACCCCCACGGCTCCGTGTACAACACGCCCAACAACCAGGGCCGTCTGGAGGCCCAACCCTCTGAGGAGACGCCCCCGCGGGTGTTTACTGGGGTGTGTGTGGGTGATTCAGTTACCGGCTGCATACACAGTGCTGTGCAGTGCATGCCATATTCTATGTAGTCTATTCTACAGTGATGTGGGACGTTGTCAGTATTGTAGGAGCAATTCCTCAGAAACCCATTGTTGGCCTTCCGTGTGAGGATGTTTCCAGTCCCAGTATCGTTTGAGAGCGGTTGACAGAGGCGTATGGGATAGAGCCTAGGACAATGCACTCTAATGGTCAAAGTGCACCGTGTTCAAATACTCTCTGAGACAGACATAATCCCTCTCAGAACTCGACAAACAACGGATCAATCAAATCTCACTTGACATTTGTGAATTAGTACTTTGAGGGAGAGTCATTAAAATGGAATGCAAGAAGGTGTCTGCGTGGCAAGTGAATGTTGAAGTATTCATGAAAACGCACTCGGAGAGAGAAAAGGGACAAATGAGAATTACCTTTGTATTACTTTCAATCCTCTTGAGCCTAAGGCTACTTGAAATATGACTGATAGTCTAGTGACTAGACTCTAGACAAATCACAAACAAAGCAACTCATTCCCTCACACTCAGCATCAAGTATAGAACTGCTCATCCATTAATCAACAACGCGACGGCTAACAAAGTTCAATCTTAAATCTTTTTTTGTGAACTAGTGCGTGTTCAATGGTCTACAAACAAAGGATCTGATTAAGGTTTTTGTGTTTGACGTGAGCTTGTGTGTGGGATCTACGGCCTCAGTTGAAGAGTTTGAGAAACAGCATCTGCAGTGTCCTGGTTCTTCACGTCCCCCTTCACCCAGTCCTGGACCTGCCAGAGGAGAGCTGAGACCAGGGGACGCGTCCAGCTTCCACTGAATCAATTGAATTATCTGCCATGTCTTCGGAAAGTTCGATATGTCATCCTAATATAATATCCAGGATGCGTTAAACCCCAAGCAGATACATCCCAATCAAGCTCGTTTTTGCTGCTAACTAAAGTCCATTTCAAAACAAGTCTGTGGTGACATGTGTCCAGGGGCAAAGGGGACATTCACTATTGATTCATTTTTCATCCCCAGTCTTTTCAAGCACCAAGGACATGTTCCACATAAACTCTGCTCCGAGCTCCATACAGTTTAATAGCTTGTTTAAAACAAAGGAAAGTCTTTTCAGGTGGGTAGGTGTGGATGGTAGAGGGGGATTGAAGGAAGACAGCCTTGATCTAATTCAGATTCCCCATTTTAAAAAGAGCCCTTCACAGACTCTTGGCACTGGCAGAGGCAAGGATGGCAACCTGGAAGAAAGAGGATTCTCTCTCTCGCTCTCCTTCTCACTCTCCCTTGCTTTCTCACTCACGCTTTCTCCCTCTTTCTCTCTCTCTCTCTCGCTCTCCTTCTCGCTCTCCCTTGCTTTCTCAGTCAAGCTTTCTCCCTCTTTCTCTCTCTCGTCTCTTCACTCTGCAGAGGCCTTAACCAGGCAGCCACAATGAGCAGGAGTGCATCAGGTGATGATAAACCTTGGAGCGTAAGTGGGGCTGGATACAAAGTTGGCCAATGAAACAAGCCGAGCACTGACTCTGATGCCAAGGTTATTCATTTGCTTTGGAACAGCAGCCTTCCCCCGAGCACACAGAGACAAAGACAGGACAAAACAGAAAAATTACATCTAAGATTAAGTGAGGATTGTTCAAAGTCATGCCTCTGCAAGAACATTGGAACAAAAATGCAAAGTGGCAATGACGTGTTGGATGTTGGGATTTGTTCAAGGGAATGAACCCAAAGTTTATTTGACTTCCTCACAAATAAACAATACAAAATCTATCCACAAAATAAAATAAGAAATCTGACCAGAATGTTGTCACACCTTAAAAGTCCATTTCCGTCTAGGTAAATGGATCCAATGCTAAATGCTAGTGCCAACTGGAATATTCAACCAGCTTCTCTACCCCACTTCCTGTTTAGCTCAGAATCAGTAAAGGGAAAAGTAAACTGAAACTGGTGAGTTGACTACATTTATCTTGAGTATGTCTTGACTAGTTTGCGGGGCAAAATCACCTTGGAGAATGCTTGTGTTGCATTGTGGGAGGTGAAGAAGAAGAAGAGGATTGAGGGGTAGACTTTGTACATAGACAATAAATAAACAGTCAACAACCAATTATCACAGGCAACTTTAGTGCTGCTACACTTCAGTATATTGTCATCATAAAGTGACACATCACCTGGATACATTAATGAAGTGCTACCATTCTACTTCCTGTCAGGGGGGAGCACAGTGCAATGCTGTGACCTAGCAGCAACCCAATTTTCTGATTTCACAGATCAAATGACGTAGAAGCTAAATTATCACCATCAAACACATTTCACTGACTGTATGCCGTCTTGGTAATGAACACTGCTGGCTGCTGGTAAGGAGACCTCAGTCCAATCAGGCAAGAGCTCAGTAGAAATCACGTTACCGTTCTCGCGGGAGGCCCCATCAGCCTGTACACACAGAATACATTCCCACCTCCAAAAACAGGTCATCCTTACAGACCAGTCTTGGCTGCTGTACACGAGGAAAGGTCATGCTGGGCATCACCGGGGGAGACCAGATGTCATTCATTTTAAATGACAAGCTTTGTCCATTATTCCAGCAAACAAAAAGCACGATTCCCCAAAACCTATTCAGCTATCATCAAGCCTACAGCCTCCAATCCCAGAAGTCTAAGGTGTTTCTGGCCGACACGTACGCACGCCGCGCACGGCAAACCCACACAGACCACCACCACCTGACATCTACGAGCTGGCCAGCATGTTACCGTGGAAACAAGCCGTCTTAGGGGGGCTTGTCCAGTCTTGTGGATATTGATCTCAACCACTGGTCTAGAGACAGCATGTACAGGTCAAGATATAGAACATTCCCTCTCTTCCTCATTTCGCCTTGCAACCCGTGTGTTGAAACGCTCCACAGCGCCATTCAAACTGTGACTCCTCTCCCTCCTTGCTTGTCAATAGTGGTTTATGAAGCATGTGGGGAGGAGGGGGGGGGGACAGGAGGCAGGTTAACCTTACCTTGAACCCCTGACAGCAGTATTGATATGGCGCTGTTACGACACGCCGGTTCAAAAGTGACTTCAATCATCTGCGTGGTAAAATAACTTGACCCGTGGTCAACAGCCTTCAGAAGGGCATCCAGACAGCCAGGCCCAGGCTGGGAGAACTCTGCCTGCAGGCATCCTGATCGCCACCTACCAGGGGTCCTCATCTTCCCCTCGGCTAGACAGCAGATGGTAGATGAGGCTCAACAGCAGCGGTGCACACACAGACGCACGGGAGGCCGGGACTGGATTAGAGCCAATTCACACCGGCGCTGCCCGCCAGGCTCTCTACCTGGGAAGGCTGGGGTGCCAGAGAGATTTCACGGCGCAGACAGAAGAGTGTTACAGGCTCCCTATAGCACACACACACACACACACCTCCCCCCCCCACACACCTTCCCCACCTCCTCCCAAGCACCTCTGGGAGGGCTCCCTAGGAGGTGCGCTGACAGCGTGAAAATGGGAATCTGCTGGTGGCGGGGCTGGGGCTGGCTGTACAGAGCTGCAGCACAGCTAACTGAGCTAAACACTCTCTTCTCCCACTATGAGAAGGTTTTTCCTTTCAGTGGGGAGGCTTGTGAGTGACAGCTCCTCACTGCAGACCCCAGGTTCAGCCCACTCCGCGGGTCGCAGGTGCAGGTTCTCAGAGAGAGGTCAGGAAAGTCCAAGGAAAGAGCTGGATGCTGCAATACCCGACGAGTTGACAGATCCTTAAGAGTGAGGGCTGTTTGGAGAAACTTGAGAAAGTAGCCGACTGCATCTTAGATGAACAGTTGGGCTTCGTGTCAGTAAACTCTTTTCATACTCCATTCACTGGACTTCAAAAGCTAGACCCCTACTCCATATCCACTTTTTCACATACATGGTCAAAAACTACCCTTGCAGCAGAGATAAGTGGCTACAAAAGAGCAGTACAGGCAGGAATCGATATATAAGACTTTGTGGAATGATTCAAAGTGCAAGGTTTTTCTTGGTATACCAGTGGAGCATGGGCCAGGTCACAGCTTTACCTTGTCCTCATTCCCTTTCAGACTTGTGGTCTCGTTAATCCTAAAGGAGCCCTCCAAAAGCAATAAAACACCTTAAAAAGGCGACAATTCACAGCCGCTAAAAGCAATAGCACGGCTTTTCAAAAAGGTCCCTTCAATGTGCTGTGCTCCACACAAAGGCACTACAGTAGGACATCACTTTGAGAGAAATTGCCGGAGCAAATCTGCAATTACCGCATTACGGCGCGGAGCAATGAAGAAGCATGGGCTGGCCTTGGCCAGTGTATATTTATAACGATTATTAGGGCCGTTTGCAAAGGAGCGGTGGAGAAAGAGAAGTGACAGTAGCAACAAAAACAACAGTGTACGTCTGTGGGACATGGCTGACAGGCCTTAATGGTGGGGGATAGTGACAGGGGGGATAGTGACAGGGGGGTTGACAACAAATTCAAATACATTGTCGTGAATCCCCAGCCACTAAATTAAACCAGCTTCACATCTCTGTTGGCGGGAAAAATGCACTCAATATCTTTGCCACTGTTGAATCATTTGTGTGTGTGTGCGTGTGTATACTAAATCTAATTAAGTGGTACATTCTCCCAGTGTGTGCTGTCTCAAGGAAAGAATGAGCACAATGAAAGCCATTTAGATGCAAAACGTTCCAATAAACAGATTAGATTGCAGATTATGATTATTTGCGTAAAAACTATCCCTCATCTCTGGTATTACAATATTTAAATGCTAATATGGGTTAGTCTGCAATCCATTTCCAAAGAAAAACAGCTTAAACCAACAAAAGGGTTCCCAGTTCATTTTCAGGCACTATAATTTAGAAATCTTTCATTTGAAAGTGTTTCCCATTTACATGCAGGAATTGTGTCGACAATTTATAGCCTTTGCAAATTACAGCACATTAGCAATATCAAGGCTTGAAATTAAAATCCAAGACCATAAAAAATGGCCTCCCTTGCCTTACGGAACAAACTTGACAAGGCTATATCTTTTCAAAGGGAGAAAGAGAGAACAAGGGAAGGTTGGGTAAGGTGGAGGACGAAAAGGGGGAGGAGGAGGGGGGGGCAGGTGGAGGAGGGGGGGGGCAGGTGGAGGAGGGGGCGGGGCAGGTGGAGGAGGGGGAGATGCACGAGAAGAACAAGGCTCAGAAGCCAAATAAATAATGGGCTACTTACCGCGACTTTGCTCCCAGTTATCTGCATGCAGCGGTCAGCGAGGAGGAGTTAATGTGTGAAAAGACACAAACAGCACAAATCATTAGTAGGCCAGAGTCACCTCTCCTCTCTAGAGGCTGAGGTCTTAGCGCACCTTATATTCACATTACACACTGCCCTCACACAACATGAAGTACTACATACTAAACAGTCTACTGCACCTTGGAGTTAAGTCTGGGCTTACAGTTGAAAACACACGAGAACACAGTGTCTGTAAGTTGGGAAGCTCGGGATTCAAGTTTGGTTCACTTTTTCACTCGACCGCTCTGTGACTCAACGTAGTACAAGGCAGCCAGTGATAGGATTCCACGATGGATCGTTCTTAATTGGGAAGTATTTTAACGAGAACAATAAGATACCGCGAATGCCGAACAAAACCCAACAGCTGTTTCAGCTCATCGATTGGCGCGGCATTGACACAACAATGAGTCTGCTGTGAACGCATGCGGCTAGCGGATCAGCCTCCAGAGGCCAAAATCAATCCACTGCCATCTGCGCTCCACTTCAGGTGTCAGATGCGTGGGCCCACATGACCTCGGGCCGGTGCAGTCGGCCTGATTTGGGGAGTTTAACCTCGTTATCGGTCAATAGCGCCGGAGGAGCCGGCGGCATCTTCTGTTCCGCCCTTCACCTGTCTCGCAGTGGGGAGTCCGTCAGACAGGTAAATGTATTCTAATCTGCAGCTGAGCATAGCTCTGTGCCAGCACACTCAGAGAGCACGGCACTGATCACGGGAAGTTACAGTCACGCTGCACATCAAGACATCTCTCTCTCTCTCTCTCCTTTCTCTCGTTCTTTTGCGCTCCCTCTTCTGCTTGATCTATCACACCATCCTTCACCCCGTGTTTTTCTACCAGCTCACGATCTCTCCTGCTTTTCTCTCTTTCTTCCGTGTTGGTCGATACGCCATCATCCTCTCTTTCGTTCTCCATCGCTCTCCATTTATCATCACTGCTCTTTCTTTCTCTCCCTCTCCCACTTTGTGTCCGTTTGACACTCCGCTTCCCTCTTCCTCACAGAGTTTATGACGGCCATCAAGTCGGCTTTGACTAAGGCTTCACTTCATCACGCGCACACTCCTTTTAGCGATAAATCCAGATTTGCCCTCGTTTGCAGATGAATCTAGCATGTCATTGTGGAACTTTGTGGAATCCATCACAGCAACCGCATGTTACTAGGGACCTTGAGTCACAGAGCAGTGGGGGAAAAAAACTGAGAACAACAAGAAGGACTTTTTAATGTTGCGTGTTGTTGTGTGCTGCAAAGAGAAAACTTGTTTTTCTTTGATCTGTGTTTTTCCCAGCTTGACCAAGATAACAGACACCGTCTTGAAACCTGAGCAGACAGATGTCAGGGAGGAGCCTGAGGAGGAAGAGACCTTTGCTATCCGCTGATTTGCATGCGGGCTAACAACTTGTTCTCGCTGAAAAAGCTTTACCATTCTTGTCAGGTAACAAAAATACCTGTGTGGCAATAATTGGACGAATGTTGAAAGTTACTGCTCAAGAGTGATATGGTAATATGCATCTCAAGAGCACCATTTTGGAAAACAGCTTTGGTAAACAAACTTCATCCTGTCAGATTATGAACGGGGAGTATTTATATCCTTTGTTTAACTATCATTAGGATTATAATTACCATTCCTTATGTGTTGGAAATACTTTCATGTATTATTCATTGAAACAGATAAGAGTGTGACAGAAGAGAGTCTGCCGTCTCTGAGTAACTGTCAGCTTTCATTGTGGTAAGCAGGAGGCTGTTGGTCACGTTCCTCTGAGACACACGTTTATTTAGACCCGAATCATCGCACACAAAAACATATATGCACACTCTGAAGCAATATATATATATCATAATACAGTTGGTACAAGAGAGTGCCGCCTACATCCCAACCTCAGGACCCTGCCTTGACATCTTTACTCATCCTGTGAGACACCCAACATTTGTTTTGAAACCCAAATGATAAGAATAGGTTAATGTCTTTTCCGTGGACAAAGCGGGAGAAATTATAGCATTAGCATGAAAGGCATCGCTTTGGCACATGCAATGACAGGCATACATGACATGCGAAAGAAATAGAACGAAAGCGAGAGAGAAAGCAACTCATGCAAAGTCAATGGTGAAGGACATACATTTACTGCTCTCGCTGCTTTCCACAGAACAAACTGCTTATATTCAAATGATCAGGGTCAGTGTAATAGAATTCTCCTTTGAAAAGACATAGCAGTTAGTGCTAGGGGGAGGGAGGCGGTTCGGTTTCAAGGCTATGGCAGGGGCACCCTGGCAGCTGAGAACGGTGAGGGGGAACGTGTCTAGTGATAGACCCGGGAGGTGGTAACACAGAGAGAAAATAGACTCATTGTTTCCTAAGAACTCATATTTAGAGGTCGTAAACAAACTCGTAATCAAGTCTTATTTGTGATTAACATATTTTTCTCCTAATAGCTGTGTGGAAATAAGCAACAGTCTATCAACATGCTAATGAAGCATTAGAGAAGAAGGATGACCCTATTGTGTCAAGGCAACACAAAGGTTTTGGGGAAGAAATTAAGACACTACTAAACTATTGTGTAGCCCCCATCTTATAAACATGAAATGCCTTAAATATGGGAGCTGACCAGGGTACAGATGATAATTCTCACACTAGTGAGAAAAAGATATTTAAACTCAATTCACATTATATTACTCGACAGGTTCAAAGCATGTAGGGATGGGATGCAATACAATTCTTTATGCAGAGAAAACTGGAGTAGTGAGGTGAAATAGGGCTGTCTAAAGCAATCTCACCTTTCTCAACATCTTATAAGGCTTCATTCAAGAATGTTACAACACAGGAGAAAGGTGATGTGTTTGAGGGAGTGGATAAGTGAATGGATGAGTGCATGGTGTTAGTCAATTTTCCTGCAAAACGGAAAACTTCCTTTGTAGCAATCAGGCATACAAAGTTGATTCTCAAAATACTGGGATTCCATAGTCGGCAATCATCTTTGGAAAAGAAAGAGAACACAAAGCTTGAAGGCCCTTTCCCCCTGCGTCCCAGAAACAATCCAGCTTTATCCCGTGGTCTGGAACAGCGGTGTTCATGTCACGCCAGGCAGTCAATCAAATATTAGTGAACATTATTTTTCTAATGCTCCGTTAAGCGGTTTGAGTCTCGTCCTGGGCTAATTTAGTTCATGCTAAATTGTGTTAAATCTACATACATGAAAAACAGCATGAGTGAGTCATTGTTAAATCAATTTTACAGCGAAACATACGCACTGAGGCACCCCTAGGTTTCACCTAGAGGAGTTTAATTGGGATTGATAATCCTGTGTCTTCCTCATTTGCCGAAGCCAGTAGGATTTTATTTATTTTTGACTGGGGGATGGGATTGTGCTCTGCCGTGTAGCAGACAGCACTTATCACACAGAAACATGTATGTCCCCTGGACGGCTAAACTCATGTTAAGCTCCGTCACAGTGCTGTGTGTGTGTGTGTGTGTGTGTGTGTGTGTGTGTGTGTGTGTGTGTGTGTGTGTGTGTGTGTGTGTGTGGTGTGTGTGTGTGTGTGTGTGTGTGTGTGTAGAGCTCAGAGGGTGAGAGCAGGGGGCTAAAATAGAGTCTGGCCTCTTTTTTTTTCATCTCACCAGATAAATTATCTTATTCATTTGAATAATATATCAGTGCTCACAAAACATAATGGACCCTGTGAAGAATTCAATCATTTCTGATTATCATCATTATTAATAATGCCAGTTAATTAGCATAACAATGAGATGGGTAATAAATGATCATGTCAAAAGGCTGGCTGAGAGTTGGAGTGGCTAGGACAGAAATCACTTCTCTTCTATGTTTCTGTCATTCTCACCTCGGCAAGAGGAACTCCATAAAGAACTCAAGACGGAACCACTGGATTACCGTGGAAGGCCTTGGATTTACTTCTCATATTGGTTTAGAGTGATTATGTTTCCGGTTACCCGGTGGGGACTGGTGACACGTTCCCAATTCTAATAAACTGGATTTCCACCCCTAAATATAAAGACACTGTGAGAGTGTGGTAAAACAACACCATGTTGATAACCCCCCGAAAAACATACGAAAGAAAGAGAGGAGGCAACCCAAAGACCAAGCTCTAGTCAGGAGACAAAGAAAGAGGACGAGAAAGAGAGAGACATGAAGAGAGGGAAAAGGCAGATCACGCTAAGCTCATTATTGCAGTGTATTGGATGTTTTATGTTTTAAACCTCCTCCCTACTATCTGCTGCTGTGATTCTGTCTCACATAGCCTTGTGGTTTCTACAGAGTGGTAGCCCTTTCTCACTTACGGATTTGGAAGTGGCAGATATGTACTGGACGACCATTTCTCGTTTGGTGCTCAGGTCCTTCCCACGCAGGGGCGCTTTTCGCTCTTCGTTCAAGTTCATGTCCTCCTGAGAACACAAAACACAGGCACAGAGATATTGAGCGCACACATCCTTTTCCTTTTAAATTATCTTGTGTGAGTTCTCAGTCACTTAATTTATTTGTACGACCGGCTCTCTCGCCTCTTCTTCCCCTTTTGTGGAGAGGACGGAGAGGCAGCCGAGGAGAAGGACAAGGCCACAGGTATTGACAGGGATAAGTACTGTACCCTCGAAAACAAGAGGGACAGGGTAGAGTGGCGTGCATTACAGTCGTGCGTATCAAACAACACTGGCAGTATTGTGGCAATGCAATCACCGCTGCGGAGCAGTATCTGAGTCTTATTTGGGTATTATCTATAGGCTTCTTTCATTCTGCATCACAAAAAGGCCCTTTCATGTCAGGGAGATGAGGGGATGGAGAGGGAGAGAGAAAACGAGTGACGACTGGAAAGTGCACTAAAAGCTGGGGGAATGACATGATGATTCGGATGGAGGTAGGATATTTATCAGGTCCACTTTCACACAAAGAGATGGACAGAATGAGACGTGAAAAACACCGCTCAAGTTTGACGAGACGGTGGAGTTCCTGTGGAGCCATGCTGCCCTCTAGTGGGCACCGAGAGAACGGAGCCGTCGTGAGGTACCCTGAGATGGTGGCGCACGATGAACGGGCCAGATACTAACCTTGAGATAAACGGAACGATAAATTACCTCAATAACAAAAATACTCAGCAAGATACAACAGTGAAAAAGCCTGGGATTCAATTCCTCTGTTTGGTTTTGTTATTTACTTTGTGCTGAGCGCTAGCTTGGCACACCACTCCAGAGTACCAGGACCCAATCTCTCCCCTGATATTTCCTTTAACCAACACCCCCTGAAGCTGAAAAGTCATTAGCATCCTTGTTGGGGAATGAGGCGAGGAGGAGGGGGGGGCGGGGGGGAGTTGAAACTTCTACAATTGGCACACTTTTTTCCTCCATTGGACGAACCGGCAGCAGCTTTTTAATTAATCTCTGAACTCTGCTAATTTGGCTGCTTAATTGGTATTCAATAAAGAGGCAATACATGGCAGCGAGAATAAAGAGCATGTAGTCATAGGGGACGAGGCCAGCAGGGGGGAGAGGGGGGCAGCGGGAAGGGGCCAACTGCAAGAGACAGCCCACCGCATTCCGCCTCCAAATTATTTATTATCCATTATTAATTAAATCCTCATAGGTTTGTTTGGAAGAATCCCAAGATTTCTCTGGCTATACCCGCACAGGGAAGTGAAACGTTTACCAAAGCAACCAAACCAATGACACTGAAGTTTTCTGGGAGTGAACAAGTCTCTGTTGCCTTTCCCCTGTCTGGCAGGTGCTAGAGCCAATCACTCCGGGTTAACTGAAAGGACTGGAATCAGCATTCAGCACCACTGCTGAGGGACAGCCCCAGTCGGAGGAAATAAGCACCTCAAATGGGCAAACATTATGAACGGAATGCTGAGCGATATGCCTGTGAACGCAGCTCAAGCCTGCGCCAGGCCCGGGCCCTTTGGCATCAGGAGTCGCCCACTGCCAGGGATAGTTAACAGACACCATCATATCTGCCTGCAGACTAAATGGATGTGGACACCAGCCAAGCTCCTGGACGAGGAAAAGGAGGTTCTGGGGGAGTAGGAGTGAGAAGGGTTGGGAAAAAAAAACTGTTTATCCTCAACTGTGACAAATCGATTATTTTGTCAACTGCCCACAAGTTTGATTCATGGGGGGGACAGGAAAAGGCTCTACTCCTCTCTAGTTTTAGAGTCCTGGTGTGGTCTAACTGCCACAGTATCAAAAAGGGTCTTATTACCAAGAGTGCTTCTTCTGGAAATGGGACAGGGATATAAAACCCCCAACCAAACTAGCAGGGCATCCCCACTCCAACTCGTTCTTTCTCCCTGGCACTCTCTCTGTGACTCTTTCTTTAACTCTGACTCTTCTCTGACCCTCTCTTTATCTGTGACTCTTTTACTGTGAGACACTCATTCTTTCTCACCGACTTTCTCACTGACTTTTTGTCTGACACTTTCTCTCTGACAGTCTTTCGTGTGGCGAGGGACTGAGGGGAATCTTTATAGGACAAATGGGAAGAGAGCTATGGGCATCAGCATGGGAGAAGAGTGATATCAAAGTGCTGATAAATCACAGATTCTGCTCCCGCCCGTCACTGTGACCGTCTCGGAGACACACTCTCGGACGTCACAGCGACGGGCGTGTCAATAGCACCATCCACACAAGGTTCAGCGGATGGCGTCTAGACGGACGATAGAAGTGACCGTCTGACGTGTGTTCCTGTGCGTGTCCCCGAGGCGTCCTCTCCGGTCACCCCAACCTCCTCTTCATCCCCAGCCCTACCCTTGCACACACATCCCGTGTGAATGTTAATGAAAGGGATGAGATAACCCCTGGCTAAATGGGGATGTAAACTGTTGTGTGCAGCCGTGTCATATCCTGTCTGGCGGCTCGAGGCCTCACATTAAAAGTCCGCCGTTGCCGCTCCTCGCCACGTCTGACTCCCTTCTACAGGACGTGCCGGGAGGATTTCATCAGAGGATTTACCACCGTGCATTTTGATGAGCGGCTCCGGGGGCCAGGTGTTCACGACGTCCGGAGGAACCAAGGACGACGCACACGCAACACAAACTCCTCGCAGGTGAAGTGGAAAGTACTGAAGGTTGATGTGCTCTCTCACCGAGCTGTGCTTTTAACACAGCCTCCTCCTCGGCAGGCTTGAGCAGTGAGAGCTCATTTAGGTTTATCTGTCACAAAGTGTTGCTGTTTTCCCAGAACCTTGACACGACCGTATTATGTGGTTTAGACAAGCTTTAAAGTTCCCTGGGAGAAATGTAGCCTTGCAAGTCATTAAAGCACAGCAGAGGATCTTCCTAATACTAACAGGTCAACGCTGCAAAAATCCTTGTCTACAATTATAGATTTTCCGAGGGAAAGTATGTGCTAAAAGCAATCAATTATCAAGTGTGGATAGCTCAAATGAAATGAACTTGTTTTACATAGTACATTATGAAAACGTAAGAAAGAAAGAACAGTAAGATCGTTCAAATATGTAAGGATAAGAGCTGAAGTACAAAGCAGTACATCAGCTATGCCGGTTGAACACGACTCCCATTCAACCACTGAGCGCGTCATCCAACTCATCCAACTCATGATCATTCCCAGAGCAAAAGCTATACAGTCTCAGTCTACGAGACTGAACCAGAAGCTTCAAAGCCACGTGAAGAAACAAAAATGACTCCCACTCTTGATTTTATTGCCGTAATTACACTCTGGACGAGCATATTCCCGGCGCGACACACATTTCAGACCAACAAACATGCTTTCCCTGACGCCCGTCAGCGAGCAAATTGTCTGAGTTTTAATGTCACGGTGTTGTGGGCACAGACATAGTAATTGAGAGGCTGAGTGACGGGAATGTGCACCCGGGCAAAAGAACCACTGAAGAGTCACGGGAAGAAAAGCAGCAAGCCGCCACGTCGCTGGCCCTGCCAATAAAGCGCATTGTATGAGAGAAAGGTACACACGCACAGCACACACGCACAGCACACACGCACAGCCTCTGAGCCTCATGCAATGAAGCCTCAGTGTCATTCAGCTGGCACTTCAAAGAGATGGGCTGAAAGCTTTTTGTTAGATTTCAATCCCCTGGTATATACAGGGGGAGAAGGCCAATTTCTATGGAGTAAAGAGGCGATCGCAAAAGAAAATTCGACCTCACCGATGGGAAGGAGTCGAGTTTAATACGCGCGCTCTCAAGGAGATGGCGTTTTTAACAAACTACAGAACGGGGCACGTTGGAAATGTCCCGCCGTTAACCGTTCATCCCAGCCACAGGGGCAGAATTCCAGATTCCGGAACAGTAAGGAATGACGTTGTTCTCGGAACAGGTACTGTAACTGTACAGCACGTGCTGCGAAGGGGAAAAAACTACTTTGTTCCACCATTAACACTTACAAGTGTTGGCGAGCTTAACAGGAGGCAGGCTACAAAGAGATGGATGGGAGACTTGAAGGAAGGTCCAGCTCCACAAGGGGGCAGGGTTGCGCCTCATCATGAGGCTTCAATAGGAGATGCTGCTAGACAGCCTGTCTTTGCTCAATTTGTGTTCTGTTGGGAACTTGCATCGAAGCATTCCTACTACAACTAACCATCGATATATCAAACCAAGTACGAGTGATTATAAGGATGTGATTACTAATGTGACAAGAGTGTTGTGCTTTGATTAATATGGGTAGGTTCAGGGGAACATGTCATTGTTTAACAACTTGGAAATTGGCCAAAGGAAGTGATACTGTTTACCTACAAGTGGACTGTAATTGAAAGCGAGGGTGACAAGGTGACAAGTGTCACGGCGTGCCCGAGTTCTCAGCTGCAGCGTGGCACGAAGCGGTGATGAGCTGCTGAAGGATGTGGTCGGAGGGTTGGTGACAGCTAAGTGGTGAGGAGAGAAGGGCTTGAACCCACACACACGGGGTTAACACCAAACCCACAACGCCACCTCAATCTCTCTCCTCCGCTAGTATGAAAACACCACAGACGAAAAGACTTTGAAACTCCCAGAGCTGGCAGTCATAACAACCGAGGTCAGCTGTAACAAGCTGTTCACTAGAGAGGCCCATCAAGCAATGTTGTTCGGTGGCAAATGTAGACTGTTTGTATCACTGGAGGAGTAGAGAGGGGGCCAGGGCAGGACGAGGATCAAGGAATCAAGATTCTCTCTTCATTGTCAGAACATCAACTTGAAATAACAAGGAGGGCTATATCCAGTTATTCACAATATATCACTACTTGGTGTGATATGATAAGAGGTAAAAGGCCCATTTCCCTATTCTAAATCTGTTCTGGGGGAGTGAACCTGAAGCCCGATGCTGAGTAAAGAGTCACGGCAGCGTGACACCCAGCGCTCCCGTCTCAGGGTTTGATCCGAGTGCTCTGCTAAGCATCCCGGTGATGTGAGAGCTGTGAGCGCGCGCTCTGTGCACTCGAGCAGGTAAATAGAGCGGGGCGCTCGGAGACTGAAGGGGAGAGCCCGCTGCAGGTTAGAAACAAGAGACGTCAGAGAAAACCACATGTCGACAGCTGATTCTCGGGGTGGAAGTGACTCATTTCCTCTCGTCAGCAGCGGTGTTGCGCCACTAGGTGCAAGACTAGTCAGGATACAGATGATGAGAGAGCTTTCTGCAGGGGAGACAGATCTCAAAGACTCACCATCATCTTCTCAAAGAGGTCGTTGATCTCCTTCTCTGAGAGGTTCATGGAGCGGTCGTCGAAGAGGGGCTGAGGCGAGGGCATCTCTGTCTGGATGGACATGGGGTCTGTGGAGTGCTGGATGAAGGGCTTCTCCTTCTTCATGCCCGTCTTCCTGAAACTGGTGATGCGATCACGCTACGGGGAGAAAGAGGGTCAGGGTCAGGGTCATCAACTCACGATGTGGCCCTACTGGGTCACTACTGCTCTACATTGCCCACTGGCCGTCAATGACGACGAATTGAACGTTCCTTACCTGAGTGTACTTTGTTGTGATCATGAACAAAACATCGGAAGGAACCGTTTTTTAACTAAGAAATAATGCCTTTCAAAGATGGCACAATGTATACCGTTCACACAAGGTAAGGGGCACTTACTGTAGAGTGAGATTTATGGATTTCACTTACCTTCCCAACGGTCACTTACCGTTCCTAACAGGCTTCTTGGTAAGTGAGAGTTACCGTGAGCAACATACGCTTACCAACATATGCTTGTGCAAGACATTGGAGCCGTTTTCATCTACTCTAACTACGCAGATGAATACAGCTGACGCTGGGTAAAGAAGCCGTACAGTGTGTGACGCTCAGCTAAAGCAGACTAATGCTCTCCGCCGGAGCAGAAGAGAGAGACTGGGTTCAAACGAGACGCACACAGCACACGTCTGTGTTACTGGGTCAGAGAGAAGAAGTAAAGTAGCATGCACCAGTCACTGTTAGTGTGTTACCATGGGATCGCGGAGGTTTAGGAGTCATGCTTATGTTGGATGGATGGATGGATGGACATACTTCGAAGGATGAAGAATGCACATACTTGTGAAATGCAGACAAATCTAATGAAATGAGATTATTTTAAAAGATGGCACCTTTGTTTGACTGAAAGATTTGTGGAAGGACGGACACAAGCCAAGACTACGTTAACATGTCATACAAATAAACATGTTAAACATTGAAGGATGGCTTTGAGGGACAAAGCTTTTAATGAACTTCCTAAAGTAGGCCCTGCCATGAAGCAGCAAATATCCCTCTTGTATCATTGATCCGTCCACAATGTTCAGTTCAACATCCAGTGCATATGGAACACAAAAGAAAAGAGACAATGATGCAAAACCAAAACAAACCAAAAGAACAAAAAGCACCTTACCATATCATCAGCCAATGTTTTAATGTGTATGTTCTGTTGAAGGGAAGGCAGAGTATAAAAATGTGATCCAACTAAAAATGACACCCAAACAAAGTGTGTGGCCTATATGTGTGTGTGTGTATGTGAAGGGAGTTTATCCCTCACACACAAATCACACACATGGAAAAAGTGATCATGCGCCACCAAATGATAGCGTGACGATTTCCACATCAGAACGAAGGAATGACACCCAAGCAGCAACCCCATCTGAAGCATGCAGGTCCCCAACACAGTCCAAGTGACGACAGGTGCGTCGGATACCACTGCTTTCACAGCTTGAAGACGGTGTTAAAACATTACACAGGCTTTATGGAGAACTAAAACAAAAGGCCTTAAAAACGTAAACAGGTGGCACACAAACAGCCCAATTGATTAGTCTTTGCCACAAGCAACAGTAAAACAAACGCACAGTATCCACCCCTTCCCAACACAGTTTTAGTACTCCACATGTCGATCCCTCCTCACTCCAATCCAAACCTCTTTAGCTGTGTTCCAATCTCCTCTAGACACTTTAAACAACGATAACAGGCCCATTTAAAACACCCCACATCTCCGATACAGATGCTTGTCTTGTGTCTCAGACACAAACAGGCAGGCGCTGCCAAAGGCCCGTGGCTCTGCTAAGAACAGCCATTAGTGACGCTCTGCGTACAGGAAGCAGCGGCAGCGGCAACAACACCAAGGTGGCAGCATATGTTGCAGCGGCAGGCTGTGAAGCGCTAACGAGCAGGGGAGGTGGGGCTGGTGGGGGAGGTGGGGCTGCTGGGGGAGGTGGGGATGCTGGGGGGAGGTGGGGGATGCTGGGGGAGGTGGGGATGCTGGGGGAGGTGGGGGATGCTGGGGGAGGTGGGGCTGCTGGGGGAGGTGGGGCTGCTGGGGGAGGTGGGGCTGCTGGGGGAGGTGGGGATGCTGGGGGAGGTGGGGCTGCTGGGGGAGGTGGGGATGCTGGGGGAGGTGGGGCTGCTGGGGGATGTGGGGCTGCTGGGGGAGGTGGGATGCTGGGGGGAGGTGGGGCTGCTGGGGGAGGTGGGGATGCTGGGGGAGGTGGGGCTGCTGGGGGAGGTGGGGCTGCTGGGGGATGTGGGGCTGCTGGGGGATGTGGGGCTGCTGGGGGAGGTGGGGCTGCTGGGGGAGGTGGGGCTGCTGGGGGATGTGGGGCTGCTGGGGGATGTGGGGCTGCTGGGGGAGGTGGGGCTGCTGGGGGAGGTGGGATGTGGGGCTGCTGGGGGATGTGGGGCAGCTGGGGGATGTGGGGCTGCTGGGGGAGGTGGGGCTGCTGGGGGATGTGGGATGTGGGGCTGCTGGGGGAGGTGGGGCTGCTGGGGGATGTGGGATGTGGGGCTGCTGGGGGAGGTGGGGCTGCTGGGGGCCGGAAAGTAGGCCTTCCCCTGCGGAACCCCTGGAGACAGGGTTTTTTGCTGCCCCTCTGTCAGTGCTCCCTCCCAACACACACACACACACACACCCCGTGAGCTGCTGGCTGCCTCATGGCCTCAGGCCAGGGCCTGCAGAGAGCAGACACGCTGTGACGTCTCCATCACACACAAGCTCTGCTGGGCACTGTCAACACTTTGGAGGTGTAATGCATTGAGGAGGGAGACCCTGGCTGTTAAAGCGTGAGCCTGGGAACAGGCCCTGAACTTACTGACCATTAACATGGGGATGGGTATAGCATCAGACAGAGGTCCCACGTTCAAATAACCCCTCGAACGTTGCTTTGATTATAGGAATTTTATTAATACAATCCTATTAAAATGACCACTTCACAATCCTAATCAAGAGGACGCATGCTACTCCGAGAGAAAAGTGGATTTGCATTCACACCTAACCCACAACTATGCTTGTACAGTTGCTGTTTAACATAAGTCGCAAACCTCCCAAGGACCAACTCATTGCTCTAGCTACACCTCATTGCGATGCTTTGCAATCACTACTACAGCTTTGTATGTAAAACACTGATCATTTGTTCTAATGGAACATGTTTTAATCAGTTTAACAACAAGTGAACCTCTGTTAAGCTAAATTGTTTTGACTTCAGGGAAAGCCATTAGTGTACCTGTCCTTGGTCATTATCTTGGCAATGCAAATCACCATGTTGCCTAACAATTAGCCTGCTAAGTCCTCTGGGCTTCCCCAGCTTATTAAAAACCCAAACTTCATCATAATTAACGTTTCAGCAAGAGAAAAACATTTCTAAATAATAAAACTTTGTTGGCCCTCGGCCCCTTCCATATCAAAATATGAATTTGACACAATAAGGGTCAATAACAGAGAAAGCTAAAGTAAATGTTACAATTTAAAGAGTTAAAAGGCACCAGTATGCACGTGTTCCAAGTTTCTAAATGTGTATATTGGCCATCGGTTAACATGTATGAACTTGTCAGAACCAAAGGACACATTGGCATGAAGCCAATTAGCTGTTCTAAGACATAGCCTATTAAATTGCAGCATTGTTTTTCTAAATCGGGAGAATAGGGTTCAGATGTCACAGCAGAGGTGGGTCCTTTCAAGCTATAACCATAAGTGTGAGTGTTTTGCTATCGCTGCTATGACACATGCAAAACAGACACATGCAAAACAGACACATGCAAAACAGACACACTACACCACAGTTAATGACATCCTGTTTCATCTGATACCATGTGTCTCTAGAATGTGCTCTTTCATCACCACTTTACAAAGTAACACCACTAGGGGGCACATGAAATAGGCCCTCCATCACAGACGTTGAAATAACGAGTGTTCAAAACCTTTGAGTTGGCTACTATTACAATAATTGGGCATAACTCCTTGTCTACATTTGTATGTTCTAAATGGGCTCCATTTCAACAGCTTAACTACCCCATCTGTGCTCTCCTGTCACTGGAGAACTCAGTAACACTGGCAGCAGGAGAGCCACGCACACACAGACAGCAGATCAGCTGGGATTGAATGAATACCAGACCAAGCAGCACAGTGAACCCAGCATAGCTGGAGTTGGGAGTCCGCCCCGTCGTGTCATTAATAACATGGAGACAACCTGGATATCTTCTCTGTCTGCACTGGCACCCCCACAGAGAACCGGCCACTGACTTTTACAGTCCGTTTTTGTCTGCGTGGCGGGAAAAGTATTCCTTTCAGACGGACAGGGTCATCAAACAAGCTGCAGTAAAAAGCAGGAATGCAGGGCTCGCCAATTGTAGGACACTTTATGTGAACATTTGCGGAGTTTAGCTCTTGTTGGTTTACTGAGCGTATCAACAGGGTTTGTTCCACTGTAAACAGAACCTGTTCTGAGGAACACCTCTCGCACTGAGCAAACACAGCTGAGGGGAAGGACGCCGCATCGTTGAGACAAATGTCCTCTACGTAGGAACACTGACTAATCAGGTGTCAATAAACTGTCATCATAATTATCCTTCATGAATGCAAGTAGGGTGTGAATGCAGTGTGAACACACGGGCAGTCAACATCACTCTGCGTTGCTGCGCAGAGAAAGGTGTTGGTTGTGATTTGGTTGTTTGCACTTGAGGTTCCTCCGGGTGAATGAGTCATAACCTGAATGAAACTCATCTCCATGAATCCCGTTAGGTGGAGTACTCATTGGCTCGTTATGCCGTGACTGAGAGAGATAGTCCAGAGAGCCAACAGCCAGACGTTCATCTAAACACATGCACTAATATTTGCACTAACCACATTGAGGCTACAGCTAATCCATCAGTCTGTTAATTAGAGCACCCTCCTTCACAGTTGTCTTCACAGAGTTGTGTGGGCGCTCATGTAAGGGATAGAAGAAGAGAGACACAAAATGTAGGGAAGCCAACAGAGAAAGAGAGAGAGACACTGATAGAGAGAGACAGATAGACACGGGCAGAAAGAGAGAGAGAGAGTGAGGACACATCAAGCGAGAGAGAAGGCCACGCCACACAGTCCCAGTCCCCTGCGTGGGAACCCCCCTATCCAAACAGACATGAGGCCTCCACAAGCCTTTCTGAGGCCTCCCTATTCCGTCCATTACAACCACACAGAGCTCATCATAAGAGGCGCAGATCGCCCATGACCCCATTCTACTGTACATCAGGCCTGCATAGAGGATTTGCAGGACAGTCTTTACAGTAGACAGAGCAACGCTCCACTCTGCTTGCCCCTGAAGGAGCCAGTGTACTGTACAGTGTAGCAGTCAGAACAAACCCTCTCACTCTCAGTACAACCATGGCCTCCCACAGATGTGGACGCTCATTCACTGGAGCAGCATGGCTCCTGTCCCAGAACAGGAAGTCTGTCTCTGAGGAGTTACAATTCTGGGTCACGCACAAAAACACAGTGGTCTGGGGACTGAGATAGAGAGAATGTGAGTGGAGAGAGAGAGAGAGAGAGAGAGAGAGAGAGAGAGAGAGAGAGAGAGAGAGAGACAGACAGAGAGAGAGAGACTACTAACACAGCTCTGTGTTCTCCTTAAATAACCGAAGGATGCTGACAGGCTCACATATCATTCATTAATCCATTCAAGTTAACAACTCCACAAGCACCGTTCCATAGATAACCTTCCATGTTTAAAACCTCACAGGTACAACTCCATGCATAACCCTCATGTTTACTAAGCTCTAAGCCAGAAGGTAGAACAGAAGGTAGAGCAGTAAGGTAGAGCAATAGGACATCATCTCAGCAACAGTGCAGCTCACAGTAAGTCTTAAAAACACGCCACACCTCTAAAGTAGTACATCCACGGAAACTTCTAAACTCTGAAAAGGTTCTGTTACCACACAGACTGTTGTGGCTTGTAAAATAGGAACCTAGCCTGCTATGCAACGTTGGAAGTGCTTTTAGCATTAGCAGAAACATGACTCACGTGGAATATAAAGTGGCGCTTTTGAGTTCTGAAACATCAGCATTCTGTGGCATCCTCTCTAGATCATTCGAGAGAACTCAGAAGTGGTTCAACAGTAAACCAAACCAAACCTGTTGATCTACGTAAAATATGTTTCAGGGAACGTTGCCAACAGTATGTTATGGTCACAGTGCTTAACAGAAGGTTGCAGTTTCTGTTAATAGCCAAAAGTATGATTCAGAAGCTTCTGAAGACACACTACAGAACTTACATACTGTTAGCCTGATTTACCAACTATTAAATAAGGAGAGGAAGATGCATGACAGGACTACTGTGTTAATGCCATCATTAGCCTACAATAGTCATGCGTATCGTGGTATCCTGTGTAGTTACAGTAGCACATATTTGCTTTGTGAGCAGCCATTTGTATCCTAGGATTTACAAAATCTCTACAATTGTTTATGACCAGACTTTGGGTGATCCTGTAATCCTAATATTAAGTCCAAATATGACATGTAGTGAGACTGAGAAGATGGGTTGAGTGTTTGAAAATACGGAACACTGGTCAGATCCAGTTACCTACATTAGCAGACACACTCACAAACGTTCTAATGCGCCAAACGTATCAATCAAATAAAGGAGCAATCCTTCAATTTGATTTTGGGGCAGAATTACATTTTCTTTCCACAAACAACAAGATTAAACCAAGGTCTTAGACAGTGAAGAATCGATTTAAAACTATTATAGGATTACAATGAGAGTGTTTCCTCTCAGCAAAAGACAACAAAAAATGAACTCAGTAAGAATGCTTGCACACGACTTTGTAAAAAGTTCTTTTTTTTCTTCTTTTTTTTAAAGGCCAATACGTTTAGTTGAGAGCTCAAGTGCCTTTAAATGGGCAAGAGTCAAAGGCATGTTAGGTATTTTAGGATAGCTGTGGTACTGTTTATATTTCCCTAAAACAGCTATTGAAAAGAGGAAGTGGACAAAGCAGCGATTTGAATGGCTTTCTATGCCTGACCATGTGACTCCTCACTAGCACAGCAATGCCCTCAGGTTAGCACCATCTTTCCAGGACCATCCATAGAAGCGCTATGTCGAGCTCTCCTTAGATCAGCTTCACAGACAGTATACTAAAAGCTTGCGTTTGTATGTTAAGGGGGACGATACATTTGTGTTTGTCTGTGCTGAAACACTTGAGTCTCTTTGTTAATTGTTATAAATTAACAATCAAGTATCAATTGTTGTTATGGTGTTAGCTGCAGTAGTGTTATGTTGGAGAAGTTAATCATCTAATGGAGGCTGACTAGTAAATATTTGGGGATTTATGATAAGTGGGCCTACATTACTAATCACGTACAGTGGTCTCCAGCCAGAGGGTGATGTCATAGTTAGTCTGTTTCTAAGTTAGACTGTGACTAAAGCATTCTTCACCACTTCCTGTCTCCCACTTCCTGAGTGCCGTGAAACTCACATGTGGTCCATTTCCTGCAGTTTCACACACACACAGTTGTCCCAACTGTGTATAGCTGGGCATAAGTTATAACCTCAAACCTAAATGACAAAATAGTTCAGCTCACCCAATATTAACTTGACCTTGCAGGATTGTCTGATATTATTACTAGCCCACACTATCCTGAAAGCCAAACCGGCTTCAAAGTCCTTCATAAAAGCCGTAGCCTTGTCACAAAGTCTTGACCGAGTCATGAGTTAGAATTAGGTTTACTGTCAAAAGAACAAAGGTTAAGTGTCCTGTTACCCAGTGTTTCATTTGATTTCAATACCAAAAGCCTCCTGGGGGCAAGCTTATTAGACACGTCAGTGATACTACAAACAGCGGAAAAACAACTGCGTGCTGGAAACAAAAAGTTGGTGCTTTTCCACAAATACAACTCAGTGTGGAAGTATTGTTAACATCCCCAATGTGCACTACTCCCTTTTTACACCAACGCACTGAACGCAGTAGCTAGCAACCGTCTCTTTTTTGAAACACTACCGCTAGATTAATGACCAACTGTCCATGCATTACTGATGTTTTAATTACTTTAATTACTTACTAATTGTCTGGCGTGATTATAATCATTAAGACCAGATTGAATTAATTCAGTGAATACTATCCACAATTTCAATCAGAGGCCCGGGACAGATACAGTGTGAGGTGGGTGGAGTGAAATAGCCCATTCAGCCCTCAATTTGCTGGTTTTCAACATAACAGAAACGCAGCTGAACTGACAAGAGGAAATAATGAGAATATGAAAGGCATAACTTTCAACTGGGTTTTGTCAAGTCTTGTAGCGGTATTATAGTGTCTGGAATTGAGATAACAGAGGAAGGATCTCCGCTGCTTAATTGTGGATGAAATTGGCTTTGCCGGCTGAAAGTGTTTGTTTGAGAACACGGAGGACCCCGACACAACTCAATGAAGACAAGTAATGATCAGTGAGCCTAAAACATGATCCATTGAGACAAGTAGAAATTAAACAGAGCCAACAGCCAGAGCACAGACACGGCATTAAAAATACATTCTGCAGTCAATCAAGAAGCAACCCATCCACCCATTTTAATTAACTATCATCTTGCCATTGACTTAACTTACTTTGCCATCCCTCCCTGCTCCTAAACCCAGATCTGATCTCACCAAAACAAATGCCCTTCACCTCCTGTCTTTAAGAACACTGAAAAACCAAGAGGTCCACATGACAGTGGCAGAACTACAGCAGAGGTATACTGTGTGAATGTCTAGGTTCCCTGTCATAGAGCTCTCTAGACAACTAGGAGTTGTCTCTAGACAACTCCTCCTCCCAAAGACCAAACCACCAAAAGTCCACAACTCAATCAGCTCTGACCTGTGTCACTGACAAGCAAACTGTTTGGGAAAGCAAAACTGCAATCCTCAACTGCAATCCTCAACAACATGACACAAAATATATATATCAGGACTTGTAGTTTCAGTGTTTAAAAAGGCAACTAGGTTGTAGAAGCAATCTGTCAAAAAAGTGATTGAAAAGACAATTTGGGGTTCAAATTGTCACACAGCAGTGTCTAGCCTAGAGAGCAGTCCTTTAGTGGTACCATCTAGAGCCCTAGAACACTAACACAGTGTAAGCCTCCACATGGCTATCAAGCTAAAACTGCAATTGGTTACAGTTTACTTTACTAATGTGCAGCAGTTCTGAACCACTGAGGTAACAATGACTGCTCTCAGTCCCTGTGTGCATGGCTGTGATAGTGGAGCATCTGCCTGGACTCAGGGGTTATGAAGATGATGATGACTCATCGCAATTTCCTGTCAAAGCCCAGCCGTTGGTATCTGTGTTCTCTCAGGGGCGTGACCCAGCGACCTGTCTATTGGTGGATATCAGCCTGCTGTCTGCCACCAGCCTCCGCACACACTGTCACTCTCTCTCACACTCACACATGCACGCATGCACGCACGCACGCACACACCTAGAACAACCTTTGAGATCCTGAACTATTTTGTTGCCATAGATAATAGAAAGCCTTCAACAAACACATGGCATTGATAGAGTAGGCCTAGATTCACATGACTAGGAAGTTCACATAAGTGTTCTATTGGTAGACTACTGCAGCCAACTGCTATAAAACTGCTAATAAAGCAGGCTGCTGATGAGTGAAAAGGTTTGGTTAGTCCAAATCAGATCCAGCATGCTCTTAATGACAAATATGTCACTCCTGGTGAATGATTGATCTGGAACTGAAAGAACAGATTATGAACAATCCACTTGTGCTTAAGAAACATGAGAAGTCCTGGCATAATGTCTCAACACAGCATATAACCACAAGAGCTAAAACAATGCAGGGTCTTTCCCCAAATAACCGCTTCGCCATGTCAACCAAACTATTTCTATCAGGCATTTGTTGCTGTATTTCTTTTCTAGAGAACAGGACAGCCGTTTCACATTACATTTCATCCAAATAACATAGGCCTTGCTGTCATCACAAAGGATGAATCACTGTTTGTGAAACAATCAAGTGCCACACAGCATGTGACCGCTGTGCAATTTAACACCACACTAAATCAGCATCCTGTAATTCCATTTTTATTTACTCCGATATTTTAGTCACAACTGCACTGATTGCCGAGACCTGATCTGACCCCATTTCACATATTCCATTCTATGAACCAGCACAGTTCACGATGAAGGCTTCAGCATTAGGTGGCAGGCTCTCTGAAAAACACTGATCTACAGTACTGCAGTGTATAATTGTAAAGTGTTATGCTGAAGAGTACTATATGTGTTGTTCAATGAACAGAGATTCCGTATGGATAGGCTATATTGTCTCAAAACATACAGTTGACTTTAGATGGTTTAACTCCTGAGTCTTATTGATTCACTTGTTTTTCATGAAGTGAGTCTTGTGGAGATAACCCTAGGGAAGGGGCAGTGTAGCCCATGTGATATCAGGGACCTGTGTCTAAGCAGGCCACGTCAACACACCAGTCAGATGTCCCACACTCTGGAATGCAGAGAGGGGTCTGTCACTGTGTCAAACCAGATCTCCCAAATTCCTCAAATGACACTTATCCATCGACCAACTTCGTTAGAAGTAAACTAGTTCTTCCATGTTCCATGCGGTGGCATATTTACAAACAACAAACAAGCAGCAAAAAGCAAACACAGGGTCAGAACCTTCTAGATAGACGTCGATGATAGTTAGAATGTTGATTAAACTTCTCAAACAGGAAGGTGTTATCCTGATGTCCTTGGTAGGTGTTTAGAGCGCACATTCCCACCCCCAAACAGTGCTGCTGTGATGTAATCATGGCATGGTACGTTGCAACACAAACATAGATTTCAAAGCTATTTCTCTGGCTCTTCCAAGGTGTGCCCGACCCTACCAGCCAATCTGTCTGGCTAAATTCGAAGATTACCGACAGAGCAGGCATCAAACAACCTGCTGCCTCTCTCAGCAGGTACCGCCGGAGACAACCTCTGCTTTAATCCAGCTCAAGGCAGACTTATCTTTGCCCAAAGCTGGCCCTCATCCACACGGAAACATCAACATTTGAAAGTGACAAAAAGTTGAGGGAGGAAGGCCTGTGTATCAGTCTAAGCTTATAGCCTAGATATTTCGTATTTGGGGGGGGAAAATGAGTTGGAAAGAAGGGAAAAACTAAAAGGCAGGTTGTCTCTCCAAAGATGAATGAATACTTCCTCCCTTACACTCCAGGCTTTCTGTGCTTCCCCAAAGCCTAAGAAAAGGCCTCCCTGGCCTGTGTACTGCAGGGGAGGATTGGGCAACATGGAACATGCCTGGCCCTGAGAACCTCATAAGGAGCACACAGCAATGAGCTCACAGAGAGGGAGGGGGGGGGTGACATCAGCACCCATCTAGTAAGCAATGAGCCCAGCTCCAAAGCATTTAGGCCCAGCAAGGGAGTGTAAATGAGGGGAGTTGGACAGAGGAAGGGAATGGCAAATGTTTTAGAGTGACAGGGTGTTCCTTAAGCACTTACAAAGTTTGAAACCACAACACCACACCCTAACGAGAGACTCTGAGGGATAAGTCCAGTCATGTCATTATAGTCCACACACTGGGGTTTCCTGCTTAGTACACAGTCTCCTGCTTAACCCATGGTGGTGCACATACCAAACATTACAAGTGTGGGCCTCAGGCCGTCAGTGGCACCCTGCCCCCATGTGTAAGGTGGACTGAGAGAGAGAAAGAGCTGGAGAAATGGTTGCTTTTGTTTTGTTTAGGCCTTGTGATCAGTCCGTGTACACAGCGCTATGCTTGATTGCTATGCTATGAGTCCTTGCTTAAATCCCAGGAGAGGTTTGCATTCCTAAAGGCCAACGGAGCCCTTACTGACGGACTGATTCTCCCAATAGCCTCCCGTCAGAAGCCCCGCCCTTCAAAGTACATAGTTGAGTAATTGACTGTGAGTAGCTCATCCCAAATTGGTGGGACATGTTTAGTAAACAAAATCAGCTCAGCCATACTGCCATCCCAACGTTGAACATGCACTGAGAAAACTAGTCCCAACTAATGTCTCTTCAGCTTAAGGACACAGAATAGGAGAGATGCCCTCCCGCAAAACAATTTCTGATAGTAATCCTGGCCATACAACAATAAGGGATGGGGCACTGAAGTTATTTGATGAAAAGTAGAATATCTAGGCCTCCAGAGTTAACAAATGGACATTATGGAATCTAGACCCAAACTCACATACAGTACTAACATGTTGGTTGCAAATTTAGTTAGTTAAAGTAATTGCATGACAGTAAATAGTTTCTGGAATACGAGCAATGAGTGAGAAGTCACGATGTAGCTCTGTTTGCCAAACTTATGATCTAAATTGCAGGCATGGGAAGATGCAGTAATAGCTCAGTGACATCTGAGAGCCCACGGTTGTACCCTTACAAAATGTATCATCTTATCAACAACCACCATGTAACCAAACAGTACGACCATACAAGGTAACTAGAGGGAGTCTGGTACAAAACAGAAACAGTTGATCGTGGAGTTTATCACTGATGACTCAGAATGCTCTGAGGATGGGAAAAAGACTATATGGGTCACTTTAGGTCATATACTGCTGACCATCATATGCACATGATTCCTTTACAAACCACAGTCCGCTTCCCCTAGGGTCTAATCTCAACTGAACCTTTGACTACTGGTCATCCATCTTTGAACCTTCAAGCCCATCATGTGACTATCACAATAATTCGATTTTTGCAACAATTTGCCCATACTTAACATTTGCATCCTAGGACATCAATAATCAGTGTATCTTTGAAATATCTACAGGTAGGCAGTGCAGGACATGTGATGTGTTCCGCCATCTATGGTTTGCCAAGTGATCAATGAGGTTGTGTGTAATACTGCTGGGCAGGGCTTTAACATCAGAACTCAATACTGGGGGTGACTGACTAACATGCTTGAATGCATAACTGTAAAACCATAAATGAAGTGTGCTCATGAATACCATTAATAGTTGTCAAAAAAGGACTTAGAAGTTGTAAAGCTGGTTCACTTATCAGCAAGGCCCAAAACAACATCTAGAAGGCAGCTGTGCAGTATATGTGGGTCTGAAGATGTAGCGTTCAGATAACTTTACTGATTCGATTACCCATTCCGTTTCATTTATAGAGAACCCAGGGTATTACATAATACGCACCAGCTTTTTGTTTTTACTTTCTTCTTCGTTGGATTTCTTTTTATTAGGTTTGTTTGGGTCCTCTCCACCGCTTGCTTGATCCATTTTAGCCTTCGACTTTTCTCCCGTAAAAAATAATAACTGTCTATTCAAAAGTAGACTCCACCACTCTTGCAAAAACTTTGATAACAAGCAGGGTTATGTTTCCTCAAAAGCCATTCCATCCAAATGAAGTATAGAAGAATGTCACTGATATATTCCAAATAACGGTTGTTTCCTCTTCAATGTTCTACTAGTTATCGGCTTTATGTGGTAGGCTACGGTATCCGTCCAGACGCCTTTATGTTTAACACAACTTTATGTTTACGAAACATGGAAACCTGTTATGAAAAAGTGGCAAAGCATAATTAAATTAGTTCATGTTAGACGACATTTGAACAACAGCAGCGTTGATTCTTGTAAACAATTATCTGTCTTTCATCATGGCACGTGCCTTTGAGGCGTTTATCATGCATAGGCTAGAACTACATGCCATGTCATTACCGTACACAATTGTAGAAGATAAGCAAACAGATTTGAGTACCTACATATGCCAGTAGATATTTACATTTAGAAACGTTCACGTTGAACTACCAGTAAACAAACTTAACTGGCAAAGTGACACACCGTAGCTAATAACAGATACAAAATGTAGCGGGGTTACCATGGTTATAGATAGTTTACATTGTCATGTATTTACTAGCTACATGTATCATTAAGTACTGGAATAATTAATTTCAAAATATATATATATAGTGCAATTCAAAAAGCAATGTTATTAGAGAAGAAAATCACCGTTGCTGTCTGAATGGTTACTTTACAAAGACACATGTAAGCACAACAGTGCGATCAAAGACAACATTAATGCGAACGTTATTCATTCAAACGGGTATTATTAGCTCAGTTAACTTTAGAGTTATACCTTACTATTGTATACAATTCTACAATTTTACAGCCTGTCAAAGAAAACTCACAAAATCCCATCCAGAGCTTACCGCTGTAACCAAGCATGAAGGCCAGGCCCACTGTAGCTCTGCCTACTGTAAAATCCTATTCGTCCAAAGGCCACACATGGCACTGGGATTCCGTCAGCAATTGGTTAAATTTGCAATCACTCACAACGTCTGGATTCTGCCGTCGTTGAGGGAGGAGACTGTATGACGGAAAGGTTCGTTTGATTTCAGAGTGACTGGATAGGATTCATGAAAGACAGGATACAAAGAAAGAGTGCTCGATCGCTCGCGCCCTCTTTTGTGTGTGTGCGCGCGCGAGAAAGAGAGAGAGAGAGAGAGAGAGAGAGAGGGAGAGAGAAAGAGATCGATAGAGAAAGCTGTCTCTCCTTTGTTTTCTCACTGTGATTTTCATAACTTCATACCATTTAACAATAGTACAATAACAACAATAACAATATATAGAATAATTTTAAGGATTATAACTACAATAATACTAATGACAGTAATTGGATAAATAATAATTGATGACCATGATAATGATTAAATATATCTGATCATAATTGTTACATTAACTTAATAAATGGTTATATGCAAAAGCAGTTTCTATACTGTATCAGGCTGCAATCATTTCAGGCTGCATTCATTTCAGGCGGCATTCAGTTGGACATATTTGTCTGGTCAAGAAGCCATCTTTGGTTGGCCGTTTAAGAGCTTTCCCATAGACTCTTTGCCCAACTGCCCTCCAGGAACAAGGTTACTGGAGCAGAAAGCTGTCCCCAACAATGGCCACAGTTAGCAGGTGTCCTCTTCCCACAGTTCTTTATTGACAGAGGTGCCACTCTGAATCACTCCCTGGTCACTGATCTGGATATTGGTAGATAACACGGGAATTAACACTTTGCATAATTGTGCAAAGATATCAGATATTTAACATGTTTAAAAAAACTAAAAGAACAAAAGGCCAGACAGGTTCAACAGCCACTGTAAGAAAGGGAATTTTTGGATTTTTGGCCACTGAAATATGAAACAGTCAGCAATTAGTAACAGCAAGTTCACCAAATCAGGACACTAGGCAAATTCGAACTCCTAAAGTCTCTTGAAGAGAACTTGTTATTTGTGGTAGCCTGGTGTACACCATTCATTTGTTGGGAAAGAAGGCAGTTCCATCCGGACATTTCTGGTGATAAGCATGCTCTGTTTTAACACCAGGAGTTTCCATTTCACCACCCTGGGTCTGAGAGCCAGTTGCAAGGTGGCAAGCCAGCTACTCTTCCTCTCCCACCCAGACATTGACCCAGCTGTTGTTGTCACTGGAGTGAGTGGAGAGAGAAGTTATCACAGTAGATGCAGTGTGTAGCATCACAGAGCTGGGTGAGAGATCAGACTCCTCTGCTATAGGGAGATAGTCTATATGTAAGCATATTATCCTTTTATAATTGGATATAAGTCTTGTACCCTGGTTTAATTAGACTCACTTAGATTTTTTTTAAGCTTTGAAATAGCACAGGAATTCAATGTAAAGCGACAAGCGCTTATCAAATAATTACATCTGTGCAGTGTGTAAACACACAATAAGCTAAGGAGAGGAAAGACAAGCACTGAACCCACAGCGTATCAGACATGTCAACCTAACTAATTAGTTATTGATGAAGGTGTTCTTGTCTCCAACTCCAAACATGGATTGACTCTTTGTATTTGCTCATGTACTGTAAATTAAATGAAACATGGTCTTCAACCCTGGTCCTCAGGACCCACTGTCCTACCTGTTTAATGATTAAGCCTGTTATCAAGCTTGATAACAACCATTCATTTGAATCAGGTGTGTTGGAGCAGGGAAACATCTAAAACATGCAGGTCAGTGGGTCCTGAGGACCAGGGTTGAAGACCACTGAAATAAAAACATTGTTTACCATAGGTTACAATTGGACAAAACAATGTAATTGTGTTGTGAATACAGTACACATCATGTCTCATCTCTTCCAGTGCTGCAGGTACATTTTCCATGATCGTTGTCAGCCACTTTGTGGAACTGTTACAAGCTGTGAGACTGGGACAGTGGTGATCATCCATCTGACCACCTGTCAATCAAAAATGACAGGCGGAGATGAATGACTATCAGTATGTGTACTCTTCCCTTAGGCAACTGCCAGCTTAAAAAAAAATACAGGTTCAGAAAGGCACA
Organism: Mallotus villosus; assembly: GCA_903064625.1. Classification (NCBI taxonomy): domain Eukaryota; kingdom Metazoa; phylum Chordata; class Actinopteri; order Osmeriformes; family Salangidae; genus Mallotus; species Mallotus villosus. The sequence goes on along the minus strand of CAEFZP010003405.1, from coordinate 251,111 downwards.
AAATTACCATGCATATCCATGTATTCTATCCATGACCATGCACTGAATCGGCACCAAAAACGTCGCTAATGAGTAGATTAAGGTGATTGTAATTAGCTGGCTAATTGTGCATGGGCAGAACAAATATGGTAGGATAACTTTTTGAAGCTGAACTTTTCCACCGCCGCCTGCAGGAGAACTCTCTGTAGTATTCAGCCTGACTGTCAGTCATGCTGTGAGCCATGGGTCATGTGGCACATGGATCAGTCCACTAGAAAGGTTACATAAGGGTTCAGTGACTGAGTGTGCAGATTATAGTAAGAGTAAGTGCCCCTGCCTGCTCTGCAACTACATAGTCTGAGCTCAATGATCCATGAGGATTGCATGGTTCCATTGAACTTCTGATTTGATTTTTGTGAATCCTTTAACTTGGACTGTAAAGAACTAGTTATTCAGTTCATGTTTCAGAGTAAACAACTTGAAATCCTGTAGAAAAACTTGGAAAAGTCCAGTAAATGTCTGGAGGATATGAATAATAAGGCTTGACTTCTTAAAGAGTAAAGAAATACTCTGTCAATTATAAGATCTAGTCATAACATTTTGGCTTCTCTTCGTGAAATGCTTCCCTGTTTCATGCTCAACAATGACATTCCCTGGCAGTGGCATTATCTACTCCACTGTAATGGGGCTTGTGCTCAGCTGTCCCAAAGCTGATATAAACCCTAAACTAGGTCACTTCACCCCAATTCGTCTTCACTGGACTCATTTGACCTACCGATCATTTCATTAGATTGTTCAATAAACCCCAGTCTATGTTAATTTCTGGCATTGTTGAGTTCTCTCTTTAATTGTAATCTGTGAAGACGTCTAACAGGTGATACAACAAGGTCAGAGTGTGAGAAATTCAGCCAATGGTCAGACTCACAGTGGAGAAAGAAAGAGAGACAGAGCAAGTGCGAGTATGAGAAAGAGTAAGGGAGAAAGAAAGAGATACTTTTCTTGAGTAACTGAAATTAGATTTAGTAGATCATGTAATCCATGAACAATCTAATATATTCATAGTATATCATATAACAAAGACAGCTCTGTTTTGAGCGCTGGTTAAACATTAAACCTCAACAAACACGAAAGATGCAATTTTGTCACAGGACTACACAACACTGTAACATTACACACATTGTAATATTATATTTGGAACTCATACCCCAGAGAGGTTCTGTTCTTGTTGTTTTTCCCCTACACCCCTGGTAGCCTGGTACCGCAGTCAACATCCATTTGCCAGCTCTATATTTAAACTGGAGCATGTCAGATGGTCCCTCTTAGACTACATGTACTCACTGTAGTTCAGAAAAAAAATGTCCTCACTCCTATCAGATAGAGCTGACAGTCAGCTTCACGGTGCCCTGTCAAAGTGTTTCCCGTACATGTCAATAGGAGGACATGATTGACCCAGAGATTCAGATGCATGTCCAGTGCTGTATTTCGATAAACACTGACTCCATCAACTCAGTCATCATTCTTATCGATGTTTATCTCAAAATTCTCTTTTAGTGGAGTTTGTTCTGGAGCTCCCACTGCAACGCCCAGCATGCATTGCACTCGTTACATACCTTGCCTTTCATTCATCCCAGCCATCATACAGCATGTAGAGCTATCTGGCTGCTGCAGCAGGGCCTGTAGTAAGCGTTGTGTTCAAACCTGTGAGATGAAAGGGGAAATGACTTGTAAATTATTCATTGCTTCTCTGCCTCCTCCAAGGCAGGCCTTCTCCTGACTCTTGGCTAGTACTACTTACCCACAGAGAGAGGAGGGCAATCAAGGCTAAACTCCAGTCTCTTACTATTTCTGTCAAACACTGGTTAATCACATTACTTTTATTTGTCATTCCCTGTGAAATATATGAAACTCTAGCATAGCAGTTGATTCCTCTCTTCTTTGCTCCACCCGGCTCGGCTGCCCCTCAGAGATGTTTACGTGGTACACATAGCTGTTTACATTCAGCATCGACGGGCCATGTGCATCTGTGCCTGATTAAATAATTCTGTATAAAGTGTATATATTCACATGGAAGACTGCAGATTTGTCTTAGTGTGAATGGGAATTCGGCTGATAAAAGAATATCCTGTAGGCATGTTCAAATAGTTTAAAAAAGGATGATAATCTAATTTGACCCAAATGAAATGCTATAGTGGCCTCAAGTCATGCTGCTAAATGTAAATCTAGCGTCTGACCATCTACAGGTCATAATACTGTTGGCTTAAAGTTGAATTGTAAAACAGAGTTAGACTTTAGTCATAATACTTTCTTCCTGTGGCTGTACTTTCTGAGATCCTCCCTTGCCTTATTTCACATTCCAAAGTCACACCAACAGTACATTTTAAGTTTCGACAGTGTCAACTGCAGAAGCCGCAGGAGTAGGAGACATCGTACAAGGTCACAATCAGCTATCCACAGATACGGATTACTTCTGCACAGCTTGCCTCACTGGTTGCCATGGCATCGAACTACTTGAGGATGCTGCTGCAAGGCCACTTTGCCTTGAGCGTTCCTATTCATGTGACAACCAGGAGACTTTGAGTAGGCTGATGGATACGTGTCTCCACTCAGCTAAAACTCACTGTGCTAATAAATGCAACCGAGTGCATTCAGCTATCTTAAAGGCACATGGTCTATACCGCTAACACACACAGTAAGTGGTACGAGTGCTTATGGATGGTTGGCTTATTTACATGCAAGTCCTGAGTACTGTGCTACATGCACAAGGGATGGAACAAGATGCTGATGTATTATTTGGCATGGTATTATCAGCATGTTTGCAACAGCAGGCGTCCTATGACTGAAAATGGACCGGACTTGGTGCCGACCACACCGAGTTTTCCAAAACAACAGACAGATTCTCTGCCCTCAATGCCACCATGTCCAACGCTCAGAGGGTTGCGTCCACGACTGGAACACCAGGGCCATGTAACCGGTCACATCGACCGTGCACGAGAGGGAAACACCTCCGATGACCCTGTTGTTTCCTTTGTGGTGAGGATGCTTCAGTTAAAGAGTCCAGTAAGTGGAGAGTAATCAGCGTTCACAATTCAAGCTGTAAACAGCCCAGCTCCCCATCCGCAGTTCGCCTGGCTGCGAGAGTGGCCCATTGTTCTGGCCAGCCTGAAACGGTACACAGGGGTTTCCCCCAGAGGAGGAACCATGCAGGGCCTCACACAGACAACCTCACACAGGAAACTCTGTGAAGGAGAGTTGTGTCAGAGCCAGCACGTTGACAAGATGGCTACCACTTGGGTTTGCCGTGGGAAGAACATAGAAAATACCGCCAACAGTGATTCTCTTGATTTCGTGCGGAGGACGTTGTACATTCTACAGATCTTGGCTTGCAGCCCTCGCTCACTGAGTGTTGGTTTCCATGTCCCTTGTACAACATATTGATCATTAAAATGTGATCTCAATTGGTTATTATTATCATGTTTGACATGATGAGATCAAAAATATGTTTTATAATCTTATATATAATTTAAATAATAATACTTTTTTAATAATCTTAATATAACTGTTGCAGGGAAAGCTTCTCTCTCTCACAGACTCTCTCTCTCTCTGTCCCCTTCTCTCTCACACAGTATAGTAGATTTAATTAATGGACACTCCTCAGGATTACTATAAAGGTCTCTTGGCATCAATATTCTCCCATAGACAAGAGTGCCTGACCATGTTTACTAAAGGGAGATATTGTACATTATAAAGGCTTTGCTCTGCTGAGACAGGGAAATAACATTTCACACCCACTGAAGTTATGATATAATTAGCACTTTTTACCATGATGCACCTGGGACATTTCAGAATCTCAGATGAACTTAAGTAAACATTGCTGGGGTTTGTCAGCCCAATTCTCACATCAAAGTTTATTACAAAAGGTTATACACATACACTTTCTACATTTGAACCATGGGCCCATGTGGTCCTTGAAGACAGAGCTAATGCTGTGGTTGTTTGATAGCATTGTGAGTTTTACTGTTTTTCAAAGTTGTGTCATTGCTTTCATTCTTCAGTTATCCCTACCATTATTTGAAATATAGACAATTGTATATAGAAAGTAGGATAGACAATTGCGAAAAGCAAGTCATAAGGAACGTTTTAATTTACCTACAACACATATACATTGCCTCTCAGTCCCTTCCTGGATTCATCTGATGGAAAACAGCATGGCATGTGGTGATGTACAGGACATGTCTGGAGCTGGCTCGTCTGTGATCAGGAGGACTACAGTGGAAGTGGAACGACTCGGTGATATCAAACTCGATCAAAGACGCAGCCCTGATGGGGAGGACCCCACACTGAGCTCTTACAGTGGGATGTCTTGTATGGCAACTTAACAAATTCCACATGAAAAAGATAGCCGCCTACCCCATCTACCCGATCTGCTGCAATTTGAAGAAATATTGTTTGAAAAGGATTCTTGAAATGAGTGCTGGAAGGAAACTTGGAATAGATATTAAGACGACTGATGTAGGAGCCTGAGCTGGAGGCCCCCTTGACTACGTTACCGTGATCTGGGAGCACTTTGCATAAACAGTGTGTGAATTGAAGCGGTGTGCGGTTGATAACAAACATGTTGTTCTCCGCTCATAAATAAAACAGAATCATAACAGGCCATCTAAGAGAGCTGGTTTCCTGGATTCACTCAGCGAGAGCTCTGCATGTGAAATGTGTTCCACTTGCCAAGACTTCCTGAGCTATCACAGCTAATGGGACCCAGCCTTTCCTAGCGTCTGAGCGTTAATGCGGGAGTGGAGCGGCTTACACTGTGCTGAGGGAAGCTGAATCTGAACCTGACCAGATGTTGACTGAAGGAATAGGACACAGGGACCCAACGAGACGATACCAACAGCATGTGATTAGACACCCCATCTTGAAATGACTTCACCTCTCCCCTCTTACGTAAGACACTAGATTCAAACAAAGTGAGTTTAATGCTCTACTTCAGTCATATTGACATACCATGTGGGCCTTGAGCCTGTAATAAAGTTTATATATATTTATACCATGGTCTGGGTGAATACTCGATTCTGATTGGCTGCAGGGGTGTACATTAAAAAGTGATATACGGACACCTACTAGTGATATTGGACACCTACTACGTCATTTCAGCAAAACTGTCTTTTCACCGTTCTAAATGATTGCGCCGGCTACATAGTATGAGCCTGTACAAAGTGTCTAAGTAACAACAGGGACGCAGTCCTCCATTTACAAAGCCTCCATTTACAATTTTGAAAGACTTTAACAAGCCAACATGTCATTACCACAATGAGTGACTTCAATATGTCTTTTAACCTATTTGCAAAATTGTACTTTTCTGAATGTAGCCTGTGTCTGTGTCACGTAACCGCTCATCTCACATCCCATTCGCTATTCACCTCGCTAGTCGATCTACTTCTGCTGCGGCCAACACGACAGTAGCCAACACACATGGCCGATTATTTTATTCGTAAAACTCTTTATTTGATTTGGGAACAATGACTTGGCTGGATAGCTGGCTAGTCTTGTTGTTAAACGTACTGTCAAATTATAATTATTGTTTGGAGAATATGTAAACTTTAATGCGATCATCTCACATCCATTTGCTATTCCACTCTCTACAGTCACAGGCTGCGGCCGTAGCCTAGACTAGTCTAGTAGCTACTTAGCACTAGTTCGTGAAAATCTTGATATTGATTTGGGAGCAATTACATGGCTGGATAGTTGGCTAGTCTTAATGTTAAACATTTTGTCAAATAACATTTACGGTTAGGAGATTATGTCAACTTTGACGCGATCATCTCACATCCATTTGCTATTCAACTCGCTGCAGGCTGTGGCTGGCGACACAGTGCATGGCCAAGAGACTATGGTCGATAAAGGCTACTTTGTTCGTGAAAATCTTGATATTGATTTTGGGTCAGTGACATGGCTGGCTAGCTAGCTAATCTTCTCGTTAAACATGCTGTAATAATATATTTACTGTTTGTCAACCGTACACAATGTTATTGCCTTTGAATCTTGCTAGCATAACGTTAGCTTTCGGGCTAATAGTTCAGCCAAGGGAAAACTGGTGTTGGGTTCTATGAGCTGAGCGGACTATAACATATCAGAGTTGGCCGACGTTAAACAACGTTAGATTTCGATTGCAAAACGCATTAAACATAGATTAATATTTGTAAAAAAAAACGTTGGCAAGTGACCATGGTATAAGCGGGATAATGCCCTTCGAGGTGTCCAATATGTAAGGGATAATGCCCGACGAGGTGTCCAATATCATCTGATAATGGACGATGCGGAGGCGTGAACCGTCCGACGCGCAGCGGAGGACGGTTGCTTACGCGGAGTAACATTGTAATAAAAAAAAAGTAATATTGGACACCTCGTCGGGCATTATCCCTTACATATACAGTATATATATATATAGTTCATGATTGAATGATTCTCCTCCTCTTGATTAAAGCAGAAGGGCAGTATTTGATCATGCATTTCCTAAAGAATGGCTTACTCCTTCCCAAACCATTGAATGCATCCCTCCTTCCCTACAGGTTAAGATTATTGATTTGTCAGTGACTGGAAAATAGAAAACTGGGTTTACACCACATTACTTTATCCAAGGACTTTCATATCTGTGATTAGATCTGACTTTGTAAGGAAAGGGAGTTATGTTTTACATTACGTATTTAAAACACTGATTTAATTTGATGTAAAAGTCTTTACTTGCCTGATTCACCCTATTCTAAGGGCATCCCTGAACTGGATATAGAGACAATCCCTCTGAGAGGTCATGGGGGGAGATCCTAGTGAAAATTGCCAACAGTCTGCTGCTCTGTACTCTAGAGACCTCTCGCTCAGATATCCTGCTGCCTGCTGCCTGCATCACAACAATAATCTCTCCAGCACACAGCCACTCTGTATCTGCCTCTATTGCTTTATCTATCCAGCTTTATAATGTTAATGAGCACTCAGCAGTGTTCTACGGTGCAGTTTACAATCAATAGTGCCGAGTAAGCACATCTAATATAAAAGTGGATTCAAACAACCGTGGGATTGAGCAATATAAATACAATTAAAATCGTTTATGTATCACTAAAACGCTATTCTAAAAAGCATACTTTATTGTACAGTGAAAGTACAAGATAGACAGGACAGACAAGACAGAGAGAGGAAGACATGCAGAAAATGGCCAGTCTGGATTTAAATGTGGGCTGCTGCTGTAAGTATCTCATTGTTTCATTACAGCGTGACTTGGACAAGTTAGGGGTTAGACAAACATTCTGGAAACATGTTAAGCCTCCCAACATATGTGATCTTTATCAGATCACTACCAGCTTCCCCTCTATATTCAACGTTACTTCCTGTCCGTAACATACATTGTGAACCTGTCTACACAGTCCAATGGACTGGCTTGGAGTAGTCACAAGTATGTTTTCAACATCAGTCATCATGGGCCTATATCTGATAACAGAGAGCATTGGACCCATACCTTTTGTCATTTTCTGCTGCGCCATTTCAATGACACACTGGTGATATGGTGCACCAACATGTCCCCAGTCTCACAGCTCAGGCCTGCACACCAGCAGAGCACAGTAACCACTCTCATCCAGGCTCTCTGGACAGGAGACTCACAGGGGAGCGATGCTTGGAGCTGAGTTGTTTTCTTTAAATCAGAGCATGGCTGGTGTGTGTGTGTGTGCATGTGAGTGAGATGGAGAGAGAGAGAGAGAGAGAGAGAGAGAGAGAGAGGGGAAATTGGACATTTCTCAGCTTTAGAAATCCTCAAAGTCTGATTCCTCATAGGGTTGTGACGTTACGATCTCTCCTCACTGTCAAACGTTGGATGGAGAGAGAACCGTCTGGAGATGGAACTAGCTAATCATCGTTTTAAACTAGTAACATTTATACGATTCATGTTCCTCAAGACATACTTTATGTCGATAACAGATTTATAGTCCTGGTTACAAACATCAGGAGAATGGTTAAACTATTGTAAAGCATCTGTGGTGCATTCAGTTTTAGCTCTGAAGACGTTTCTGCATTTTTCAAAAGTAGCAAGATAAATCATTTTGCACCTGACTCAACTGTTATTGTTGTTTCACTATTATCATTGTTTCACTAAATTAGAAAGTGCAAGCTGTCAACACAACATTTTTATATTTTGTCAATTAGCAATAATTGGATTATGTCTACCACAATGTTGATGTTTTTGCCTGGGCTGGTAGTATTTTACGATGAACAACAAAAGAAAGATGAATTTGATGCGAGGCACAATGATCGGCACCATCTGCTGTTGCTGAGGTCTGGTTCTCCATACCAAAATCCACGTATAACTTTACCCACAGCCCACCGATTAGCCAACACTGCCACCTACAGGCAGGTCCTCAAATCACACAACCACAAACCCCCAGACGTTCACCTATTGTCCCTTCGCACACATCCAACACTCAAATGCACCCAGACGGAACCATTCAGACCCTGATGGTGATCGTAGTGCTCCTCGGGGACAGCCGTACGATATTATGCTGCGAGAAGCAGGTAAGTAAAGCTCATAGAGGGAGAGGGTTTGGGAACATCATCAGCAGACCATACTGCCCCATCAGGACTGCATCAGGAGTCCATCCACTTAGTCATGCACCGCTGTTATGTGGTGATGATCAGAGGTGCCTCAGAGGGATGGAATAACACCCCAGGCAGCTTCATGAGGCATGGCAGGCCAAATGACAATGATTGTGCCGGCAAATTGGATCACTTAACCCTCCCCAAGGTCATCTGCCTTATGTGGGTAGCTTCAAACTTTTAAGGGCGCATTCAGACAAAGGCCGAGAGGATACAAACAGGTAGGGAACCGTTTCACGTGTACTTTACCAAGGCCGGATATGCGTTAGGCCAAGAAAGTTGGATTACAGCTCCTTGAACACAAGTCCATAAATAGCTTCCATTCATTCACCGTGCCCCGCAGCCAGGTCGGGAGTGGTGATGGTTTGTTATGGAGAGGGATTACAGCGGCTCGTCCCCAGACTGTGAAGCCAGCGGCTAGCGTGGGTCTCTGTGTGGAGGGCACACAGCGCCCACAGCGCTGGCTCCCCATCAGGATCAGACTTCCTGTCCCAGCTGTCAACAAAGCCACAGCCTCAGTGCTGGTCCCTCTATGAAGGTGGGGGTCAGTGGATTGCTGGCTCGCTAATGGCTTCATACCTCTTACCACATTACCCCCTGAAGCTGACTCTCCCCCCCCCCTACACCGTCCACCTCCTCTTCCTCCTTACTCTCCTTGTCCACCTACACCTCCTCTACCTCTGGGCCAACCGCCTCCACAATCACCGTCACCTACACTCTACACCTAGCCGTCTGTCTCTACCCCCCTTTCCACCAACCACCCTGTCTACCTCCACTCTCTCCCCTTTCCCTTCCACCTCATCTACCTCCATCCATCCACCCATCCCTCTCCCTTGCACCTACTCCTCCAGCTCCAGTCTGCCATGCACCTACACTTCCTCCACCTCCAGTCACCCACCCCTCCCTTTCCCCTTTTATCTCCCACTCACAACAAAAATGCTGTGTCCACTTCGCTGCCATCCTCAGCCTCCCTATCTAACATTTACTGCTCCGGGGAGGCGAGAGAAGGTTCTCGGTGTGAAATGGAAGTGCAATCACAGCCCTTTTTTCTGAAGGTTATTATCCAGACTCCTTGGCTTTTCATGGCCCCTCTGAAGCCCATGGAGGGAAATGACAATGGTCAGTTTGCCGAGTCAGAGCATTACCAGAGGAGCAGGAGAAATGGCTTTGACACTACAGGCACTTCAAATTGGCGCGTGGAGCCACCTAAATGCCAGAGCAATAAGCAAAGAGACGGGCCTGCCTTCCTCATCACAGGAGGGGGTGCTCGTATCGCCACGGCAACTAGCGTGGCTTGTGTGGTTGTTTTCAAAACATGCGGAGGCGAGACATTCTCATAGTCAGGGCCCACGATGGCAGGAGGTAGAGCTTTCATTAGGTCTTAAATGGAAGTAAATCACCACAGCCCAGCGTGACCGGGGAGCTGTTAGGCTCAGGTAATGGAGGAAAAACAAAAGAGCCAATTTAAAGCTCATTACGTCGCTCAAATATATGAGACAGCTTAGGGAAGTAAAACCAGCTAGGCCTCCATTTTCAGTATACCACTGGAGCAACAAGCAAGCTCAATTTTAACAGCACATTCCCAAGCACCACTCACACATCGGACGGAGAAAACGAATTAATTCAGAGACCAAGCTAATCTCATTTCATGTTTTACTACCGGGATGCTTCATCTGAACAATTACGCTGGGTTATTTTCAGGAGTAGAGCAAGTTCGCAGAGTGGGAAAAGATTGCCTAAGGCCCTTGCTCCGAGCAGCTGGAGCAATGTTTCATAGCAGTAAATAGAGTTCAACATTACACTCCCAGTACATAGACAAAACTTTAAGTTGATTCATTTGTTTTTAGTTTCTCAGGCACAAAGATGGTGGTGTCAGGAGAAGGCGGCTGTGTGTGTGTTATGGCTGCCTGACATCCATCAAGTTGGTGACGAGAGCAGGTGTGACTGAGGTCAAAGCACTGAAGCTAACAAGAAGATTTATTCTCCTACCCATCTACAATGAAGCCCACATTCAAACAAGGTGGTAGGTCAACACCCGACTGATGCGTCTTGATAATCTATTAAGGAGTCAGCATTACTGCCAGCTGGATAGATGTTCACATGGTGATGTCAGCCTGGTTTGAACCCAGTGTTCACACAGGAGGCCCCCTGCTAAGCACAGGAGGGGAGAGACAACTGGGTCTGATATAGAAAAACTGCTTCTTCATTTAATCATTTATAAAGAGGCGGAAAGTAAACATGAATAAGAAAGTAAGAAAAGTTTTCAATAAGCTGTATGACTGTATCCCCAAACGATGAGACTTGCAAACTATGTACAGTACTGTACGGTGCGGAGATAAACATCATCAAAAAATATTTCACTGAATACTCTTTTGAGGTACAGTATGTTCGGATCAGCATCTCCTGAGATCAGTCGGAATGGTTTTTGAACCAGACGTTGATTTGTGTTTCCATCCGACCAGCTAAAGAACTCTAGACAAATGCCAGTAAAGGTGTACTCATGAGAGAGAGAGAGCGTGAGAAACTTCTCTGTGAGACAAATCCACTTTAGAGTGTGAGAGGGTTGACAGAATCCATTACAGAGCACCTGCCAGCCCATCAATTCACCTGGGAGGATGTCGCCCGGCTCACAAGCCATTTGGAGGAAAGATTAATTTTACCCTACACAATAACCAGGCAAATAAATGGAAATTAATTCACCTTTTTAATATTGCACTTGTCATATTGGTCGGTCTGAAATATGTAATTACCTATTCTCAGCACTCGCTTGGCTGTAAAGGGAGAGGGGCAGACAGCCTCTCACATCCTCTGGCAGATTATGTTTTACACCCAGCTGACAAAAGGTGAGTGAGAGCTGATTGCAAACCAATTATGGGAGACGAGAGGCAAACAACCTCTTTGGCAGATGGGAGCACTCACAACCTGCCTGGGTCTGTGCCAGGGGTCAAATCACTGTTCCACCAAGAGTGAAACACAGGCCAGATCCAGTACATGTTTGAGGTAGCACTTACAGTACACTAGTATGTTACTAATGCCATTCAAACACCATACACAATCCTTTATTCTCCTGAGGCATTTGAAGTCTTGTGTGGGAATGAATGTGCTTATCCACTGTGTCATCCGTCACCTCTCCATGAACATTTACATGAATGTATGGTGATGTCACCATCTTTGAGATCTTTATGTATGTATGTATGTATGTATGTATGTATGTATGTATGTATGTATGTATGTATGTATGTATGTGTAGTGTGGACTGTACACTATGTACCTATACCTCCATTCACAGTCATGTTGTTAGTTTGGCCTTGGTGCTTTATCACTTGGTTTGAGAAGAGGACGTGTTATTGAGCAAGAACAGCTTATGCTGAATGACTATTACTGACTAACCTGAAGTAGTGCGGGAATATTTGGGCTCTCGGGGTCGAGAGTGGCTCCGATCCATCCATCTGACCCCAATCTGTACTGTACTGCAAACACATCACACTCAACACAACTCCTCAACAGATACTGAAAGGCATGTCGAAGGTTGAGCTCATTTACTTGTGCCATACCGCCTCCCTGTGGCAATTATGTGTCACAACAACTTCCTTTCATTTCATCCCTACCTAATGTCAACCTGATTTACCTAAAGATAATATAGTATGTCGATTACTCTGTAAAACTACTTAAAGGTGGGTGATTCCATCTAACATGGATATTACATATACTGAAGGTGTATAGAAACTATCCATCAGCAGAACATATAATCACAGCTAACCGCTAAGCCACATTCTAACCCCTTCATGCATATCAGGATTCTGCTGAGGTTCTCTCAATAGTTCCCGGATTGTTGATATAACAAGGAGAATCTATTAAATATTTTAAGCATTTCTGAGTTGCTGGAATATTCCAGAACAAGATGTTTACCCCCTACATCTCCAACATCCTTTAAAACGTCCAATTAAAAGGTTTCACCAAATTCACCATAAAATTATAGCACAAGGTTATAATAAACAAATATCAAGGTTGTATTTTATGATCTCAGTTACATGCCTGTAGACCTTTGAGCATATTATGTTATGGAAGTCGGACCTATCATTGTAAAAGCTTGAGAAGTAAGCGAGAGACCCATTTCTCTGTTAGCCATAAGGTGGCAGAATCAGTCCATGTTAGGTTCTGTTGAGATGAATCCACTCCCCCACCAGTGTAGGATTAGCTGCTTGGACCATGCTCACTGATACATACGCCTGGCTCTCTAAAGAACTACATCTAAAGTGGATATGTTGGTAAGAATCTATACTCACAAAAAGTTATTTTTACTAGAAGGCTTATACAGTTCAAATATAAAACATAAGCAGACACGAGTCACAGCATATATGTGGGGCGGCTGTGGCTCAGGGGGTAGAGAGTGGTTGTGTGTTAATCGCAAGGTTGGTGGTTCGATCCCCGTCCTCTAGGACATGTGCCGAAGTATCCTTGAGCAAGACTCTGAACCCCAAGTTGCTCCCTATGGGCAGTCCGGCGCCTTGCATGGTAGCTCGCTGCCGTCGGTATGTGTGAGTGAGAGTATGAATGGGTGAATGAGAGGCAAACATTGTAAAGCGCTTTGAGTGCTGCCAAGGTAGAAAAGCGCTATATAAATGCAGTCCTTTTGCCATTTATATAAAAAGCCTCTTCCCTTTGAAGTGAAACAAAAGGTTTCCCCTGCAGCACCTACTGCAATTCCTTCCTGTTTTAAGCCCGAAAGATGTCAATAAAAGTGTTGCCTTTCAAAACAGATCAGTGTGGTTATGAAAGGTGTGGTACTGTAACAGCTTAAAAGGTCATGTTGATTTAACAAGCAAACATTCAACAGACAGCACATTTCACTCCAGAGTATCGAGAGCACACCGGAATATTGATGTGGTGAGGAGGAGTACCTGGAGGATATTAGGAAAAGCAAAATTGGCAGCTTGTCGTACTGTGACAGAGCCCAGGTTCGCCAGGGTTGTGTTCTGCCCACATTTCAGATGTACGATGACAGTATTGGCTGACATGTGTGCTCTCTGTGTAGCGCTGTCGTCCATCTGTCCCTCGTGTTAATGCATTCAGAGCCAAAAGCGTTCCCACTGTGACAACATTACCACAAACAGATCATATTTGATGTTCTATTATTTTCGCACTCACATGACCCAATGTGAGTAAATAAAGAACTGGCAGTGAGTGTCCTTACTGGACACCTGTGGTAAGGTAAAACACACACACACAAACTCTCTCACACACACACACAAACTCACACACAGAAAATGCAAGCGGACAAACGCAAGCTTGTGGACCCCAAAATATGAGTGTGACATTCTCAACATCATACGGCTGAGTTGCCCACACTGTGCAGTGATTGAGAAAGAGTGTGTTGTGACCCGCGCAGGCGGCTGCACTGCCCCAGGCTGCCTGTGTGTGTGTGTGTGTGTGTGTGTGAGGTGGAGAGAGAGAGAAAAGGCTGTCACTTTACAATTAGAAATGGCCTACTTTTTCACCAGGGAACATCTCCTTGCCTTGCCGCTAGTTTGCATCCCACTATGTGGAATGGCAGCACTTGATCTTCATGGCCCACATCCCTCTCACGGTGGGATCTATGACCAGCAGGAAGGCAAGGCTCTGTGAAGCTGCTGGTTCATTGCAATCCCAGATGGGCAGGAATGTGTCCCATTGATGGGCCTCGAGACACTGTATTACACTATTTAAAAGAGACAGACATGTATTACACTATTTAACGCCATTGTTCTATTTGTTAGAGCATTTTCTACCTCTAAATTACATGCAGCATGTTTTCCATTTTCTACAGTAGCACACTGACAGATTACAATATGCAGATTTTTAAAAATTAAAAATTTTATTTCTAAAGGGAATAAATGGCTTAGGGTGGGAGAGGTTAAGTCATCTATAGTTGGAAGAAATGCTCTGTATAGTGCCCTTAAGTTTCAGCGACCTCATACATTTCAGATGTGATGACTAGTCTAGAGCTAGTTATGCTTCTATCAAGTGCAGAGGAGCTAGCCAGACAGGATCATCTTTTCCAGAGCTGATCAATTGCCTCAAGGCAGCTTACTCTGCACTATTTAATTTCCCCGCTTACCAGTCCAAAGCTTGACAGAATACATTTCAGTGGGACACAACACCCACAGCGCTCGCACACACACACTGCTCTGGACATGATCCATTCCACATTCACCATTGTTCCAACGCACAAATGAAGACACACACACATGCACACGAGCACAAATAGATTGAATAACGATGCGCACGCTGGTCTGTGATTCACTTACACACACTTCCCATTTCCAAATTTAGACAAAATGTGAAGCTCTCGATTGTATATTTAGTTGAGGCTGTCAAACTGACAACAGGAGGTGAGGGCATCTGCCGTTGCCGGGGGCAACCCAAATCCTTCCTTGGCCGAGGTGATCAACAGGAGAGAAAGGCAGGCTGGACCAGCCAAGCACGCTCACATCGCCCATAATGTTTACCACACAAACGTCTCTTTCACTAACCTTGGACACTGGGAAATATCTGACAGACAAAATCTGGGAAGTAATAATCTTTCTCAGTCAGTTGCACTAGAATACTGATATTACCCATGGGTAATGTCGAAGACGCGAAAGGAAAGTTATTGCATATATGAATAAAGAATAGACTGGATTTAAGAAATAGAATTAAACCCAAAGGTGGTTTTGAAATGTAGAGATAGAAAGAAATCTGCCTATTCCAAGATCTTCTTGCTCTGACAACAAAGTGTGTGTGTGTGTGTGTTAACTGTATCTGTGTCTGTGCAGGGGGGGGAGTGTGTGTGAGAGAGCAGAAGAGATAAACATGTGTGTGTGTGAAAGACAGAGAAAATATTTCATTTTTGAACATGTTTCTCCCCAAGCTACTTTATCAGTAAAACCTTTTTTTGAATCCCCAATGTCTAAGTCCTGCCGTAATCTTTGACCTTGCAAAGGTTGAGCAAAGCTCTTCTTTATTGCAGCACAGCCAGAGGAGTGGGAGAATTTCCAAGGCTGAACAGAGTTGGTAAACATAAGATGATGGCTGCTGCAGAGAGCAAGAGAGCGAGCAAGAGAGAGAGAGCGAGAGACAGAGCGAGAGACAGAGCGAGAGACAGAGCGAGAGACAGAGCGCGAGAGAGAGAGAGAAAGAAAGAGAAAGAGAAAGATAGAGAGAGAGAAAGAGAGAGAGAGAGAAAGAAAGGGATATGGAGAGAGTGAGGGTGTGAGAGAGAAAAAACTGCAGAATGACAGAGGGGAGTCAACTCCAGGGAGTCTGGACAGATTGACCTCCACTGATGGCCTTCAGTAAGTTCCTATGACCTCGCTCTCCCCCTCATGCGCTATGGTTAAATTTGATGGACACTTTACTGGGCAGAAAAGTGGATTTGAAATGGTCCAGTATTGTTTGGGGATCGCTGGGGCCTTGAGCTCCGTCCCCCTAAGTGAGGAGGAGGTTAAGCCCTGGCTAATGATATGCTCCATGACATATCCTATTCATTAGCTACTGTAACCCTTGAAGGCCAAATACAAAGTCAGTGGTAATACAAACTATTTTACCCTGTATTGTAAACTAATAAAAACATACATACACACACAACGGTCATGTCATTGGATAAATGTATTCGGATCGTGTGTAAAATGTTAAACAAAAGCTAAACTATCCACCAAATGGTTACAATGGTAATTTGTTTTTATGGAACAGTTTGGGTTCACTTGGGAAATTTGATATTTGAAATGAAAACACCTAAAAAACATTTTACATGAATAGTTATGTCTCGAGTGCAGCTTGTTTGAAACCGATTTAAAGACATATCTTGTTTGAACATCCCCACAACCATAAGCGTGTATGCTTGTAGAGTACAAACAGCAACGAAACATCAACAACAAGTTCTCACTGGAGGTTGCTAGATCAATAAAGTCTGGTTTCTTGGTTTAACTGTTTGCTTCTACATCCCTTTGAGGTTGGTCAACAATTCTCCATGGCCTGTCCGCTCCTGGTATCTTCTCCCCTTTGTTCTGGAAGTTGTGTAATGAGAATGTGTTCGCCATGAGGGGATGGTCAAGGGAAAGAGCTGAGCAAAAGGTTTAAACTGGGGTGACGGTGATGAGTCTCTAATGCATTCCAAGGGGAATGTTGACTTGGCTGTTTTGTGCTCAGGGACACACTCACGCGCACACACACAAAACACGAACACACATACATAGACACAAGGAAAAACACCCACACAGACACATGACAACACATTCACATACACGCACATATCCCTTTACCTTGACAATGTGTATCGCTTCCTTCCACAAAGGGAAGCAATAGGCTACTGGTCAGGACAGTGAAGTCAGAGAGTTCAAGTCATTCATGTGGAAGTCCTTTAATGTGTGCTCAATGAATACTATGTTGACTAGTTGATAAACAACACATTCATCATAAACATATGGTTCCATGTTTAGAGCATGTGTGTGCATGTTATTGTGCATGCAAGCATTTTACTATGATACAGTGGTCTACTGTACTATACAAGATGGAGAGTAGGATCCCAAACAGTCATTTTTACCCTGGCACTGTTGACTGTGAACATGATAGGGGGGGAAAGATAGCATGAGTAAAACTACTGTAGATGAAGCAAAATAAGAACAGTGTCTCCCCGCCCCCCCCCCGCCCCCACCCCCACTCCCCCAGGCTTGTGTGTGTGAGGAACAGAGGGGGGTGAAACCCAGATTTTCTCCTTCACGAAAACAAGCCTGAATGTGGCAACTCCGGCCTTAGGGCCTGTCATGGACAGGCACAGTCCGACAGAGAATGGGTTCCCTATTTCCCCTCTTTCTCTCTCGCAGTTTCTCCCGCTGTCCCTCTCTCTTTTTCTCTCTCACTCTCTCTCTCTCTCTCTCTCTCTCTCTCTCTCTCTTGCTTTCTCCTGCTTTCTCCTGCTTTCTCTTGCTTTTACTCTCATCTCTCTCTCACCCTGGCTCTAAATGAATTAATATGTTCATTTCACATGGCGCTTGGAGATTGAGTGTCATAATGAGAGAGGAACGCACGGACATAACACAGTCATTCTTCATCTCTAAAAGAGACACCCAGAAATGGTCACCATTAACGGCCTGCTTCCATCTCGCCTAATCGCATTCTGCCGCTGTCTTGAGAAAACGACAAATGGTAAAACAGCTTAAGTATGCTGTTCTGTACATTTAGCAGCATAATATCCCATGGACATGTGATTACATGCAGCATGCAGCACAGCCATCAATATTGAAAAGGGCCGACAATAACGAGGCAAATTGACATGTATGCAGTTTGGTCTTTTGTAATTTTGCCGAATGGGCTGAGCATTATGCAGGCTTCTTTACAGTCAGTGCCATCAAAAAGACATAAAGAGTGACTGACTCATTTTAGACACACAATAGAGGAAGTGGTAGTGAGCAATAACTGCAGTTGGCCCCTGTGACTGTTTATTAACAACACACAAAACCTCCTCAGCATTCACCTTATTCTAATTTGTGCCTCGTGTGAAAGGAGAGAGGGCAGGGGGGATACACAGTAGCGTTCCATAAGCTTCACGACTCCAACTTCCATCTTCCCGACGGAAATTAGATGGAAAACCACAACAACAAAAATCTGCTTTGCTACATTGAGCAAGATGGGAAATTGACAAATTGGTGTCTCGGCTCCTCAATGAGACACTTTCAAATGGATGTTGCTGAGCCAACATCTCCGAGATGTAATTTTGACCACAGTATAATGAATTGCTCGGTATTGCATTGTTTATGGGCTTGGAGAGAGTGAACATTTGCAGCAAGACCAACCTCCATGGATCAACCAATGAGGCAGAAAGCAGAGAGGACAGAACATAGAAGAGGAAAAAGGATGGGGGGGAAAAGGCGGATGTGTAGAATTGAATACAGTGGGGAGGGTTGGACGGGGGAAATCCCTTTCCAATACTGTGGAAAAACCATTAGCTAACTCCCAGAGGAGAGAGACTTTACCAGGAGTAAGATACGGGGGGTGCACAAAGAACAGGAGCTATTAGTACGACATGTAGCCTGCCATTAAGGCAGCATCCACAAGTGATCTTCGAGTCACTGCTGACATGTTCAAACGATGAGCCCACAGTGAGTCTTGACATCGGGTTGACCCCCCCCGGGAGGCAGCGGGGAGTTCCGTTCTCTCGCTCTGCCAGGATCCTGCCACTATTCGTACAGCCTCGCCCTATGGGAGGTCTAGAGAGACCAAGACATCACAAGAGCCCAACACACTAGGCTTGAGTGAGTAACTTTCTGGTGTCTGTCCTCATCATGGGTGCACCCTTCAAATGCTTTACTGGTGAAGTTACCCGAGTAACCACATAACTGCTTATCCGTAATTCTCCTTGATGGCCTGTCGCCTGTGAGGTGAGGCATAGTCTCTGTCATTGTTAGTTGCCATGACGTCTTGACCCTTTGAAGTCTCTATTGCTGTTGTGTGAAACTAACACATACTCTGGGAGTTAGAACGTGATCAATTCCATTACTCCACTGTTTGAATTTAACTTCAGTAATGGATTTTCAAATAAAAGTTTAATTGGTTTTAGCAGTAGTGGGGGGTAGCCCCGTGCTATCCCATGTGTCCGTTCAGATCAGGCCAGGGGGGGTGTGGGGTGGACGGGGGGCTAACAGCCTGACAGCAGGGGAGAGGCCCATTGACGTCATGCCTGTAAGCACCCCCTGATTGCTTTGACAGCAAGGTATTCCCCGACTACAGGAACAGAAGCTGCAGGTTATTCTACTTAGACTCTAGAGAGGGGGTAAGGAGACTTATTAGGTTGGGTCCCATAGCTTCATCCATCACGCACAATTAGCCATTGTTTCCACATTTACGTTGAGATGACATCGTGGCTAAGATTCTTATTAGTATCTCTAATAATCAATACCATCGTTAAATAATTCTACATTCTAACCCCACAGCTACTCCACAGTTGCTCTGGAAATCCTGACATACATGTACCTGAATGAAACAGACCCTTTGTAGAGAATGTATAAGTGGCTAATCTACCTCTAGACTAAAAAACGTATGCTAATTGTTGTTAGCATAATGTTAACTGCCTACAGCTGGGGAGTTATGTTTAGATGTCTCATGTGGAAAGGTCTGGTGGGCTGCCGTACTAGACAATTAGCAGGTTTGTGTTGGACAGCTCTGCAGACAGGGTAACATCTTTTTTGTGTTCACCTAAGGGAGTGTTGAGGAGGCCTTCTTTCCCATGACTTTAATTGTATTCTTCTATCCTTGGACATTGTAAATTGTATTGTCACATGATAGTTTGTAGGATCCCAGGAAGAGTAGTTTCAGCTGATGCTGAAGCTAATGGGGTTCCTTATAAAAACAAACAAACAAAAAACTTCATATAGTTTTATGGGAAGATGAAGATCTATTCATTTTGTGGATGACCTGCAACTGTATTTATTTTGTTCCAAGGACTCTCATCTGATAAGGAATAATCTGTATAGCGTTTGAAATGTTGCAGTGATGAATTTGCAGCAATAATAGTGGTAATAATCTTCAGAATACCATATGGCACTTTCTTTGGCAGTCTGACTTGGGGGATACTGTACCAAAGTGAATCACAGCAACCATTTGGGTCATCTTCATCTTTTGATGCAATTATCACTATACCCCAAAGCCAGAACAAAGTCCATTATGGTCTTAATTAGCACTGAAGGTTTAGCCTTGTTAACAACAATGATTGGTAGCCTCAAGGTCTCTTTTGTCAAACTAACTTTAAAGTTCTGTTTTCCTCCCTGGGCAATGTTGCTCCCATTTAATTCCCGCCTCCAACACTTCTGTCAACTGGGGTCCAGTGGAACCTTGATATTCAAATTGAAGAGTTTGTGAACCTCATTCCAGCCTTCTTGTGACTGACATCACTAAGCAGGAGGAGAAAATCGCCCATGACAAGTAACACCTTGAGCTATAAAAACAGACATGAGAATACAAACTTTAATACATTTCTAATGAGTTACCTGACATGTTCTTGGCATTTATTTTAGGGACATAAAACCGAGTCCACTGATTGAGACCATCCGGAACCCTTAAAAAATATGACATGCAGTTCTCAGAAAAAGTTCACATTCAAAGTTACATTCATTCTACAACGGCAAAGATGAGAACATCCCCAATTCTCGAATGTGCCCTGTTTCAAACCAATCTGCTAATCCTGAACATTTAATGCACACCCCCCTTGGCATACAAACCCATTAACTGGTTTTACCGTGCTGAATGCTCTCTATTCTTTTCGGCTTTGAGGAGGATAGTCTGTCAGACGGCTAATGACGAAACATTAATGAATAAGGCAGACTGAGTCCCAGAGCCAAAGGAACAAAAACAAAACCAGAATGTCAGGTTATTGGCTCGATAAGGTTGGTGGAGTCATGGGTGGATAACACTGTATCCTCTTCCTAATCAGGTGTTTATAATATCTGCAATACTGAATCCCAGAGGATAGGGTATATGCCCTCCTGCATTTTAATGAACTTCTTAGCAATTAATACCACAATGAGCATTAGCTCGTCTAATCGCCTTACCCCTTAGCGATTTACTGAAAACATATCTGGCAATGCAGTGATGTGAAACAAACAATCCACTCCCTTCAACGACCACGCTTTATTATTACTTAATACGGATGTCGATTTGAAAGTGAAATAACTCCAAGCAACACAAAGTCAGAGAGAGAGAAAGCGATAGAGGAAGAGAGAGGGAGAGAGAGAGAGAGAGAGAGAGAGAGAGAGAGGGGGAGAGGGAGCGTGCTCTCCTCGGACCATAATGCTGTATGCTGTTATCAACAGAGGTTTGACATCTTATTTCATTGAATAACCACTGTAGTAGAGGTTATTGAAAACGACTGCAGCCTTTTTAGACTTTCTGAAAACCTTGTGTTCCTACTGTCTCTAACAACCCCCACACACTCTCACTCATCCTCCACCTTCTCTCAGCATCCTCCTCCAATTTGCTTTGCTCAACCGAGTGGAAATGAAGAATGATAGGCCTTAATAAGTGTCCGGCCTCAAACTGCACTTTTTAACTGGCGTCTTTACAACTGCAACGTTTATTTATAGATTATGGGCATGGTGGATTAACAAGAATCCCCTGGACCCCGATTGGGAGAAATGACTTTGAAGGCTTTTTGGCAGGGTCCAGCAGTCCATTTGACCACACAAAGCCCATCTGAGCCTTTTGGCTGGGGTTATAGACATGGCACTGATTAGTTTTAGACAGCACTTGACTGGCTGTAGTTCTTCGAAAGAGAGAGTGAGTGGGTAGACAGTGACACTAATGGATAATGTTTCTCTCTTTTTCATAGTACTGAGTGGCTCAAGTGAAGCTAGAGAGACAATGTGATAACTTCCTAAAAATATGTCCTTCTGAACCGTGTTGAAAAGGAAAATCATGTGTGAACTTTTAAAGCAACATCATGCGGGATATTTAAAACCAACAACTTGAAATGTGCAGAAGAGTTGCATATCTTAGGCTAAACTCTCCACAACACAAAGGAGATTGAACCATTTGTCTCTGTACGGTTTGTTTATGCGCCTTAGCCAGTCAGGCAACGCAACTGTGAGTAGAGAGCAAGCAATGCAGGAGGAGACAGTGTGCCCAGCCAGTGTCTGTGTGTCTTAGTTGGAGAC
The DNA here is from genome assembly GCA_903064625.1 of Mallotus villosus. NCBI lineage: Eukaryota > Metazoa > Chordata > Actinopteri > Osmeriformes > Salangidae > Mallotus > Mallotus villosus. The sequence continues at coordinate 228,837 of CAEFZP010003405.1, read as the reverse complement.
AGTGTGCCTTGGCAGGAGCTCGGAGTTGTGGCAGCTGTGCAGAACCTCCGATATATCTCCAGGGAACCAATATCACATGTGTAGCACATCTGCAAAGCAGAGTTCATCTAATAAGGCCAAATTCTACTTTCCAGCAAACGGTCTAAGACACCGGGTCGATTAAGGTATAAGTCTTACATTCGCCGTTTCCCCTCCTTTTAGCCTGGCCAAGTTGCCCTTGTTCATCATGGACGCAATTTGTCCTTTCACTCGCGAAGAGAGATACAGAGTGCAGTCATGCGAAGCATCCCGGGTGCGTCCAGGAGACTCAGGTGATATGTTATATTTACCAGCTTTCCACTGAAGGTGCTGCGCTTGCTGTATGCTCATGGAGCAGGAGCAGGGGGAAATAAACCCCCGGACCTTAGCGAGGCTCCACTCTCACCTTTTGACTTAAGTGTGTCTGGAGGTCAGTCTTGTCGCATGCATGACCCCGTAGTGCGTCATCACGCAACGATAAAACGACAGTAAAGGCAGAGCATTAGAACTGTAGACACGCACACGCACGCATTTAAATGTCACTAAGGAGTCCTTATACGCAACAATATTCCTGTAACGATACAAATCAATGACTCAACTCGTGCTGGTAGGGCTTATTGACTCATCTGTTGCTTGCAGTCACCAGGCAGGGATGATTGCCTGTAAATCAGACAGCCAAATACTCGGGGTGTCAAGGAGAATACTTATCAGGGCTGTCAGATTGTGGTGGTGAGGCAGCACACACAGTCTTGGTGCGAGTCCTTCCTACCCCGATGATAATCAGAGCTGGAACAGAGCCCATCCAGCGCTGTGCCAGGCGCCACCTCATTCTGTTCTGTGTTCTTGTCAATCAATTCTAACCAGTGTGACTCCATGAGATTCAAAGACAAGGCCCAGGTTTAACACTTTGCATAAAGAATCCAGTTTTATCGGAGGTTCATGGATGATATTAAACAGACCAAATGTTGGACTTCTCGGGTTGAGCTCAGACACTTGCCAGCCTGGGTAGGGGAGCGTCACCTCAATGGTTCTGTCAGGATCCCTTTCATTTGGAATCGTCAGAACGGTCATCCTCTCTGACTGCTTAAGAATTCCACACCCTAACCGGAATCTGTTTAAACTTTTAGTCCTTGCCCCTAACATACATTCAAATAAATGCGTAAAGGGCATCCCTGCTCCCGACTCACTTTCGGTTAATATTTCATGGGGACAGGGGTCAAGACAAGAGTTCACAACCTTTATCAAGATTATTCACCGGCTCATTTTACACACAGTGCAATCTCCATCCTCAGTCCCTGTTAAAGAAGTCACACACCCCCCCCCCTCTTCCCCTCCCATCTTCCCACCAGTGGTTTCTCCTGAGGGAAATAGGCAGAGCTGGAGATTAGCAGGGCTAAAGTGAATGTGCTGGCGCTGTACATTTCTTTTGATTACAGCAGGGAGAGTAAGTCCTTGCTGTGGGACGTTGAATTGGGAGGCTGTGCGACGTTTTAACTGCTCCCCCATGAATTCTCTGAACAAACCCAAAGGCTACACATGGATGCGATAAAGAGCTGTACCACTCCGAGTAAGATGTAAGAATTCATTTCTAAGCACTGACGTCAAAAATGATTTTGTTTTTTTTACACACTTATTGACCGCATCCTTCTTTACCAACTAAGACATTCCAGAAAGCACTGTCTTAATGACAGAATAGAGAGCTGAGTTTTGAAAAGGCTAGACACTACGGTTGGTCGGCCTCAGCTCAAACTTTCACAAAAGCAAAGAGTCCTTTTTTACGATTCTCGGTTTATCTTTTCCTCAAACTATAAACAGAAGAGAAAGTCAATAATATGTGAGCATGAGCTAAAGTAGAAATGTCCTAGACCCTTCTGTACTGTTTATAACAGCACCTTGAAAGAGTGGGAGGCAGATTCAGGATGTGGGTTGTCAGGCTCCTTCAACAGAGGTGGATCTTAAGGGATTTGACACGGCTCCATTGGAGATATTGCCAGATGCACCTCCAACCTCATTTGCTCTCCACGGGCAAAGCAGGAGCTTTCCACCAGCTCATCTTGTTGTCTCTGTATCTGGTTAGAGATGATACTGTAATCTTAGTTCAGTACCAGTTACGGGAGGTGGGGGGGGTGAAATGGCCTGGTTCCTACAGAGCGTTTCAATCTCGATGCACAGACACTAATTGGCCTGTCCAGTTGAGCAAATAATTACTCTCTTACTGGAATCATTATCTTTCTCCTACTCCTCTCGATTGACTGTGCCTCTAGGTATCTCCAAGGTGGGCGCATACTTAGGCAGCCCACATAACGAGAATGAAAAAGGCAATTCAATATTTGACGACTAAAGTTAAGAAAACTACAGGGAGTACTCTTGTCTTAATCGACAGAGATGGGGCTTGTGTCTCCGAGAGAGCCTGACTGCGCACACCATGACAATGCTTGGCTAGGACACACCAGGAACAGTGAGGAGCACAGACATAGTCCTCACCTCTGGGCCCAATTTATCAAGAAGTATTTGAATATTCTCTTAAAAGAGTTGAGATGAAGCGACCTTGTTTGTTTTTCAGTAGGAAAGAGGGGGCCTTGGCCCATTTTGTGACGACAGAACAGTACAAAGAGTACTGCCATACTGCTAAGGTAAGCAAAGGCAAATCAGATACTTGGTGACGGCCATGTTTTTCCAAGTCCAATTCTCTGCTGCCTGAAGCTATTATCATCTGGATCCTTAGCGGTGTGAAATGTAATTTTTCCTCCCACCTAGTCCTCAGGGTGCCGTGGAGCACATTTCAATTCAGATTGCAATGAGTGGGTTCATCAATTATAAAAACACATCAGGGAGTGGATCAAAAAATGAAAGACTTGTTTCTGGTCAAGTGGCATTTGCACAGTGTGTAGAGTGCCTTTAATCAGATGTCTACCTGTTTTATTGTGCAAAATATGTACAAAACAGGAGTCCATGTAAAATATTTTGAATGTTTATGTAGGACTGAGTGCACCAATATGGGAGAATTTTAGTTGCGTTCTTACAAACAAGACGTATATATAGCCGTCCTCATCTGCTCCTAATTGACTTTTCTTTAGCGAAGGACGATCCTAAATGTTGTCAGTGCTCGAGGGGCTGAGGGGGAGAGTTGTTCATGTGTACATTTGAGAGCAGGAGCAATCCTGACGAGCCAGGAGCCTTGAGGTCGTACTGTGTTCTAGCGCCTCACACACCCCTTATCAGTAAACACATGTGCTTTCCACTGTTGTTTGGTCCCTGTACAATTCCACTACTTCATAAATTATGTATAAAATATACTATCGTAGAGAGCCTTCATGTTTTACTCTGAATCGGTTCAACAGAGAAATTTATGTGCATACATTTTGGTCAGTGCCAAAAATATTCAAACAGATATGTATCGACTGTGATAATATGAAATACTGCAGGACCAGAAATGTCTTGATAGCCAATGTCTGAGGATGGCCAGAGGAACTGAGGCGCTGTGCTGGGCCCAAAGCATAGGCTGGTGTCCATAAACAGTACACTGTCATGGCGGAGAGACAGTGAATATGGAACGTGATGGTATGGTGGTGCCTGGACATGACACCGGGCTGACATCAGACTAGCATCCTCTGGAGAAGCACACAGAGTCTTCTGTACTGCTTCCTGATTGGAGAGGCACACATAGCCTTCTGTACTGCTTCCTGATTGGAGAGGCACACAGAGCCTGCTGTACTGCTTCCTGATTGGAGAGGCACACAGAGCCTTCTGTACTGCTTCCTGATTGGAGAGGCACACATAGCCTTCTGTACTGCTTCCTGATTGGAGAGGCACACAGAACCTTCTGTACTGCTTCCTGATTGGAGAGGCACACAGAGCCTTCTGTACTGCTTCCTGATTGGAGAAGCACACAGAACCTTGTGTACTGCTTCCTGATTGGAGAAGCACACAGAACCTTGTGTACTGCTGGAGAAGCACGCCTTCTGTACTGCTTGTTTACTGTAGCGTGCAATGTTTGCAAAAGCCAAATCAAGTTAAAAAAGGTAATACAAATAACGCCCAAAAATCAGTTGGGCAGTTGTCTATGCCAGTGAAGGTGGGGTTACTGTGAATTATCTTTGCAAGATGACCACTGCATGTCAATGTTGTGAAGTACTGTAGACCTTGTTTTGGGTATAGCATGGCGCGCTAAGCCGATTAGTGCAGCTACAATGTTGTTGTGCATCATGACTCGGGTTAATGGAATGATGTGACATAGCACGCTTGTATGGCCTGCGAGCATATTATGCAAATGTTTACCTTTTCACTCCAGCAGAGCAGGAGGAGCAGAATCTGCATCTCATTTGCATAACACTTGTGGGTGTTCAAGAGAAACCAGATTTAGGCCAGTAGACAAAGCCTGAGAAGGTGGTACAGTGTGCTGCTGCACTTTTTTTAGTTGGTCAGCCACAGTAACCAAGGATTTCTGTTTCCTTGTTACGGATTTACTTTTATCTTATGTTCTCATGTGGAACATCGTAAATCACAGAACCGTGTGGTGAGATGACAGGTTCAATACGATACGCCATTTCTGTTTCCCCTCTACTCAGTTTTCAGCCAGTCCATAACAGCCCCGTCCATGAACCATCTCCCCATCTGCAATCTGAAATAAATAGATTCCCCATGTACTCCCAACATCATTTTGATCAAATTAGACTTCCTCTGGTACTCTATGCAAATGTGACCTATGTGTACTGCTCTGTCTTGAATGTAATTGTCATGTTCAGTAATAAACTTTACGACACTGCAGGAACAGATATCGTTTTGATGATGAGAACCGTGATGAAAATTTGAAATATTCATAAAGTTACAGTTGATGACCACAGCCTAAGGGTAAAGTGGTATGCCTCCCAGGATCCCCTCTGAGCCCTTGCACACAAGTATTGGAGTTAGCTGCCATGGAAATCCATTTGCTCAGTTAATGAAAGAGTAGCGTTTACATTTTGCAGATCTGGCAGAAAGATAGCAGAGGGCTGTTACAGCACAACATTTCATGTTATTAATCTCTCTCCAACTAGAGGGGGAATAGGTGCACTGACAGAGAAACAGACTTGCAAGGTGAAAGGAGGATATCCAAAAGTGCAGGCACAAAAATGTGATTTAATCACTGAAAAGGGCATCATCGAAAACTGTCCTGACTTGGACATCTTGGTTATCGTCTGGTCTTTTTGTCCATTTAAATATCTTAAGAATAAAATGTCAGGAGGTTAAAGGATATATACATTATTTGCTTATTAAATCAGTTTTATAGGAAATAATTGTGATTGTTAATGGGTTGAATACAGATGTTCACTTGAGGGCGAGGAACTGGCTCCAGGCCAGGGTAAAAAACTGTTCTTGATCAGAAGGCGCCACACTACTGGAGCAGACCTATCAGCAACTATATGACCTCATTGATATGCAGCACAGGTAATCTGTGTTTGGAAGCACTCCATTTGCTGTCACTTTGATTCAAATTAGGATTGTAATGGAAGGTTATTAGATGACCCCTTGAACCAAGGAAAATATAAATAAATATCCTGCAGTTAGTAAGGAAGAGAGCCTTGGCAGAGAAAGGTCCTCATTCCTGTCCGTCTTGCTCAGAGACAGTACATTATCCCAGCCAGAAAAAAAAAGATTTCCATCTTCCTTCCCCCAATTATCCGCTTTCTCCTCTATTTCTCCCCACTTTTTTCCAAGAGCTTGCTGCCAGAGCGGGACCACGGGAATCCAAAGTAGATATCAATGGGATTTGGGGCTCAGGAGTCATTAGAGCTAAATTCCCATTCAGTCCAAAGTCATGGGGAATGAAAAAGGCACCAGAGTTCCTCTATTCCACTCTTTCCCACCCAAAGAGCTCCGTCAAAGTCGGACTTGTCCGTTCCGTTGTGCCAAGGATCAGGCTCAGAGGAATTCCTTCAGTCACGCTAACCGTGGAGTAAGGACAGCTCATCGAGTGGACTTCCCCTCTGGTAAAGGAGTTGGGAACTTAAAGAACAAGGGAGACGTCTAACAAGGACTATCTCTCCGTATCTCAAAGTCAACTCACATTGATTATTTCAAAACACTGTTCAGATTCAAAGAGTGGAACTTGGGTTTGGATGTGGAGGAGCGGTGGGGGTAGAGGTTGGTGACAGAGTAGTGTTTGGAGTAGAGAAAGGGACAGCACACTGAAACACAAATTCACAGACAGGCGTGTGATGGAGAGGATGAGCGGGCAGCACAGCCCTTTCGTCTGACACACGCATGTAAGACCAAGAACATTGAAGGGTTTCAGCACACTGCAGATTTGCTCCTCCATCCTTTTAATCACATGCCTCGTCTCTCCCTGGTACCAAGTCATCTCAGTTTGGTTCCTGATCCACTGAGATGGATCCAGGATAGAGAGAATCCTCATTCCACTGTTCCAGTTGTTCGATGAGATCCCATTTTGTTTTCTGATCTCACTGATCTGGTCTCACTGTAAACCAAAGGTTTCAAGAAATACTTCTATCCTTCGCTGCATTACTCAAATATGTAATCACACAGGGAACAGAAAATAATGTGGAGAGAACACCATAGGGGAACCCTGGATTTCAGCTGATCAAACACATCTGCTCACGTTCTCAAATTATCTTGGAGAACGCCGAAGGCAGGGTGATATACTATCCCTCTACTCATTTCATCACTTTGATCAAGTGCAGGTCCTATGTGCTTTTGTTAGGAACCATCTCCACAAGGACAAGAGATAGACTCCACATCGTGCTGGGATACACAGACAATGTGCTCCATAGCAATGTTTTCTGCTTTGAAATCACAAAAGAGTAATTTATCAATAATCTATAGTTTCACTGCTCTTAATACAAAATATTTTCCATATGTCAGCAAGATGTGATTTGCAGTGTGCAGATCATGTCATTTTGATGGTTATCATTTAGCTTGAGGGTAATAATTATTCAGACTGCATTAAATGAATACAGTACTTGCAGCCTCAAAGCATGACCTTTTCTCCATATCATCCCCAGGGCTGCTGAGAAGGAAAGAAAACCTCTCAACATTCACCATGGAAGTCCATGAAACTAAGTAATAGAGATGAAGACTGCCTCTTTGTTCCATTCTTCTATGGAGCTTGATGAATGGCAGGGAGTGGGGAGGACAATTCCCCATTCTAGGAATAATGTACAGTATCACTATGTGCTGCCAGCAGCTCCTCACATGTCCAGCCACACACCTCTCCACTGTTCTGCTGTTAGACATCTTTAGTTTAAGTCCCTACGTGGTCTAATCCAAATGCCATCAAAATGTATGTGGATGTATGTGCTTTGCTACTAATACAGTCAGTGTTATCAAAACTGAATTGATTTGTGAAAATCGTTGCCATGGATGAGGATTATGATTGTGAACTGACAATAAATAACAAACTTCCATTCTTCATCTCAAATTAGTTCAATTAACTTTATTAAACCGAAAGTTAAAGTGTCCTCACCTTCATGCCAGCTGGGGAGTAGGGAGAATGTCAACAGCCCCTGTCCAAACCCAAGCACTCACACATAACACAAGCACTCTTGACGGTAAAGGAGATGGGTGAGGACAGGAGATAATGAAAGGAGATACTTCCCAGTGTTGGAATGCGTCCATGCAGTGGGATCAAGCTGGCAGTGACATAGTCACCTCTATCTCCTCTCTCTCTCCTTCAAGGATAGTTATCTACTAGAACAGTGAGAGAGAAGGAGATATTGCTGCTACCTGTCGACACCCTTTGGGACTTTTCACTTGATTAATGGTGCAATTGACTCAGTAATTAACACCTGAACATAGAGTAAAAAAAAGAGAAGCCCAGGGAGACCTGAAATAGCAGAATATTGATTCTCTCTCTCCCCAAGAGCAGGCCCCCCCCTGACCATGAGGCCCACACTAAGCACCACACAACGGATCTAATTAATCAAGTCATTTGCATACTTACCGGGCTTACTTTGCATTAATTTTCCACACCGTGTAATATGAGATGCTTGCTGCCATATTTACATATGGTCTTTTTTGTATGCATAAGGCGGATTTGCCCTGTGTACCGAACAGTGTCGTATTTATGTAGCTAATTTGCATGGGGGAGTGATTGTGAGTGATTTATGGTGCAACGTTATAGCAACGTTTGGACAGCGTCACCTGCTGCATGGCTTGCACATCTCCCACCACTCCATCACATCTTCACCGGCTGTCGTGAGCATGATTGATTGAGTGAATCCCCTTACCTGTCCAGAACCCCCTGTCTATATTAAGTACAACTTGCCTCTCCATAAACAAAGCACAAACACACATTTTCAATATGATTTGTGAGCCAGACCAGATAGTATGTCACCTGTTCTCAATTGCAGATTTGAAGCAAACAAAATCCATGAAATATCCCAACAGAAAGGGCAGTAACATTTCATTCACTGTAACAATGCACACAGGCTTAAAAACATGTTTTTGGTTGAAGTACCCCCGGTCAAGGGGACAGGGCATTACTGTTGAGAACATTAGCCAATAATTGGGACCATGAGCCTGTGCGCTCTGATGCTGACTCTTTATGTGTCCCGAGAGCAGAGACAGAACAAGGTGAACCTTTCCGCCTGAATGATGAAGGCACACACCAATAGGGGAGAGAGAGAGGGAGAGGGGGAGAGAGAGAGAGCGAGAGAGAGAGAGAGGGGGGGGGGAGAGAGAGCGAGAGAGAGAGAGCGAGAGCAAGACAGAGACAGAGAGAGAGAGAGAGAGAGAGAGAGAGAGAGAGAGAGAGAGAGAGAGAGAGAGAGAGAGAGAGGAAAAAGTGAGAAAAAGAAAGAGACAGATAAAAGATAGTCTCCCCATTTACAAGAGAAAGGTGGTGTACTCATCTTCATATCACGTGTACAGTATGGATCAGAGAGGCCAAAAGTGCTTCTTTCTAAACGGGGCCACATCTCCTCGGCACAACATGCACTCCTGGGATACATTAGAATCTGTGGCAGGTTTTTGTGTGTTTAGTGTGTAAAGGACATCTTCTAGTGAGATTGGATTTATTGTGTAAGGCACCTGTAGGGGTCAGAGTTCAAGGATATTACTGTGGTACTCCCTACTGTGACATTCTCCCTACCCCATAATCATGCTCAAATGATAGGCGTGATAATAGAGAATAGATAATGTTTGGAAATGTATAGAGAACCTAGAGTTTTTAAAGGAAATCTGCTCCATCTTTGTCTGCTAAGATATGGTGGAGAGAGCGAGGAGCGGTGTAAAAGAATAGATTTGTTTAGTACAGATTGGAGCTCATGGATGGATCATGAATAAAGCATGTTCGGGTGTACAGCCACTGAGACACAATTATCGTCAATCTTAAATAAAAGCTCTGAGCCAGCAAAGAAACAGGATGCATATAGGAACATTAAAGGGTCTCTTTTTTCTGTGGTTTTAAAGCCAAGACTCAAGACTAATTAGTGAGTGCAAACATCTCTATTTAAATGACTGGTAAAAGGCCTAGGGAAAGCGTTTGATATCAAAATCTAGAACAGTTCTTGGCTGTGGAAACTAGATGATGAAAACAATGATTAAAACATCCAAAAACCTGTCAGTGTTTAATGTATTCTCTCTTATTTGTAGTGGGGTTTCAGAGTCTCTACTGTACCAAATTAAAACGTAAAATAAATCCCTTACATATTAGGACAACTGAGATGTTTCCTGTTCTCTAGCTGATTAATTGATTCAAATGAGAGAGAGAAATTGTTCCAGCAAAACAGACTTTTCAAAAGTATTTGTAAGTTCCCAGATTGTGTCCTGCAGATATCTTCTGGCACAAATGATTGTTCTTCCAGGAGATAGGCAGGACCAGGATGAAGAGAGCTCTCCAACTTTGCCACTTCAAAGGACCTTGATTTAATGTTATACTCCCCACTTTAACCACAGCCTTTGTTTGTAACTAACACAGACGGGGGTCGAAAGAGTGGCATTCTAAAGAGAAAAAGCCTAGATGAGGTTTACCATGTCCTCCATTGACAGGAAGCTCATGGCCAAGAATAGACCAAACAGGAGTCCAAAGGGAAGGCTTTTCAGCACACAGGGATATCCCACAAGGATGATCTTTTTAAGAGCCAATTCCCTCTTGCTTGTGAGTGTTTCCTGAACAATTTCCAGCCAGAGTAAGCACAAGAGGACAGGTGCTATTCGAGTGGGAGTTTTCGAAGAGTCAGAGCTAGGCTTATCGTAGCTGAATAGATTTAGCTTGAGTGTTTTTCTGAAACATGCTGGTAAAGAGTGGAATTGGAGAGTGAGAATAAGGTCTGGGCTGGACTTTGGACAAAGAGTGGGCAGCTGGGCATTTTAGCCTAGCTTGGCACTTGTGCCACTAGAAAAGAGACAGCAGGGCGCCCAGATGTACCCTAAACAAGGTCCCTTGTACCTCCTCACCCCAACAGACTGGCACACTCAGATGGTGCCCCTCCTGTTGCCCATGCAGAAGGCCTGTGCTTCAGATCCCTCTGGACCAATGAGCTGGACCCAGGTGCCCGAGGAGCACTAGAGCTCTGTGAGACAGCTGGCTCTTCCCAATCCATCACACTATATGACCTGCTCTGGCTTGGGCCTACCTCATTGACCAGCTAACACGGGCATCTGTATCTGTATACCCGTTTTATCCTCTCACAATGTCACAACATAACATGATCCAGAACAATATGCTGCGTCATTGATATAGGTGGAGATTAAGGAAGTGGTTTGGGAAGACAAAGTGGGAGGAGAGTTAAATGGAGAATGCTGACTGAGTACTGTTAGGAGTGAGGTGTGGAAAGATTAAGAGGGAAAGAGAAAGGAAGAGCCTGTGTTGACACGTTTGATACAGCTGACATTGACTTTTTAGCGTCTCAAAGGTCATTCATATCACTCGTATGCAACTTCCTGTGGGCAAGACTTTCTAAATGTATTACATTGAGGACATGCTGTCTTCACTAAACACTAAAATGATGGAGATTAACCTGTTGAAAACTTAAGTAAAAATACAAAGTTGTCTTTCATCTGCCTTAATAAGGTAGCCAACATAAGGCCTTTCCTTAAAGAGAAATGTCATATGGCATATAAAGTACCTTACATAAAAAATGAAAAGATCTTCACCGAGCATTTTCTGCATGTGTGCAAACCTAGAGGCGTCAAACTGATCTATAGCCTGTCAAGATGTCATCATGTTCTACAAGGCTCACATTGATTTTGTTCACTGGAAAAGAAAGACAGTGTTTTATAAGTGGTACTTTGTTACAAGAATATGATGTGAAATGTCACTTTCATTTTACAACACAACAAACATGCTTAACACTATCTGGATAGCATGGTACTTAAATGTATTTGAATCAAAGTGTTTGAATGACATGCAAATGTGGCAGTAGCACATATATTGATGTAAAGACATCCATGATTCATTGCCTTTACTCGACATGGAGCCGATTTATCATATTTGTCACATTATTGATCATTACAAAAAACAATAGCTTTAAAATGTGTTGAGAAAGCATGGTTATATGGCCATATATTGCCAGGGGGCCATAACAAATAAAGGTAATCTATTTTCTTATTTATGCCTGTTTCACCCCCCCAAAAAAACAATTTATTTCAGAAGAGCTGTTAACTGGTCTATTATAACAGCAGTCACTCAAAGCACGAGAGGTTAAATGTAATCATTTCCTTTATCAAAATGAAATCGTTGTCCAGACAGACAATTCAGTGGCTGAGTAATCATGTGGTCTTGGAGAGTATTTAGATGTTTGTTTGTTTTTTTCATCAACACAATTTCACAGGAGTCTGAGGAGGTGTTTCTGTTGACTGCAGGCATGAGCGAAAGAACACAGGAGTCATTAAATGTTGCTCCACTGACAGATGTGTGGGGTCATTCATCAAGTCACGGAGGGAGACAGAGGAGGAACATTTGGAGACCAGATGCAAATGTGCTGAGGAAGTGAAGAGCCCAAGTTGATGAAACATTTCTTGGACAATTACCCCCAGGTTCAGATGGTTGTTGACAACCATTCAGTGACTTTCCAACACTTTCTTTTCAGCTTTTTTCTTTTCTTACAATTGAATTGTTTGTGTATTGAGTTTGTGGGAAATAACATCACTTTATGTCTAGGGGGGATATTGGTGTGTAATCAATAAATGTGTGCCAAAGCGGGATGGTTTCGAGAACATTGATCATCAGTTGAAGTTGATCATTCATTGGCTTGTAAGCATACTGTACTGTGGATATTGATTGTTATTAGTCACACCATGTTGGCAGTATCTGCTCCTCGAAAAACACAATAGCAACATTACACCCCCCCACACCCAGACACACCACACACACAATCCCCTTTTACAAACTAAAGATCACCTCGAGTTGTTTACTTCCTCTTCACCTCTCAAGGACGCTGGACTTTATCAGCAGTCACCAGCTACGCCGCCACCATCTGCCTCTCCACCAATCAGCCGCTGAGTTATGGAGCGTTCAGCGACGCCGTTCCTCAAAGGGCATGGGGACGGCAGTGGGGCGCTCCCCTTCAGGCCGAGGGCTCCAGCCAAACTCCATCCATCACTGTCTGCCCCAGCTCCTCTCCACCTTCCACTACCATGTTTCCCCACCCGCCACTCACTAAGCACATGCAAGCCCCACTGGATTTATTCATGCCCATCGAAACGGCTGTAGTGTAGCTATAGGCCTGACAGCCGTGACAGAGTTTCTCATCTCTTGGAACATACAGTAAACACTGGTTCTAGTAATTAGACTGCACCGTGACATTATGTTTACCAGGAGCGAAGAATGTGTTTGTTTTCCGACCTCAAAAGTCAGATAACATCATCAACATTTAATCATCAGATCCCTCATAATCCTAACAAGATTATACAACTGCCCACCTAATCTATGTGAATTACAACATAGATAATTTGATCTAGAAGATGACACACTGTTCAAGGTCACAGGCTCAGTTCCTGTTTAGTCAAATTTCCATTTGTGAATGTATGGAGGAATTAGAGCCATACGTTGGTCCAATCCCTCTAATGTATGGAAGTGATGGCTTGGAATTCAGAGATTATTACCTTTCCGAGGCCCACGTCCTCCTTATTATTCTATGGGTGTGACTGTGCTGGTTAAATCAGATTTTCTCATCAAGACAGTCAGACAGCAGCAGGACTCAGTTAGGATGGAATTAAGCAAAAATAACCAATTTAGCTGCTGTTTATTCACAGCTGCAAACTGCCCAGGGAGCGGCTAGAGGTGTAGAGGACTGGATTCAATCCCTGCCTTGGGAGTGAAATGTTTGTATCTATTAAGAAAGTGGTATTGAAATGTCACAAAGGGAGAGATCTATGACATGGTCAATTCAAAGGATTTCAACAGTGCCTGGAGTGGAGACGAGGAGTCTGTCCCAAAACCCATACAATCAATGTTAGCATCGGCACCAAACAAGTCTTGAAGACATCCATAAAACTTTGAAGTGGTTGCTTCACTTATTCTGTAATCTATACAAAGGAATGAGTGTTTGTATTCCAAAACAGTGACATGCATTTGTTTTCTTCAGTCATATATAGATCAATAACAGGCCTTATTGGGCTCCAGCACCACATCTGCCCACCTCTGCCCAATGTACAGCTGGCAGGAATGAGTGACTACCAGACCTTGGAACTGTGTGTGGAGGGGTCACCCAGAGGTGACAGAGGGGGCCAAGGAAGCTCTTTGCTGACCAGCCAGTTCCAAATTAGAAGCACTGAGTGAGAGCGTGTTGGTCGGAGAGTGAATTGTAATTGTAGAGGACACATAGGGGAGACACTCCAGGCATGGGTATGGAATCCTAACCCCCTGGACCCCACCCTCACCCCCACCACCCCCACCACCAGCAACACCACACTCAACAAAAACCCCTACACACACAAGAAGACACAAACACAAAGACAGACAGTGAGACACACAATCATATACGCATTGACCTCCTCCTCCACATATTTCACAGTGAACCTCTTGGTCTAAAGGTCCTTGAACAGCATAACAGTAAAGGGCCTCGTGTCCAATGCCATTTACAAGGGCTCATATATGGCTATTTCTGCCACCTTTGAACAGATATAGATTTTTTTTATGACAACCTGTCCATGGCTGATGTGTGGTGATATATTAACACTGTGTTATATACCATCTATTATGTCTCTTGACAACAGGTTCTGTGGCCTTACTTATAAATGTGCCACTAAACCATGACAGTTGAAACCTTGTCTGGAACTACAGTATATGAAGCATGAGAGAATAGTTGAAGCTATCAAGTAGCTTTAGGGTAAATGAATCATTGTGAATTCATAGAGCAAGACTAAAAGACGTTATAGGCTAAGGTGTTTAAGTACATCTATTCAAGGCCAAATAAACAGGCCAAACTAAGGACTGAACTCTGAAGCTGGTCTATGCATATTCAGCATCCTTCCAACTCGAAGTTCTTCACATTTCTCCAATCCAATTTGTTACCACCACGCATGACAGCGAAGAGAAATGTATTTATAATGGGTAGCATGGGGAAATGATCAACTATAAAGCTGTCAAAGACATTATTATTTCATTACCTGAACAGGCTTCCCAGAGGGATCATGAAGCCCATGAGAAAGAAGAGAAATGCTAATTGCTACTTAATTTCTTCATTTTTTACACTTCCTTTTTTCACAGAGTAAAAGTTCAGCTGCAGTTGAAGAAACCTCCAGAAAGTTCTGCTGTCTCTCACACTCCCTAATGTCCAGACAGTCAAAAAACATACGCTGTATTCAGGTCATTGGAAATCTCATCGTGATTTGCTGCCATGATTCTTAGCAGCATGTAGACAGACCCCTGCTCGCCTGCAGATCCACACCCTCAAGGGGCAACAATGAGTTCAGCACCATGGCCAGCGACCACCAGGCAATGTGCTCTGGAACCTAAACTGATGCCAGCAAGACCAGCTGCAGACAGCTTGTAAACCTGCAATCGCACCTCAGAGGCAAATACAAGCAGAATTATGTAATTTTATGACCGTTCAGTTATGCTGAAAAAAAGTATTTTGCGAGTCCACCTGTGACATTTTCTAGTCCACCTGTGACTTTGTTAGAACTGTGTGCTTGATGTGAGATTTGCACGTCATTTTAGACAAAAGGCGCCTGCTAAATGAAAAGGCTACATGTAAATATACTGTGAAGCCTCACCGATCAGAGGTGAGCAGTGCCTTCTCCTGACCAGATGTGCTAAGGTGTGTTCTTCTCTGGAGTCAGGTGATGATGTAGTCCAGTGCCATCTGGATAGGAATGTTTTAGCCATCTTTGTTCTCTTTCAACTCCAAGCACTGCCCTGAGGCATCAGTTTAAAGACTATTGCAATTGTGTGTATTGTTGCTAGGAGACAGATCTCTTTACTAAATACAATAAAGCTCCCTTGGTGTCTTTTTTCTTCAGACTTGAGTCTGTCGGTCCTCCCCTCATGTTTTGGCACCCGTTATCGCTGTCGCCAAACCAAGTAACCTTCGAAGATCTCAGTAATATCATGAGAATGGGCCATAATAGTTGAGCCAGAGTGTCACATGCTTTTTATTTATTTCATGCATGGTCCCCTCTCGTGTTGGTGTCGAGTGCCCGGCTTTATTGCACATTCATCTCCAAGATGTCTCCATCATGGCTCCCAGAGTGGAGCACAACGAGTGGGGCAGAATTATTACACATGATTACATCTCCTTGCTCTCGTACACTTCCTCTGACTCCCCCGCCCAACACACGCACACACTATCCCCACCTCCTCTCAGGGAATACAGCTAGTCAATCTACAAACCCCAGCCTCATGAGCAAAAAAAAACAAGCTACCATTGGGGATTCGGCACTACATGCATTCGGCAGTACTACTCCAACCAACGTCATGTGGTGAAGGCTTGCCAGAGGCACTGACGGGAATGGTAGATTTGTTACAGCATGACGTCTTCTAAATTCCAGCATTACATCATTCTTGCAATACAAATGAACTGAATCCATCCATCTGTGTGGAGAGTTTGGAATCATTTCAGTCTGCAAAGTCATCAGTTGAATTCCCTTCTCTCTTTGGGATTCAACACAAGGGCAGTTTTGTATTTCACAGAAGTGGGCATGAATAATTGATGATGAGTGGTTAGTTAAGTGCATCATTACACAAGATGTAAACATTCTGTGTTTGAAGAATTTGAAAAAAGTAAAAACCTTGGTTTTTGACAATGCCCACGTATTTCTGTGCGCACTGTCCAAGGCTGCTGTATCAACACAACAAATGAAAATTCAATGAAGTTTAGGGTGGAGGCAAGGGAGGAGAGGGGGGAGGCTAGATGGTTGCCATAGAGATGAGAAGGTAGAGAATGGTTGGAACGTGCGCTGAGGGCGATATCACTGGTGTTCACGTGGTTGTCTTTTAACCACTTTAGAGCAGGTTAAAACTGACCCTGGTCCTCCTCTTAAAGCTCTTATTCGCCTTAGCATCTTAAAGCCTTCCAGTCATACTACATCCTGTGGTTATTAAGGCCTTCCACCTTGGCCTGTCTTGGTTCCCTATTATCCAAATTTATTGATGCAATTCTTCATTCGAGAGACAAGGGAGGCAATATTATGGCGTCTGGTTGGGTGTGCAATCATGTCATTAGACTCGATGTGTTGCGAACAGAAAACTCATTATGTGTGGCCCTGCCTTACAGACAACCATTGAGCAAATCATATAGTATAATTCACAATTCCCCCCGTCTTCCTGAGGTAGTTTGTTGCAGCTGCTCTACAAGGTTGAACTTGGTAAATTTGCTCAAACAACCGGCCAATATTTATTTTCGGTAAAAACAACCAAAATAGAGAGGAAACCGTGCTGCTCATTGCGGCAGCAGTAAAAGAATCAGATCAAGACCACATCTGCAAACATCACATTGCATTCCCTTAATCACCCACGATAACAAGAGGCCAAACTAGTTTGTCCTATTTGACAGATTTAGACAAAAGACCAACATCTCCAGGCAATCTTTTTCTAATCTGATCCTCATTCATTTGGACGAAACGACTGAGTGATCACAGCTGCGTGTCACATCTGAGGTACCTGTGCCACTTCTCCCCAGAAAGCCCCAGACAACAAGCTTCCTTATCATCAGTTGGGTTTGTTCCCCCATCTGATTGGAGACAGCTGTTTGTGTTTGCTACATCTCTCTGGCCGGCGCAAGAAAGAAAAGTATGTGGACATTTTGTCTAATTAAGGAGATTAGATACACTTGCCTGGCCTCGTAGAAAAGTCCCATTTATTTCCTGTTATTGGATTTGAGCTTGGTTTGTTACCGTTTTATTCAATTTTACGCTGCCGTTTGTATTCATTAAGGAGGACTAGGGAAGTCAATGGGAGTCCAAAACAATGCCATACAGAGTGCAAGTATGCCAGGGGAAACAAGGGTCCGGGAAACATCTCCTTGAATTACCATTTAAATGTGCAGGCCACTGTGTCCCTCAAAGAACTGAACCACTGCCTGACATACCAAACAGGGCATTGTTTGGGATCCACCTTAACCGTCTATCTGACATCTGAAAGATGGTAATACATCTAGCTGGATTAAATAAAATGGCTGCCATTTATTTGTGTTCCCTCCTAAACATTACAAGTGAGGAGAGCTTTGACAATGGACGTTTTTGACGCCTTTCCTAAAGTTGTCGTTATTGTTTCTACACGACAAAGAGACAAAATAAAGATTCTGACAGCGTCCTCTTTCTTTCTCCCTCTCTCTCTCCTCCAGAGAAGAGGATGTCCATGTGCTCCATGGCCTTATTAGTACATCTGTAAGCTGGGGTGAGAGCACAGTGGCTGGCTTTGTCAGGATTCCCTGATGTACTCTACCTTTCACGCACACACACACACACTGTCACTCTCCTTCTCCCTCAGAGAGTCATCCGTATGCCAGCCTTCGTAACAGGAAGTGTCCTGCAGGGTCTCGGCTGGGGATGAAGAAGGCCTGCACGTCTGTGCCACAAACAGACAGCCCCCCTGCACCATGGGGGTGCAGCGGGGCAATGTTTCTCAGCCTGAACTTCAAGGCCTACTGATGTCTATGGAGAGGAAAAATGCAAGGAAGAGATACATGATATACCTTCCGCTGAATTGCCAATCTCTTGGTGAGCCTGAAGCCGGAAACTAAGACGAAAGCTCAAAGTTAAGAAAGAAAAACAAAGAAAAGGATATACTGTGAAACGTGTCAGTCTACACTCAACAACAATATCTTTAGTAGGAATCTAGACATAGGGTTGGTGGAACAGAGGAAGTTTTGTGTATTTGAAGTAGGCTGGCTTGAGACAGCAGTCCCAGAGGGTGACTGTCATTGATGCGAAAAAACCCAGAAGATTATTTGATGTATGAAACAACTGTCCAGAGAGATGACGTTGTTGAAAATGCTGATGTAGGAGAAGGAAACTGTGGATAGGGGAGCATTCAGAGTTTCTCATAGAGCACATTTAAATGGTAAGGAAAATGTGGCCCAATGAGATGTTTTGCATCTCATTAAACCTTCAAAATAGCTTTGGAGGAGCAATGGAAAATGCTTCACATGTTTATGTTCCCCCCAGAGTGGGTGTATTTGCATCCCACAATAGAGGCACTTGCTGCAGGCCACCAAAGCAGCGTTCACCAAAGATGCTTGACCTAAATGTTCAGGCACTGACTTGAGACAGTGATGATTCATACAACAGAATGGACTATTTCAGATGGGCATATTTTTTTTCATCCCAATATACTACAAGTGTAGGTCTGTAAAATAGACTTGAGATTAAGCAACCCAGTACCGTTTTAATTCATCCAATTAAAGTAGCTACTGTGTAGCCCCATCTGCTACAACGCACAATAATCTCATCTCATGAAGTGGACTGGGTGACTTACGGAAGGATAGTTTGTATAGATCCATGT
The DNA here is from genome assembly GCA_903064625.1 of Mallotus villosus. Lineage (NCBI taxonomy): Eukaryota > Metazoa > Chordata > Actinopteri > Osmeriformes > Salangidae > Mallotus > Mallotus villosus. The sequence goes on along the minus strand of CAEFZP010003405.1, from coordinate 209,933 downwards.
GATATCTTACAGTCCTGTATGTCTTGAGTGTTTCAGTCAGTGATGCATTTCCAGTTTTTTACAATTTCAAGAATCTTCCCCTTCCACCTCAACCCATCACATCTGCGGATCACTTAACGAAATAAAACGGGCAACATTCTGTTGGATTAATAAAATGTTGGGACTCGGTGATGGATGAAGGAACCACTGCAATTAGCAGTGCTTTTAGATCCCCGGCTCTCCACTGAACTCTCAGATAAACAAATTACCAAGCTGGTCCCTTCAGCATGGGAGCCACTCGCAAGGTGAGTCGACGGGGGCGGCTCCTCCTGCTCCTCTGCTGAACGCCGTGCGCTGTAGAAGCCGTGTGGTGGAGAGTTGAGTGCTCAGGGGAGCTGTTGAGCTTCTCTGTTCATGGTACAAAAGCAAAGCTTTTAATGAATTACCCAGATGGAGTGTGGGGCAATTAACCTATATTAGATTATGGACGGGAGCCTGTCAAAGGCTACAATGGAAGATTACGTTGTATTTTCCTTTCAGTTTGGATGGAGGTTGATCATTTTTAGGTTGCTGGGAAAATGTACTATTGGCTGTGGTAGTAGCCGGCTTTTTGACTGTCAAAGTTTCAGTCATCTAAACTGTTGGCAGCAAATACATTCATTTAGAGACATTTTCACTTTTTGCCACAGCTTTACCTTGTAAACTGACATGGTGTGAATAGAACAAACATGTTTTTGATGAGTTGAGTAGAATGGACCTCATATACAGTAGACTCTCTCTCTCTCTCAGGATCTCAAATAAGGATAATCTAAAGATTATTCAGGACAGCGATGAGTGACTCCAGTGGGTAGCAGGAGTTACCCCTAAGGCTCACAACTTACACAAGCTATGTTCCTCCTGCAGAATCGACCCTTTCAGCTGTTTTGATGCCAGATTTTGGACAGGGACAAAGCCCTGTGTTTGTCGAGCTTTCTGTTTGAGGGGACATTTGACAGATTCAACATTAGTGTCAGAACATTTACTTGGTGTCCCAACAGGTTAGACTGGGAGGGTTGAAGAAACAATGTCAAGAATGTATTCTTAGTCTTATAATAAAACCATGTAGTATACTATAGACACTATACTATATAGTAGCTATTCTGCCACACAAGCAGACTTCATAAGTAATATATCTCAAATGATTGTTTGATTCTGTGTCTGTTCTGCTGAAAGCTCTTATCAATAAAAGAGAGAATATGTTTTGCCCTGCTGGCTCAGTTTGTCCCGAAGTAAATATCTTGACACACAACATCTGTAACCTTTAGTGAAGTCCTGGTTCACCCTGTGCCACCACCTCAGCATGATTCTACTGCACTATGAATCATCTGATAGATGGTGGTTTATCTTCTTGCAACGTCTGCTGTGTTGCAAGTACTTACAAGGACTTCCCTCTTTGCTCTGACTCTGAAGAAATCAGCTCTATTAGTTTGTGTCATCCTTTGAAGTAATATTTTTTTGCATAGTTCACCTTAGAAGTGCTGGCATTTTTTGTTGCAATGAAGGCATCTTTTGAAATAATCATTGAAGGTGTCTTTAATTCACTGGCATTTCTCATAGATAACTGTCTCTCCTTCTGCACAATTCTTTCATCTTTTAGATAGGTTTCTCACATTACATTGAAAGACGAACATCCATTGAACGGGTAAAATGTTCATCTCTGGCCGCCACAACAGACTTGCTCTAGATTTCATCATAGGTCAGTCTCCCTTCATGTTTACTCTGCAGCCCTGACACCTCTTCCAGAGTGTTCCATAGCGTCAGAGCACAGAGTCTTCAGTCTAGTCAGTGTTGTGTTACACAAAATTCAATTCCCACTTAGACCTATTAGCTTGAACTCAACAATGTGGCCATTGCTAGGAAGAACCAGAGCATCATCATCAATAACAATCAGAGAAAACCCAATGAACTTGTGCAGGTCCATGGATTTTGACCACCGTTGGGATAATGAACACTACACTAATTGGGCCAGATTCTCGAGACTAATTTCACACTTAATTCATGTTGCTTTTCGGAGGTACTGTTTTCCTCAGGAACACTATTTCCATATCTAAATTGTGTTTTCAACTGTGTTGAATCTGAGAAGTAGAAAATCCACTGTGAGATCAGATGAATAATTGATGACAAAACAGATGCATACATTTCAAACAACCCCCTGGTGATTCGCGGCTCTCGTTTGACAGCGGAGAGTAAGACATTGTTCAGAAGAAGCGCTCGCATCCATGCGCGGCATTTCGAAACCCCATGTCTCTAAGCACACGGTCTAAACCAATTCCAGGTGCCTTTTCTCTGACATCACATGCGAGGAGCTTAAATGACCAGGCTTCCATGGTGGAGAGGGACCATTACTCATGTTCAAACATGACAGTCCCTAGGCCTGGCAGCTCCTTCATCAGACTGAGGCAGATTACACAACTGATATATAACTACATAAGGTGAACACTAAAGGAAATGTAGGCACAACACGTGGCACAGCTTGACTGCAGCATGGTATTTGACCTTGACATCCTCCATCTTGATTGTACAGATACATCAACAGCTTCTTCAAAGAGCAGCTGTGCACCTGCCTTTCCAAGAGAGCTTGACTCGTCTCCAAGTAAAACACAAATATAAAACCGAAAGAGAAAGTAGTGGTGAGTGGATAGTCTCCTAGGGCCAAATTATTCAGCACTTGTACCATCAGGGAAGCTACCTGCTGCTGCAGTACCTGCAGTAAACATTCTCCACCTCTCAGCAACCACGCGGCTGTTTCCTTGTTAAACATTAATACCCAAATGTTTTCATTCAGCGCTTGCCTTCGGGTTTTTTTTTCTATTCATCTTCTTCCTTTCATGATTCAATGGAGCTGGGTGCTGTAGGCGCTGCAGGGCATGACATTGTTGTCTGTCACCGTCTTCAAGCCCCATAGGCTTCCTTGGAGTATCTGAAGAAAATGGGGCAGGCGTTGAACCACTCCTTCACAATCCATTGTCAGAGATGTGACTCATTGCTGATGTTGTTCCCAGCTGCTACCACCTCTTCGGTTTATAGCAGAGAGAGTCCTTTCTAAGCCCTCTCAAGTAAGAGGGAAAGCAATCAAAACTGTTAAAAAAAGAAAGAAAAGGGGGTCAAGATCTGTGACTTAGATACTAATTCCATTTGTTGATAGTACAACAAGGGCACGCGCAGCAGACAGTCCTCAATGGCAACTGGCAAGACGGAGTCAGCAATCCATGTGGATTTATGTCGACAGTATGTTTCTGTGTCGTAAATAGACCGTCCAGTCAACTCGGCACAATTAGACTTGTATTTCATTGTTACAACTACATACAACCGTTTCCATGTCATAAAAAGACGCTGAAATTAAAACCCGCTGCTTCGCCTCTCCTAAAGCACCCAACAGGACTTATCACATAAAAACATCTGATTAATAGAACAACACTCTCAATGTACAAATCATTGTAGTTCATCTATGGACAATGGGGGTGGGGTTAAGAATGCAATGTGTTTCTGTGTGTGTGTGTGTGTGTATGTGTGTTTGTTCAGTCCTGGATGACCATGTCTGCTCTCATGAGTGTGTGGTTAAACTGTGAACCGACTCATTTGAAACAACAACCGTGACTCTCCTGAAACCAGGGAGACTCACCAGGAGGTATGAAAACCCAAATAAAGACACAGTAAGAAGGAGAACCCCAGGTTATCCCTGTGGACCACATTTGCAGGTACCCTGGAGGGAATGCAAGTGGGCACTGTGGGGCAGAGCGGGACTGGAACTGTCATTTAGACCTGAGAAATAGACAGTGTTCTCGGTCACTTCTGCAGCTAGAGTCGGTGAAAAGGGATGAAGGCCCCCTCTGACAGAGACACCAGCTACCGTCTCTCCATCTTCCATGAAGCACCCGAACATGACTGGGTCTCCATTTTGAGAGGACACCACACACAAAAACTCAAACATGGAAACATCACTTTCCCATATGGGTTTGTTTGAAGTCGGTCTGTTTGTAAAGCAAACGTGTATCTGAATGACAGCTTTGGTTCCATCCACCAAACCACAACTCCAACACATGAGGACATGGGAGACGTGACAGAAAAGGGGGACGTGGGGAAACTTGACACCCCACGCTGTCACCAGGCATCCTTGTAATTCTTCTGTGACCTTTCTCACGGTGACCCAACTAACCTGTGCAGCCATAAGAAGGTCTGTCATTAAAGTCTGACCTTTTCCTCTAATTTAGCCCGTCTAGCAACTTGCGTTGAAGCACCACACTCGATACCACATTATGCTCACCAAGCCTTCCCACCACATGCATACACACACACACCTGTTGTAGGGTCATCTGCAGCTGGCTGAATATCCAACAGACCAGGGTCAGAGAGAGGTGACTGGCCAGGGCCGGGGTCACAAAAAGGGGCCAACATTGATCCGTGTGGGTAATCCATCGTTCTAGCGTATTCTCTCTCTGTAATCTGTCAGGGCTGAAGTGGATGTTGCACAGGCGGCCATCCCGTATAATTCAGAGAGATTCCCTTGTAATTATGTGTCAATCAAGGCAAAATGGAGACTGGTTCAGTGCATTAATGTGAGCAGCAGTAGACAGTGGACGTGTGGGCTCTGTGGCAGATACCTTCTAGTTTCTGCAGGTTTCTGAAAGGTATATTTATGTATTTCCACATCCTTAGTCCTGACCAGCTCCATTTAGCTGTGAAGCTGTGAGGTTGACAGCCTGTACAGTAATAGATAGGCAGGGATATCCTAGATGAGAGTGTTTTCAAAAGGGTGGCTGACAAAAAAATAATCAGTTCATTCTGACAAGTTACAGTGCACTCTGAATTGGTGTTGGTTGTCTGGTATTGTTCCGGGGAAGTTCACCTGACTGTTTTGTAAATGTTCACATCTTATAGTTGGAAGAGCTTTTACTATCAATGTTGGACATACAAATGAACTTCCTTGTCTGAACAGTTTAGATTCAACTACATTAGATACAAATATTCAGATCCAGCAACATCTCTGAAAACTTGTACAAAAGATTCCTTAATGAGGCAGGGTTTAGCCTCGAAATTCAGGTCAAATGACAAACTCCCCTCCAGGAGATCACAGCTAAATCACCCGACTAAAAGCCTATTCAACCCACTGTGAGAGGAGCTTTCCCCATCACATTTGCACTGTTGTCGAAAATCCTCTTTGGCATCTTGGCTTCCCACTAGTACTCTGAGCCAGACTTTTCCTGGCTGCTGGGTAAACACCTTCGAAGGGGAGAACGTGATCTGCTCTGTCTCCTGAAGGAGAAAAGAAAACATAGTCCAAACACAAAAAAGAACCTATATGTGCTCTGCAGCACTTTCATCTCTCCTCATTAATCACCCTCGTGATTTTTTTCTGCTTCAAAAGGTGACACATTGTTTCAGTCACATATGTATATGGGTTGTCATTTGCTCCGTGTCAGCCTTTTCACTTTGTCAGTGGCTGTTGACATTCTTTGGGATGGCTTGTCTGCTTTGGCGCCTGCAAGATTGAATGAATGCTTTAGGCTTGCAAACTCATGCCAGCGTCTGTCCCTTTGAATAATGCTTTTACCGTCCCCACACGGAGACCAAGGGAACGTCATCTCTCTGCATTTACATCTGCTCAGGGGAGAGTCCCTTGCTTGTTCTCCACACACAATAATCAAATGATACAAACGTTAAGTGAGGAGAGCACTTTTGCTTTCGAGAGTTCGCCGCCCGTCAAGGTTTTTGGAGTTCAAAACGTGAACAGGCGAATGAGGAAGGGCCGGAAGGATTAGGTCGAACGGAGGGATTTCCATCTTTATGTATGAGGTACTTAGATATGAGCACACACGTTCCTCATCGGAGGGAAGCGCCTCTCTTTGAACGGGCTGCCCTGCGTACCTTCTCAAATAGAACCTTATTACATGGAACAAACGGGTCGCTTCGCACATCTGAGCCAAACATAAGGCAAACCCTTCCATTAAGGTTACATTCATGACCATGTGACTACATGGCCATACCTATAGAGACAATATTGTAGTTACATAGGAAGTATTTACACCTCATTTCAGTTTAGCAGAACAAGTTGTTGCACAAGTGACACTTTGAATGGGGGAGGTTCTGCTTTCCAGGGGTGCGTGGGTAGCATTGATCTGGTTTTACTGGTCCAACCTGCCCCTTTACAACATTCCCTCACACCTCTCTGCCATACTGGGCTGTCTCACACTTTTGTAATCATCTTTACCACTAACACATTTAATTACATAGCCATTCTTATTCAGTGTTGTCAGGTATTGCTGTTGTTACGTGGTCGTTAATGTACCCTTAATGTAAAGTGTTGCATACTTATTTCAGTATACTATACTGCATGGGATCAGATTACTGGTCAATTTTACATCCCACCAGCCTCTACTATTGCATTTAAACCGGCCATGGATATTTTTGACCAACTAACCAAAGTCTTGACTAACAACAAACTTACCATCTCACATTCCATTAGAACAAACTGATGTTCTTTTGTTCTATTGATTATTTCACATGAAGAAACCAGATACTTTCCTCCATATATCACCATGGCAACAACAGTCCATAAAAAAGGAGAAGCCATTGAGACTATTACTTCTATGTCTAAAGCTTTTACCTTTTCTGGATGAAAAAAATAAAATAAAACAAAACAAGACTTTGTAAATACAAAGAAGATACATACTATTCATAAACATATGAATTAATTATACAAGAAGCTAGCAGGAGAATTGTAATTCACAAATCTACCTCAACCCTCCACGACGACACCACAATGGTAACAATTAAAGAGAAATATAGCCGACGTTGTTGCAGTGTCAGTTTCCTAAACAGTGCGAAGATAATCGCCTCTTTAGGCAATTTACAACATGGATCGGTGCACAAAGCCTTTTGTATCACGCTGAGGGCGCCTGCAGAAGGTGATTTTCGCCTGCTGCCTGTGGAGGAGGAAGGAGGGGGTAGCCTCCGACAGAGGAAGGGCCCCAGGTCAGCAGGCAAACACCCAGGATGGGTGTGCCAATCTCCGAGGATGCAGCAGGTCCCAACCCTGCCTGGTATACTGAGCCAGCTTAGACGCCGTCTCCACCGCTAATGGTGGACGCAGCACCCGTGAAAGAAAGGAGCTCAGAGCAGCTTAGAGAGGAGGAACATCACAGACATCCTGGGTAACTGAGCTTGGATCTAACCACGCTCTGCGTTGGAACCTGAAGGTAGGTGTGTTGAGCAGGAGCAAAGTGAATCCGTTTCATTTTTATTTCTTTTTACATGAGAGGGACGAGAGTTGGTTCTGGACAGCACAAGAATGTTTGGTTGTATTGAGAAGTCGACTTTTCATTGGTTGGTACAGGTATGTGTGGTTGAAAATGCCTTTGAGAGGGACTGGCAGACACAGCTGGAGGGCGACCTTTCGTGACTGCTTCCCATTACATCTGAAGGCTGACAACAGAGGTTGATCATAGAGGTTGGGTGTCCTCTTCTTCTGTAACAGTAGCCACGAACAATGTCAAAATGCTTTCGCTGCTGTTTATTTACACACTTGGGGGGGAACGTGTTTCTCCGAATCTCTCGGACTCCAGAAGTCAACATGAACATAAAAGGCAAAGGCATGGAAGTACGTTTTTTTTTCTCACGTCAGACAATGCAGATGCAAGTGCAACCAGTTTGAAAACACAGCATGTTGGACAACTGGGATGTTTGGTTTTGGTACCAGAAACCCACACCAATACATGCAATGTGTTAACCTCAAAGTTGGGAACATATTCTATATTCAGCTCTGCTCAGTACTTTCTGGGGAGCCTCCCAGCAAGTGGTGGCATGTGCTCCCTGCCTCCTCCAGGCACAGGTCAGGAGAAACACTAGACACATGAGTGAGGAGCCAGCCTGCTGTGATGGGAAAATTCACCATTTGATTTGTGGCCAAGCCTCTTCAGCCAATACGACAGGGATGTCATGGGATGTTGACATCCGTCTATATCGGGTGAGCGCTGCTCTCTCCCGTCATGTTTGTCTCTGGTGTGTGTGACGGATGGATCCGGGGTGTCAGCACCCCAGTTTGGGTGCTGCCCGTTGGGCCGGCGGGCGAGGCGGGCGAGGCGGGCGAGGCGTGCGAGCCTCAGCTCCAAGCTGGCTGGGAAATGATGCCGTCAGCTCCGCGTTTGATAAGTGTTGCTGCTAACAACGTGCTTTTCCTCCTATCCCCCCCTCCTCCCTCCGTCCTTTCTGTTGTTCTTCTCTAATCTTGCTCCACCCCACCCATCGCCGCCATGCGTGCAACACCAGCCCCCCTCTCTTCCCTCGTCTAGACCATCCTTACATTTCCTATTTCTCTCCCTCTGATGTCACCTCCACTCACGCAGCCCCCCATCCCACCCTCCAGTCCTCGCTGCCCTCCATCCCAGCTAGTTACCATGGTTTCAGCTGTTGGCCAGAACAACCAGCTGATGCGTTATGGGAGGGGCAGTCCGGTGGGTGGTTGTGGTTTTGTCAGAACGTGCAGCCACCATCTCAGCAGCCAGGACACTCCGCTGGTCAGCAGACATGGACACACATTGTGATGCTCAGAGCATTCTTCAGTTCAGACGCTGATGTGTCTTCCTGCCCCTCTCCTGTGTCTTCCACAACCCCCCCGAGACGAGGGTTTCTGGCAGCACTAAAGCATCTAGTCCAAAGAAATAAAAAAGGCTTCCTTTTCTTCAAGAATAAGCACAGAGAGAGAAAGGGAGAGTGAGACAGACAGAGAAAGGGAGAAAAGGAGAGAGAAAGACGGGGAGAGACGGAGAGAGAGAAGAAGAAAGACAGAGAAGAACAGGGCACGCTCGCTTTGTGATTGCCAGCTTTATACTTCCAAGTCACTCATGGGAAAGAATGTCATGCATCTTTAATAAGCTGGCTTCAGAGCAGGAGGAACAGGGAGATAATTGTAAAAGGTGAGGATGTAATCTGCCGTGTTGCACTCCCCGACAGATTAAAAAAGAACGAGACCTTTATCTTCTTGGGTAGCTGGGGTGTGCCATGCACGGTCCGCTGGGAAAGATGAATGACTGGAACCGAGGCGATTTGATGGTCAGGCCCATGAGTGATGGGTTATGTCGCGCTCTTCTTTTCTGATCTCCAGTTTACTAAACCATTAATGCTCCCGCTGAGCCTCCCTCCGTCGCCACGCCATTCATTCTCTCTTTGTGCTCCCTCTCTTCTCCTCAGTGAATGTTCTAGATCAGTCACATTCAAGCTGAGGTTAGTCTCAGGTAATGGCATCAGTAGGGAAAGATTATTGTGAGATTGGAAAGGAGCCTTTTATATTTGCTGTTGTTTGTTATTAAGTTATTTGATTAAGAAAATGACTCTCTTTGATCCTCATGTTTACATGCTCTGCGCACACATATTTAGATCTCTTTTTACTGTACAAATCTCGCCACGTTTTAAACGAGTATGAACAGATATCTACAACTGTTATCAGATCCAATACATACAGAGGGAAATAACATCTCAGCTCTCCAGAAGTTAACCGGTACGCACAATAAACTAGTCTTTCCCATCCCCAAGACTCCATTCTCATCCTCTCCATCCATCTCCCTCACTTGAAGCTAATTGCGAGTACATCGCAACTATCATAAAAAGGGGGACTGGCCCTTTAAATCCTCCCCCTGTTATAATTCCTGGAGCGAGCAGCTGGCCATAAAAAAGAGCGAGAAAGAAGAAGAAAAGCACAGACTAGCCATCTAAAACACAAACACATTGACACAGACACTGACATACTGACCACTCCTGCTCACACAAGTCAGAGAAGAGGCTATTCTGGATCTGTACAGCCCTGTGGACTTAGTGGGAGGGGAGGAGAAGTTTCTCCAAAGACAAGCTTGGATCACTCTGCAAGACGATGCCTTCCTCTTGCCTAGTCTCCCAAGCAGCTCAGAGGATTTGGTAATTCCTCAGATTATTTATTTCAGCAAGTTTTTCAGAGGGACTGAGAGAGACTGATCCAGAGAATGCTCCCACAAGTCATAAGGATTCTATATGTCTTGTCTTTTTGCTTTTTCCAAGGAGGCTTTATCAGGTAAGACACACTTGATTGTTTATTCATTCTCTCTCTCAGTTGGATTGCGAGTAGGATGGAGGACAAACGTTACATTTCCTTTCTGTCCCTTTTGTGGCGAGACTGAGGTTGGTCACATTTTGATGAGGATGTTCTGTGTACTTCTGGTCTTTAAGTCAAACTTTGAAATCTCACAGCGCGTGAACACACTGAAAATATCAACTCGAAAAGCAAAAGAAGACCTCTGTAGAAGCTTAAATGTCACAAAAAAAAAGCTAATATATTACCCACAGAAAACAAATATGCCTTAAAGACACACACTCACAGACAAGGATACTTCTTGAAGGTAACTGACCTACACCTCCTCCTCCATGTGTAATATCTGACTAGATCCAAACTTTTTGTAATACCTCTACAGATAATGAAACATTTATCTGCTGAAGTCTCACTTCATCAGTGAATAAACGCACAGAAAAGGAATCTGCACTGACCTGAACTACCTGTGGAGTAACCAGCTGCGATACAGTTCTTTGCGAACGGACACATTTGTTTATTGTGCATGACAGACATGCGTTTAGCTCCCAATTAATTATTGTGTGAAAAAGTCCAGCGCACCCGTCCGTGTTTATGCTGTGTGTCTGGAGTGACAGACACAACAGTCACACCTCTCCTCCCCTCGCTCGCTCTCCGCTGCTCTGCTCAGTCTGCCCGTCTGCCCCACCTTCCCCGCTTCCCCCCTCTCTAAATCTCTCGCTTCTCTCTCTCTCCCCCTCTCTTTCTTGCTGGGTTTCTCCGTATCTTCTTCCTCACTGCCTTCTGCCTCTCTCACTCTTTCTCTGTCTCTCTCTGTCTCACTCTCTGAATGCCTCACCCCTTTTCCTCTATCTTTCTCTCTGCATCTCTCTCTCTCTCTGAATGTCTCCCCGTTACTCTCTCTCTCTCTCTCCCTCCATAGTTTTGGAGTGAACGCTTCCCCTATTTCATGCCCTGTCAACCCCAGGTGTGAGCGGAAAGGGAATTAAGATCTGCATAATCCCAGAGCCTCCACTGTGTGAACCCGGGGTGGAGAGAGCAGCGCTTAGCCTGAGGAGCACTGGGGGGACGGGACCTCCTCAGAGAAATCAGCAGAGAGGGGGGGGTTGAGAAAGAAAGAGAGAGAGACAGAGGTAGAGGGAGGGTGGGGGGAGAGAGGGAGAGCGACAGAGACACAGAGAAAGACAGGTGGGAGTGAGAGAGAGAGAGAAAGAGAGAGTGACAACAGAGCAATGAATAAGAGAGATAAAGGGTTTTGGGAAAGAGGGCAAGAGGGGGGGAGAGGAAAGAGGAAATGGGGCAGAAGTGTAGGAGAAAAGAGAAGGCAGAAGGAGAGGAGGAAGGGATGAAGAGGACACTTTGAGAAAAGGAAAGACAGAAAGGTGGGTTAGCGTTAGAGAAACAGGACATACTATGCATAGAGAGGGTGAAAATAAAGAAAGAAGCACTGAAAGAATGTAGTGTGAATGGGAAGCGATATGAAAACAGAAATGAAGACAGATTTGTGGGGGCAGGAAGCCATAACCCTTCCAGACATGGGGGCAGAGAACTGTGTAGGGCCAACATGGTCACTTAGGGACTGACAACCCAGGACAAGTAGACAGCAGGGTTCAGTAAACCATTTGTGATATAATCGCGAGGATGGGCACATTAACAATGTGTGTGCGTGTGTATCTGCATGTTTAAGCATGCGTATGGCTCAAGTCTGAAAATGTCAAGTAAGTATGAATGGCAGCTGAATCATTCAAAAAACGTGACTTTCTTAACAAAAATAAGACCCTTGTCTAGGAGGAAGATGGATTGACTAGACTGATACATTTTATGAACACGTTGACATCTTCTGTATCTGACTCCATTTCAAATTACATGGGAAACATTGAGATGTGTGAATATTGTTAAGAAATGTTCACATGCCGAGAGAGAGGCATGAAGGAGTAGAAACGCACTAAGCCAAACTCAGAGACAGAGACACAGATAGAGGAGCGAGACATACACAGATACAGACAGATGGAGAAAGCACACTGTACCTCAGGTAGTTACCAGAAGATCATCAGAGTCATTCTATAGCCTAATCTGAGAGCAAGAAAAAGAAAGAAAGAAAAGACAGACAGAGTAGTAGGGAAAGAGAGAGAAAGGGATCGAGAAAGAGAGGGAGAGAGAGAGAGAAAGAGAGAGGGTGGGTGGGTGGGAGTTTCCCACTCAACTCTGTTCAATCACATCACATGGCTCAGCGAGAGAAGGTGGAAAGCGAGAGAGGACATTCATTAAATATGTACTGTACAAATACAAAATGGGGGTAGGGGGGTGATTCAACTGGATGTTGACTAGTCAACATTGATTCCAGGACATCTTCTAAAATGGGTCAGTGTGTGAATTATGTAGATACACAAGGGTAACTTGGTCAGTAAGAAAAAGTAAACCCACACAGCTGTGGACATGTCAGAAGGAAAGGACGCTTTGGGGAAGCACCGATTCCCGGTTCAGCAGTCATCCTTTGTCTTGGCCTTCACACAGAACATTTGGGTTTATTTTGAAATCAGGTCAGAGAACTCAAGACCAAGTTTGTCAGCCGCATATACAAATGTCCTTTTCCGTGGCCATAGAGAACTTGACAGCTTAACTAGTCAGGTAGCCTAGGTAGGTATTTCCTTCCTTCTTCGTTGAACATGCAACACAAAAACCTTCATCCAAAGTGACTTCAAAAGAACGGTCTGAAAACTAACATCGTTGACTAACTTTCTGTAAATACTTTAATTAAATTCTGATGGCTAGTCTCACTGGAATGTAAGCATCCTTTGCAAAATGTTACTCGAGGCAAAAATACAAAGAACAAACTGTTTTTTGGGGCAAGTCTGTCTTCAGTTTCCCTGAATCACAGCGCTGCTGCTGCAAGGAGAAAACGGCATACCAGTAGGTCACATCAAAATGCAAAAACAACATTGTCTGGCTCATCAATAATTAAACTGACAAAAATGTGGTTTGAAATTGGTCTGTCACAGACACCTGGGACACATCATATCTTCTCTGAAACAGAATGGAACAATGAAGACATACTGGGGTAGAGAAGAGACAGCACATTTGTAATGCTCACACGTTAGTTAGTAAATTATTTTCATGAGAAAAAGTTTAAAGCACAGCAGAACAGGCGATTGTCCCAGACCAGGCTCACACAAGACAAGGCACACCAAATGGTCCCAAATTACCACTGAACTCAATAGAAAAAGAAATCCCATTTCAACATTTTATCAGACTCTACACAGCAATGAATTAGCAATGTCTGTTCATAAAATGAGACAGTCTATCATAATGAATATTCAATGTTCATCCTTGGCATAGTGTGTTGTCTAAGACTGTTTGCCATTGGCTTATCTGAGTTCAATAACCAACTGTAGAGCCAGACAAAATCACTCCAGACTAATTTTGTACAAAAACAAACAGACTCGCTTCTCCCTTCTATCAATATTTGTCTGTTTACCTCAGTGCCTTCCAGCAAACAGTCGGGGGGTTAAACAATGAATCAGGCAAACCCACTTGGCCTAAGTTTATGCCGACAACACCACAAAAAGTGGACCGCAACAAGGTTGTGACACAGATACTTCCTGTGCTTCAGTGGGGATATATGGTGCCGAGTTGACAGTTTACTGATGGTCTCTCCGGAGAGAGCCAGTGTGTTGGTGGCAGGGCTGACACCTTGGGCTGAGGAGATGTGACAGATGACTCTCTGCCTATTTCACTCGTTGCCGTGCATGACCTTTCCCCGTCTTGACGAGGTGAAATGTGCATAACAAGCTCCTTCGCCACGTTTGAAGACCCTGAGTGCTGCGGAGGTACTGAGATGTCAAGGTGCTGATGGGACTCCTTTTCAGGAAGTGATTTCAATTAACACCACAGCTTCCCAGTGCCAATGTTATCACTTCCCTCTGTCGCAAACATCACAATGCAAAAAGCACAAAAACTCAGGTCTGAGGTGTCTCAGGTGTGAATGTTGATTTATTCCGGAGTGTCGTCGTCAGGTTCTCTTCATGCTAGCAGGGTGTCATTTCCACACTTCCAGCTGTAAACACATGAACCACAGACTCATAAGAACATCCATGCACGTGGGCCGAGTGTAAACTAAACTAAATTCCCCTCAACACACCCCGCTTCCTGCTAGACAGCGGTGAGTTGGAAGTCCTCCCTATGCTGCGCTGTCCACTGTGGATGCCAGCTGTCTCACCCACACAGCGGACGGAGCGCGGCTGTTTGAAGATGTCGGAATCAAACACGGGTTCAGAGCTTGCCTGGGTGGGCTGGCTTCAAACACAAGGAATCCCGAAGGTGCCGGAAACCATTTAGCCCATTTGTGTTCATGTACGTGGTCTAAAGGGCTGTAGAAGAAACCAGGGAGGAATGTGGTCCTGTCCAAAAGGTTTAAGACTCTCCTCTCCGAGAGGCATATACGTAGTACAAGGTGAAACCTTCTCAAAGAAACCCCAGGCCTGAGATCCAGTTTTATAACGTTCAACCTGTCAACATTGAGACGGTCGGTCTTGTCTTCATACTAACAGGGCCAACACTGTCGCTGTACAACATGGACTACAATCCTTCTAAATATTTAACACGTAAAGTACAGTATGTGAGCTCAGAAAACATTGGCACACTCCTTTCCATTCACACACATCTTATCTTTCTAGAGTGGTTAGACTGCATGGACTTGTGCTTAAATAATGTTAAACTAGTGATGCTCACATATGCGTTAATTTGCATAGTCAATGCATGAACCCCTCGGTATGTTTAAAACGAAGACTTGGCTGCCTGCCATAATGGACAACAGGGGCCAAGGCAGACTACAGCTCTTTGTCACCCTTGACGATGGAAATGGCCACTTACGGCCTGAAACAGCACTCCAGGGTTCACTGCTGTAGGTCATTATATCCTCTGCAATTAGGAACATGAGGTGAGCCCATTCCAAAGCTTTTCATCTTGTCATTACTTACACAAAACATGTTCATTAGACGCAAGCAGACATTGGGTTGAGACAGCCTTAGAAAGACGGACAGAACTCAGTGAGCCCCACATTAGTCAAATCCAAGTACTTATTTGTCGGAGTAGTTTTGATTTGCAGTACCATCAATAATGCCTGTGTGGTGTGTAATTATTACTATACAAAAACGGAATTCATCATATCATGTGACTTGGTTATTGCCGATGAAGTATGAGGCTATCATGGAACTGTAATAGAATTGCACTTCCAGATTCTAATTCAAAAATAGTAATTTTCAATAATCTTGGTTTGATTCAAATACATGGAATGTATTTCAGAAATGGAACTGTGGATTGATAATCTTGTGTGAAAAGGAAAGGGACGGGGAAGATTGAATCTTTGATAAAGGAGAAGGTTCTTCAGACTGGGTGAATCTCACAGAGAGATGAGTAGGAGATGGAGCTCTACTGTCAGTTAATGGAATTTGGAATGAATGAGATGTCAGTAGGCCAATTTCAGTTTAACCCAGCACTGGCCTGTCAGTGAGGTGTGGGAATTCAGACTGTTGCAAACTGTTGACAACGTGTAATGCAATTCGTTATTGTTGCTCTATTGCCTACTGATAGTTTGCATCAGTGAATTCAATATCAGTATGACAACACAAACACAATTTCCTAAATTTCATCATCACAGATCTAGTCTGAGGCGACACAACGCCACTTCAAGGTCACTCACATGTAAGACAGACAGCAAACAGAAGCGTGGGCAGAAGCAAAAAAAAACAGTCTCCTCAAAACGGTTTATTTCTCTTCACCTCCAAACCTCCAACCTCTAACGCTCCCTCCTCACCCAGCCTATGTCACGCATCACTAGCGAAGCAGTCTTAAGAGAGAGGGGGGGGGGAGGGTGGTGTAGCGAGGTTGGGATTACAACTGTGCTCGTCAGATAACACAATGGCGGGGCATGAGGGCCGCTCCTCTCCGGCAGCATGAAATGAGAGCGAGGCGCACAGACGCCACGCGGGGGCCCGTGTAATTCCTCCGCACGCCAGATAAATCAAGGCTCCCCTTGTCTTTCGTCCGCTGCCGGAGGAGCAAATTAAATCCAACGGCACTAATCACAGCCCTGCCGCGCGCCCAGTCTGAGATTCGCTGCGCTGACCTCGCTTGCACTACTAACACCAAGCAAACGCACACTGCCCGGCCGCTCAATGTTTATGCTATTGACATTCTGCTTCCTCCATTACACCAGCAAGAACCAATGAGGACCCCGATCATTTGTTTCCATGGCAATCGGACATTATTGATTGGCTGGGAAACCGGTCTCCATAACGGGGTATCCATTATGTTTCTTTGCCGGTGGTGTGTGACCCATTAGCTAAGGTGATTCTCTCCACAGAACAACTGAGGGGAGGATGCTCTCTCAAGGGTAAACATCTCTGTCCAGCTGGGCCACTCTGGCCTCAGGTCCAGTGCCAGACACTCTGCGCCACTCCGCCATTAGCGAGATTGACAAGATGTCCTTGCGTGGGCTGTGTCAAAACTGGCAATGTCGTCCATGTTATTACCACGCCATGCTCTTAGCATTAGCCCGAACGAGCTTCTATCCCCAACCCATGATGTCGATCGTATCTAAATTCACGACGGGGCCGCCCTCGGAAACCTCCCCACCCTCGGATGGAGGAGCTGACGACATTAGGCATGCGTGGCCATGCTGCCGCCATGTTTATCTGAGTCGCACACACAGGGCCCAGACTCTCCTAACCATCCATTACCCTGCTGGAGACTCATCTCTTTATCTACCCCAGCAGACGCAGATTGGGCCCCCAACAGCCGCCCATGTTCTCTCTTCTCACCTTGATTGCCGACCACAGAGACTCTAGCCATTAGTCTGTCTGTCCCCACAAGACTTCAGCACGGGGCACCGAGGTCATGCAGGTCGGCCCCTCAGCTCCCACAGGCAGGGGGATGTTTGTCTTTCAATAACGGGGAGGCGCCGTCGATAAACACGTCTCAGATAGGACCTGATTGAACACAGTGGGGCCCTTTTTTGCCTCCACTTCCCCTGGAGATTCCGGCACAGAATTTATTTGTCTCGGAGATTAAGGTGATTTGCCTTGCTACGTCTCGGAGATGTGCTCGACACACAGCCATCGAAGACAGAATCTGGGGAGGGGCGATAGTGTTCTTGCGTCAGACTCAAATGCGGAACGTGGTGGGTAGGAGAGGCGGACAACATACGCTCTGTGTAACTGGATTAGTTTGTCCTCCCTTTACTTCTCTTGTCTTTAACAGGCTGAAGCGGGACCGTGCCCACATTTCTTTGTTCTCAACACGGAATCAAGCATGGCTTGCAACTCCATAAAGCATGTCCGATACACTTACTTCATACTGGTGCCAGTTTGCAGAAAGGCTCTTAAGACAAAACAGGTCTGGGTCTTTGGATAAGGTAAAAATGGGCCAGAGACAAGCTGTCTTACAAGGCAAAGATGACTATACTTTACTGGTTGTGAAAACAGGATGCGTGTATGTGGGTTTCAGACAATTACTCAGTACAGAGAATTAAACTACAAAACACCCTAGCCTTGAAAAGAACCCTAGCAGAACCTAAGATATTATAGCATGGCTGTTCCATCATGAATATGCACCATTACTCCTCTTGCCTCCCCCTGCTTCATCAGCAACGAGGAAATAACAAAGACAATATCATTTCTCTCTCAGCCGGCGCTTCTGCGTGAGTTGCATCGGTGGCCATTCCAATTAGTCGTAGAGTTTCAGGAAGCTGTCAGTGAGTCTGTGGGTGGTGATGTGTGCTGGGAGTCTGCATCTCTCCTCCTATCAGGCTGAGATGAGCATGGAGACCTCAGATGACTGGCACAGAGAGAGACGGGCGAATCACGAGTATCATTGGAACAGGGCTAGGTGGTGTTGAAGAGAGGAAGAGTAAGGGAGGGGGGGGGATAAAGGCTGCAACATGTTTGACTCCTACTTGAGCAGCTACGACAAAAGTTGTGCAGAATCTTTCAGATTCCAAGAGGGAAAACCAGCTCGTTACCACCAGTGGTTGTCTGACGCACGATTTATATCTTAATAGAACTGGCTCTTTAATAATGAATGTCTGTGGCTTCTGATGCAAGATTCTCTTTAGGATGAGCAGCTCAGCGGTTCCACGGTGAGGCAGAGACAGAACATCCATCCAGCGGCATCCTGGTGGAGGAGTAGTGTCCTCACGGCGATCCTCACTGTGGTACCGAGCGAGTGAGGAAAACTTCTACGACTGATAATGGAATAACTTTTCCCCCCATATTTGATGTTGGTTAAGTAGAGATTTAATAAGCTTTAGCAACTTCATTTAGGGAATCGAACGTGCCTGATAAGCCATGTGTATTATTATCATCCGGGATTAAGATCTTGAAATTACAACAATATGACTTCCCTCTATGCATGTACATGTCCAAATCACTCCGAATCTCAGGGAGTCGGAGGATTAAAAGTTCCCAGGCTGATTGCATTATCATCCTGTGCATGTCTAGAACTTTAAACAGGAAAAATGTCTGCCGGGGTTAGTTCTGGGTTAGATGAGCAGCATTGACTCACACGGATGAAGGGAGGGAGAGGCAGTTCACTGAGCTTAGTTAGCTGGCCTCTCCTGCCTCCTTCACGGGTGTAATTCAGTAGAGCCTGCAGGCATGGATCCATGGTGGCTTTGGTATGTCCCCCTCCACTGCCACCGTCCCTCCTTTGCTGCGGCTGGCGGTTCCGCTGAAAGAAGCAAACCATGGGCCGTGCCTTGGGCTGCTCTTGGTCTCGCTTTCATGTCCAAAATGGGGGGTCAGAGAGAGTGCACTGAAGGAGAGGAAGGGTATGGGTGGGTTGGTGGCTGAGAGAGAGAGAGAGAGAGGCCAGGTCTATTTCTGACAGTCTGTCTTTCTATAATGTCCCTTGTCCCCATTGGCAGCCATGGTCCTGTTATCTAGAGCAGAGCGTCAGAGCCTCCCAGCTCTGTCCACATTGCTTTAAGCCATAGGTGGACAGTAATCGGGACCAAGCGAAAGCCGCTTGACTCACCCCTCCAAGAGGTCGGCAGGCCCCAGCTCTGCTCACTATCAGTAGACCCTGGTCCCTGGAGAGAGACAGGCAAGGGGACCAGCTCAGAGGGGGCCAGCTCTCCTCGCTTTCCCCTGAGAAGCAGGCCTGAATGGATAACTAGGGTGACTCAGTGGGGCAGCGAGTGGGCAGCGATAACAAAGAGGAGCCTGAGAGGCTAAAAGGAGCTTGTGTTATCAGGCTACGTGATTAATACTGAGAATGATGGGAGCTGACACCTGCATACATATTCATCCTGGCCCAGGTAACGAATAGAAGACATAATCATTACACTCAAGCAGACTACATCTTCTAATTATACTTCGCTGTATATAAACACTGAGTCCTTAGGGATTTCACACAGAGAGATTTACCGGTGGGATTCAACACAGTGCCTCTCAGCGGGAGAGAGAAACATGCGCCCATATTGATGCGCGCACACACACACACGTGCACACAACCACACACACATGCCTACACACACACACTTACACAAGCTCACGCTTCATTATGTCACACACAATTACCGTCCTGGTTCAGTCTCATTGAAAATCCAATCTTATTCATCTAATCACTGCATTTCATTACCTTGACTAGATCAAGAGTACACAGAATAGTGAACGCCCTGCTTTGATCAGTCACATTAGACTCAATCTAGAATATACCTTTATAGGGTGTATCAAGGTTAAAGAAAGTAGGGCAGGGATATCCACTTCATTGTCTTGGGTGTATACAAGTACATGTTGACCAAGTGGAAGATGTCTGTTTATTATTTGTTTATTACTAAATCTACAACCCTCTGGATGTATAAAAAGCTGATTGTGATGCAGTAACATCTATAAATCCTTGATGGTATAAGCATCAGAAGTAGTATGACGCACTGCAACATACACCTGAGACTGATGGAAAGGTCTACTCCACGGTGCTTCAGTAGTCCAACCAGGTCCTGAACAGACACATCAAAGCTCTCTCTCTCACGGCCAGCTCAATCCTTCTCTGTATCAGCGATGCTGCCAGCGCTGTTTCTCTGAGACTGACAAGAGGCAATCTGCCCCTGATATCAGATCTGAGGCATGGGTGAGACTTATTGCATACAGAGAAGACAGACAGCGAGGGCTGGATCGTGTCTCTGCTTAGGGCCCCTTCACCTCTCACGTTCATCGTCAATGTTCGCATCGGCCGCCATCTATTTATCCATTCTGTGGTTTATGCTATGGTCATTGGTCACACTAGCAGTTTGACTGTTGTGTGATGGTGGGTTTATAGACTCTGGATGGTCATGGCAAGCTGAAGGATGTGTGTGATCAGAGGAACTTTGACCCCGCTGTTATTAAAAGAAGTACAGTCAAGTGAAGTTGATGATATTTGCATTAAGGAATCTCGATCAAAAAATTCCTTTATTGACAATGAGAGGGCGGTTGTAGTAGAAGCTGACTTTTTAACCTTTCTCATTCTCTGAATTGGTCAAAATGGAATTCAATGCGAGCAAACAACCGACAAGATCCTTCACAAAAACACACTTCTTCGTGGTTACATGAGTCTACAGTCGACAGTTCAGCTCTCAGGAGAAAATCTGACGGCAGATCTTCCAATTAAGAGCGAGAGAAATTAAAGCGATAGAGCTTCGCTCAACGCCTAACATTCAGGCATCCAGCTGATAGCACTATAAAATCACGACAGTGCACATTTTGGCATGAAATAGGAATAGGAAGATGAAGCCACAGTCTTCGGAGAGGAGTAATGCAGATCAGCTGAAGACAGACCCGGGAAAGCCTGAGGTGGTGGTGGGAGTTCAAACTGGGAAACGCAGGGCACCATCTAAGACAGAAATCGAGCATCAAAGTGCAGCCTATTGTGTCCCTGTCAGCAACTCAGCACGAGCACGAACACATCATTTATGTTGGGTCTCTAGAGATGTCAAGCCTTACTCCCACCAGATTAAAGATTGCATTACAAATTAGAACGCATGAACAACGATGCAGTGGGAAGCAGCGATTGACTTTGTGGGTTAGTGTGGATTAGTCTAAATCATTAAACCCCAGGGCCTGCAATCCCAGTGCTAAAACACACAACGTTTCCATGAAGCTAATTTTGCCATCAGCTTTGGCTCACGCGCTAAACAAATTCTTTACACGCAAAAAACAAACCATTATAAATACTGTGGAAAACGTAATATTTTAATTGGGTGGGGGAATCGCTCAGTAATCAAATCCAATACAAAGTAATGTGTTTGTGGCATTTCAATGAGATAGAATTAAACTCAGCTATGCTGGAAGGTCAGTTCACCCGCTTGACTTTTAGCAGTCTGTCAATTAAACCCATGTACAGTTCAGCAGGTCACCTTACTATACATCTCATTTTCATCTGACTTTTCTCCTAGTGTTGGTCTACCTTATCTGAAGAACAATAAGTCTCTGGATTGATCAAACAAAAAACATGAATAGTACATGCAGTAAAACGTTCAATAGCTTGTCTATGCTCCTTTTTTGACATGAATCTCCTTTACACCCTGGTCACGATCTTACCGA
Organism: Mallotus villosus; assembly: GCA_903064625.1. Lineage (NCBI taxonomy): Eukaryota > Metazoa > Chordata > Actinopteri > Osmeriformes > Salangidae > Mallotus > Mallotus villosus. The sequence goes on along the minus strand of CAEFZP010003405.1, from coordinate 188,288 downwards.
AGCCTGATGGATCTTTCCAGAAAGATGTCTGGCCTTTCCAGTTTGCTGTGGTGTGTTTCTACTCTATGTCCTCAAAGAATAGACTTGACCTATACTTGTGACCCATGTCCATTTGTCACCGTGTCCCTCGGCAGGGTCATTTGTCCTGCTGGGGGTGATGTAACAGGGCTCTAGTGGGGGTTGCTGGGAGTTGGAGGCAGTGACCGTGCGGTACCATGCTTTACATCAGTTCATCCATGTCGCCTGACACAGACGCTTCACCATAACGGAGTGGCTGAGACCACATCACTGAAGACAAATGTGCTCTGGTAAATTGCAGTGTGCTCTCAATCCCATTTTCCAATGATGCTATTGATCAAAAGAGACCAGCGGTGTCCATAGGCCACTCCCCTGTCACACAGGCGTTTGGGGTGGCTTTACCACTACACTGTGGCATGACGGAAAGGTCACCACATGTCGTTGCATCACAGAACATTACACGTCAATTTGTTACCACAAAGTTCAGGGAAGATGTACCGTGAAACAAGACCGGTGACCGGTAAAATGACTGAATTTCCTCAGCATACTATGAATTGATATTATGTCTGTTTAATGAATGGACGGCAATCTACATGAGTTAAAAATAACTCTATCCGCTAAAGAGGTCTTATTCGTTTTACTTTTCAGCAGTTGATTGCTATTCAATAGCTAATTGCTATTCAAAAGCCCAGAGGGAAGTAATAAATACTAGAAGGCCGAGTGTATGAGAGAGTGGGGCTGGACTATGTCTGGGGACAAGACAGAAAGCGTCTGCAGATATAAAGGACAATTTCACAGGTGGCAAACCAGAAAGGCGTGTTACTGCAGGCCGAGAGACCTGTTTAGCTCCGTCTCACATTATGGTAATGGCCCTAAAAACCTGGAACGTTCACGCATGGGTGTCTGACGCCTGTGATTTCCCCCATGCTCCCAGGATCCAGAGCACAAGCCCAGCCACATTCCCAGTTGATATGCTTTCTGATCACTGGCTCCTTAATGAAAAGCAATTAGCAGCATATGTTTGCAATTCACTGGCAGAATATGTGCTCCATCTAATTGAAACTAATCGACTTCGGTAAATTCTACGCCGAGGCGCTGCTCAGATGGGGAATATGAAATATGAGCCCGACTCCATTGACTAAAATGTCCCTGCCTTGGTCTGCCAGAATCACTGTTTGAGTAAGTAGTTAGAAACCTACATCAAGGTACGCCTTGAGGCAAGAATATGAAAATCTGTCCACTCATAGTGTCCACAGTCGCTCTGAGATATGCGAGATAAGATAGAAGGAGAAGTGCTCTTAATAGACTCCTATGGGTCCAATAATAACTATAAAAGGAGAGTAGAATATACGTCCGTGCCCTAAGGTCTGACCTCGCCACATCCCTACGGTTCACTCACGCTCATATATACAGGGCGTTTCATCTGAATTCGCTGCAAAGTTTGGCTGACAGGTTCTTTGTTCTTATAGCCGATAACTCTTATAGCTAGTGTAGCATGATAAACAGATCATGCGTCATTAGCAGGCTTTCTTAGTCCATCAGTGTCTTTTCTAGCAGACACAGTACTACTGAATAGGACTAATGTCATCAATGTATAATGTTGAGGCAGTTTACCACAAAAAGATAAGGGTGAGAATGTTGCTTTAGAAATCTATAGAATCAGATAGGCTAGATGTGAGATAGGTGACATGATAGTCTTGCATTTGTTGGTACTCCGTAGAGGTGAGATTCAACACCAAAGCCCAGGTTGCCATGCCAAAACATAAAGCTTTTCCAATACACACAGACCCCCTACATGGAATTCTATCGTAGAAAGGTAATCAAATGTAGACTAGCAGCAGTTCTGACACACATGGTGATATTATACGGTTCCAATAGGACTGTCATTTCTCTGCTGACTGAGTTCCTCTGACAGGCTTGGCACAAGTCAACTCACTGCTTCCTTTTCAAACTGCAGATGTCACTCCACAACACCAGTCATGCCCAATATCAACACGAGCTGAACAACTGCCACACACGCTGATGCCCGTTGTTGACATTTGAAATATTGTTACTGTTGAGTGTTTGTCCATCCGGATATGACACGAGCATGCGTCTGTCCTGAGTTATTACTAGGCAGTTCAATCTCTGAGACACAAGCACCAGACTACACAAGACAGGTGTCTGGAAACATGCTTTATAACATGACAGCAGGGACAGCCACCTGGAGACACACAGTGACCGGGAGAAGACAACTTATCATCACGCATTATGCTCAATGGATATTTGTTTGCTCAACTTGAAACGTGCATATTGCACCTGAAAGAACAGAAGTGATTACATTTTTTCAGAGGTTTTGCTTTACTCTACAGATTGATCAAACATTCAAACGGGGACAGTTTCTTTTCACTAAAGTGAATTGTGAACAGCTGTTGAGCTATGATGCGATTGAACCTGTCTTGTTTCATAACAGCTCTTTTCAAGGTTTATCCAATCATATGCTTTAAAGATATAGCCAATTGCATTTGGACAGTGGCAGAAATATTGACTTTGTCCTCCTGACTTTGGAGCGGTCCCACTTTCTTTCAAGGGTTACTGTATTGATGTTCTGTTGATCATTTCAAGCGTATGACACATTCAAAACACAATTTCGGCCAAATATATATAGTTTGATTGAACCCAGACAGGGAACGACATAAGATTCTTGATGATCTCTGCGGACCAGAACATTCACTCATTCTCTGGAAGCGAGAAAAAGTGGAGGGAGAGTTGTTAGGTATTCGAGGCATCACTTCAACATGGATGCAGAGATCAGATGTAGGTAGAGAAGACCTCAAAAAGTTCAGTCTTATTAAATGTCCCCTACTTGGTTTTCAGTGATTTGGCCTCCAAGGTTTCATTCAAAGGCTCCGATAGCCTCTTCAAGACCATCAATGACTGTCAACAGCATTGACAGAAAGCCACAATTATCCTCAGAGGGCAATTATGTCTGACACCAAGGGCCCAATTTACATGTACTTTCAGGTAAGTAAGTAGACTTGGTGTGTGGGTGCTTAATTGCTACAGTTGGCAGGTTTCTCTCAAGCCTTTAATTGACTAATGACAAATATCATACCAGTCAGCAAAAGACGAGTCAGCGAAAGACTTCCAATTAGTAATTCATGAGGGTTGATGAGGAGGTGTCCAGGGGCCCAGGGGAGTTCTCCTACTACCCAGGGCTCAAGGATAAATATTCATCTACGGTCAGAGGAGAGACAAGGAGGCCCTGAAACTACTGAACTGCTTGTGGAGACAAACTAAATTCAAGGAACAATCCCAGGAAAGATCCAACTTTGTTTAATGTGACGACTTATTACAGTTTAGTGGCTTATGGTCACAGACTTATCATGTATGTGAAGCATGTAATACCTTCCAGTGTCAGCAGCAGACACCATAACAGATGTCCTAAACAAATCCTCCTTCACTGCTGAGTATCACCGGTGACACATAAAAAGTCAGTAAAAGTCATCCTAGTCGCTCACACCCTGGCTGGCCAACATGTCCCAGCAAATGTCTTCTTAGCTAATCACTTTGGCTTCAGAACATTGACTCTTTGATGCATGGGTGGAAAGTATGTTGGTTTATGTGCTTGACTTGGCACTGAGCCAAATGAGAATGTCTTTGACTTTGAACCCTCTCACGCTTTAAGTGACATTTAAGTGGATTTATGTAAGACATCCCCCCTGTCATCGTCAGTCACTTTCACCCCTCTCAGAATCATACGGAAACCCCTGCTAAGAGTCATTATTTCAAAGGGGAAATTTCTCCATGTGTCTTGGTTGGATTAGAGGCATTTTGTTTTTGAGTGCTTGTGGCAAAAAAATCATAATACAAACCTGTTCAAAGTAAATCCCGTTTTCAAACACGTTGATTTGTGCTTGAAATGCATGCTATGGTTTTGCAAGTTAGATTGTGGTTGAATTTACATAAATTCACATGTTTATTTGTGTCTGACAGTTTGTGTGGGTGTGTGCAGGAGGGAGGGTAAACCATAGTGAAATGTACAGAACAGCAGTCGGCAATGAAACAACCCAATTCTAGTGGGAGTTCATTAATTCAGAGTAAAAGGGACTTGATGAATGGCTAGTCTGTTTCTGTATGTTAATTACCCTTTATTTTCACCCTAATTAGTATCAGCAACACATCTGTAGTCTGTTGCACTGTGTGAAAATACTTTCCTTGATTTAGCTAATCCCTGACCCCCTGTAACATTTGCTTGATCAAAGCCCTTTTTATCCACAGCAGCAAATGCAAACACGTAATATCACTCAAGGTTTAGATCTAAAGGCTAAAACAGTATGACGCTAACGAAATACTAATTTCCCCCAAAACGTCACTCCTCAGAAGGTCAGTGAATAGCTTAATGGCTTCAGAGTTTTTGAAAACATCCGCTGAAACCTCCATATATATAGTTCCTCACTGGGAAGGGAGACGCAGAGAGCGAGGCGGTGCCGGGGACCTCAGGGTTGGTCTGGCTGCGAGGAGCCTAAGACAGCCAAGGAGCCCGAGGCAGCGGATTGGGCTGGCTGTCCATACTTCACCAGAGACCCGGTCCTGACTGATCCGCTAACAATTGCATCAAAAGCATGGGGGGGGGAATCATCCTCATCACAGCAGGGGCTAGCTACTGAGAGAGATCCGTCACCCACGCTGGCCCCTGGGCACCAGTAGGTCTCTCTCCGCGTCTTGTCCTTTCTCTGTCTCTCCCTCTCTCTCCATTATTCCTTTCCTTCTCCTCCCTCCTTGCTCCTGATGAGGCTGCCTGTCGGCGGCGGACTGAGCCATGCTGGAGCTGGTATCAAAGCCTTCCTCCCCTGGTGTGACATTCACAGCATTTCAATTGAGCCATCAATCTGTCAAGCCTCACTGCTACTGAGCCAGAAACCAGTGTATAGGGAGAGAGGAGAAGAAGAATGGAAGAATGGAAGGAATATATATTTTCCCTTTTTACCACCTCTCCTCTCGGTAGTTAGGGTCTATCGAGCACAATATGTCCCAAACAAAATGTGAAATGGGAGAGCCATTCAGCACCAGCTGAGACTACTCATTTTCAGCCTTGATTTTTATCCTCATTTCCTCATCAACCGCTGTGTTTTCTTGTGATGACAAAGTTGTTGATTAATTACGCTTCTTTTTTTCTGTCTTTCCCTTTCCGTCTTGCTCTCTTCCTGTATTTCTTGCCCTCTCTCTTCATCTCTGTCTCCATCTCTCTCTCTCTCTCTCTCTTTACCCCCCCTCCTCTCCCCTTCTCTGTGTCTAATTTCCGTTTCTTATTTCCTAACTCCTTCTACGTGTGTGTGTGTTTTCTCTGCTCTTCCTGGGTGGTGCTAGACCAAGCTCCTGTAAGGAGGAGATAAAGCCGTCCAGCCGGGCAGGGCCACAGCTGTCCCCGTCTGACTTCCTGGACAAGCTCATGGGTAGAACGTCTGGCTATGACGCCCGCATCCGACCCAACTTCAAAGGTACTGTACATCAGAGCAGTACCCCCCTGCTTCTCTGTCAAATATCCCAGACAGAGCACTTACGAATATACATAGAGACTTTCTCCAACGTCTGAAAATGTGTTGCGGCAAAATGGGTGAAATTGAAGAGCTGATCCGCCTGCCACATGGTTTGAATGAGCAAAATGGAAAAATAAGCTAAGGTTTACTTCTACAGGATGCAGGGATGTGGACTCATTTGTCCCAAACCACTGATATCTTTCATTTATCTTTTTTTACAGGGGAACCTGTTAATGTCTCCTGCAATATATTTATTAACAGTTTTGGGTCCATCACAGAGACAACGATGGTAAGACATTTCTGAAGAAAATTATTTATTTTTTTACTAACACATCCTTTTTACACATCCAGGAATTAGAAAGTAGCTGAACGTCATTTAAGCATGATAATTGAATGCCCTTCCAGAAAAGAAGATTAGGCACCTTTTAATTTTCAACTTCTCATCGCTCTGATAGCGATCTTATCGGAATATGCAATATCTTTCTTGATCGTGTGCATCTCAGTGATTTAAAAAAGAGCTGTCCAAACTCTCCCTGTTCAGCCTGCTGGTCCATGGCTAATACAGTCCTTTCTTAATACTCAGTGTCAAACCTCCCAACGTTTCAGGGGCACATCAGACCAACCTTCAGACCATAGGGTCAGTGATGCACTGATAATGAACTGTCCGCTCCGCAATTAAAATAAAACATTGAGAAAATTGATGAAACGAGGAGAGAGGGGAAGGGAAGGATCCTTCACAGGCTTGTGGTTTGGTCAGCAGAAAGTTATGATGACCTGGTGTAGAGGTTGTCATGTGGAGTCCCAGAAGGCAGTGTTTCGGTCAGGCCATTTGGGCGAAACGAGGAGAGGGGGAAGGGACGTTTTCACAGGCTGTGGTTTGGTCAGCAAAAAGTATGATGACCTGGTGTAAAGGTGTCATGTGGAGTCCCAGAAGGCCAGAGTTTCAGTCAGGCCATTTGGGGCGAGAGACAGGACATTACTGGTGTTACTGTTAGGCCTGTTGTATAGAAAGGAGAGAGACAGACCTTCAGTTAGTAAAGGTATACTTGTGAAACTTCAGGTGAGCATGTTAATGTATCCCGAAAATGAACTTGGGTATGATCATCTGGGTGCTTATCATCCATCTCATTAGTTCCTGCACTAAAAATACTCCATTTAATTAACAGTAATCGCAGGTGATTATTCCCATCAAGGTTCTCACTGAGCAGATCACAAACTGATTTCGCTAATTAAAGGTGCGAGGCCAGGCAACAGCGTCATCATATGATCACCCAAGCATGAACATGGGAACGTATGACGCATGACAAACTGTTGGTCCTTCTACAGGACTACAGGCTCAATGTGTTCCTACGGCAAAAGTGGAATGACCCCCGACTGGCATATAGTGAATACCCCGATGACTCTTTGGACCTGGATCCCTCCATGTTGGACTCCATCTGGAAGCCCTGACCTCTTCTTCGCCAACGAGAAAGGGGCCAACTTCCATGAGGTCACCACTGACAATAAACTGCTGAGGATCTTCAGAGATGGCAGTGTGCTATATAGTATAAGGTGAGCATTTCATGATCAAAACTGGCATCTCAACACAAATCTATGGCTGTTTTTAGAGGCCGTAAATCAATTACACGAATAAACCCTATAATATTGATGATAGGTGCATTTAAAAGAAATACACAAGTTGGTTTGCAAAGACTTTAAAGTCTCTCTAGGACTAAATGATTGCAGTTGAAGAACTTAGAGGCTCCATTCATTACTGTGCAGTTGTGAGCGATGTTCGGAGCCGAAAGTGTGTGAGCTAACATAGCACTAGAGAATGGCTGTCTGCGAGTAGTGCTTGTTGCTTTCGTCTCTCCACTGGGCAATGCATTACAGCAGGTAATTACACAGCGCTCTCCTACCCAAACTCCCTAATAGCGGCTGCTCTTCCACACGGCTCCTTGAAGGCTTAATGTGTCAGCGTGGCAATAAATAAAAGGAGGGATGTGTTCGCCAATTAGTTTGCTATTACGGTAGAGTCGTGCAATCAATTGGCACTGTAACTTACTTCGTGCTTTGAAAACTACTTTTGTGATGAAGGGAAAATGCCATTTAGGTCATATTTGACTTTTATCATGGGTGTAGACTATAAAAACGCCCGCCAAGAAAGATGGTGTCTTGCCCTGTTTAAATTGAGCGGAATTCCCTTTAGGAGCCTGCAGCTCTGCATCTGTCGTCTTTGCGTCTAACTTCAGACCTACGTTGTAATTCTGCTCACTCTCTCCATCCCCTGCTTACCTTCACTACCTATGTGTGCCCTTTTCTCTCTCTGCATGTCTATCTGACTCTGTCTAGGCTGACTCTTATCCTGTCCTGCCCTATGGACTTGAAGAATTTCCCAATGGACATTCAGACCTGTACCATGCAGCTTGAAAGCTGTGAGTCCTTTACTTTTCTTCCTACCAGTGGCGAAAATCTGCTAGCAATTTTGGGGGAGACAATTATATCACATTTTCTCAGGAGCAATTCCTGAGCAACACCAGAATTACACTGCTGTAACACATAGCCTACATTGTAATATGTTAAATGTATATTATGAATATTATTTAAATTTCCTTATGTTTACAGTGATTTATTTGGATGGATTCATCATATTTTTCCCAGCATGGGGGGGATGTGTCCCCCGGGGTTTCCGCCTATGCTCCCTACCATTCCTCTTTTCATTGCCTCCCTTTCCATTTTCACACTCTGGCTTATTATGACATATTCTTCGAGACAGTCAAATTAATTCACCATTGTTTCTTATGTAGCCTAATAATTTTTCTAAAGCATTCTTAGTTTTCATTAATGAGATGAAGATTGTGTTTCTGACATTGCACTGTGCAGTTAATTGTGTGGTAACCCACAGGAACAAATTAAAAGTGTAGCTTTCAGCCACAAATGTTTCTGAAGGCTAATTGAATTCATGTGCAGCAGATCTAAATTGTAAATCAATTCATAAAAGGAACTTGAGTAAAGTCCCTGGAAAATCTTGTGGATAACACGTCCTACCTTATTACGTTGATCGAAGCTAAGGTAAGGGAACATAGAACTTAAGTCCATTCAACACCCCCTTGCCCTTGTCACAGATAGCATCTGCCCTCATGAAACCAATTTCTCAGATATCAATAATGAAACTTTCATTTTGTGTTCTTATATTACATGACCCACCTCTATAGCTTTTTGGTGGCTTAATTCCACCGCAGTGAGAACAAAAGTACCAAAGTCATAGCAAATGAGCACAGTGAAGCTAAAAATGTATCTTGAGCTGGCAGTCCAAGATACTGTATACTGTCTAAAACACCTGAATGAGCCAAGCTGTGTAGTGGTATCTTGATCTGCTTCCTCTCTCCGGGTCCATAACGGAGGCATCTCTTGTTTTTCCCTTCCAGTTAATGTTTTCAGTTTGATGCATTGACATACATACAATATTTAGTTGTGTGGCAATCCTTGCACATGCATGTTGCCCTAGATGCTCAGGTACTAGAGGCCGAGGAAACAGGGGAATGTCATCCCACCAGTGTAGGACGGGCGGGCGGGCAACCAGGTGGGTTTTAATACCTGTCAGCGCCATTAGCGGAGACCTAATCATTTCTGATTAAGCGGGGGGGCATCCTCAGCCGTGCTCTAACACGGCTAGCCAGTTCTGCTTTTGACAAGTGTTAGTACACCCCCCAAGGGTGTCATCACCTTGGCTGACGAGGACACTGTGAGGACACTCAGGTTTTACAACCACACACTGTGCCAACACTGCCCCCCACCACACTATTCACAGAGGAAGGGTGGTGTGTGTGTGTGTGTGTGTGTGTGTGTGTGTGTGTGTGTGTGTGTGTGTGTGTGTGTGAGAGAGTGAGAAACAGGGTAGGGGTGAATAAAAGAGATGGTATGGTGTGTGTGGTGTGCATGTGGACTCTGCAGGGAAGGGGGTTGTGAGGAAATAAATATATTTAGGATCCTAACATGAAAGTTAAGACCAGGGCTGTTTGCTGGCCTATCATGCCCTGGGCTCATGTAGATAAAAATAGCCCTATCTATAAGATTATGCCTTATTGTGGCACATCAAAGTCCTATATGTGCAGTTTATCCTTCTTCGAATTTGACTCTAAGCTGTCATGTGTTCTTATGACCCAAATCAGAATCATGAAATAGAAATAAATAGCTTCCGTTGGACAGTAAGTCTGTCTGACGCAAGTCCAGGGTTCAGCACAGACACTAATCTATAGCCTGTGCTTTTAATAATATCAAGACAGCATCCTAGAACGTCTCAAACACAAACCATTTCCTCAGCTTCGTCACCTAGTCAACACATTCACTGCCCGCCTCACACCTCGCCTTTTTAACTTCACACATTGAATCATTCATTCGATTGTTGACGAATGAATGCTTTGTTGCTGAGCAAAAATATATTTTCACCACCTTATGAAAACATTGCTATTCCCCTCGCTCATGAGAGAAGGATGTGTGAATGACATGGAACTCTCCTCTGGAGTGAGATAAGTGTGTTTTAGTTTCCGGTGAGTGGAGCGAACAGAGGGATAATATCTTGAATAATTGATATATTTGTAATGCGGGCCCCAAGGGGACCCGATAGACATCCGTATTATTCAGATGTGTCAAGAGTTTCCAAAGCATTATTGCATGCCGCATGCATTTTTAATGCACCTTTGATATGGAACCTTTGAGGAGAAACCAGCACTCCAAAGGTGAATGTGTGTATGTGGACGAGGTGTGTGTGTGTGTTGTGTATTTGTGCAACCTGGGTAAATATAGTCATCTGACATGATCTCAGTGGTCACACATAGCTATGGTCAGGTGATGTGTGAGCTTTCCCAGAACCTCGCCAAACCAACAAGGTATGTAAATATTTAGAGGTGCAAACACATGTTAGGAGGAGTGCGAGGGCAACCTTGCATCCATTAAGCCATCAGCTCGATGTGTGTGCTAACATCACCCGTTGACGTGGATGAATGCTCCTCGCGTGCGCCCTTGAGTCCGACCTTCAAACCTCCGTTCTGTCACTTGGGAAACTGTGGCGTGTGACCTTTCTAATGACAAACACTCAGCGCCCGGGGTGGGGGGGTTGGAGGGGGGGGGAGGGGCTGGCAGCTGGATTGAGGGATGTCACCTTTCATACCCCCAACATCCCCCCACCACCTTTTTCTTTCCTTCAATGAAAATGTCTATGCTACCGAATCTATTTCTCACTCTCTTTTTTGATCTCTCTCTCCCTCGATCTCATACCAAAGTTGGGTACACCATGAATGACTTGTTCTTTGAGTGGATGAGTGACGGGCCGGCCGTGCAAGTGGCTGAGGACCTGACTCTGCCCCAGTTTGTGTTGAAGGAGGAGAAGGACCTGGGCTACTGCACCAAGCATTATAACACAGGTAGGACCTGGGCTACTGCATCAAGCATTATAACACAGGTAGGACCTGGGCTACTGCACCAAGCATTATAACACAGGTAGGACCACCCACTGTCTTCTCAGTACGCACATCACGTGACCTTCCTGCTGTGGCTTTAAATCTAGTATCTGCCCATCTGGCCACACTGTTGATTTAGTCTACTTGGTAGTGGTTGGCGGTAATTACTGAACTCCAAACCCTTCTTTCCAACCTTTCTAAAAGGTGATGAAAACAATACAGGGGATTTAGATTCTATTTTCTGTTGTGTGACTGCAGGGAAGTTCACCTGCATCGAGGTCAAATTCCACCTGGAGCGTCAGATGGGCTACTACCTGATCCAGATGTACATCCCCTCCCTCCTCATCGTCATCCTCTCCTGGGTCTCCTTCTGGATCAACATGGACGCGGCGCCCGCCCGGGTGGGCCTGGGGATTACCACGGTGCTCACCATGACGACCCAGAGCTCAGGCTCCAGAGCCTCGCTGCCTAAGGTACCCAGCGAGACGCTTCGGTTCAGCTCGTACAGCCAGGGAGCCGTCACAGTGCAGCACTACTTTCACATTTCACATCACTTTTTACATTGTATTAAATGTCAAATATAAAACTTAGCACACGCTATGTTAACACATCTATAGCGACATACAAATAGCGACACTAGCCACAGATCAGTATTGGTCTGGTCCAGCTTGATACTGTCGCCTTAGCTACATGTGTTGGTCCATACTATCCCCTTAACTACTTGTGACATGCCAGCAGAATAGGCGACACTTAGCAGACTCTTCGATCCACCCAAGAGCCACTTACATTTCAGTGAGTGCACACAGACGATAGCCTGCAAACAAGCAGTGAGTTCCAGCACGTGTCATGTGACCATCCCCCAGCTGATGTTCCTGACATGTTGTGACACGTCCTCTCTGTGTGGACGCTGCTGAGTGGGGCTTACCCTGGCTCTTGACTCTGACCTCTCCCCAGGTTGTGTGTCAAGCTCTTGTGTCATGGTGACTCATTAGATTATTCCGGGCCATTCCGTGGAATGTGGGTCAATAAAATCCCAGGCTGAGGGATGACCAGAGCATTATCAGTTCTGCCCCCCACCCCCTGCCTCATCGATTGGTAAAGGATGAGCAGGTGACCTTTCGTATCCTCTCGTACAGGTGTCCTACGTGAAGGCCATTGACATCTGGATGGCGGTGTGTCTACTGTTCGTGTTTGCTGCTCTGCTGGAGTACGCGGCGGTCAACTTTGTCTCGCGGCAACACAAGGAGTTCATCAGGCTGAGGAAGAAACAACGACGGCAGAGAATAGTGAGTGGAAACAGACACACACACACACACTCTAGCAGACACACATGTACTGACACAGTTACCAGACACACACATAGGCGCTGCTGTCTCCTCTTATAACACTGACTTCTGCTTCTTGTTGTTGTGGGTTGTTGTACCGTATATTTAGGCACTCACAACAGCACCACACTACATCTGGCTGTCACATTACATGAGGGAGATGAGCTTGTTTCCATGGTGAGCACTGACCTGCACAGAACCGCTCCCCTGTCACTCCTTTCTACGGCTGGTCGACGGAACAACAACCTGCCCACCAACCTGACATTGCCGGAGCACACGGCCAGTAACTGAGACTATAGAGCAGAACCACTATCCAGAAGATCACTGTTTAGGTTCCCCGACAGACAGCGATAGCATTCAAAACAGGAGGGCAGCTGGTTTTAACTACCATCTCCTACTATTTATTCTATTCCACTTCATTTCTGTTGCGGCACAACTTTGTCATTTTCCCAGTTGATTTACCTTTACTGAGTCAAACAACCAACCCACCGTGTTGCCAATTGTGGACAGTAACCAAGAGGTTGTTATAATGCAAGACAACAGATGTGAGACTTCTGTGTAACAGAGAATTTACTCTGAAAATCAAGGTCTCAAAACATTGTATTTTACGGTGCTCAGATAGCTTGGCAGCATCCCAGACTTGAACTAACTGTTTATGCAGTGATCATGTACTGGACTGTCTGCTTGCCCTGGATCAATACCAGGGGTGGAGAAGCCTCTGTGGGAGTGAGAAGGAACTCCTCCAGATCCTCCTCCCTCTCTTCCTTTTCCTCTTCACATCATTTGCACCGTTACTCCCATTGAGTTTTGCAAGCGAACCGTCCATCTGGGATGAATTGATGTCTGGCCTTGTGCTGGGAGAGATGTTGACAGGCCGATGCTGTGCACCCAACACCACCAACCAGCCAGGTTTAATCAATATTTTCCTCTCAGGTCTTCAGCTCAACTGAAGAGGAAACTGAGGAGAGCATTCTGACCCTGGCTGTAAACCAACTTGTTCTTTATGAGTGCTGAGCACTGTGGAGCTGTTCAAACTGAAAAGCACACATGGATGTTTTTTAAAACCCAAATGCTAAGTTTTGGAGAATATTCTTCACAGTCTTCAAAGCTAACTCCCCTGGCTACAGCCGTGAATGATGAATTATATCACTTCCAAAACGTGCATGCATCAGTGCCTCTCCAACTTAAAGGCTAAATAGCATGGCTTCTTTTCCGTTTAGTCATGCACTGCCATATTTTATGAATTTGATGTCCACATCTCTCATTACTATTTGTGGCTCAGTGCAGGTACTGAATTTGAACGAAGCATGGAACATACATTACTTTCAGGAAAAACAAACATGAAAAGCAGATTAGTACTAAGATACATTTTATTTCTAAGAAGCCAAGGCAGTTTTTTTTTCCACAAGAGCCTTGCGTGTATAAAACCTCAGTAAAAAACACATTCTGTATCAATATCTTGAACCAACCAACCATAAAAACAAGGAGAAACCACTCATCTAGATACACCGGATGGCTTTGAGAGCAACACTTTTAAGTTATTTTCCCCCCAACTTCTCTACTTTCTCTTTCAACGGAGGTCTTTGCCAGCATGCCGGGAAGTGTCGAGTCACTGGGGAAAGTGACCGACATGCCTGGTAACAACGGGACTGTGATGCAGCACTGCAGCGCCTGTGCCAGGGTAAAACTCACCCGTCACCCCTGACCCTCAAACCCAATGTGTCCTGCGACCTCTGAACCCCCAAGCCGAATGTTCCCTCACTCCCCAAGTCTTGTACACCTGCTCGCCAAGTTAACTTGCTTTTTTCTCCTCTTTGACCTCTCTCCCTCCACCATCCCACCCTTCTCTCCTTTATCCATGTGTCAAGGGCTGTCTTGGGGTTGATTTAAAGTTAAATGCCCCTCTTGTGTTTTCAGCTCCAGATGTATACTTGTCCTCCCCTGTCATCACTTTGAGAACAAACGTGTTTCACCTTCAATGTCTTGTCAGAGTACCAACTTTTTTTTTCTTCCAAGAGTCCTTCAAGAGTGTTGGCATGTACTTATCACTGGGTTTTGACAACACTGTCCTTGCTGATTTCTAAATGGAAACAATACATTTAGCCCACAGCTTTTGGCTAACATGACATCATCCTTCAAATTTAAAACTAAAAACACATTGTTAGATTTGTTGTTGTTGTCAGAAGGAAGGCCAAGGAATGCACCACAATGGAAAAGGGTTCACTTGGTTTATTAGACGAGGTTGGATCACGTAACCAGTCTACGGCAGAGTGGTTAGCATGAGTGAATAACATCATCAGATGGCATTTATGTATGGCTGGACAGTACATATATAGTAACCACCAAAACATGCCCTTAAACAGTACTAATTCCACAAATAATGCACATGGGACATGGCACACAGGTGATAGTCATAACTCAAGTTTGGAGACTATTTTCTGCCTCTTCACTCTCCAGAGGTTGCACAGAGCACATTCCCAAATCTATGTGTGTTCTTCCAGGGGCCCGCAGTACGACCTCTTGACCCCAGCTAGGGACAGCCTTACATGTAGAAAATCTGCATATCACACATCCACACTCCCCAGAACACTGCATTACATTTCATGACTCACTCCCACAAGAAATGACAAGGTACGTAGCAACTGAAGCTAGCTTACAGGGGCCATGACAGCAGCGCAGAGCGGCTGAGTACCTATTATCTTTGGTGAAACGCATCATTAGACTTCAGCACATGATGCACTGTATCGTTTAGGTAGAAGTAGAGGAGATAATTAAGCAGTGCAAGAAGAGCTACAACTCTTCATCCCTCTGTTGTAAGGTACAATTTGTCAACGAGCCCACAGAGAAACGGTGAGTTTCCAGAATGTTCTACAGTCAGCCTGGGAGCAGGAGAAGCCAGGGAGACAACTTTTAATGGAAGGAGGGAACTTGAATTTTAGACTTGAAATGGCTGGCAGATTGCCATGTTCTGACTAGGTCCTACTCTGAGGTTAGACTGACCAGAAAGACCATAATGACTTTGATCACGAAATACATCACATGCTACAGGGCTCAGCCTCTCTTACAAAGTTAACACAGGTGAGGCACAGACCACAGGCCTCTAGACAGGAAAGGGTAGTCTCCAATCACTGCTCCCCGACAAGTCCACCAGCCAAAGATGAGATGTGAAGTTAGGCGGAGTACCAGAGAGCTGCCAGGGTCAAAGAGAGAAAGAGACAAGAGGTCAATGCACTCAGAGATCTCGCCCAGACTACTAATCACCCAATTTAGATCCCACATCTCCACTTTCCCTGCCAAAGCGCATCTCTCAAGGTGTCAGAGGACTGTCAGAGTTAAGCTACATGTCGATTAATATTCTCTAGAAAGAGAGGGAATAGGGTTTTTTACTTAGTGGGAAACAGTGCCCTGCCATCCATCACATGGTGAGGCCCATTGTGAGTTTTTTTGTTCAGACCCTGACTTTTGCTGAGCAATTTTGAGAGATTCCTAATTCCGCAAGTTTGGAGAGAGAAAAAATGTGTGTGTCCTTATCGAAAAGACATGGAGGTTAATTTTTCAAACTCTGGTAATTCAACTTTCCTTTTCATTCTAAAACAGCAGCTTCATTACTACCTCTTCTCTGTCTGAGAAGTCTCTGCAGTAGGCTCATACAAACCCCATCTTAATTTGATCCTAATTGGATTAAACACTATTGACCTAAAATATCTATCCCGACGACAGCAGAACAAAGCTGTTTGGAAACCAACCCTCCAGGCATTTCCCAAGTCAAATGATCAAGCATGCTTAGTGTCCTGCCACTTGTGGAGGCGTCACTCTCCCCGTCTCCACTCTTCCCCTCTTGTTCAACTACACCCCATTTGCATTTGGAAATCCCCCACTGAGGAGAGGTGGCCTATGAGCTCATCCACGTTGACAGCAAGAGGCCAATCTGTTTTCCAATGTGTTTCGTTCTACAGGAAGAGGAACTGGTGAGGGAGAGCCGTGGGTTTTACTTCGGGGGTTATGGCCTGGGTCACTGCCTGCAGACCAAGGATGGCACCGCCGTGGAGGGCGCCTCGGTCTTTGCCCCGCCGCCACGAGTGGCCACCGTACACGACAGCGAGGCGCTCCGCAAACGCTTTGTGGACCGGGCCAAGCGCATCGATACTATATCACGAGCGGTCTTCCCCCTGAGTTTCCTCATATTCAACATCTTCTACTGGGTCACATACAAAGTGCTGCGACATGAGGACATCCATGCAAACTTGTAATTTGCTCTCTCGTCTCCAGATGCTCTCCTCCTCCTCAGTGTTTCTCGTTACATTTCATAGCATTTCTTAGAACCAAAACTGCCTGTCAGAGCTACATTGCGAGTGAGGGTTTTTTGGGGGAGGCGTATTCTGCTGCGATATTGTTGTTGATGCTATAGCCTACACTACGTGCTCAGGTGCGTTTTCAGAATCGCAGAGAGGGGCAGAGTGAACACATGTTATGTTGATTCGGACTGATGTTAGTTTATTGTTTGTTGTTGGGTTCTCTTCATCTTTCTCTTCTAGTTTTGTCTGGATTACCATCAGAGCCATTACAGTGCTGGTATCTGGGACTGGATGAAAAATACTGACTTGAATTTTGCCACTAATCACATCTTTGAATGAATGTTTTTGAAAATTCTCAAGATAATGGCTTTTTTACACCTTAGATTGCCAAAATACATGGGGTCTTTGATATTTCTGAGTATTCAAAGGGTGGTTATGAGTCATTTTACGTACATATGACAAGAGATTATATCTATACAAATGTATAAACTGTATATAAACAGAGTTGTTCAATGATTGCACAGAGCACAAAATGTGTCATTTCCTTTTGTCAAAATTTGAATAAATGGATATTCTGCCAGGAAATAGCAATTGCTTTTGGTCTTCTGTACCTCCATATATTGTTGACGGAAGTAAACAATTGCTTACATAATAGAAATTTGCAATACGAGAGATTTGAGTCTGACTTTCCGAAACACATTGTCTGGAAATTCCCTGAAAAGCTTTAGTGCTTTAGAGACAATTTTTCAGTTATAGTATTCTATTAGTCTCCAGCAGTGTTCTCAAACAGTGCTCTAAGTTCCATTAGGCAAGTGTGAAACTTGCCTACACCTAAAATTAAACCACCATTATGAAATGTAACAACTTTGCCTCTCAGCAAATGCAGAATTAAGGGTTGCTTACATCAAAACATATGTTTTTCTTACAGCCCTTAGTGTTCCTCTAAGAGGCCTAGATCACCCCTATACTTTCCCATAGTGACACCGCTAATTGGAGAAATGTGACATAATCCTTGAGCAAATCTTTACAAAACCTGCCATTTATTTCCATTTTCCCCTAGTAGCTGTGAAGGTGTGGCGTGATGGGCAAAGGGAGAGAGCATTGCTAGTGATGGAAGACAAATGGGTTTTTTAAATGAGGGTGTTTTATCAAGTAATGAGTTTGAAAAGGATTCGCCTTCCAACAGCTAATGACAATGAATTCTGAGAGACAGCCTTACCGTACTGTCCTTTGTCTGAGGCCTGGCATTTCTAATCTGGTCCTCCCCCTTGAGAGTAGAGTGTGTGTATGTGAGTGAGTGAGTGAGTGAGTGGGTGAGTATATTTCTAAAGTTTGGTGTATGGCTGAAAGACAGGACCTTGCTGTGTGTGCTAACTGTGTCAAACTTACTGTAGGAGTATATAGAGTCTAAAGTTTTCAGTCTGGTTCAAAAGTCCTTCTATTTGAAAGTTCAGTCAGGAAGACCTAACTGCACATGACTTCCATCCTCCCTTCATCCAGAAAACTGGAGCTGTGGTTTTGCATGTTGCATAGCATAGATAAAGTTTTAGCATGTTTAATTCCAACAAAAAGAAAATTGCAAATAATAGCACATTGCCTTAGATTTTGTTGTGGGCAGTTTCAGCAAGGTTGCTTTCAAGGAGGGACAGACAGTCAGGTTGGTTTCTTCAAGTTCCAAATGCAAGTTGTTTATTTTAACTCATCATACAGAGAGTGGGCTTTCCTGCTCTGGCCATCTTTTCCTTTTCCTAATGTCAGCACTTCTATTCAAAGAACATCTCTCAGTCTAACGGTCCTATATTAAACTGTCTTTATTCTTTTCCATATTCATATATGGGTGTATTCTAGGCATATCTAAGGTCAGTTATGGCCTTTTTCCATGTCTTCTGATTACATGGTCTAACCTTCGCTCAGTGACACTTCATCTAAGGTAACTAAGATCTTGTTATGTGCTGTGTCTTGTTCTTTATGTCAATGCTAGTTCACCTGAGGTAACCCTTCAGTTCTTAGTCAGTGAGGTAATCTCGGGATAATTCAGACAGTTCAGTGCTAGTTCACGTCAGGACAATCAACCAGTTCAGTGATTGTAGTTTCATACAGTTTTCGGCCACAACAATAGTTAAGGGTTCCTCAACATAAGTATGAATAAAACGTGTTGACATATTTGCTTTAGCCCTGCACACTGCTTCTGACAGTTTAAGTAGATTTCTCAGACTTAATCTGAGAGCAATAGGCAAATGTCATAAAGATTGGCTATTGTGTGTCATCAGGGATACATTCTCAAGGATTTCCATGATAGTAACCAGGGAATGATATTTGACCTCCAGTTTCCACATAACCAATGTATCCAAAAGAGGGACACACTAAAAAAGGATCAGTTCTAGCTCCAAAAAGACGATTAACATCACTTTCCTCTAGCAAGCCCAGGGTGTCTCTTTTTATTTTAATTATAGTCTTGCTGTAACACGAACAGGTATTGTTTAGTTTGGAGGGGAGAAAATGGTTCTTTTGTGTCAGTCTAAGAGGCTTTTCTAAATCTGCAATCCATGACTGACACGCACAAAATATGCCTCGTGCTTTCTGGCGCATCAATCCCACTGCTCTGCCATCGTCGCTTCCTGAAAGGAGCGTATCTCCTCAGCGCCTTGTTGCTAAGGAGGGTTGGCTCTGTATGAGTGTGTGTGTGTGTGTGCGTCTAATGCTTTCCAATAAAGTGGAATCTCAAGGATGGCCCCGTAAGACATATCTGCGGACCTGCCTTTTGACAAGCGGCTGGGATTCATAAGATAACCGTCATTATGCAGTAAATCCTAGAGGCGTGAGGACTTTTGCAAATGTCTCACCTTCTTGCTCTCTCTCTTTCTTTCTCTTATATATATATATATATTATATATTGGCCAGGTGCCCCCAGGTTGTTCCTATTGATGGATATCAGTCAGTTCTCTTGAGAGAACCCCCAAACTGTTCAATCAATAACTTAAATCCACAACTACAACGTTAGCTTCAAGATGTTAAATATGTATTCCCTCAAGCAATACGTTCTCAATAATGTACCGTCTTGTGTGACACCCATGATATCTAATTTACCTTCTAGAACGTGCTTTATAGTTTTTTGCTTATTTAAGTCATCATGGGTTTTTTCCCTGGCTGTGATCTTGAATGATCTTGAATGTGAATGTTCAATGTCACAAGGACAGGACAAAGCTGTTTGTTTTGATGAATGTGGGGGGTGAGACGTGTCTAAGGAGGGCCCTTGATCTCTCCCTTGGGGCTGATCAACATGCTTTCTCCACTTCATCTGAGACGACTGTCAATGGTGCCATGGGTAAAACTGATGTGTGCGCTACCTCCGAATGTCCTGAGACCTTTAATCAATACTCTCGACACAAGCCCCTCCTGTCTTACCCTTTCAAACACATGCATTAGGTTTATGTACTCGCTTTGTTTCAGTCAACATCTCTCACACACACACACTTAGAAATACACACATACACAATAAAATAGGAGTGTGAACACAGGGAATCGCTCCAAGCGTGGTTTTGAAAATGCAGGCCTTGAAAATGTCACCAGGCTTTAAATATAGATATTCTGGCATGGTGAATGAGACTTTAATATGACTCATTCAATAGCTGGCTTTGTGTAGGGAGCAGTTCAGGGGAGTGATCCTATTTCTCTGTTTCCCTTTCCTTAGAAGTCTCCTGACAACCTTGTGAAACCATGTGTCAAGGTCTGTCTCTGCCACAGCATCATATCTACATTTAACAGAGCCTTGAGGACTCCACCTCTATCAGAGCCTGACAGTCATGTGTCGGGAACACATCACTGTTTAAAACCAGACTTATCCTTAAAGGGGAGGTTTATTTCCACGTGTCAATTGACATGTATTGTTGTTGCTTGACAAAGACTCAATTAAGTCGTCTAGTCTGGGTACATCTGTGTATCTTTTGAATATGGGTAGATCCTCGTGTTGTTTTTCCATTTCGCTGTTCGATTAGGTCTACTGAGTCCACTGGGAGAACCGGTGAGGGGTCAAAACGTTTAACCACCACTGAGACAAACACTCATCTTAATGCTTCGTTTCTTGCAGGTTCTTGACTGGAACCTTTGGAGAGGCAGAGGTAAACATTTCCCCTGTGTCCCCCTGCTCATCTGTCGAACCAAACCCCAAGGTTGAGGTTTAAGAGTTCAGATAATGAATGGGGGCCTCGGGGCCACAGAGAGACAATATTTGCAACCAGATTTGGAAAAGACTGCAGAGCAGGAATAGAAGGTGAGGAATGTTGTGACAGTGAGGAGAGACAGCCTTCAGCAATCATTTTAGCCATTTTACTCCTGGCTAGAGCAGAGGTTTCAATCATCCCAGTAGATTTGGTCGATGAATTGAAGTCCTGTGACCAGCTGCTCTCAAAAGTATGACACTCCCAAGCAACCTTTCAACATGGCCGGGCACCTGGAGCCTAGACTACTATTAAACAAAGGCAGAGATGCCGAGAGGAGTTTACAAGCGTCCTCCATCTCCTCAGACTACTTCGCAAGTGTATTTTGGAGGATCTTGAGGACTATGGTGTAGGATTACTGTACAGTACAGAGAGAAGGATAGATTGGTCTCAGTGCTTGGTTGAAAGTCTTTTCTGATGATGGAAAACACTCATTCCAAAAAACAAGCCAAGTGCTGCAATAACCAGTGACCATGCTGCACACTTACCATGAAAATCCCATATACTGTTTCATTCTCACTAATCCTTTGCCACTTTCACGTTTTAATCAATTCCAGCTGTACATCAGCGATTTACATGGATAATGATTATGAACTTGTAGCTACTAGCCAACATCTTTGTATGGGTACTGTACAGGGAATTAGTACCTTAGCAAATCCCTCCATGCTGTGAACAAAGAAAAGAGAGAAAATGGCTGCCAACAGAGCCAAAGCCCCTTCAGGAATCCCTACACTCTCACAATATTTTGAATTCATTGGTGAGGGCTCAATAGAGCATAAGATTAAAAATAGCATTGATCTAAGATTATCTATGGCCTCTGCTTGATAGTGGTGGTTGATTTGGTGATTCTTTTTCAGCTGAATGAGCACAGAAATCCATGAACAAATCAAAATATTCAAATTAGATATCAAGCACTGAACTGAAACTCTTACTTATCAACTGTTTGGTGGTACACATTCTTGGCCACTAATGGTAGAAGTCACAATGTAGCGAGGACATAATGAACATTTTGATTTTCTGTTTCAGATTCACCTCACACCTCCCCTTCCCTCCCAATCTGTCTCATGGCTCCTAAACTAAAGACATTAACCACACTGAAATAACACTGAGAGCAAAAATGTAATCTTGTTTTTTATAAGAACCCTCTGGGGACCAGTTCATACTGACACTGTTCAGACTAGTCCTCCACCATCTCCCTCACCTTCTCCCTACCAGTTTAATCCTTCTCTCACTCGCTCCTCTTTCGTGCCTTCCCTCCCTCTCTCTTCCCTCTGTCTCTCCCCTCCTTCTCTCTGTAGCTTTCTATCTCATCCCTGTTTTATTAACTAAGCGGATTTAAGGAGCCTGCAGGTGCGGGCTAGACCCCAAGACTGACAACTTGCTGAGGGGTGGACAGCCAAGCTATACAGCAAGTGGAGCCGTCTGTCTCTCTCCTCTGAGTCCCTGTCCCTCATCAGCCCCCAGTCTCAGGTCTGTGCTCTACTCTCCCCATGCTGTGAGAGTAAACAGTCCATTTTTCTCTTTCTCCTGCTTCCCTCCTGTCCGTCCGACACAGCTCACACTGGTGTTAGGACCCAGAAGAGCAGGCGAGCGAGACAGCCTGCGCCCGTCTTCCCCAACTGCTCTGACACTGATTCAGTGCTGTAGGTATGCCAGGAAAGGAGGACAGAGGGGGAATCATTATTTCCCTGGGAGATGTGTGTTTGAGATGTGTGTGTGTGCGTGTGCGCGCATGTGTGTGTGGTTAAGGCAGCAAGACAGCAAAACGCCTTGTTGCCTCCCTGAAGGTGTGAGTAAGAGAGATAGTGTGTGAGAGAGAGAGACAAAGAGAGAGAGAGAGAGAGAGCGAGAGAGCGATGGAGAGAGAAATTACTTCCCAAACTCTATTCTCCATGAACATCACTGGAAGCTTGTCAGTGTATCTGTCTCAGCTGTTATTCTGCCACCTGTTAAGTGTTTCTCTCTTTGGCTTGTCTTTTTGACTTTTATTACCAACATCATGTCACTGCACTCTACCTCAGGCACACCCACTAGAATTAAACAGCATTGTGGATAGCCATATGATCTGTCACCATTATTTGGTGTCAGACTTGGCAAGCACATTGGCAACTGATTTAATTCAGGGTCTTTAACATAATATAAAAAAAGAAATAAAGCACACACTCTCCACTTCTCTTGTGTCAATTCCCATTTCAAATCAAGTCTAATGAATGAGTGTTGTCACCGATGTTTTTCTTGAAAGGGGGAGCTCAGCCCCTGTGCTCATGTGGAGTGACTGAGAGGGAGCTATCTCAGCAGGAACAGGTGTCATCTCCATGCCTCTGGACCTGGGCCACAGTGCAGGCCTGTGACAAATAAAAAGGTCATTTCCTCCATGCTAATTAACAGAGGGGGGAGAGAAAAAAGCCCTATGCTAAATATCACGTTACATCCTTGTGAATGCCACATCCAGCATGATAATGAACGTTTGTTATGTTTCTTAAGGTTAGCCTTTCCACTGGCACCTTCTTCGCTTATTCTCACTGACAGTTGACAGACAAAGGCCGGGGAAGGGTTGAGCTTATTTTCTAATTGCTTCTTGTAATCAATACAGGAGAGGGCCGTAATTAACAAAAGTCATCCAGAAACCAAACACAAAACAGGAAAGACTCAGTCTGTACATTGCATAATAGTCTGATCTCACCCAACTACAGAGGTTTTTAGAAAATCTAGTTTTAGCCCACACTGTTTTTCAGCTAAAGGTTTTAAACTTCCAGGAGGGTGATACGTCTTACTGCATCGTCCCAAAATCGATCTAAAGACGACCTTCTCTTGCAGTGGCCCAAATTTCAGTTCTATGTCTACACCGTCTGCAGTCAGATACTGAAAATAAAACGTATCTAGGGAAAGGATGAATTGGTGGGGAAGAAAACTTGAGGATTTATTTTTGAGTTAATTCAATACGTTTTGAACTGGTGTTACTGTTTTTTTTTATGTCTCTACAACTGACAAAAGGGACTTATTAATACCAGTTAATTTTAAAATGGCCTCATGCACAGACTCTCAGTTAGGGAAAGTTATGAAAACAGATGGCAGTTACTGACTGATACATTTTAACTTCACCTTTTTTTAGCTTCCCGCAACTGTGGCTATAATAAAATAATGACAATTGCCTGGACTAGAACAAACCTAGATACACAGCAACCCTTGTTGCCTTGGAAACACAGGCCTGCTGAGATGCTGGGAGGTAATCATTCTGGTGGAGAAACAGGAGGAGAGAAGGGTGGGGGGGCGGGGGAGGGAGGCAACCAAGCCCATGAGGGCTGGGGCAAGGAGCGGAAAAACAAGGAATGGTAGGAGGAGAAGAGGTGGGGAGAGAGAGATATGAAGACAAAGAACATGCGTAGAGAAGTGGTGAATTGAGTTCATGCACCATTTCTTCACTCTCCACCCCCACCACACCCCATCCACTCCCCACCACACCCCATCCACTCCCCACATCATCATCACCATCAACAACAACACAGTGTCTCTATCTTTGGGGGCCTCTTGTCATAAAAATCTCTCTTTATTACCTCTGTGTTGAAGGGGAGGCTTGCATCGCATGGCTGGCCCTTGGTGTGAGGGGTCCGGGTGCAGGGGGTGGATCAGCTGCACCATATGTGGAGGTGCCTAGAGAGAAGGACTCCGGAGGTGCTCCCATGCCCAATTATTTACTGCCCAGTTCCTACAGCACAGCATTCCCCAACTCTGTCATCCCCCGCTGCACTCTCACTACATACAGCAATGTGTCATTTTAACTACTAGGCATAAAGAAACTGCTGTACAAACGTAAAATTTGTCTGGGGCCCGCCATTGCTCATAATGTAAATAAATAAGTAAGTGGCAGATACAGAAACTGTACCCGCAAAAGTCATTTGTCAAGCATTCAACCTTGCAATGAGTGCTGAAGTACGTTTTTTTCCTTGCCGCTAAACAAAACTGACAGAGGTACCCTTACTGAACTCAAAACCGTTGATGGAAATAGTATGTTGTGTTCTGGACTCTCTGCTGTCCCAAAAGGGTCAGGTATTTCATTGTTTCCATTGTGTTAGTCAAGCTCAATCAAATTTGACCTAGGTATGCTCTCCACTCATAAAGCAGCCTACACCAGCACATTCTCCACTTAAGACTTGCATGTTTTTATGGCAATAGAGAACAACGGCAAATACTAAAGAGAATTGTTAGTGATTGAATCTGACATGGCCTGAAGCAGAAGTCTTTTGATAGGCCTACCAGCTGTGGCTCTTCTAATAATGAGAAAACTGAAAACAAATGTATCCCTTCTCTGTGCTCATCTTGGCTTTGCTTTCATGACTACCATGAACTTTGAAGTATGTGTAAATTGTGATCAGTTTACTTGAAAAGAATGTATTAAATATAAAATAAGACAGTAATGTCAAAAGGTGGTGTTTCTAAGAAATCATGAGCATATTTGAGCACAAATTTTGCTTTTCACTTGCTCTTTTTCTTTACTGCAAATGTATTCATTGAACAAAAAACATTATGATAATGTTGTGCCCCTCCAAAAAACTGTTTTTTTCAGTAGATTTCCCCCAAAAAATATTCAGACAGAGACCCCTCCTGTAAACTGTCAAAACGGGTGGTAGATTAAGGCTTGGCAACTGGGACTACGCTGTTATACATGATCTCTTCCCTCCATTAGTATCACCTAAAACCTGCACATTCATGTTCAAATGTCTTCTTGCACATGATAAATTGATTTTTTTGAAGAGGGTAAAAACTCATTCTAATCCAATTTGCCTTTGCCACCTAATTCCCATATCACCATGCCTGCCAGTCGAGTGTGACATAGGAAATGAACCTTCCGTTTTAGCATGATGGAAATACCAAAGCAGGCACAATGCATCTAATACATAGCAGAATGTAGATTAGATGAAAATATAATATTTCCTGTCGGGCTTTGAGGAAAGAGATCATGCCTCTATGGAAACTTCCAGTACAGCTGAAGTAATTTGATCCAAATGTAATGTTGGACCTGTGTGGTACATGTCTTCTCCCATCTCTGAGAAGGGGAAGCTATGAGACTAACCATACAGTATGAGACCATGTCCAACACTCCCCTCAGTTCAGCCAGACATCACCTGCTCTTGTTTAGGCCGAGCTCGTAAGCAAACAAACATATTTGCTCAGGTCCTGCTCAGGACCATATTCAGCACAAGAAATAGTTTGTCACTGTAAAAACATCCCAGTAAATTACATAGTGGCTTGGCTGTTTTTGAATTAAAATGTGTTTTATGTCCCTCTAAAATTGACTTTGAAATCCGAAAACACTTCTGAAGCCAGATGCTAGGTAGTTACCAACTTGTATTATGTATAAGTTCGTATGAATTAGGGTATATCATATTTATTGGCACTGACAGCTCATGGTTGAGCAATAGAATAGTAAACACCTGGCAGACAGACTGAACGTACTGCATATCTAAGGCTTTCGTCTCTTTTCCTCTTACAGACTGAGCAAAAGAAGGCTAAATCTGTCTGACTAAACATATTGCCTCTATTAGATTCATTGATTTTACCCTGTGCTTTGTATCAGCTACAGTACAGCAGGTAGCAATATGCAGTTCTATTTAATTACTACAGGGGGCAGGAGCTTGTCAAGGTTTTTCAGAGGCTTTCAGTGGCAAGATTAGTCATGGCAACCCGACAGTGGCATGGTAATCATAGCAGGAGCCAAGGTCAGCCTTTGTGTACTCGCTGACTTTTTAAAGGGCTACAAGCTGAATCATGTATCGATTACGCTATTAAAATTGATTTTCTCAAAATATACTGGAGGCCCCTTTGCAGAGTCCTTGTAGCTCTCTCTGTCTGTGTAGAGGCTCTGAGATCATTACTAATAATATTTTAGATGTAATCACCAGGAAACTATTATTGAAAACCATTTTCCCAGCAGTGCTGAAGCAAATGTATAATTAGAGGGTAATCATTTTCCCTGGCAAAATCTCAGGATTGTTTGAATCAGTTAAATCATTGGTTCTTTGTAACAGAAGAGCAGACAGAAAGAATTGGAAGTCCATTAGCTCTATCAGGTGGAGAGTATCAACATCCACTATAATGTCCTAGTCCTAGTCCATGGACTATAAGTAGGCTACACATCTCAGACAAACACCCAGAAATAGTAAGAGGCTTGTGTGGTTGCATACAGCTAGATCCAAGGAAGAAAACATGCATATTTACTGAATAATGTATAATACATTTGTATGTTATTATATTAAACTGATATGAAGGACATATAAAAACAATGGAAGCCCTACTACTGCAGGGTGTTTAATAAATCACACAACACAAAATTAAAAACCATTCTGTCAACTGAAGACATGCACTCCTTAATTGTGTGTCCAATGCATATAAATGGAATTCATCACTCTAAAATGTATACTAGTTGATAGTACAACAGGGACTACATTAGGCTCTCAAAGGAAATGTTTGTTTACAGGCTTTGGGCGCAATTTCCGCCACTGAACACCTCTCATGAGATCCCCACAGAGTGACTATAAAGCACATGACTGGCTGAGTACACCAGATCATAGTATCATGAAAGCCTCATGACAGTGAAAATAACTTTACCAAGCTGTCTTTTACGCGTAGAACCAATAAGCAACGTTAAAAACACAAACTGTATGATGGTACTGTTACAACTTAATGTAATCAGGTTACACTAACAAGCAAACCTAACTGCACGGCGGCAGCGCTAGGCTAGTTGAAAAACATAAACAGTTTGCTTTACAAGTGCAGAATAGTAGCCTATACATTCACTGCTCAGCGGCACTGTTATCAATTAACAAATGTCTTACCTGAAGTTACAGGGCACCAAAATAACGTTGGCCCAGACTCGACTGTGATAGCCTACTGAAACGCAGTAAGGGGGTGCCGCCGGGTCGGTTATTTAACAAAAGTTTACTGAATGTAATCTATTATAAAAAATATACATCCCACGCAGCCCTAACACACTATTTAAAATAAATGTAGACCTATTTGTTGAATGTTATGCTATCGTACGTTAGGCAAAGTTTGGGCCTAGCTACTGTTGCGACCCGTACAGTAGGCACACGCTGCAATCCAGGCTGCAATCAATCAATCAATCACGTAGGTCTCCACTTATTATCCCAACCAATAACTTGAATTGCAGCTGATCCCTTTGAATGTGTAGCTACAGTAGGCCTACTGTAGAAACTAGATTTGTAAATGCGTCGATGGCCCATCCATTAGGGACAGTCAGTCAAATTGAAATTTGACATTTAGAGCATTTGTCTTTGCTCATGGTTTCGTAGTTTGCATCATTTGGCAAAGCCTCTGATGATGCTTAAGGTTCAAACACAAATTTGGGTTAAGGGCAGGATGTGTGTATTAATATAGCCTACTTGCAGACACAGGCAGTGTGGAATTGTGATTTTACAATCTTCAGTAGGCCTAACTAAATTTGTACCAACTGCAAAATCTTAAAAGAAAGGTGTCGAATGTCTTATTCAAAAAGAATAACTTAGTGCAAGAATGTGTCTCTGGGATGTACAATCACGGAAGAAAGGGAACTTTCATTGTGTGCATTGTTATGACAGTCAGGGTTATGATCACCCGCATATCGCACGACATCGCACCTGACACAGTCTAGATCCTTTTATTGTGACATTCACAGACATGCGATTGGCTAGTTCCTGGCGCATTCAAATGTTAGTGGTCGATCACAAATCAGTCTTTTAAAAGGCGGGTTCTATTTTAAATACGGAAGTAGACATGTTTTCAATTCATTCTTCACTTTGTTAATCAACGATAGCTGTCAGATATTTTGTTTTTGCTGTGAGATTATCTTTCGAAAATGGGTTCTGTTGTATTTTCTCTGTTGACAATAACCATTTTAATCATGAGTCAACAACTAGTTAATTCGTTGGACAATGGGCTCGCACTGACACCAACAATGGGCTGGCTACATTGGGAGAGATTCATGTGTAATGTTGACTGTGAGACGGACCCTAACAATTGCATCAGGTAAGAATCTGACAGCAGCATCTCAAAACAATTCCCCCCTGTGTAAAATCCAAGATCTAAACAAATCATGTTGGCCACAGGTTCTTGTGGTTGCCCTGCCTGAACAATAATTACTGGCCTACAATAAATAAAAATGATAACTTCTACTGCTGTTTTAGGCCCATGACCAGAAAATGACAATACCATTTTGACTACTTTAACTGCTTGTGCCTCTTGCGCTGGCAGTGAGCGGCTGTACATGCAGATGGCAGACGTGATGGTGAAGGAAGGTTGGAGAGAGGCTGGGTATGAGTATGTCTGTATAGATGACTGCTGGCCTGCTAAGCAACGTGACGCCAAAGGACGCCTGCAAGCAGACCCCAAGAGGTTCCCAGGGGGCATCTCAAAGCTAGCCGACTATGTGAGTGTACAGAATAGCAGCATCAAACTCCTTATTCACATATAGGTCTGCCCTACACCTGCATGATGCCATGACCATGACATCCATGATTATGTTTTTTAGACTTTTCCATCAAAACACAAAAACGTAGTTCCTATTAAAATAGGTGATATTATCCCCCGTTAAGACTGAGTAAAGTAGTAATATTCTGTCCAAACAAGTGTCACACATCAAGAGGAAACAGTTTAATAAATAGTCACATGCACCATGAAAACATTGATACAATATCTCCCTCTTCTGGTGGTAGTGTGCTACTGCAATTAAAAACCAACTTCCTTCCATCAAATTCCACAGAACAGGAAACATAAAACATGTGTGACTTGCAACTTGAACTTTCATTTACTTATGTTTATGTTCAAAGGTCCATTCTAAAGGTCTGAAGTTGGGCATATATGCAGATGTGGGCACCAGCACGTGTGCAGGCTACCCGGGGAGTCTGGGCCACTATGATACAGATGCTCAGACCTTTGCAGACTGGGGTGTGGATCTTCTCAAATTTGACGGTTGCTACATGGACTGGACTTTACTGGGAGAGGGTGAGACTCACTACAAGTCTGCAGGGTTGATTGATTATATTAATATTTGAAAGCTTATTTCTGAAACTACGGTCTAACCCAGTGTCAAATCAAATGTTTTTTTCTTCAGGCTACAGGAACATGTCAAAAGCTTTGAACAAAACTGGGAGCAGCATCCTGTATTCCTGTGAGTGGCCACTGTATGAGTGGTCGCATAAACAGGTAACAAATACAAAATCCTGGCCGTACCACCATCTTGGCCTCTATAGTGAACACACAACACCATACATTACACATGAATTATTAAGGGGTGCAAGGTCGACATTTAAAGAGATATTTTGTGATTGCAGCCTAACTACACAGCCATTCGGGAGGTGTGTAACCACTGGCGCAACTCTGAAGACGTCTACGACTCGTGGTCCAGTGTGAAGTCCATCTTGGACTGGTCAGCTGATCATCAGGACATCATCGTGCCCTCGGCCGGCCCTGGGGGCTGGAATGACCCTGACATGGTACTGTGACCACATCTCAGTACTGTTCTGCTCTGGTGACCCACCAGAGTCTGGTAAATGACACATGACCTGATGAGGAGCAATGACATGCTCGACAACTCATGACATCATGGGGTTATCAGGTCCCATGAGCATGACTACTGTTTCACAAGCAAACTAAAGCCATGCTTGATATAAGGTTTGAGGTGAAAAGCTGACACAGACAAGTTTTAGGTTTGTTATGTCATTTGTAACAAGTGTGAGTACAGGTGAACTGAAATAATTGGTACTGCTTCTCTAGAACGTCCTTGTGGTAGTAAGAATGTCCTTTTGCCTCCAGCTTGTGATCGGTAACTTCGGGCTGAGTCATGCTCAACAGGAGTCACAGATGGCGATGTGGGCCATCATGGCTGCTCCTCTGCTGATGTCCAATGACCTGAGAGACATCTGCCCCAGGTCCAGGGAGCTGCTCCAGAACCGCCACATCATTGCCATTAACCAGGACCCACTTGGCAGGCAAGGTTACCGCTCCATCAAGGTAGGTCTGACTGCCACAAACCTCAGGTTACAGTAATGTTTTGCGAATAAACACAGCTTAACCGTTTCCACTGTACTGTTTTCAAAGTCGAATAGTCTGGAGGTGTGGGAGAGGCCCTTGTCCAGAGGAAGAATGGCTCTGGCTGTATGGAACAGGCAGGAGATTGGCAGGTCCACAGGGTTTTAACCCAGTCTTACTGCCAAGCTGGAAGATCTGTCACCCCGAGTGTAACGTCACCCAGGTTCTGCCCAGCTACAAGGAGCTGGGGGTACTGCCCCCTGACAGCAGGGTAGTAGTGAAGGTGAACCCCTCTGGAACCGCCTTGTTGACCTTCTCTCCAGTTAAAGGCCACGCCTGAGAAATCAGAACATGCAGTGGCTGAACACACCTCTCAAACTGGATAATTCAGCTCTGTAGTCTACAAAATATATGTACACTATAATCACTGCACTTTAAATCAAGGGAATGGGAAGCCCAACAGTAAATTGCCTGTTTGTTACATTTACGTCACTATATAAACTTGTACTTTTGATTTTTTCACCTGTGTCATCTTTGTATTTAACGAAGGGCTTCAGATGCTTGGATCACGCTTTAGGGTCCTCTTGGCCCATCCATGGAAGCCAATGTTTTTTCTTTAAGTACCCTACTAGTACCATCTACATATGAAAACACTTGTACTCATGTCATTCTGTTGAAGGCCAGTCAGACCAATGAAGGCAATTTTGTTTCCTTCCAGAAAATGACTAACCTGATTGACAGAGTGCCTCTCCTCTGGATCAAATAACCTGTCTCAATTTAAGAGGTTGACTCCATTTCAACACTCAAAGTTGTTAACTGTACTTTTAAAGCTTCACTACAAATAATGCAATCCTGAAGTGTGTTTGTATATGTATCATGTATCTTTTACATTAAAAATAAAACATCCATATCTGCCTAGATCATGACTTCAATTTACAAATAGTCACCCTTTTCTGTTGCTAGTTAAGGCAAAGTGTCTAGAGCACCCTTTGAGGTCCACTTGGCTCATCCATGGATGCCAATGTTTTTCATAAAATAAGTACCCTACTAGTACCATCTACATATGAAAACACTTGTAATGTCACTGTTGGAGGCCTGTCAGATGGCAATTTTGTTTCCTTCCAGAAAATGACTGACTCAATGCCTCTTCTCTGGATCAGATAACCCTGTCTCAATTAAGGAGGCTGACCCATTTCACCAGTGGGTTAAAAAACTTTAAAGCTTCACTACAAATAATGCTATTCCGAAGTGTTTGTATATGCATCATGTAACCTTCACATGCCAAATATGGCATCCATGTCTGCCTAGACACATAACTTAAATTCACAAATAAAGTAACCCTGTTACTGTATTCTTTCTGTTGCTAGTCAGTGTCTAGGGCTACAGCGAGTACCCTTTTTGGATTGCAAAATTGCTGCCCTAGTCCATGCTTGACCAGTGAGGGACCTCATTCTTACCATTAATATAACCGTTAGTTGCTTCCTGCATTCTTATATTCCTGCTGGTTTGAGCTGTCAGCCTCTGCCTGGTTAACGGTGTGCCAACAGGGACCCTTGGACACAGGGACAAATCTAGGTTCCCACTTTTGGGGGGGGCTAAGCCCCTAGATAAACCCTATTGTTTTTCCTGTGACCTAGCAATTGGAAGATATCCTTTTGAAAAATGTCCGCTAGTGGGTTGTAGGAGGAGAATATAAGACATTTAGATTTCAAATGTGAAGATTATTTTTTTGCTTTTTTTCGTGGGGGGCTAATGAAACTTTTGGGGGGGCTCCAGGGCTAGATACACCCATGGTTGGACACCAGTCTCCCCCACAGATAACAGCGAGTTCCTGGTCCCCTTGCATATTTACCTGCCTGTGATGCTGCGCCAATCACATGTACCCAGCCCTGTTGCTATCTCTGCTTAAACTGACATTTACCAACTGACTCAAGTTGATCACCCGATTTTGGCATTTAAACACCATTGATACTTTCCTGATGTATGACTGTTTAACCTGTGTTCTACCAACTGTCTCTGGAGGGGATCCCTCACTGAATTGCTTCTCCCAAGGCTTGTATTTATGAAGGACAACAATGAACATTTCCACAAATTTATTGAAAAGTGACAACTCCATTCCGAAGATGAGCCAGTGTTTAAAACTGGATGACCTGGCCCTGGAAAACAAATGAGAAAAAGGGTTTTAGAATACAAAATTCATAAAGCAAGTGAAAAACCTCCATCACTAAACTACACAATTTCTTAACATCCCTCTACTGTAACCACAAACATCGCTGTGGAAGTTCATTTAACAATCAAGTGACATTAGCCTCAATTCCAATTAGTCACTTTAGATCTACCACAGGCGTAAAACATACAACTGGCTTGAAAACACCCGTGTACAAGCAGCAAGTACAACTTGGGGTGAAGATATGTTGATCAGCCTTACCTTTCTCTTCTTGTCACCTCCCAACTCAAAGTGTTTGCATCTTTTGATGGCCAGCATTCTCTTGGACCTGCAGTTAGGCTCCACACACTCCAGCCTCAGCACAATCTTCTTTGTGGTCTTGGCCTAGGACAAAAATATTTGCCTTTAAAAACAAGGTTCACTGGCACAGCTTGTGAAATAGGAAAGGCAAGAACTAAATGAATAAAATGTAAAAGCAAGGCAGGCTCACCTTTTTGCGGAAAATGGGCTTGGTCTGTCCACCATAACCGGACTGCTTTCTGTCGTATCTCCTCTTACCTACAATAAAAAATACATTTATCAATGCCTTTGATGGAAAATTGAGTTCTTAAAATGTGGGAGTTGGGACCATTTCAGACTTACCCTGTGCATAGAGGGAGTCCTTTCCCTTCTTGTACTGGGTAACTTTGTGAGGCTGGTGCTTCTTGCACTTCTTGCAGTAGGTTCTGCGGGTCTTTGGTACATTGACCTGTCAGAATAGTGGCGTTAGATATGCTCGACCAGGGTGCAATTGTATAGGGTTAGATATGACAGCATCTTCAGATTCAGCCATCAGGCAACGAAATCGCTCAATCAAGCATGGCCGCCTTGGATAACTACTACACCAACACAATCGTAATTTCACTACACTGTTCGCTAATGCAGCCGATGTATTCGACTGTCAAGTCATGTGCACCAATGTATTGGCTCATGATCAAAAGGTAGAACTATTCGGCAAACGAGATAGCTAAGTAGCTTATCTTTCAAATACACAGCACAAGCAAATAATTACAGGCTACATTTGACGGAAAGTTCGTGATATGGGGAGGTATAGTCAATAGGCACTTCCATGATATGTAGCAATATCTGAAGCTAACGGCAATGTTTTAAGCAAAAGTCTAGTACGCGTTAGGAAGGCCATTTGGTGGATGCTGCTCGTCGCTAGACGTTTGTCAAATTTACTAAAACATCAAAACACAAAACCACAAATAATCGCATGTAAAGATCCCTCTGTATAACGTTTACACATATGATCTAACATGAATGAGTATAACATGTGCAATTGAGAAGATTACAGTAGATATTTAAAAAGAGTAGTCGTGGAGAGATTCCTTACCATGACTGCGACCCGATGCAGACGAAAGAGGAAAGAATTACTCGGAAGCACTCCTAGATAAGGGCCTCTCCGGAGGGAAAAAATAGGTCCATGTTTTTGAAGACTGCCATCGTGTGGTGGGTGGTGTGAAGAGGAAACGTCAAATGAGAAAATCCAGGAACAAAAAATATTTGTAAATGATTTTTATGTAGGTCTATGGTTTGAACCTGAAACAAACCTGAAATAATGATTACGTAGTGCAACCAGCAAG
The DNA here is from genome assembly GCA_903064625.1 of Mallotus villosus. Lineage (NCBI taxonomy): Eukaryota > Metazoa > Chordata > Actinopteri > Osmeriformes > Salangidae > Mallotus > Mallotus villosus. The sequence continues at coordinate 153,661 of CAEFZP010003405.1, read as the reverse complement.
AGTTATTTTACAATAACAATGATACTTGCAATTCAGATAATGATAATAATAATACATTTTATTTAAAAAAACATTTTCTATTCTATGAACTTTGGTCCGTGTACACCTGGTTTGAAATCTAAAATTATAAATTACATGAAATAACGTTATGTATCTGTATTAAGGGCTGCTCTTTTCAGCCTACTTTAGCAAACAACATTCTACCACACAAAATTACTGATATGAAAATGAGCAGGAAGCAAAAGGGGAACTGAGTGAAGTCAGTTTCTCACAAAGGGTGGGGTTTGGTCTCGGAGCTACACAAAGGCAGGCAGTAGATGACCTGGAGTAGGAGCAGTCTAGTCACAGGTACATGACACTGTGTCCTCACAACACTCCTCAGACCGATGCCTGGATCTTCCTGAGTCCCAGTCCAGGTAGGTGATGATGCCGCTGAAGCCGTAGGATTTGCACACACAGGGAATCATGTTGGTGTCAGAGGGACAAGCCTTCTTTCTGTTTTGGAAGGCAGAAAAACTTCAGCAGACTTCACGGTTCTGCTAAGAAGCTGCTGTACGAAAAACTAAAACATGATTGTTTTAGTTAACATTGGTTGTGCATGCAAAAGCTTTTAAAATACTTTCAATATACACCAATGTGTCTGCAATGACTAGGTTACTGTCACATTCTATAACTGGATTGTAATGTACTAGATGTGCAAATACAAATGCTAACATTGCTATGCCAGTTTACTGTGTGTATGCGTGTAGTATAAACATATTAGTTGTATATAGTTTCTTCTTGATATGGAGAAAACATGGATATGTGTGTGGTTTAAGTAAGTTGTACTCCCTTTAACACTGCCAACACACAAACACAAGACTCTCTCTCGCACGCACGCTCACACACACACACACACACACACACACACACACACACACACACACACACACACACACACACACACACACAAACAGTTATCTGTCAGGAAACGTCCAGAAAGAACATTCAAGGGAGAATTTTCTTATCACCAAACAAACACTATCATTGGTTAGTGTGTGAAAGAAAAGAAGAGAAATATGACGCTCCGTTCCTCTAAACTAGCTTCACTAACCACACCAAAATGACTGTGCACAAGACTGTATGCCACTACGCCTGATTATCGATGGCGGCTAAAGTAAATAGTTTGATTGTACAGTACACTGTTGTGGTAAAACTGTATGGAGGACTCCTCTCAAATCCTTTATGACAGACTGTAGTTTGAAGCAGGGTGGACCAAGTCTGCTTATGGCAACCCTGCCGTAAGTTTATACTGCGACCCTTGTTGTAACAAATGTGATTGTCTCCAGGAACAGGGTCAGCCTGTCAGTACCGTATAATGGATAATGGAGTGATATTTACTGCTGTATACTACCACTAATCCCATCTGTTAGGAGTGTTTTGCATCACACTGGAATTAGACAGGTTCCATGCTTATCTACATCTGTACCACTGAGCCTTACGAAATGAGTCTCTTCTCCCATCCATTGTCATTCAACCCTGATGCAACTTCCCTATACGTAGAAATGTGACAGTCCAAGTGACTCACAACCCCTTTGAAAAACCCCTAACATCTATTACTGCCATGCAACACAAACTGTTGAAATAAAACAAGGTGGTACAGTAGCCGCTCCGTGGGAAAGGGACGATAATCTAACAAATGATCTGCTTTTGACCATTTTTGTGGACTCCTATGAGCTTACAGAGCGAAGGTTACTGTGACACTTTGTCAATGTGAACTAAGAGACTGCATTGTTCATGTCCTTCACAGACTATGAGAAAAATAAAACTTGCTTCAGGAATAGAAATGAAGAGTACAAAGTTCACACTCTGGTTAGTGACATACCGGTACTGTATGTAGAGGTCTCTGTTGGCTTTGAAAGCATAGTTGAAACCAGGAAATGACCAGAGGATGTTTAAATATTCTAAATGAACTGTACTATGACCACAGTGGACAGATGTCAGTAACATTTGAAACGTATAATGTTCTTGTTTATGGATGAGCTTGAACCTTGATATGTCGTTCAGAGCTACTGAGACTAAAGTATTTCATTACATTTGCAATGGAAGTTGTTATTTCATTTTCGTATTCAGTTGTAGATGTACGTAATCATGAATTTGATTGTTGTTCTTCCAATATGAATAATATTTACATAATGTCAAGTAAGTGAATCTTTAGATGAGTTTCAATCGTTTGTCAATCGTGTAAGCCTGGGTGTCACACTGGCTCCCTCCTCTCAAATGCTCAAATCTGGAGTTGCTGGACGGCGTCTCGACTTGATGAGTCTCACATCTCATTATGTAACTTACTGTTGCATTGCTAGTATGTTGATAAGTAAGGGTCAAGATGCTGTCTGATTGGTTGTTCTACGGATGATAGTTGGGTTTTGTTCTGATTTAACCCATTGACTCAAATAACTGTAATTCAGCACATTTGGTAATGTTAATACATTGTCCAGTTTACCCATATTATTTTAAACCTAGGGGAATAGTTTTGGTTGTTTGGCCAATATTAAACCACCCTACAGTTGTATACATTTTTCTTCTCTGTCTTCTGTAAATCAAAATACGGTATTTAGCTACCTTACTGCACTCTGGTTATCACTGGTTAAGGTGATATTGTACCAGTATCTTCCTAAATAATTATCAAATGTTATTATCTCTAAACCAATATCCAGCACATCTCCACTTCCGTCTTAGACTAGCATCAATAAGGGATTTGTTTCATGTCCTTATCCAGGGAGGTGACAGGTTCATGGTCTCAGTGGCATACTAACAATGCATTCTTAATGTATTCTCCACGAAATAAGCATTGGTTCTGCAGTAGGGAGTTTATACATGTCCATACATGTTCCACTAAGAGAATCAGACCAGAGAGCAGGATTGTTCATTTAGTAATGACAAGGACATCTAAAATGACAATAATTAGCTGCCTACATTCACAATAAAGATAGTAATGCATTTCCCTGTTAATAAGGGTCAATAGCATGGAACACAGAGAAGTAGGAAGAAGTTTCTGGAGGAAAAAAAATGTGCTGAAGAGGGAAACACTTGCAACAAAGGGTGTCATTGACACGAACAGCAGGGCTATGCAAACTAAGCATAACTCAAACACTGATACCTGATCTGGAGCTTTTTTTCTCTCCTACTCTCTCCCCCTCTCTCTCTCTCTCTCTCTCTCTCTCTCTCTCCTACTCTCTCCCCCTTTCTCATCCCCCTCCCATCTCTCTCTCTCTCTCTGGAAATAATTAAAGCTACAATAGCACAGTTGGACAAAGCTACTTCATCTCTAATACGTTACAAACAGCTAAGCATTGTAAAATACATAAACAGCCACAGCTCTACAACTTGTTAATCCTCATTGGGTGGAGGTGACAAGTTGAGGTTCCGGGGAACTGTATAACATGAGTATCTTGTAGCCTATACAGAGATATGATACTACTGTACAGTAGTATTCATGCTATTTCATGTTATGCCATTCATGTTCTTGCTATTCAATTTGATAATTTCTCCAGCAAGGAATACGTCTGGTTGAATCATGTCAGACATTCTCCTGGAGGAGATCTTCATAAAACGTTCCCAGCAGAAGAAGAAGACCTCCCCTCTGAACTTCAAGGAGAGGTTGTTTGTTCTCACGCAGGACAAGCTATCCTACTATGATTATGATGTTGACAAAATGGTAAGTCATAATTAACTGGTGATTGAATTAAGTAAGAATTAAGTTCATTCTCTAATCATACATTTGGATTGACTAGGTCTTTTTTTGTAATCTCCCAGAAAAAGAAAGGTCTGAAGGGTTCAGTGGATATTGAAAAGATCAAGTGTGTGGAAGAGGTCCAGCCCGAGCCCAACTCCCCTAAAGAGCGTCTCTATGCATTTCAGGTTAGCATGTGACCAAACACTTCCTACTGAAAAGTCAAACTACCAAACAGCTACTGTAGCATGCATGGTTAACAAGCTGGAAGTCAATATCAGAATCAAACTAACTCTAACTAACTGACTCATTGCCAATTCAGTGCAGGTGTTGTGACTGTACAGTGACAACGCAGCCAATAATAAAGTGACGCAGTATGAATGTAGTATTACTGAAAATATAGGAGAAAAGCAGTGACGGCTTTTCAATTCATATTCATATTCAACAATGAAAGGCCTCTTTCTTTTCGTTTTACTCCAGATAATATATGATGACGGACCCCTGTATATTTTTGCCAAAAATGAGGAGATTCAAAAACAGTGGGTTCACAAACTCAAACATGGTAAATATGATGAGTCACAAACTAAAGCTATTCAGACAAAAGAATGACCCTAAAGTACGATAGATAGTATTCACAAAGATGTTGTATAAGATATACCATACACAGTAGAGGCAATCTCCCTACTCTTCCATGTAAAACCTTCATAGGCAAATGCATGTGTTGATCCAATGTAAATGTCTTCCCACGTTTGCGTGTGTGTCGGTTTTATGTTTTAAATGAAGTGGTGCGCTTCAACAAGGACTTGATACAGAAGTTCCACCCCTGTTTCTGGGTAGACGGCATGTGGCAGTGCTGCCAACAGGAGGTCAAACAGGCCATGGGCTGCAGGGTGCTGGAGACCAAGAACGGAGGTAGGTGGTGGGAGAGCTATCCATATCCTACCCATAGACATGCACTGGTTGTTTCGTGTTTGACTGGCATCACCTCATCTGAGCAAAATCAGTTATAATCATCTAACTTGATATTGACCCTTCCTCTCTCCCTGATAGGATTCTCAAAGAAGATAAGAAGACAATCCCGGAAACCTCTTCCTCCGACCCCTGAAGAAGTACCTATCCTTTTGTTTTCCTGCACTCACATACTCAAACTAACAGAGTAACCTACAGTATGATCACCACACAACAACAAACAAACAGACTATTGTATTCCAATTGGCTCCTTCATTCCACTCTCTCGCACAACTCTCCTGTTGCCCAGGAGACAGCTACCAGAGCTCTACCTTCTCAGCCTCCTGAGGAGTCTGGCCCCTCTGTGGGCATGACGGTCATCGCCGAGTATGAGTACACACCTTTGAACCCCCAGGACCTGGAGCTCAGGAGCGATGAGGAGTACACCATCTTAGAGATCGCTGATCTGCACTGGTGGAAGGCCAGAGATAAATATGGGTGAGAGGGTAACAAGATGTGTGCCCATGCAATAACACGCTCCTAAGAATAGATGAACAAGATCACGCGTGTATGAGTCTTCTAATCTAAGACAAACATATTTCACATTTAGTTAGCAGTATTTGCACATGGATTTATCTGACTGTGAAAACTGGTATGTTTCTGTCTTTCCTTTTTGCAGCAATGAGGGATATATTCCAAGTAATTTTGTGGTGAAAGCCAGAAATGGACTGGAAGGGCTTGAGTGAGTGTGGTCATTTTAAACTTCGAAACATTTAAATGTATTATAATGGGTTTACCTGAAGTCAGTCAGCGTTACATCATTAAACTTCTGGGCTCCATGTGAGGTACCAAATGACCCTGCCACCCTCCCAAAAGATAAAGTAACATCCCTGAGGCAGCTGATATTGCTAAATGAGGAAGTAACAGTCATGTGACATCCTGTAAAACCCATTGCTATGGGGTTATTCTTCCAGTTCTGATAATGCACATTTGACCATTTTCTCTCAGCTGGTATTGTAAAAACATGAATCGCAGCCAAGCAGAGAAGCTATTGAAGACTGAGGTGAATACATTCGAGCAATATACACAACTGATTTTCATCTTCTACTTGGTTAAAACAAACTTTCACCATCCTGTCATGCTGTGGTTTTTCACAGAACAAAGATGGAGGCTTTTTAGTGCGAGATTCAAGCAAGGCGGGAAAATACACAGTATCTCTATTAACCAAGGCTGGAGGGTAAGTTTGTTTGAGAGACATGGCCGAGCCATGAGTGAAAAGAAGAACTTAATACTGCAAGCGGAAACCGTGGTCTGCAAAGGAAGAGAGATGTAAATGTTGTCCATGCAAAACCAGGGATCACTAGTACCCATCAGTATCAGTTAGATATTGCAATTTAGCTTTCGTGCTGTGACAGATCTCAGATTTCAAAATAATCTGTCAACTCTACTAATCTGCTTCTACCACTCTTTATTTCATAGGGATGCTGCAGCTAGCTGCAGACACTATAATATATGTACTACCCAACAAGGACAGTACTACCTAGCAGAGAAGCACAATTTCAGCAGCATTCAAGAACTTATTAACTATCACCAGCACAATGCAGCAGGTACTACTGGCCATCCATCCAACGTCCTTTAATACCATAACTGTACATGTATGTCATCTTCAGAGATGCACAATGTCTTTACACCCTTCCCAAAACAGGCATGGTGAGCAGGCTCAAGTACATTGTTTCCAATCAGAATCAGAACGCCCCGTCAACAGCAGGCTTGGGGTATGGTGCGTATGAGACTTTGTTCTCACAGTAGGTTAACAGAACAACAAAAATCTGAATCTGGTTTATTGCCAAGTTTGCACGTACGTGGAATTTGCTTTGGTAGGCTGTTGCATAACAACAAACATAGTAAGCTAAAATATAAAGTACTCAAAAACAAGTACTGTAAGTAAAAGACTGGGACAGAATAGAATGGATGTGTACAATATGACTGTTGATAAAGAATACTATAAAATGTGTGCAATTTGACTGTTAAGGGAAGTCCGTGTTCAACAGGGAACATGACACTGGCTGTTGTATCCTCCAGGTGTTTGGGAGATTGATCCCTGCCACCTGACTTTTATCAAAGAGCTGGGGAACGGACAGTTTGGAGTGGTGAAGTATGGGAAATGGCAGGGTCAGCATGACGTGGCCATCAAGATGATTAAAGAGGGCTCCATGTCAGAGGAAGAATTCATCGAAGAGGCCAAAGTCATGATGTAAGTGTGTGACAATTACAAAATAATTTACGAATTCAGTGTCCATTATGGAAAACTTTTGCGACAGACTTTCTACACATGGCCGTTATCTCTAAACAAGTCACGTAGTCTCACAGTGTCATTCAGGATGAAATCACATTTGAAGTTGTCCCTTCTTGTTTTTGCTGGAACCAGGAAGCTCCGCCATGAGAACTTGGTTCAGCTGTATGGCGTCTGCACAAAACAAAGGCCCATTTACATAGTGACTGAGTTCCTCTCTAATGGCTGCCTGCTGACATACCTGCGTGAAGGCCTGAAGCAGCACCCCACACCCATCCAGCTCCTGGAGATGTGTAAGGATGTGACTGAGGGCATGGCCTACCTAGAGAGCCAGCAGTACCTCCACAGAGACTTGGTAAGAGAAAGGCACATATTACACACTGTTATGATACAACACGATACGATGATGAACATAACAAGGGTCTCACACTATTACACTTTAAAGGTGTGTGATGGCAGCTTAGAATGGTGCATGTGATCCAAAATAACATATGTACTTATATGGAACACTGTTTTTATCAATAGGCTGCCCGAAACTGTTTGGTAGATACAAATGGCTCAGTTAAAGTGACAGACTTTGGACTATCAAGGTATGCATGCTATTGCTCTGAATAAAATCACACAACAGTAAGACACAATCAACATTCCTGCACTCAATCTAACGGAGGGATGCCTGACGTTTCAGGTATGTCTTAGATGATGAGTACACAAGCTCTGCCGGATCGAAATTCCCAGTCCGCTGGTCTCCTCCTGAAGTGCTGCTTTACTGTAAATTCAGCAGCAAGTCAGACATCTGGGCATTTGGTTAGAATATATTACATGCACATACTTTTGTGATACTGATCTTATTTTCACCAGGTTTTCTTGGACTCACTCAGTGTTTTCTGGTTTAGGAGTTTTAATGTGGGAGGTCTACACTTTGGGCAGGATGCCTTATGAACGGCTAAACAACACAGAGATTGTGGAGCAGGTGTCCAGAGGCCTGCGTCTCTATCGCCCCCAGCTGGCCAATGACAGAGTGTACACTATCATGACAAGCTGTTGGATTGAGGTATTTGTTGATAACATACAAATTCTCATGTCATCTCATAATGTATTTTCTACTTCATCAGCCTATCTATCTCTCCTCTTGATTTATATCGTAGAAGGCTGAAGAGAGGCCCAACTTCGAGGAGCTTGTGGTGACTATTCAGGACTTGCTCTACGATCTCCAATAAATCCCACACAAACAGTTCTGACCAATTGAGGGACACACTTCCTAATAGAAGTCCCTCTTCCGCTCTGGGCATCCAACTTCAAAAGACCCTCAGATCCCTACTTTATGGAGAAGTAGTAAGAACTGCACGTTCAAAAGCAGGTTCAAATAACCACACTTGCTCTGAGGAAGCTATCTGGTTGAACATGGGAGAAATCTCAAGAACGTCAGTAATGTGAGCACCTTTAGCAATGTAGATAGTGTGATTTGCAGAATTAAGCATGAAACTGTTGCTGATAAGAGCATATTGAATACTGTCTGTTATGAGTAATGTAAATTAATGTAGTCACATCTATTATTATTATTATCATAATCAACATTGTTATTATTATTATTAAATATTGTTAATGTAATTTCATTCCATGTAGACCCAACCAACATTAAATAAAATGTGTCTTCTTTTGTGTTACATTCCAAGTTAGTGTGCCTAACGTTTATCATCTGATGGTTACATTTTTCAGAAAAATCTGCATTTTAAATGTCTCTTACAAGACAGACTAAATGACAATTATAGAAAGTTTTTTAAATACAAAGGATACCTACTAGTACCTATGTGTTTTTCACCCACACTTCTTGCATTCTGTTTGGTATAACAACTTCCGGTTTCCCATCATGCTTTGAGTCCATACATACACGTGAAGGTCAGGAACTGTAATATCTGTCGTTTAAGATCACGTATTTCTAGATTTGAAATAAATCATGGATAGTCAAGGAGCAACGGCTGACCCTCAGCTACAGCAATTTATCGAAGTTGAGTCTCAAAAACAAAGGTTTCAGCAGTTGGTGCATCAGATGACGGAAGTCTGTTGGGTAAGAAAAGATTCAGTACTTATTCTGAGCTTTGTAGCTCGATGCAAGGTGGTCGCTACATCTTCTCAACTGAGCATTTACACATATGGAATATAGGCAGCCAAATCAGCATTTAAAGCATGCCAGTTATCGTGAATTTAGCAAGCATGGAAGATGCTGTTGTATGTTATATGAATGCTATTTTGAGGCCTGCATAGCTATCTCTAGCTAGTAGCTAGATAATCTGTTAGCACGTTTGTAGCCACAGTCAGGGTCCTTCAAGACTCGTCGGATGTGACTTCAGTTAGTTTTTTTTTAAAGACAGTTTTAACCAACTGTTTTAAAAAACTAAACTTGCATGTAGAAATAGCTTGTATGTAGCTTATGTCCATGTCACATGTATCCTGAAATGATTGGTCCATCTCTTCTGTCTCACCTTTTCAGGAGAAATGCATGGAGAAGCCTGGCCCAAAGCTAGACACCAGGACAGAAGTCTGCTTTGTGAACTGCGTAGAACGTTTCATTGACACTAGCCAGTTCATCCTCAACAGACTGGAACAAACTCAGAGGGGTCGGGGAACATTCTCGGAGTCAATGTCCGAATAGCAAAGACTCTTCCACAAAATGGACACAGGACACAGATGGCCACTGGCTTTCACGCATAGCCATGCCACATTTCTAAATGGTGCAATGAGAACCAAAAGGAAACATGGAAGTGTTACTATTGATAAGTGCCTCAGATTAGGTTGTTGTATATTGTCACCAAGATTAGTATGGACTCATTTTCTCTTGTGTAATAGGATGTGTGGTAACCATGTGACGTTAGATTGAAAGTTCATGTCTGTGAAGTCAAAAAAAGAGGGGTCCATGCCCCCTTAAAGCTGATATTATGGACAAGGCATCTGCTCTAGTATAGTTCCTACATGGCTGGTGAAAAACCTGAGACCTGATGCAAGACCATGACATCTGAGACACTCACACACTGCACTCCTAAATATGACATTGGGAGCTCTACAGGTTAAGCACCTATCAGTAAGAAATAATGGTGTCTTGTTGGAAAATAATTGCATGGTTTAATGCTAAGTCAAATGTTTTACTGAACATACGCAATAAAAAGTATATGTATGGTTTATGTAGTTTTCCGTCTTTTAGAGTGCACAGGTTCTAAGATGATGCACAGTTTCAAATGTTTATTCTAAAACTAAACATACAAATCAACAGGTTGTTACAAATGTGTTTTTCAATGTGTATTCTAAAAATGTTATATTTTAAGTGTACATGCGTCTAGGAAACTGATTGGTCAGTAAATTACAACAGATAATTATCAAGATAGTGCATCTTTCACGTATGGAACAAAGGGACATTTGTATAATGATCAAAACATGCAACAGTAAGTATTTAAATAACAGTAAGGCACAAGGTTCATTTGGGGTGTGGAGGCAGGGAAGATGGAGGATTACATTTACCACACCATGACATCATTGGGTACCTAGAAACAGTGCAGATGTTATGGGAAGAGAAACATCAGAACCCTTTTGCTTTATAAAACATAAGAGTAAAAAGGTAACAGTAAGTATGAATTACTGTGAACAAACATTCAATTCGATTAGGCTACAATGTCTATATCTTCAGATTGTTTATCACAAATAAATAAATATATACAAGACTAACTACTAAAACCAGTGAACAGACTTTGGCAAATACAACAAAGTCAACTTAAGTTGACATAAAACATTTGCAACAGTACAATGTTCTTATAGAAAGAGTGCATGGTAAATTAAAGAAAAACATTTCCTGTTGCTATAGATTAAGTAACCATCATGTGAACTACCTGTCTATTTGGTTTACCATAAAGCTAGGTCTAAAACTAGGCCGTGGGCAAAACTTTAGTTAGAGGTTGGCTAAGTGGCAACAAAGCTATTGTTCCTCCTGGTGGAGTTCTCTGGTGAGTACCCAGCCTTGGAGCTCCCGGTTCTGGCCGACTTCCCCTCCTCCTCCTCCTCTGCCTTTCTCTCTTCCCTAGGGAGGGCCATGTAGGGCTGGTGGTTCCAGGGTGACCCCTCGGGACGCTTTCTCAGGTAAACTGGTAGAGAATCCCAGGTGAAGGTAATGTCCTTGAAGGCATGGAGGAGAAATATCCCCAAGATGATGGTGAGGAACCCACTGATTGTCCCCACCACCCCATCTGTGCTCATACTCAACCACTCCTTGAACAAGATAGCAGAGCAGGCCATTACTGAGGTGGTGAAGAACACATAGTAGATTGGTGTGACTATAGAGGTGTTGAATATGTCCAAGGCTTTGTTGAGGTAACTGATTTGGATGCTAACGCATATCACCAGGCATATTAGCAGAGCCCAGAACAAGGGCTCCTTCAGGACAGCAGTCCCGGCAAAGAGCTCCTTGATCCCGATGCCCAGCCCCTTGACACAGGACACAGACATAGACCCAATCACGGAACAGATCAGGATGTAGACCAGCACGTTCTTCTGGCCGTAACGCGGGGCAACAAAAAAGACGAGGACCCCGCTGCCCACCACAACACACAGAGCAAATACGATGAACCCTGGAAGAGATAACAGAAATGGTGCCAAATCCAAATATAAAATTCATGCTAAACAAGCAGCATTGATCTGCAATATTATTTGCTGCTTTGCACATGATCAAAGTTGTGGTTACTATGAACACTGTTTCCATGGATGATGACGTGTGCAGTCAGTACCTGGGTCTTTGAGCTTCTCAGCCATGACGCTGAGGGAGGCCACCTCCTCCTCCAGGGGGGCATGGATAACCATCACCGTGGAGCCCAGGATGCACATCAAGCAGCCCACCTTCCCATGCACATTCAATCGCTCATTCAGGAAGTAGGAGGCCAGCACCGCACTGGGGAAAGGAGTGAGAGGCGGAGCAAGACATGAAGATAGGGCTCGCTAATGTCATCAGAATAAACACTTGTCTGATGAGTCAATGAGACCACAAGGCCTTCAAAGCATGACAATGTTTGAATGTGTGATCTGAAAGAGATATTCTCAGTATCACGCCTCCCTTGTGTTGACTGTTACTAGAGCAAAGAGTAAGTATCACACTGTGGTCATATACATTTAGCTACCTCACAAGTACACTCAATGCTCCCAGTGGTGTGACCAGAGTTGCAGGGGCAAACGCGTAAGCAGCAAAGTTTGCAGCCTCGCCAGCACCCACTGAAATGCAAGAGATCAACATCAGTATGCTGTGGATGGTATGGGTCATTTTTGTGTGAGAAGGTGTGAAATGTTTTGACCATTTTGCTTATTCCGCCTCCATTTACAAATGTTTTTTGAGGAATGTGTACTTCAAAGATTTCCATATGGCTACTTGTGGGTGTTGCATAAACTCAAAAGTACAACCAGCAAAAATACCAAACCCACAATAGCCTCCCTTTCTCTTTGAAAACAAAGGCCACAATGTGATGGACGAAAATCAGTAGGCAAAGTTAGTACAGGGTTGACAAATTGAATACAGCACATACTGTACCATGAAACACAACTGTAGTTATTGTCTTTTATTTTATATGTAAGAACAAAGTTATTAAAACAACACTTACTTGAAATTAATCCTGCCCACCAAAGCCATTCCTTCAGATATGCATAGCCTCCTTGGCCTGCAAAAAAAAGAAAATCATGTTTATCAAAAAATGCAATAAGCAATGCATCATTGATACCCTGCTTGGTTTTTAAGGTTACGAATACAATTTTGACAGGAGCGTTCAGTACCTGCTCTCATAGAACCCTTGCCAGCCAATCGCAGTAGCCCCTTCTTCTTCAGGATAAAACTTCCTCCGATGAAGATGCTCGAGCTCATAGCAAGAGAGAGGCCAATGTAAAAATCCAAACGATTGACTTCCATCTGGAAACCATAACGTGTTTAAATAATCGTTAACAATTATCAATCTATTACGGCAGCAACATTTAACAGTAGTACCGCGCAGCGTTAGCTCGCGTTAGCTTGTTTCTAAACTTTTTGCCTTATCACATGATTGGGGGTGTGCTCTCAGGTTGCTCATGATAGCCTTGTCAATTAGTTTCGATTTATACGATTGCTGTCTAAACTATAGTGTAAATAGTGGCACATGCAATCTCAAACGTGTTTTAAAAATAATACGAATCGGTATTGGTTTAAATGGATTTCTGTATTACACGGGTTAAACGTAACTTTTTTTAAACTAATATCGTCTAAAGCAAGCAGTCAAAACTTCCCGTCTCTTTTTATAAGTAATTGTTCACACGCCTTACTGCTTAGATTAACTGCTTCCCCAGCTATTTTGCATCTTATACACACACATGATTTTTAAGAGTTCACCTTAATTTTGTTGTCAACCCATTCGATTAAGCGAAGTACAGTACAGCAGCATCTGACTAACCCCCACCCAGGACTTGGCTCTTCTTCCTGTTCTTTTCCCGTCTGTACTGCATAATCAGTAACGATCTGCTATTAACGTAGCTGTAGGTTGACTTGCTTATATATCTGAATGCGTATAACATTTATTATATATGTGTATAAAAATAAAAACGTAAATTTGTGTTTTGACAACTGTTTACAGTAAACGTGTATGTCGATCTAATTGGTTTTTGCTCGGAATAGGCGGGGTCATACTTAACACACTGAATGGTGATAGGTCTATTGGCTGGGCTCAAACCGGAAGAAAATCTAACCTTGAAACGTGCTTTTACATGTAGCTGACTAGAAACTCTGGACCTCTTTCGTACAATCAAAATAACACTGACTGAGTCTCTTCCAATGGTACGGATGTATGGTTTCTCAAAAAAGGATTGTAATTATTGCTAGCTTGCTAGCTCTGTTCTACTTACTATAAGAATCTCATATGAACTGTTCCTTCTTTAAATTTCATCTTGGAATGGTGGGACAGAATGAGTACCCATCTCTCCATGTTCAGAAACGTAAAGGCATTAGTCGGATTGCTTTCCAGTGGCTCCTCGCGTCTAAAATCAAAGACTCCTGTTGAGATACCTGGGCACGAATAGTCGCAGTAAAGACAAGACCTACTACGTTACCACTCCAATTTTCTATGTGAATGCTGCCCCTCATATAGGTCATTTGTACTCCGCTGTGACAGCTGACTTCCTGCATAGATATAAACTCCTGCAAGGTTTCAACTCAAAGTTCGCCACAGGTAAATGCAGAATACACTGGAATATATGTTTACTGACTAATACTGAGAGTAAATTGATGTATTGTGTTAATGTCCCTTTTGGCTTTCAGGTACAGATGAGCATGGACTGAAAATTCAGCAGGCAGCAGATGCTGCCGGAAAAGACCCCTTGACATTTTGCACGGATGTGTCCGAGAGATTCAAACACCTCTTTAGGAGCTGTGATATCTCCTACACAGACTATATTAGGACTACAGAGGAGAGGCATAGGCTGGCAGTGGAGCACTTTTGGACTTCTCTTCAAGCCAAGGGTTTTATCTACAAGGGGAAGTATGAAGGCTGGTACTCCACACAGGATGAAAGCTTCCTCACTCCATCCCAGGTGGGCGATGCTACAGACGCCTCAGGGAAGGACATCAAGATATCACTGGAGAGCGGCCATAAGGTAATAAACAGTATGAATGGTTAATGGATTAAACAATTACTAAAGTATCAAATATGTTGGCTAATGTAAAGAAAACTGTAAACTAATACCAAGCATTTATTGGTTTCACTTTCTGACATACACACACAAGGTAACTGATAACTTTGTTTGTGGCAGGTGGAATGGATGAAGGAGGACAATTACCTTTTCCGTCTGTCTGAATTCCGGTCTCAGCTTCAGGACTGGCTGAGGTCCAATCCCAAGGCTGTGCAGCCAGATCGCTTCCACCAGGCGGTTCAGCAGTGGCTGCAGGATGACCTACCAGACCTCTCTGTTTCCCGGCAGAGAAGCCGGCTCCAGTGGGGGATTCCTGTTCCCTGGTGACCCTGACCAGACCATCTATGTGTGGTTGGATGCACTGGTCAACTACCTTACAGTTACTGGCTATCCTCACACACACGCTGCGTGGTGGAATGCTGCCCATCATGTTGTGGGGAAGGACATCTTGAAATTCCATGCCATCTATTGGCCGGCTTTCCTACTGGCTGCTGGGTTGCCCCTCCCGCAGAGTATACATGTACATTCTCATTGGACGGTCAGGGGGAAGAAAATGTCTAAAAGCTTGGGGAACGTGGTGGATCCCCTGGAGAGGTCACAAAGGTTCACAGTTGATGGCATCAGGTACTTTCTCCTACGTCAGGGCGTCCCAGACTCTGACTGCGACTATGACGACGACAAAGTGGTCAAACTGCTGAATTCGGAGCTGGCGGACTCTTTGGGTGGTCTTCTGAACCGCTGCACAGCCCCGTCTCTCAACCCAGCCCAGACGTACACCCAGTTCTGGGCTGACTGTTTCTCCCTGTGCATCATCAGGGGAGTCCAGGGGGAGAGCTGTAGCCGAGGACTACCGCATGCTGGAGTCTGTAGCAGGACTACGAGCTGTGGTAGAACAGCACTATGACAACATGCTGGTGTACAAGGCGCTCGAGGCCATCAACAACTGTGTGAGGCAGACAAACGGTTTCATCCAAAGACATGCGCCATGGAAGCTGGACAGAGGGGAGAGTGGTGATCAGCGTTGGCTGGACACCATCCTTCATGTGTCCCTGGAGTGCCTCAGGGTTTATGGAACCCTGCTGCAGCCCGTGGTGCCACAGACGGCAGATAAGTTGCTCTCCAGGCTAGGAGTGAGGCCCGGGGAGAGGAGCTGGGCGGAGATCAACTTCCTGGAGAAGTATGGGGAAAGGGAGTGCTGCTTTGAGGGGAGAGCGCTGGGGACTGACACTGGAGTTCTTTTTAGTCGTTTGGAGAGACCAAACGTGGATAAGGAGAAACCGAAGAAAACGAAGACAGAAAACAAGCATCGTAAACTGTAACCCAAGTCAATGTTTGAGATGAATAAATAATCAATTGAAATTATCGGGTTATTTTATTTCTTGAAAGCAGCCTACACAGCCTGCCGGTCTCAAGGATGTTTGTGATTGATATGGCCTGACACAGTTTCATCATCTACCCACACATCGACACCATCATTAAGGCAGTGCAATCATGTCAATGGTACAGACGTGCACCTTTCATTAGATGGAGAGTTGATCAAATCTGTTGGGAATTAGGTACTCAGTCACCATAGAGCCAGGACAACCCTACTGCATAGCACACTCAGTGGAACTGTCCATGGAGTCATCCTTAATATCCTATAAATGTAACAAACACAAGGCCTAAAAACGGACATGATTTTTTTAATGAGAAATACACGAAACTGAAAAATTGTACAAATTGAAATAAAATAAAAAAATTGCATTATTCTTATAATTTCTTGTACTTCTTTTTTACATAAACCTTTCCATTGTTCTCCATTATCATAATATTTCACAGCACAATCCCTCCTTGGATTTCATAATTACATGACTGAAATTGAAAATGGATCAAACAGCATGTTGCCTCTGTGATTGAGTCCTGCTTCTGTTGCTTGTCCTTTTGGCCTATAGCAGTCTGTCCCTCCTAAGAGCCTACTCCTCTACACACAGCCTGCACACGGCCACTGGACGTCTATCTGCCCCTCTACAGGCTGGGGACACTTTCACATACAGGGTCCTCTCTATCCTCCACACACACACTAATATACACAAGCACAATCAGTAATATGAGTTGGTGTTCTGTCCAGGTTGTGTATCTGGAGACGGAAACAAAAAAGGGAAGGTTTTGTGAGAACATGTGAAAGATCCAAACCCTGTAGCAATATTCCTAATACAATGACATAGTTAAAGGTGACTGGATGTAATATACTGTTTCTAGCCTACATTTTCACCAGGATAATGCTAAAACAGTCAGAATGGCTTACTTGAGAGCTGTTGTTGGAGTTGCCTGACTAGTGCTGCGGTCTGCTGCTGCTGTTGAGTCTGCTGCATGCCCTGTCGAGGGAACTGGGACAAGCACACAGAAAGCACTGTAACATTTCTATTTACAATCTTGATACGCATTGTATAATAGATAAACATGTCACATATTTTCACAGAAGGTTTTCTCCTAATGTTGGAGAAGAATCATGGTGATATATATGATGTGCCTTGTGCTACGTCTCGGGTATCCTGCAGGACCTACCATTGGTTGCTGAGGGGGAAGGGGCTGCATGCCCAGGGCCTGGTTCTGGTTCTGGGCTGGGGCCGAAGCTACCTGCTGCTGCTGGCCCTGCTGCTGCTGGCCCTGCTGAGGCTGGACCTGCTGCTGTTGGACCTGCTGAGGCTGAACCTGCTGTTGGGCCTGTTGCTGAGCCTGCTGTTGGGCCTGTTGCTGGGCCTGCTGCTGTTGTTGTTGTTGGGCCTGTTGCTGTTGCTGCTGCTGCTGCTGTTGCTGTTGGGCCTGAATGAGGGCGACATATAGGCAACTCAGTTAGAGCAAACACTAAACTTCCATATCAAATTGAAGTTAAGTTATTCCACGCATACATCTGAGATATAGCACACTATCTCAACCACTGTCCTGGGTTGGTCTGTTGTATCAGTTCCTATGTCCACAGTGGAGCTGTGTGTGTGTGTGGAGGTAGCCAGCGGAGCTGTGTGTGTGTGGAGGTAGCCAGTGGAGCTGTGTGTGTGGGAGGTAGCCAGTGGAGCTGTGGTGTGCGGAGGTAGCCAGTGGAGCTGTGTGTGTGGAGGTAGCCAGTGGAGCTGTGTGTGTGTGGAGGTAGCCAGTGGAGCTGTGTGTGTGTGGAGGCAGCCAGTGGAGCTGTGTGTGTGTGGAGGTAGCCAGTGGAGCTGTGTGTGTGTGGAGGTAGCCAGTGGAGCTGTGTGTGTGGAGGCAGCCAGTGCGTACTCTGATGGCCTGCTGTCGGAGGTACTGCTGCTGCTGTGCTTGTTGCTGCTGCTGAGCCTGCTGCTGCTGCTCGGCCATGGAGGGGTTGGGTCTCATCCCCGGGTGCACCCCCTGGCCCCCCATGTGGCCCAGGCCGTGCATGATGGGAGCCTGCTGGAGGGGCTGGTGGGCAAACCTGGGGGAGAGAGGACAGTTTCAGAGAGAAACAAAAGTACAGAAACAAATACGCAGCAGCTATAAATACTCAAAAGAACTACAATAAGTGACGTCACTATTGTCGTGGCTGACAGGCACTACCTTTTTCTAATGAGGGCCCCTAGAACCCAGGTGCTAATATAACCTGAAGGAGAGAAGTACAGACCTCTGTGTGTTCTGCATGGAGTGTGCGTAGCCTGGGGCCTGCTGGTGGACGTAGCCACTGGGCCTCTGCTGCATCTGCCTCAGAGAGTCCACCACGGCCGGGTTGTTGCCAGGGTGAGAGCCCTGGAAGCTCTGGTAGGAGGGTGGGACGATGCCCCCGCCCTGGGTGGGGTGAGGCTGCATGCCCATGTGGGAGCCGTACGTGGTATAGCCCTGGGAGATGTTCTGCTGAGGGGGGGAAAACACAAACACAGCAGATTGATTGAGAGGGAGGGATATGTAAAGACCAGGCTGGTGACGGTGAATGGTTCTGTGTTGATGCAGGGATTGATTCTAAAAGGATTCCTCCGCTGGTCAGTGGAGTGGACGTACCTGTGAGGGCTGCATGGAGGTGTACTGGGGGTTGGGTACCATCTGACGCAGCTGCTGTCCCATAATGCTCTGGTTCTGAAGGCAGAGGAGGGCACGTTACGTTAGTCTCTAACCTCCCGACACAGTCTTCTGCTTACACCCTCCACACGGAGGAAAATCATACACAGTGATTATCAGGCACTCAGATGAAAGAAATGAAAACCCCATGACTGTGTTTCAGTCCAGATCCAGCTCATTAACGCCCCCCAGAGTGGAGTCTACAAACTGCAGACTCACCAGTCTGACCTGTAGCTGCTGCCGCAGTATCTGTCCCTGCGGTATGTTTGGCTGAGGCTTGTAGCCCATCGGGTACTGCTTGTCTAGTCCCATCATGCCAGGCATGCCCACCCCTGCATGGTGGGCATCATGCCAGGGTAGCTGGGCCGCGTGGGCCGCGCGCCCATGGGGGGGTTCCGGACTGGTCTGTAGGGCGTGTCCAAGCCAGGGCCACCTGTGGGAGGGGAGGGAGAAGGAGAGGGGGGAGGTGAAAGGCTGTTGTAGTAGTTGAATTGATAGTCAGTGTTACGGATCAGTGGCTGGGTTAGGGGAACACACACACACACACACACACACACACTGCTACCCCAACTGAGGAGAATGCCTACAGGCGTGGATGGTTGGGCGTTAGTGATGACATGGAGGATGTTGCTACTGACCTGGAGGAAGAGGCTGGTTCTGGGCGTACATGCCTATGGGCTGCTGGCCGTAGCCTATCCTGCTGTAGGGGTGGTTCTGCTGGCCCATGAGTTCAGGGGGCATCCCCGTGCCATAGGGCCCTACTCCCTGTGTACGAGTCACGTAGTCCTGGGGATGTGAGGAGAACACGTCACATTTCACATCTTCCAAAAGATGGACACAATGAGCGATTAATCAAAAGAAACACAAATTCTGACCCTGTTCAGCCTATCCTACTGTCATTGTGTGTGGTACTCTGAGCTCAGCGCCCCCTACTCACATCGGTCTTGCTGGTGGAGGGAGTCTTCTTCTTCTTGCTGGATTTCTTCTTGCTGGAGTCGGAGGGCACGGTGGGAACGCTCTTCTCCGGCTTCACGGCCTCCACCATCTTCTTCTCTGGTTCCTGGGGCACGGGCGTGGGGGGCTCCTCCTCCTCGGGGGGCAGGGGGAGGGGCTCCAGGTAGTAGGTGCGGGGCTTGGGCTTCAGGTGGGTGTGGTAGAGCAGGAAGCGCTGCTGCTCCTCCAGCTTGGTGACCTTGCGGTCCACCTTGACCGTACCGAACCAACCCCAGGAGAGAGGGGCCGAGTTTTTGAGCCCCTCAAACACGTCCCAGGGAGAGATCTTCTGCTTGGTGGACACTTGGAGCCCCTGGTGGCCGATGGAATTATATTGGTTAAAAACAACAACTACAAAACAGTAAACGGGCCAACATGTATACAGATGGTCTGTGGCAGGTGAGAGCCGGTACCTCCTTCTCGAAGCCGGCTATCTTGTTGCCCTTGGTGTCTATGAGAGAGCCCTGGGGCTCACAGGTGATGACGTCCCGGGTCTGCTTGGGCAGGGGCAGCAGCTGGCGTACCTTCTCCAGACTCTCAGACTGCCTGTCCCCCAACTCTTTCTGCAAGTCACAGAGAAACAACTTTGTGAGCAAAATACTGATTCCCTTTTGATTGGCCACACTCACAACTCTACAGGACAAAAGGATGCGTTGTTTAAGCCATCGATGAAAAAGCCTTGCATCTCTGATCACTTCAGAGAGTCCTGACTCCTGCCCATCTATCTGTGGTCACTGTAGAAAACAGGACCTACACAACTCAAGTGTTTTCAAGCCAAAGAAATAGTGTTCATTCGTTCATTCACATGGTGTTCATTCAGCCCTGAAGGCGGTCGTGACCCCTGGCCCTCCTCACCCTGAGCTTCTTGACCAGGTTCATGTAGGCCCTCTTTGTTCTCCTCCATGCTCCCCTGAGAGATGCTGGACATGTCAGCAGCCAGCGTGCCGTTGATCAGCACACTCAGCATGTCCAGCACTGTGGTGAAACAGCTCACTGGCACACACACACACACACACACACACGACAGAGAGAGGACACAGGTTAACACACAAATACTCATAGTGAGGTAGATTTTCTCCAAGCCAGAGTGGCAATGTTCTGTGTGTGTGTACTATATAGGTGTGTATGTGTGTGTGTCTTACTTGTTGGACTGCATGTCCACCGTGCCGCTGCTGATGATGTCGAGGAGAAGCACGGCCCACTCAGTGGTCTGCTGGGTGCTGCGCTGCACTGTGTCAAACATCCCCCCCACCTGAGGAACACACACACACACACACGTTCCTTAGTGGAGCATCCAGCACGTGGCTTATCCACAGACCACCAACATGATATATATAGTGCTTGTGAGGCCTTCACAAGCATCATATATAAGCCAATCTGTCCTGAAGAAGTTCTGATGATGACAGGGTGGGAGGGGAGGTGTGTGTGTGTGTGTGTGTGTGTGTTCTTACCAGATTGAGCCTCAGCTTCAGCGCCTCGTGCATCATCTGCTTGGCCTTGCAGTCGTCCTGGTACTGGTCCTCTCGCCAGTTAGTCACAATCTGGAGGGGCAACAGATCCCCGCCATCAGTCACATGACTCAGGGGCAAGATCGTTCATGGAGGGAGAGAGGGAGACAGAGGGGAGCAGGTGAGAGAGCGACAGAGAGAGGGACAGATGGAGAGGAAGACAGAGAGGGAGAGGGGACATGAGGGATAGAGACAGAAAGGGAAGAGAGAGAGAGACACAGGAAGAGGGGGAGAGACCAAGAGGGAGAGAGGGGGGGAAAGAGACAGGAGACAGCAACAGGGGGAGTGAGGGCCAGACAGAGAGAGACAGATACCTGCTGTACTTGGTTGTAGAGGGAGGTGAGGAGGCCTTCCCTCTGCTCGTCCTGGCCCTTCAGACAGGTCAGCACCAGGGACAGGAAGGGCTGCTGGCTCAGCAGAGACATGCTGGGAACAAGACAGACTGTCACCGCTACAGACCACACCGCTACAGACCACACTGCTACAGACCACACTGCTACAGACCACACTGCTACAGACCACACTGCTACAGACCACACCGCTACAGACCACACCGCTACAGACCACACCGCTACAGACCACACTGCTACAGAACCACACCGCTACAGACCACACTGCTACAGACCACACCGCTACAGACCACACGCTACAGACCACACCGCTACAGACCACACCGCTACAGACCACACCACGTCACCCCGCTTCTAGTAACAACAGCTAGACACTTCCATCCTTAGAACATCGAGAGCACAGTCCTGCACGCGGTCGAGCAGCGATGGAGGTGCATCCGCCTAATATCAACATGAGAGCTGTACGAGTAGAGGGTCTTTGGTTACCTCTTCTGTTTCTGCCGGTCCCTCTCCTTACGGGACGAGGAGCCCAGGTGCTGTCCCTTCTCCAGCTCCTCCCCCGCCGCCTTCAGGACGTGCCCCTGCACCGACGTGGGCAGCTTGGCGATCAGGGGCGCCACCAGCCACACCCCGGACCGCTCCGACGAACTGGAGCACAGCCGGGACCAGAATGAGTGCAGTTCACATGACCAATGTCTTAAGAGTTCCATTCATGCCGACCGTAATTTACTCCGTACATACCAAAGGGCTTGAATGAACATATCGGTAACATCTCACAGCTTACCATGAAGGATGTGAGCTATTTACTATGGATGCATTTCTTATCGTGTTATTCAGGTTTGAGTCGTAGGTTGTACGCCCACCTCAGCACCGGCTTGGTCTTGCTGGCGTTGTTGCTATTGGATACGGAGCTCCCCGCGCCGGCAGAGGCGTTCCCTGAGGGGTTACTGGAGTTCATCTCCGCCGACTTCTGGAACACCTCGATGGTAGCCTTGGCGATGTTCTCCAGTAGGGAGTACAGCTCCTGCAGGGGGGGGGGACGTCACACAGAGGAGAAGTTACTCACACGCTCCCCACAGCCCGGGAGTGTGCGAGTGGGGGGACAGGATAGAGGAGAGGTGGAGGGAAAAGGGAGACGAGAGGGAGAAGCCGTACGTTGTTGGTGCTCTGCTTAATCATGAGCTGCAGCTCCAGGGAGGACTGTCTCATGGTCCACTGGTCCATGTTCTGAAGAGAGAGGAGCGAGAGACAGCTGTTGGAAGCATTCCCAGTGGCGGCAACATTTCACTGACTGATTTCTTGACTGCATGTTGTCCCTGCTGTATCCAGTAGATGGCAGTAGTGCAACACCGACCCAGTCGAGAGATGGCAGAACCTACTTCAAATAAACGCCCCAGTTTTGTGTGTCGTCTTACTTTACACCGTGACAGAGCCAAAAAAAGAACGTACTGCAACTTGTCTGTTACAGTGAGGGGTGACCAAGATACATTTAGTTTAATTATATTAACTTAACATCTGCTCATGGTCTTCCTCTGAAGGGCATCGGTGCGTGCACCGCTATGCCTAGCGTCTGTGTGCGGGGGTGTGGGTGTGAGGGGGGGGGGCTGTGTGGGGACCTGGAGGATGCGTTTGATGCGCTGCCTCTGGGGGTTGTCTCCCTCGTCGCTGTCCAGCTGGCGGTGGGGGTAGCAGATGAGCTGCAGGAGCCGCTGGGCCTGGATGTTCACCAGCACCGGGTCCTGCAGGGCACTGCTGTCCTCCGACAGGGACTTCAGACAGCGCTCACCCACCCACTCCTGAGGGAGGGACGGGGGGAGGAGGAGATGGAGGGTGAGAGAGATAGAGGGAGACAAGAGGAGGAGGAGAGCGAGAGATGATGGGGGGGGGGAGAGAGAGAGAGAGGGAGACAAGAGGAGGAGGAGAGCGAGAGATGAAGGGGGGGGAGAGAGAGAGAGAGAGGGAGACAAGAGGAGGAGAGAGATGATGGGGGGGGAGAGAGAGGGAGACAAGAGGAGGAGAGAGATGATGGGGGGAGAGAGAGAGAGAGGGAGACAAGAGGAGGAGAGAGAGAGAGGTGAAGTGGGGGGGGGGATGAGAGAGAGAGGGGAGACAAGAG
This sequence comes from Mallotus villosus, assembly GCA_903064625.1. Lineage (NCBI taxonomy): Eukaryota > Metazoa > Chordata > Actinopteri > Osmeriformes > Salangidae > Mallotus > Mallotus villosus. The sequence continues at coordinate 130,026 of CAEFZP010003405.1, read as the reverse complement.
GAGGAGAGAGATGATGGGGGGGAGAGAGAGAGAGAGGGAGACAAGAGGAGGAGAGAGAGAGAGGTGAAGGGGGGGGGGAGAGAGAGAGAGGGAGACAAGAGGAGGAGAGAGATGATGGGGGGGGAGAGAGAGAGAGAGGGAGACAAGAGGAGGAGAGAGAGAGAGGTGAAGGGGTGGGGGGGGAGAGAGAGAGGGAGACAAGAGGAGGAGAGAGAGAGAGAGATGAAGGGGGAAAGAGAGAACAGGGAAACAGAGAGAGAGTTCAGAGAGGAAATGTGACCCCAGAAATGTTAAGGGTTGTTGTTGTACCTTGTAAAAAGCTTAGCTGAACAACAGCTGATGCCAGGGCCTTGTAAACACTAGAACACAGTGAGTCAGCTGCAGACAGATACTCCACTCCAGCAGCTGACACTGAGGACATGACTCGACACATAAGCTCTAGAAACCAAGCCCCGGCTGACTTAAAAGCCTGTGCGGCCTTTAACAAGAGTTCCATTTGCCCATTGAAACAGAATGGGTTATCTGATAGGAATGGTCGGGGTGTGTGTGTGTGTGTGTGTGTGTGTGCGTGTGGCAGGGGGTCAGGGTCACCCTGGCCTCTCGAGAGCTCAACAGATGCTCTGTAAACTGAACCACATGAGAGTGCAGCGCAGCACAAGCTGCAGCACTCAGGCTCCCAAACTCAAACACTGGGATGTGTCCTCAGCCCTGAGGCCATTAGAGGCTCCCCTCTTCACTGAGCTACCGGGGGAAACTCCCCTCTCTGCCGTAAACATGGAGGAGGCCAGCGTTTAGAAACATCTAGAAACGTAGGAGATTCTTACTGTTAGAACTAGGCTGGTCCCTGCTGTTCTGTACTTCCTTCATGCACTATGTTGCTTTGATTGAAAGCGTCCGATAAAGGGATCAGCTGTATCAGTGTAAGGGGAGAGGCACTGCCGGGAGAGGCTGTGCTCTGCTCGGGTTCTCACCTGTTGACAGATGCTCTTCAGCACATACTTGGCGTACACATCCAGGCTGGCTGTTTCTATGGAGACCGTGCGTCCCCCTGAGATGTCGTCGAGGCCGGCGGGGTGAGACAGGCCCGAGCCCCGGAGCTCAGCGTCCCCTGGGAGGAGGAAACAGGAAGTACAGCTCTTTCACTGGAGGACCTCACCTGGTCACACGAGTCTGGGGAATTGGGGAATTTGGTCATTAAAATTTCTTATTCCGTGGAGTCTTACCCAGCATGAAGACAGCCTTTAAGACAGCGAAGACCGCCCCAACGACGATGCTGTTCTGAGAGGCCGCCAGCAGGTGGCGATCACACGACGACCGGATCCCTACCGAGGATTTATCTGAACAGGACCAAGAAACGCAATCCATTGTATTTCAAATGAGCAGCGAGATATTTCTACAAGGCAGCTTCAGAGACGGAGGCGTGGGGTATGGCTGTGGCCAGCTGTGTGTGTGTGTGTGTGTGTGTGTGGGCTACCTGACTTGGCACCATCTTGGGGACAGGGGTTTCTCTGAGGGGTCTTGAAGAGGTGAAGGAGGATCCTGCAGGTGAGACGAGCTCCAGGTTCAGAGTCCTGCTCGCTGCAAGCTGAGGGGCACACACACACACACAGAGACACACACACTCACAGAGACACACACACTCACAGAGAGACACACACTCACAGACACACACACACACACACACACACACACACACAGAGACACACGCACACTCACAGACACACACTCACAGAGACACACACACACAGAGAGAGACACACACAGAGAGACACAGACACACATTGGATTTAGCAGAGTTCATAAAGTATTTGCCTATACACAAACCCGGTAGCCCCGTTTGACTGCTGACATGTCTCCATGCATAGTGCCAGGATCACGGGGAGTTTTGAACATTGTGTTATACAGTTAGGGAAACTCTGAAACGCTAAAGGATTGGGGTTTCTTCCCTTGTGTCCTTTCTGGCTACGTCACATACAGCTGTTCTCATGGGACGAGTTCTAGAAAGGTCGGGGGAAACCCATGTCAAAGTTCAAAACAAATGAACTTTGAGCGCAGCGCTCGGTGACAATTTCAGGCAATGTGCCACGCCAAGGGTGGCTCTTCTGCATAGCTTGGCTTCAGCACTGTCCCCAGAGGAACACACTAGCACAGCCAGCACAGAACGCTCTGAACACTCTGAACGTGATCATGTGTCACCGGCTCCAGCCTAAGCTCACATCTGTGAAACAGCTGACACGCTGTCACAGGAATGGGCCATGGTGTGCCTCTGTGGTCCATTCTGCCCAACAAGGCAATTAATACAACGTGACGCATTTTAGTCGTGTGACAAAAGAAGTTTGAACTCCACGCCAAATGTGCTTCCCCACACCGGGCCCTGGGAGAGTGCGAGGTGTGAATACTAAAAGCCTCAGGCATCGGGCAGGCTGAGGAGAGGACACATGGCTGGGCGGTGAGAGGGCGAGACAAGCTGGGAGCTGGCACGTGCAGAGAGACCCAACAGCAGTTCTCATCGACATGACTGAATAGGGCCTTGTCCAGCAGAGAGAGAGAGAGGGAGTGAGGAAGAAAGAGAGAGCAAAAGAGAGAGCGAGGGAGAGCAGGACAGCTTGACCGTGGAGGACAGTTCCCTGGCCCTGGCACAAAGCACAGAGGCTGCTGAAGGGAGTGTGTGTGTGTGTGTGTGTGTGTGTGTGGGGGGGGTGGACAGAGATCAGACGCTGTGTGTTTACTCTCTTCAGACTGAAGTGATGCATCATGGAGCTTGGTGTTTCTTCAAAAGCTCCATTGGCGGGACTCAGTGTGCTGTTAACCCATTTATAATGCCTGTGAGCTGGGAGCTGTGAGCTTTGGGCAGATTAAATATAGATCTTTAGGAGAAGCGCAGACGTGAAACTGAGGCAGCGTCTGGGAACCCAGAGGGAGAGAGAGCGTGGAAGAGAGACAGAGAGAGAGAGACAGAGACAGACGGAGAAAATGAGGGGGGTGAAGAAAGGAAGGAGAGAAAGCGAAATGTAGAGAGTGAGGGGGGGTTGAAGAATAAGGAGAACGAGGGAAATAGAGAAAGAGACTCACCAGCGTTGAGGAGAGAGGGGATGGGAGATAGAGACACTCACCAGCGTTGAGGAGAGAGGGGGTGGGAGATAGAGAGACACTCACCAGCGTTGAGAGAGAGGGGTGGGAGATAGAGAGACACTCACCAGCGTTGAGGAGAGAGGGGAAGGGAGATAGAGAGACACTCACCAGCGTTGAGGAGAGAGGGGACGGGAGATAGAGAGACACTCACCAGCGTTGAGGAGAGAGGGGATGGCCACACAGCGGACCAGGTCCTCCAGGAGCAGACACTGCCGGGCGATGAGGATCGCCACAAAGGTTGCCAAGGAGTCGTGGAAGGACAGATCACTCACCTAGGAGATGAACACCACCTTATAGCAAACACGTAGTCTTGTGTGTGTGTGTGTGTGTGCGTGTGTGCAGAGCGTCGAGCGTGCGAGCCCACGCCGGGCGGCAGACAGACTCACATCCACGTTACACAGCAGGTCGTTGAAGCCGCAGTTGCCGTTGTTGGAGGAGCAGCAGAGGGCTTTGAGGATGCCCAGCCACTCTGCGCTGAGAGAGCGGCAGTAGGCCGTCAGCTCCGCGCACAGGATCCCTATGTCGTTCACCCTGCACACACACACACACACAGACACACGCTCAGCATCCCCAGCCCACACACAGCCCCAACACCCAAGCCTATCCCCTGTGAGAGAGAGGGGGGGAAGATTCCGGAAAGTTCCCTTGCCTCTCTGGGTCGCGGTGGTCCACACACACGTCCATGAGCACGTTGCAGACGAAGCTGTAGCGGTTGGCGGGGCTGTCGTTGAGGATCTTGCCCACCATGGAGTGGTTGAAGTTGTGGGCTGAGGGGTTGGCAATGGCCTCCATCATGAACACGGGGTCCCACAGCATGTTGGAGTCGGACGGGTCGATGTTGCAGTAGATGGAGTTCTTCACCTTGGAGCAGAACTCGCTGCGAGGGAGGAAAAGAAAGAAGAAGAAACATGTTGGAATTATTTGTGAACGCAGAAGGAAAGGGTTGTGGTGCTTCTAGTGACTGGTGTGACCTGCGGCGGTCACCGTGACGGTGTCTGTCCGTGGCTCACCTGAAGATCTCTCCAAACTTGCTCTTGAGGTGGCTGCAGGAGGTATAGAGGTCGTACAGGTAGGCCAGGATGCAGCGCTCTGCCGAGGAGCAATCGGCTGGGTTCACTCCCGACTTCACCACGATACGCAACCTGGACACACACACCAGACACACACAGTTCATCAGGTTAGGAACCCCGTCCTCCCACATTCAGGCTGGGGGGGTTTTCCACGCGGGTGGAAGGGGAGGCTGGGCGGGGGGCGGACCTACCCGTCGAACACCTGTGCGGTCTGCTCGGGGTTGAGGATGAGGCAGGAGTGGTACCTGCGCAGCACGGCTACGATGCACAGACACAGACCTGTGGTGTAGCTGCCCACCAGGCTGGACGACTTCAACAGCAGCTCCGCCTCCACCAGGCTCAGCTCGTTCAGCAGCTACTCACACACACACACACACACACACATAGATAAGGGGACATGCAAGACGTTTACAAAATAACTAAACAGAAAGACATGTTTAAGAACCACATCAAGCAAAACTTCCCACAAGTACATGTTCTATTCAGTTTCCAATCCTAGCGGACAGATGACGGAAACGTACCTGAATAGCAAAGTCTATGAGGCCACTAATGTTGAGGGAGTACTCCATGAGGTCAAAGATGAACTGAATGTGTTGGACCAGGGGCAGGTGGTAGGACATCCCTAAGGCAAAGCTGGTGATCTGTTCCAGAACATTCCTGGACACCTGCTCGGACACAGGAAACAACAACAGGGGCGTTCACATGTCTGCACAGACGCTGAGGAAATCTCATGGAGGAAATCTCACGCATAGTTGGAATAACTTGGGGCCCTGTGTGGTGAGAGTGTGCTGACCTGAGAGGTGACCTGGTGCTGGTCAAAGTGGGAGAGGTGCTGGAATTTGGAGAAGATGTCTTCTGCTGTAGGGAAGGCCTCTGGCTTACTCTTCTTCCTCTTCTGTCCTTCCTCCCCTCCTGAGAGAGAGAGAGAGAGAGAGAGAGAGACAGAGACAGAGAGACGGAGGGAAACCAAGAGAGAGAGAGAAAGAAACACTTGTTTAGATGAAGTGTAAGCGAGCAAGTAAATGAATACTGCTTGTCACCCTGGGATCATCAGTTTGTATACCCTGGGCTTGAGTGACAGAGGCAAAAGTGTGTGTCATTATACCTTTCAGACCCGCAGTCAGCCAGCTAAGGTCGTATGCTAACAAGATAGAATGGGTGATTGCGGACTGAGCTATTAGCATAGAAATAGGACAACATGAATATTGAGTGATGCAAGCCCCTGGCGGTAATGAAGTGAAGGGCGAGGGGTGCATTTTATAATGAAAGGCAAAGAAAGAGTGCAGAGGGAAGATATGACAGTTGCTAACGCCAGTGTTGAACTAGGAAGTCAAGGATCAGATATGTGTTAACAACAGAGATGACCGCATTCACCTCCACGATGCTAGCAAGATAACACCCCTCAAGTCTGCACAGACGCACGCACACACACAACTATCTGTTGAACAGAACAGCAGCATCCTGGTCGAACACAGCTGCAGTAACGACACTCTCCCGTTCCAAGAACAAGCAACCTGAATCTCAACCTGAACTACGAGTGAGAAACGAAAGTGTCGCTGACAGCAACGGGTCACTTCCGGCCAGAATGAGAACAGGCTCTCAGAAAGGGAACAGAAACAGGAAGTGGAATCAGCTGTTCCACCAGTCAGAGAGCGAGCTCCTCCAGCCTGGGAGCTTACCGGTCTCGGCCGTGCTCTTGCGGTTGAGCACCTTCAGAATGTCTTTGGTGATTTTCTTGATGGCGTGCCGCGCCTCGTCCCTCTGCTTGCCCACGCCGTAGAGCACCACCAGGCGCTGGTTACACTCGTGACTGGCGCTCTCCTCCTGTGGGGACGTGGACAGTGAGTCCCCAATCCCACAGAAGACCCAGTTCACACCCTAGATAGACCGTCCTACTGGCCTAACGGTGATGGGTGAACTCAGTGGGAAAACGTATGACTACAGAACAAGAGGTCACAGGGTTCAAGACCCTCCCCCCCGCCCCCTATCCTGCTAAACGGAATGAACCCATCACCGTCCCCAGGTTGTGAGGCCTGGTAGTGCTGCTTACCTGAGGGATGGGGAAGTGAGTGGCGTATTGGATGTGGCGGGGCTGTTCGTACACCAGGGGGAACACGGGGTCCAGACCCTTGTCCTTGCTGCCGCCCTTCCCCTCCTGCTCCGGGGCAGGCTTCTCGGGGGAGGGGCTGCCTTTGGACTCGTGCATCGGGGGTGAGAACATCTGCAAGGCGGCAGGAGGAGGGGTTTCCGTGGTTACCAAGAGGCCACAGACGGAGATTTTCCACGTGGATGGAGATCGCGTGGCGGAGCCAGGGCTGAACGTTTTAGGGAAAGGACTTACCTCATCGAAGTTGGCGCTGGAGTTGTGATCGATCTCCATGGACTCTGAAAGACCAGCGTCCTGAAACAGGAGAGAAAGAAAGAGCTGGTGTTATTCCCCCCCCCTCCAGCCAGGCTGGTGGGTGTAAACACAGTAAACAACAGCAGATGACTCATCATCGTGAGTGTCCTCAGCAGATGCAACAACGTGCCTCCATCTTGCCACTGTTGCCGGCCTCCTGCTCCTTGCGTTCCGATTCATCCGAGGGCTCGTCGCTCGGGGAACGGGGGCGGGGCAGGTGGGAGTCGGAGGCCAGGTCGCCGCGGGAGATGAGCGTGCACATGTAGATGTTGTGTGAGAAGACGTCGTGGCGAATCAGCTCGCAGAAGAGCAGGACCAGGTTGGAAAACTCCACCCTCTCGCTCTCGTTCCCCGGCTCGGCTGAACACACGGAGAGAGAGAGAGAGAGAGACGAGAGGAGGAGAGAGAGAGAGAGAATCACTGTCACTACACTCTCCACTCTCAGCACTAAACAGAAACAACAAGGCTTATTTAATCATCTCTACCGAAGCTTGAAACTAAACGTGTTTAAAAAAAACACAAACGACATCAGAGTTAACACCAGTCCCCAGTGAGCCCCGGTGAGGAGGTTAAGGAGTACATCAACAGAGGGAACAGGCTAGGAGGCTGGAGGCTAGGAGGCTGGACTCACTGAGGGTGGGCGCCTGGGTGTCCAGGAACTGCAGGAGGACGTCCTGAAACACGGGCAGCGTGGCAGCAGACAGCGAGCCTGACGACACCGAGCCCTTCTCGTCCACCACCTCCGACTCCCCGCACCGCTAGCAACACAAACACACACACACAACGACACGGACGCAATGTGTCAGAACCACCGTGAGACATTTTGGCTGTGATGGGGTTTTAACACTATGGATTACAGTCTGTCCACAACAGCTGTTACTGTGTGAGGGTGTTAATAACCCATTTACAGAAGCACTGTGAAGAGCTGACGAGCATTCAAAAAGAAACAGCCCTTTGGACCTACTGGGTAAACTAGGCAATACATCAGCAAAAAAGGTTTCCCATATCCTCACTTTAGTTTTTTAGGAGGCATGCCACCTTTCACAGTGCTTAGACCAGCGACAAAAAGATTCACATCGGCGACTGTGAATGTGCCAACGTGGACTAACAGGGAGCAGATCCCCATTGCCGTGGAGAGTTGAGAGCGTGACAGAGAAGGGGACGGGAGTCTCACCTCAGCCTCGATCTCAGCCTGCCTCTTCTCCAGCAGCTTGGCCACCACCATGGCCCTGTGCCTGCCTGACCTCTTACAGCACACCGCCCACTCGCATAGCAGAGTGACCACTGCGTCATCGTCAGGGGACATCTGCACAAACAAACACAACGCCTGTTAACGCTCCCTTCAGCTGAGCGGGGGCTGGCCCCTCCAAGTATACGCCTCATCAAACGAGAGACATTTCATGATTTGGGGCCGTTGCAGCCTGCTTCTGCAGATCATCAATGCTGTCATCACTAACCCATCCTAAAACTACTACTGTTTATTGTGACAGAAGTCCAATATTATAACAATATTGACAGAGATGAGAGTCCAGAGATTCAGTCTGGCTCCTGTAAAGCTCATTTTGGCATCGTGACAAATGCTTTTGTAATTGTTAGCCTTCTACTTAGACTTGGCATTTTGCCTCGTCATATCATACGGAATTTAGTGATTGTGAGCTCAATTAAATGCAACCACAGCACATCGAAAAACCTTTTACCTCATGGCCATCTTTGCTCTGGCCCGAACCGAAGATTCGGTTATAAAGAGAATCCAGGGAGTTGCTGAAGTCGGATTTCTCAAAGCTGTGGTTGTCTAACACCTCCAGCGTGTGCAGGACCCTCCCGATGGTGAAACCTGAAGACAGATCAGGAAGAAGTACAGAAGGAATTTCACTCATTACTAGAACTGCATTAAAATGCCTTTTAAACGGTTGTCAAATGTCTCAACTGGGGTGATGTTTATGAAGTGGGTCAGTTTTGAGTCCTTACCAGCAGTTGTCTCCTGGCACTTGTCAAACGACCACCTGAACTCCACCGCCTGGCCTCTCTCCTTTATCTGCTCCTCGATTTCTCGCACCTTGGCACGGACCTGTGGTTGAACCGCACGCGAGCAGATAACATATCAGACCTGCCACCCAGGGCCATAAACATGCAACCAGCAGGGAAAACAATAGCATGTTTCAGCTAGTCCAGTCATTTCTTAGGCTACTCTACATCTACCGGTGTTGCCATGAGCCTAGAGCCACGGGTGTTCCTGAAGCAAGGGGGATGTGAACCCCGGCGGACCTGCTGTGTGAAGGTGATGGTGCCCCCTGGCATGGGCAGGTTGGAGGGGGCGATGGGCAGCAGGTCCAGGGGAGAGCCCGTCTTGTTCCTGCTGTCTGTTAGAGAGTAGTGCCACACCAGCGCGCTGGGACAGCACAGCACGATACTCTGAGGAAGACACAGGCGGAAGCGCACAGCATGACTAACCCGGGCCGAGCGTTCGCGCCGTGTAAAACGCTGCCACAGCATGCAAATCGAGGCCTGCCGTATGAAATCACCATCCGCCGCCGTCTCACACAAGCATGCGTTGACTATAATGAGTGCGGGTGAGTGTACCTGGAGCATGCAGCTGAGGCCGTACACCAGGGGCCTGTGTTGAGGGCAGATGTAGAAGTCTGTGAAGGGCGTCGGGGGCTGGTTCCCTCCCGCCGGCTGGGAGGTTGGCGTGGGCGGCAGGGCGTTCCCCGGCTGGGCCAGGATGCCATGGGCCGGGTGTCCTCCTGTGCCTGGCCCCAGACTCCCGTCACTTAGCAGCAGGTTGAGGCGACGCGTGCAAAAATACGCCAGCCTCCGCGACAGGTAGGCCGACTGCACAAACTCCCCTGAGTACTGAGGAGAGACAAAGAATCCACACGTCACCCTCCTTGAAGGTCAATGGTATCGCTACATTAACTTAATCAGCATTTCAAAATTCAGTCCAAGTTCAGCTGTGCTTTATGAATAACCAGGGAATTAAACCAGTCAGAAGATGGGGGGATTTTACAGAGATAAAGACGGAGGAGGTTTATGAAGGAGAGGAAGACGGAGGAGGTTTATGAAGGAGAGGAAGATGGACGTTTATGAAGGAGAGGAAGATGGAGGAGGTTTATGAAGAAGAGGAAGATGGAGGTTTATGAAGGAGAGGAAGATGGAGGTTTATGAAGGAGAGGAAGATGGAGGAGGTTATGAAGAGAGGAAGATGGAGGTTTATGAAGGAGAGGAGATGAGGTTTATGAGGAGGGAGATGGAGGGGTTTATGAAGAGAGGAAGATGGAGGAGGTTTATGAAGAAGAGGAAGATGGAGGTTTATGAAGGAGAGGAAGATGGAGGTTTATGAAGGAGAGGAAGATGGAGGAGGTTTATGAAGGAGAGGAAGATGGAGGAGGTTTATGGAAGGGAGATGGAGGTTTATGAGGAGGGAGTGGAGGTTTATGAAGGAGGGGAAGATGGAGGAGGTTTATGAAGGAGGGGAGATGGGGTTTATGAGGAGGGATGGAGGAGGTTTATGAAGGAGGGGAAGATGGAGGTTTATGAAGGAGGGGAAAATGGAGGAGGTTTATGAAGGAGGGGAAGATGGAGGTTTATGAAGGAGAGGAAGATGGAGGTTTATGAAGGAGAGGAAGATGGAGGTTTATGAAGGAGGGGAAGACGGAGGTTTCTGGGTGCACCTGTAGCAGGAGCGGCAGCAGCAGTTTGAGAAGCTCATCTTCACCAGGCCGGACTTTCTCAAAGCATTCCAGCACCCACGTCAGGAACTCGTGTCTGTCTAGCATGCCATCCTGGACACACACACATCTTAATATTAGCAAGGGTCTTTACATTTACATTATGAACAAATAGTACATATAGAAGACCAACGATGAAAAGTGCATAGTTCTACATTATTTCAGTGGTCAGAGTCAAGGAACAGCCTATATTCACTAGCCACACTGCAAAGTATTCAACAAAGCCCAATGCAGACACTAAACAACATAAAGCCTACAGCTAGACAATGTACAATGGTTACTTTACTTTTTCAAAGCACATCAGCCGTAGACATTTAAAAATAAAAAAAGCTACGTTGTGTAATGAGGATCCAGATGGATGCAAGGGCGTGCTGACCTGGAACATGAACATGGCTAGCTTCTCGTTGTACTCCCACTGCTTCATGGCTGTATCCACATCAGCAGGGGTAGCCGGCAGGGGGGAGCCACAGCCTTGGCTGGGGGACTGCCGGTAGAAGTCAGCCACCTTCTGGAGTTGCTCCCACAGGTACTTAGTAATAATCTGAGTCCATTCTGCAGACAGAGGATAGGGTTGAATGCTTCCCTGCGGGGAGTCCTGAGACGCACAGCTGCACAAACCCCTGGGAGAGTTCTTCTAATCTGATCATCTCACACAGCAGTGGAGACAGTGAGGGTACTAGACAATGGTAAACTATTAATAGGCATCACTCCCCCCCCCCGGCTTTTTCCTTATGATCTCATTCGTGAAACTAAATCAATGCCAGTCTAACAGACGATCTGTTGTGTGGTTGTTTACCTATGCAGGGGTCAATCACATGCCGCTTCTTGACTTTAGTTTCTGTGATGGCAGCGTGATATGCACAGGTCATTTTTATCATCCATGCTGAACGCATAACAGGGACTGTGTATTTTGCCAAGTAGCCAAACACTTCTTCTTTCTTGCTGAAAATTGGCACCTGTACACAAAATCAAACCAGCTTTTAAAACACATGTTGTGTTTGCACTAGACACAAAAACATCATAATACTGTCAGGCAGAATTCTGAGGTTTCTCAATTCTCATGTCTTTATATAGCAAGGAAAACATGACGTCAAGATGCCCCACACCAGTTATTCACAGTGGAACAAGCTAGGAGCAACACAGAAGTGTACCAACACAGAGGTGTACCAACATGATGTAAAGTACTTCCTCCAATGTTCCATCCATTACACATGAGTCGATTTTCTTGGGATACAATTTCCACTCATAGGTCAAATCTATTCACTGATTTACAGGAGTGGTCCAGAATCCTACCTTCTTCGCCAGCTGGGTGAGAGCTTTGGTCCCTGCTAAGTCTGTAAACCAGTTATTGATTGAGCTCTGTGATCTCGCTGTAACAAGCCAAAAATTGTCCTTCTGGTTAACTTGTGGCTTTCTTTTTCCTGTGTCTGGAAATGTGTTGTATCGCAGCTTCTCTGCAATGATGCTGCTGAAATTTGAACTGATCTGTTGGGGGAAATGCATTCAGCAATGGTCACCTACTTGCATGATGCATAGGTTTACAGTATAAACGATTTGAAAAGGAAACTGATATATTGCTACTTGGAAACTAGTTACCTTTGAGGGGTTGAAGTTAACATTTTTTGCACTGCCATGTTCATCTCCAGACACTGCTGGTTGATTATTAAATCCTTGCTTTACATTCAACGCAGTTAATTCATCCTGAAAAAAAGATGATAAAGTTATTCCCTTGTATGGAAGAAGCATCAAGCATAAAGTACAACCCAAACCACCACTACATGCAATGTTAATGTGTAAAAACTGCACTCTCACGGCTGCAGTTTCCAAGATGATTTATGTACTTAGTGGCCTTTACACTGATGTGATATCTAGGATGACCAAGTAAGCTAATCCTTTATTTCAGATATGTTTACGGTGGTTATGAAGTATGCTAGCAATACACCCCTGAAATACTCGCAAGCCAAATTTTTGCCAAAGACATTTGACAGTCGATGTTGGCTAGACCTAATTACCGTTGGTTTAACTAGCTAGAGCTAACTGGAACGTTTTAATCCGAGTAAAACAACAGCAAGCAAAACGGTTCGTAAATGTACTTGCTACTAGTCTTGATTTGTGCGACACCAATACGTAAATAATAATAACATAGGAATATAAGACCCGAGCAATAAACCATGAGCAAAAGCTAGCTAGATAAGATAACTATCATATATTCTGGTGAGTAGGTTTAGGTTGAAAGCTAGCACCAGCTAGCAAAGCCAGCAGCATCAAGCTAGCTGGGTACTGGTTTAGCTACATGAATTGGAAGTCATGTTATTCTGGCGTTAGTCTTGCTAGCTCTCGTTAGCCGATGGGAAATTTAAAAAATGCATCAATAAATATGTAGCTAATACAATAAGATGTCTACAACAGAATGGATAGGAAGCAGTAGTTTCACGAACAAGCAGGATAACTGCATGGTGATGTTTTTGAGGTGATGTAGCTCAGCAAGCTTGACAAACCAAGATGCTGCTCATTGTTATTGTAGTTAGCCTACTGGCTAGGGACGCTAGTACCGCTAGCGGCTGGCTAAAAGGCCTGAGCCGTCTGGAGAGACTTTGTAGCCAGCTAGCTGGCTAGCCATACGTCGTAGATACTGGGTCTTCTTTCGAAATACATCGTTACTGTTCAAAACTATGGCATTTGTATCTATATGCACTACATAACAAAAACACACACCTCTTTTTGCTTCGGGTCCTGTGGGTAAACGTCCGGAGGTCCAAGTCGTGGCCGCTTCAGGGGCCGGTTTTCGTAACTTAGGATCCCGAAAGCAGCCATCATCCAGCGGCATCACAGCCTAGGCTTTCCCCTTTCCGTTCGAGTCTTGGAAGCCGGAAGGACGCCGTTAGAGACGGAACAATTCAAACATCCCATCATACCTCACTTCACTGATGGTGTTATAATGTATCATTTGTTCGGAGTCATAAACTGTTTCATATGAAAAACGTCTTTGTGTGAATAGACGCAATATGGATACAAAATAGGACACATTTTGCACATGTATAAAAAATATCTTTATTGCTAAAGCATTTTTATTCCATATTATCAAAACTTTACACATAAAAAAAATTATACAAATTACAATCTCACGTCTTACAAGGCAATCTTGTCCATTTCTGCATTATTGCACTCAACCTTTGATCAGTGTTAGTTTTAAGGCAGATGTTTACAATCCCAAAAGATAACAAAACACTGAATTGTTCATTATAGTTTCAACATCGTCTGTGCCATTTATTATTCCTGTCATAATTCCATATTGATATAATCTCAATGTATCTAAATGTATGTACAATAAAATATTACATTTAAAAATGTTACGCAGGAGGATCAAAAATCATCCATCAGATGTACCTACAACCATGGTCCCTGCAGAAATACAAGAGATGCCATCATTTTAATAATAAGATAAATAACCCTTGATTCACCTATACGAGAACAAAAATATGAGCAAATCTTCACATAACAGCTTAAAGGTCCAGTGGACTACATGACACATCTCAACTGTAACTGTATAGGCACACATACTGCAATCACTTTCTGACATGATATTGTCTATACTATATAACAATCTGATAAACCTGATAAAAAAGAACAGTACTTTTGAATATGCATATTCCTGACATTACAGTGGACTGGACACTTTGGTAGGGGGAAATGCATTGTTGTAATATGATAAGTCAGTTGAGTCAGAAAATCTACTTCTAAGAACAAATTCTACTACTTTGTGTGTGGATTTCAAACTATTGCAAAACATGTTTGTATCCTAGTTGGCCTCCTAGAGACAGGGGAAGGGGGACTTTCATGGTCTTCAGTGTTTCATCATGAAATATAAAGTGTCATTGTAAGAGTCAATGCTCTCAGGCTCTCGCGTCTGTTCTCTTGGCCCCCAGGACTTTCACTCTTTCGACAGCAGCAAAGATCAGCCGAATACACACTCAGATCCTGCACACACATACTGTAGGAGATATACGATTGAAATCTATGGTGTGACTTTACAGCATGGTCATCAGAGGCTTTGGTTTATAAAATCAAGAGTCTGTAACACCAAGCAGCTTTTGAGCAAACCTCTGCGTTGCTTTTTAAAGGACGTTTTTTGAGTTGTGTTTTCTGCTGTATTGTCAGCTGAGTCCTGGAGTCTGAAGCAGTTCAGCTCTGGTGGGTTTCACTCATCTTGCCATCCGATGCCTGGATCATGGCACGGAATCTGGAGTTCTCATCTGCCAGCAATGCAGAGGGAGAGTCGAACTCCAAAATCTGTTGCGGTGCAGAAACGCAATATAAGCAAAACCATCACATCTATCTTTCCCTCAGAGACATCAGGACAAGCAAACAGGGAGGGGCAGGCCGGCTCACCTGTCCGTGGTCCAACACCATCACTCGTTTACAGCTGAGCACAGTGTTGAGGCGATGAGCAATGACCAGAGTGGTGCACCCAACAAAAGACTCCCGGATTGTCTCCTGGATTAGCCGGTCTGTCTCTGTGTCTATGGCTGCCGTCGCCTCGTCCAACAGAAGGATCTAGGAGACGTCACATGAAGGAATGAAGCCCACTTGGTGCACTTTCAATAAGGAACACATCGTTTATCACAGTTCAAAAATACTTGCAAATCACATTACGGCCGTTGATGCGGCTCAAGATCAAAGGGATGTAGTTACACTACTGGCCATGTGGTGGTGGTGTTACGCCTTCGAAGGTGTGTTGTGCTCGGGCACTGGTCAAGACCCTCGTTACCTTGCTGTGTCTCAACAGAGCTCGTGCCACACACAACAGCTGTCTCTCTCCGACGGAGAAGTTCTCTCCGTTCTCCGTCACCTCTGAAGAGAGTGAGTGGGGCAGTTGGCCGATCTGGAGATAGAAAGACATAAAAAGAGGTTTAAACATCAATGATTGGCCTATTTTTATGATAGGTCAATTTGGGCCTTTTCATCCTACCTACCATTTCCTTTATATGGGTCCTTTCAAGTGCGTCCCAGACTTGTTCATCCGAGTATTGACCCCATGGGTCGAGATTGGACCTGTTAGAGGAAAACTCAAATTACTCCATCATTATGGACATTTGGATACGTAGCAACTGTAGTTATCAGACGATGAGTGATCCTTCTCCTGATAGTACCTGACAGTGCCTATGAAAAGAACGGGCTCTTGTGGAATGATGGACAGCTTGCTTCTCAGGTCATCCAGGCCAATCTGAGCAATATCAATGCCATCAATGATGATGGAGCCTCCAGTCAGCTCGACCAGTCTGAACAGAGCCACGCCGAGGGAGGACTTTCCTAGGTACAGAGAGAGAGGGAATACAGAACGATGATACACACCTTCATCGCAACTGCACATTTTTAGATCTAAGAAAATAGCTAAGAAGTAGAAGATATTTTTTCCATTACCTGATCCAGTGCGACCCACAATGCCAATGGTCTCCTCTGGCATGATGTTAAAAGAGAGTTTTTTGAGGACCAGCGGCTGGTCGTCACGGTAACGCATCTCCACGTCCTGGAACGAGATGCGTCCCTCGTGCGGCCAGCAGGGGGCAGGAGAAGATGGCCCAGGGATGTGTCTGGGCGCCTCGCTCTCTAGGTTCTGAGAGAATAGAAGAGAGACGGTATGGGATGTTAATCTCTGCATCTCCCACCCTGGAGCTGAGACCCCCTGCCTCTCGCCAGCAATGTCTTCTGTAGAACGCTCCAAATTAACTAGGCTCCGGAGGGAGGAAAAGTTCCACTGGTCTTGGGATCTTCATGCTTTGATGCTTGTTGTGTGTAATAAGCTCAGTCGTGTGCTATGAAGTGTGTGGGGCCGCTCACAGGGTTCCGTCTGCTTCCTGCTGTGTGCTCATCGCACACTTCCTGCTTACTGGACTGAACTGTGGCCAACTGCTCAGCCACACCTGGACGGCCTTAGTTTTCACATGTTTGCGTTTTCTCGAATTATCTGGGTGTGGCGCCCATTTGGAAAATGGATAGTGTTGTGGTTGGGCATGTGGATTTCCATGTTAGTGCCTGGAAGAGTGTGTGCATGTGTACGCCTTCCCTGCAGCGGCACATGTGCACCCTGTGGTGTGGGCAGACGGCCACATCATTAAGGCTCCTACCTTTATGTAATGATTGATCCTCTCTACTGACGTAAACCGTGCTTCAGTCTCGGACAGCAGCCTTACGGTGAACTGAAACAGACCAGTAAGCTGGAGAGAGAGACAGAGAGAGACAGAGAGAGACAGAGAGAGACACAGAGAGACAGAGAGAGAGAGAGAGAGAAGAGAGAGAGATAACGTGGTGAAAGGTCAGCGTCAATGATTAACACCCTCACGCCCAGTTACAGTAAAAACGTGCTAACCCTATTGTACAACGATACGCTGAAATAAATGAGCTGGATAAACTATGAACATTTATAACCCCTTTAGACAGCTATGCTGATAAGACTCCTTTTTAGGGGCCGTCCAATCAATTTTAATTTCATATTGCTCCGTGTGCGATCCCATACCTATGGTCATTAAATGGCAAAATGATGAATGGAGTGTAATAAAACGGTGTACGGTGTCGTGCAAGGAGAAAACCACGACCACAGACACATTCCCAGCAGGACAAGTCAGAACATGCCCTATCATGTGAATAACACGTGCCAAAAACGTGCTCCACGGTAAATGATAAGGGTGGTGTCGTCGAGGGGGTGTGCGTGTGTTTGTGTACGTTTCATGCATGCGTGTACCTGCACAGCATAGGATATAGCCAAGCCTGCGTACGCTGGAGGTATCTGGTTGTGCATGAGGACGATGAGGAGAGCTACAGATGTGATGAGCGTGATGCTGATCAGGTCCAGTCGCACAGCCAGCCAGCGCATAGCACAGCTGAAGAGGTAGTGGGAGGCCTGGTTGGTGTCCAGCAATGCCTCGTACCTGCGAAACAGGTCGATAGACTTAGGAAACAACAACACCTCGATCCAGGGCTGGGCGCATCGTCGAAGGGCATTTCTAGGACGTTCTGTCCTTCCCCGAGCTTCCTACCATACCTGTGGAGAAAATCGTCCCCTCGGCCATAGGCGTGGATGGTTGATAAGCCCTGGAGGCTACTGGTGATGTGGGAGGTGAATGGCGATAGGCTAATGTTCTCCAGTCGCTTCAGCTCACGGATCAGAACCCTGGCGAAGAGACAGAAGGTAGACTGGACCGGTTAGAGAGAAAGCTCATATTGAGTGCATGCAACAGAAAAGAGTGAGTCAGAAATCAGTGAGGTAGCGGTGGCGAAAAAACGCGAAGGTCCGTGTAACTCGGTGGTTGGGATTTGAAAGCACACATGGGAGTCGTATTCTGCAAAAGACAGGGCCCACATTTCCTGGCAGAGCTTCGGTCATTTCTGGGCTCAGCGTGTGATTTATGTGTGATTTTATAAGCCTTGTCACACACCTACGCTACAGGACTGGACACAGACTCCACGGGGATGTGCGAGAGAGAGTGCTTATTTGACAAAGGTGGTGTGGTTTGCTACATTTAGACACAGAAATGGCTGGACTGTGCATGTGAATAACAAGTTCCCCATGAATCATCCCGCTTTCTCATGAAAAAGAGTGGGGAGAGAGAGAGGGAAGGTCTGGGGAGAACATGACATCCCCTCGTTCCGAGCCCGTTACCTGAAAAAATATGTTTATGCAGTCAGGCTGCTTCCTCTCTTGATCACAAAGAGCCACTTCAAGAGAAGTCTTTTTTGATCTGTGTGTGATCTTATCAGCCATGTCACACATGGATGCTACAGGAATGAATTTGAATAATATTTCGGTTTACGTTTTTGAGAATGGGAAGAAAGCCTGTGGTATCGTTATATATTTCAGTCAAAATACTTTTTTCATCATCCAATTGTCTTGGAGCATAGGCACATTTGTACACTTCTAGCTGTTGTATAATTCAGTTTGCAGAAGGTGCTGTCTTTTGGTGTTTTATAACTATGAAAGCTCGGCGTAAGCTTGACACCAAACAGCAAACAGCATCTTAGGAACGGGGAGCTGATGGCATCATGGAAGTCTGACCTGGAGATGCGGTTGACGACAAAGAGGAAGACTCCAAGTGGCAGGAGGGAGAGCAGGAACCAGGGGAAGACGATGCCCACCATGCCCAGACAGAAGACCACCATGGTCATGTTCTGGAGAAGCATCTCAGCCTGCATGGTCAGACGCACATCCACTGAGGGGGAAAAGAGCAGAGGAAAGAGCGTGGTGTCAGATCACATGGGGTGTCCCACTGGCTGTGTGTGTGCGTGCATGTGTGCCTGTGTGTATGTGTGTTTGTGTGTGTGTGCATGTGTATGCATGCGTGTGTGTGTGCATGCATGCGTGTGTGTGTGTGTGTGTGTGTGCTGAGAGCGAGTGTCGAGAGTACGTCAAGACACATCAGGACTCACCCTCGTCCATGTCTCGGGAGAAGCGGGTGAGGACGCGACCCAGAGGTGTCGTGTCGAAGAAGCGCATGGGGCTGAGGAGGAGCTGGCGGAACAGCTTGTCATGGAGGACGGAGGCTGCTCTCACGGTGCACTGGCAGGCACAAACACAGGGGTTTGGAATGAGGAGACAAACAAACAAACGCATCAAAACAGTCACAACATTGGTAAACAGAAAACGACCAGAGGGTGCTTCTAGAAAAAAGACAACACTAACAGATGCCAAAAACGGTATAAATAAATACTGGCATTTGGGAAGTGTTCCTAGCGTACACAGTTTTGTACACATTATAACACTCACATGACAAGCTGCTAATGTCAGCTAGCCATATGTTAAATGTACTCATGTTTTGGGACACTGTTATTTACACAACAAGTTTTTTCTTGTTCTGTCAAATCCCAGATTCCTAATTGAGTGCCTGGGAGGCTGACACTTAAAGGTCGTGACCCTCAATGTCTAAGTGAACGCTTGTGGGAAGTCATGCCATGTGGACATAAATTGCTTTTGTCAGGAGAGAACACATTAATTCTATTAATGGAATATTCAGCACTCCAAATGATCTCATCACAGCTATGGGTAAAGAAAAAAATTGAAAACACACAATTATGCTGGGACCTAACCTCTGTAATTTGCTGTCAAGAAGGGTTAGCAAAGAAAAGGGGGCATAAACAGACACACACACACACACACACCCTTACCCACAAGCAAAGACACACACACTCACCTACGTCACAGACAGCACACACAGTCTGCACACACAGTCTGCACACACACACACACACACACACAGACACAACCTCTAAAGCTGCAAGTCATGGCAGTGGACAGATAAATGGATTTAGCCTGCAGGCACTTTCAATTAAAGAACTCAAAAGGATGAGAGAAAGAAAATTAGAGCGAGCAAAGGTTGTACAACAATGCCATATTGACTTTTCACTTTCCCTTTCAAAGGCCCGAGTAAACCAGGGAAAAGCTAAATTATTGAGACGTGTTTCGAGACAAAAGGCCAGGACATGTTCAGGTGACAGCTGGGGTGCTTACCTTGACGAACACAAGCCCTCGCATCGTCTTCAAGAGCAGGGCTGCTCCCATAGACACCACGTACACGGTACAGTAGTACTTCATGTGAGGGTTCAGCCTCATGCTGTTGCCTGCCACCGTCTCATTCTCCAGGACTAACGATGTGTTCTGAGGGCAGATGGAACAACAAATTACCATGAAGGAAAACCACCGTCTCTGAACGAGGACTTTCTGTCGAGTAAATGAGAGAAATCCCATCTGAGTGAACAGTCAAATACCCACGGAGGCAGTCAGTCGAATGATGTTGTCATCCCAAACACATTTCTCTCTCAAAACATTGTCAGTTTTCCTCCTTTTTTAATCAACAGTGCCGATAGGTTTGGCGAAGCAGCTACCACGTTAGTATTTCATTAAACGCATTCACGTATGATTAAATCCTTACAACTGTCCAGCTGTTTTCTGTGAATGAGCGCTAACAAAGCACATATATACAGAACAAGAAGAGTGACTGAGAGCAGACTGACCCCTCCCCCCTGGCGAATCCAGTAGCTGAGCCACCAGTTGCTGAAGGCTATGCTACCGGTGGTGGAGAGGAAGAGGAACATGTTGAAGGTGAGGGCTAAAGGACCTCCTGCAGCTTTGATGTAGGCCGCATACACAGACCAGGCCACCGCACCAGAACCTCTCTCCTCAGCCTTCATGAGCTGCTCTGAGGAGGGAGAAGACAAAGGAGAGAAAGAGAGAGACCAAAAGAATCAACGAAGGAACAGAGAAGCCTGTGAACCTTTTGAAACACGTTTTCCGGGACATTATTCGAAGTGTTGGGCAGGTCTCACCTCCTTTCCTGTTCTCCGCTGGTGGTCTGGCAGCCTTCGCGACGACGGTGGTCTCGACTTTTCCCTCTGCTGCTCTCCCTTCCTTGTTCATCAGGTTCTTTCTCACCAGGTCCTGTGACAACCAGAGAGAGAAGAGAGAGAGAGAGAGGAGAGAGGAGAGACGAGAGAGGAGAGAGAGAGAGAGAGAGATGGGAGAGAGAGAGAGAGAGAGGTGAAGCATTGAAAAGAGGTCGCCACAAATCTATCCGCCATAACAAAGCCCACTAAGTCATTTAAACAGAGATATTGGTGACAGGGTCTTTAGTGGTCTACACCGGTAAATCAATGTGTGCATAAATAATGAAAGGCCCTGTATGCATTAACATTTCCTCGCCACCCGCTTGGCTGTCCCCCCCTCATGTTTAATTCAGGCGGTGATGTACGATGTTATTGTGAGGGGGTGGCTCTGGTGCTTTTTCCCAGACAGCAGTGTCGGGCACCCTGGGCCTTACCTCCTGCTGCATGCTGTTGAAGAGGCTGGCATAGTCTCGCCCTCTGCCCATTAGCTGGGCGTGGGTGCCATGCTCTGCAATCTGCCCGTCCCTCATCAGAATCACCTCGTCACACTCTGACAGGTACTGAGAATGGGAGTGCAGGAATACACGGGTATGAATACCGTCAAATTGGAGACCAATTTCCCTTTGATAAGAAATCCCAGACTAAGCCCGTTCACACAAATGTCACTCCTCTCAGAAAGGTCACGGATATAACTGCTCCCTTCACATTGGTGTTCACATTGATAAATCACAAAAAAAAGGAACTTGGGGCAATTTCGGACTCGAAATTGCGCGTGACGGGACTGTCCAGCGTCTGTAAGAAGGTCCTCTCACCTGCAGCTGGTGCGTCACGAACAGGATCGTCTTGTCCTTGGACGCTCCGCGGATGGCTTTGTGAAAGAGGTGGGAGCCAACGTGGGCGTCGACGGCGCTGAGGGGGTCGTCCAGCAGCAGGAGGGGGCGGTTGCTGTACAGGGCGCGTGCCAGACTCACTCTCTGACGCTGGCCTCCGCTCAGGTTGGCACCCCTCTCTCCTATCTGGAGAGACAGCAGGGACACATCCACATCAGGCCTTCCTACTGGGCCCACACCAAAGAGGCTTTGGAGAGGTACAGTGGAGTTGTAAAGTTGAACGTGGCATCAGGTGGTCATCAGAGCCCAGAGGAGAAACGGCATGTACCTCGGTCATGTCTCCGTAAGGCAGGTCTAGAAGATCGGGAACAAGACAGCAGGCTTCCAGCACGGCGGCGTACCTAACAGAACACACAGAGACATCACTTCAGGACAAAGTCCACTTCACTGTAACCACGACGCCTGCGCCCCGGCACTTTGATGTTTCTTACTTGGCTGAGTCATACTCCTTCCCAAACAGGATGTTCTCCTTCAGCGAGTCGTTGAGGATCCAGGCCTGCTGGGCCACGTAGGCGAAGCCCCCGCTCACCGCCACAGTCCCCTCCAACAGCGTCATCTGAAACACAAGCACGACGGATCCAGGTGTAAACACAGCTGGCTTCATTCCACTCCAAATGGGTTATTCATAAATAACGCAGATTGTATTATGACTTGGTAAAAGCAACCCCCCAAAAAAGGCTAAAAAGCATGTTTCCTTTGTGAAGAGAAATGTGAGTGAGGTGAGGACTAGGCCTTTGTCACAGTCTAGAGTCTCACCTGGCCAAGGAGAGCAGACAGAAGCGAGGTCTTTCCACTTCCTACACCCCCGCAGATGCCAACCAGCGCCCCCTGCACATCAGATCACAAAACCCTCCGTATCAGATTACCGTGCGAAAAAAAAGCGTATGCAACGTGCTCGTGTGTCTGAGCGAGGGCGTTTACCCTGCGCACGCGCAGGTCCATGCGATGCAGGGTCTTGTGGAGGGGGGGGTCTGATGCTCTGGGTGGAGGAGATGGTGCTCTGAGGGCTCTCCTGCTCCATGTGCGTGAGCAGGCTCTCCCCGTTGGGTCCCTCCCCGCCGCCCTTCCCCTCCTCCGTGCTGATGTACAAGCTCAGCTTCTCCCTGCGCAGGACCCGGGAGATGCCCCCTCGCTTGGAGGGCTTCTTGGGCGGGCTGGAGGGTTTGGCTGCCGGGGCGCGGGCCTTCTCCCACGCCAACGTCGCGTCCCGGAACTCCACGGCGTTCTCAGGATCCTCCATCTTTACCGTGACGACCTCCCTGTCTTCCATCATGAAGAGCCTCTGTATGTACACAGATTCATGTGGGAGATGTGTTTTTACTGTGTGGAATGGGACGTCATGGTAAAACAAGTGTGTTTTCCTTCCTGCTTCCAATAGTGTGTCAAAACCTGCTTACCTGAAATCTTTTGACAGCCACTGCACCCTCTGACAAAGAGCGCACGGCTAATGGCGTGACCTTGAGGGCAAAGGTCATGGAGTTGAAGACCGCCACCACAGTGAAGGCCTGAAGGGGTTAAAAAACTTTGAGTCATTTGATTAGATAAAGCACACACTGGTGAAAGCTACTGAGGTTATTACAATAAAACATGCATACCTGAGCAGCATTGAGATCGTAGCCCAGCGCCATATGTAAGGTGAATGTGCACACGCTAGCTATTATCACGACGATGGGAGCCACGCCCACAGTGAGGCTCTGGACATAGCCAGCCTTCACCAGTATACCCTTTTCTTCTGAACGCACCTCTATAGCAGGAAAGATGGCAGAGAGGAAGAGAAAAGAGAGAGAGAGAGAGAGAGAGAGAGAGAGAGAGAGAGAAAAAAAGAGAGAAAAAGAGAGAGAAAAAGAGAGAGTGAGAACAATAGCCTTGAGTCAAATTACACCTCAACCTCTCAGTGACTTCTGTACATTTCCATTGTGTTGACTGAGCACGTCCGCTCAGACTTCAACGTTGCAACACAAACGAGGGAGAAGACTAAAATAGAAGAGACGAGCCGGGCCTCGTGACCATACAAGGTACGAGGAGGTCTCGTGGGCCCTTGGCAGTCATCCAACTTAAGTTGCCCCTTTCAGTGGGCCGTGTTTGTGCTCAAATGCATGTGCCTCATTCAGTAGTCCCCTGAGAGCACTGTCCTGGCACCTGGCCAAGCCCTGTCTCCCACTGCCAAGGGGACACTGTGCTCTAGGGGAAACCACAATGCACTCCTCCTAAAACATTTCAAACCCCCAACTGACTCACTCTGCAATCACACACATATTTCTTCTCTGACAATCCAGGCAACGTAAAAGCCATGTGTAATAAAGCCATCCAATGAACAATAAAACAAATTGAGGGGTGAGTAAAAAGAATTGACTGCAGATCTTACGACCCGCTGGCCCCTTAGATGAACGCCCAATTAATTATCATAATAATAGGTAATCCTGAAACAGTGATATGAAACAAGGTCCACATGGGTAATTAAAACCCTGATTAAAAGCAGTGAATGATTGTTATCCACAACATATATGGGAGGCCTCGTGAGAAACGTCTCCCTCTAATTCTCAGCTCAGTGGAACAACCTCGAAAGGCCTTAACGTATCAAAGAGCTTTAAATGCCTTTCAATTTAACCTTGCGGCATGAGGGATTGAGGCGTTGGCTTGATAATGGTGCAAGACATGGCTGGAGTCCTAGCCAATGGCAGATAATGGAAATTGACTTCATGTCAGTTCGACTTCTCCAGTTAATTCACAGGAGGAGTTTAACTTCAATGGATGACTGGAGGATTTTTCAGCTAATGGTGTAGATTTCCTAAAGCACGAGAAATCGAATTTGTCCTGACCCTTAACCCAGATTAACAAGTCAAAAGGGACTAGAGAAATACAACACACAAAACCAGTTGCAAGTTCCCTTATCTAGACCTAAAACAGGAAGTCCAAGAAACTTGCTGAGTCACTGAGCTCAGGCAGGAAACATGTTGACCAGACACTCACTGTGGACATTCTGAGCGAAGGCATCTTCCCAACAGTACATTTTGATGAACTTGATACAGCCCAGGATCTCGTTCATGAGCCTCACGCGCTGATCAGTCACGACCACGCACTTCTTGCGGAAATACGCCGTGAGACGCGACGCCAGCATCTGTCCAGACCCCGGAGAGACGAGAGAGAGGGAGACGGGGTGATGGCAGGGAAAGAAATCAAGAGAAGAAATGAGTGTCAGACAGAGGAAATGGAAGCAGACACTTGCTGTTATACGTCAGGTATTACTGCAGGGGTGCCCTGGGGAAAATCACTAACAGTCCCCCAAGGTCTCTAGTCAGGGCTCACACTGCTACCGAATGAAATGTAAGAATAACAGGACCAAACCAGACAAGAGATTGGCAGGCTGAAGGTTTGTTTTTTTGGTGGAGGGAGAAAGGGGTAAAAATCCCAGGTTGTGTTGGAAAGAAAAATGGCCTGTCAACAACAATGTAGCTTGTAATAACTTCCAATGCGGTCGATGTCATGAGAAGAGGTTTGTGGCTGGAAAATGGTCAACGTGCCACATGAATAGCTAATGATTGATCGATGATGACTATACCCGGCTGTTATCTAAAAATGCCGCCAAAGGATCCACAGTTACATTTTTTGGTATGACGCCCAGACACAAATGGATGAGGATGAGTCCATACCATGAAGGGATAGAAGATAAGGAAGATGGCTGATCCCACCAGGGCTGTAGGGCCCAGGAAGTAGGTTGTGTAAGACAGCCCCAGGATGCCCACCAGTGGCCCCCCAGCCAGGAGACAGCCCACAGACACAGCCTCATACAGCCTCTGGCCATCGCTGGAGCAGATGTTGATCAACTGGAAATACAGGCACATATTTTAAACAGGGAAAATTACTCTCGCTTCCCTAAGTAAGATATTTGACTGTGGTTTACCAAGCCCAAATCGACTCCAAGCTCTATTTATGACAGCAATATGCGGGACATTCCGCTCAACCAAATGAGTTATTTTGAGGGGCAAATGTCGGATTGCCAAAGTTGACATAATCCTTTCCCGTCTGAATGAAGTGCCAAAACAACAGTTTCCAGGGATGGATTTGGAGCTGGGCTGTGACCTCCCACACCCACCTCTCCAGCACTGATGTCTTTGGTGCTGCGCAGGCGAAGGATCTTCTGGAAGGCGAACGTGAGTGCTGCCCCCCGGAGGCGGGCGGCGGTACGGTAGTTGACGGCCCACATTAAAGCCAGGGACCAGGAGCGCATGAGCTCCATGAGGAAGATGCCAGCCACCAGGGAGAGGCCATAGGGAAGCCAGCTCTCAGCGCTCTGGGAATACTCCAACAGAGCCCGCACCAGGACGGCCTGTGGAGGAGGAGGAGGAGGACAGAGGGAGAAGGGATGACAAGAGAGGGAGGAGGCAAGAGAGAGTGGGGGAAGGGGGAGGAGAGAGGGAGGAGGGATGACAAGAGAGGGAGGAGGAGAGAGGGAGGAGGCAAGAGATAGGGAGGAGGAGAGAGGGAGGAGGAATGAGAAGAGAGGGAGGAGGAGAGAGGGAGGAGGCAAGAGAGAGTGGGGGAGGGGGGAGGAGAGAAGGAGGAGGGATGAGAAGAGAGGGAGGAGGAGAGAGGGAGGAGGCAAGAGAGAGTGGGGGAGGGGGGAGGAGAGAAGGAGGAGGGATGAGAAGAGAGGGAGGAGGAGAGAGGGAGGAGGCAAGAGATAGGGAGGAGGGAAAAGGAGGGACAAAAGGAGAGTGAGAAGATAAACCGTGATTTAGGAGAAAGCAGGTGAGAGTGGGATGATGGAGGAGGTGAATGGACAGAAAGACGATGAAAGGGAAGAGGAGGAGAGAACATTTTGAGAAGATTAGAGAGATCAGAAGGAGACGTATGTCATGACTGTGTTGAAGGCGTCTGGAGACTGGAGCAGGCTACCGTGTTCTATTACACAGAGTACTGCAGAAGAAAAGGTTCAACTTTACCAGGCAATGTTTAACGTTTAATTGCCCCCCATTTGCTAAGAGTACATTGGAATTATTGGCCCTGCTCCTCTTGGTCTACATTAAATCCTTTGACGTGTCCCTGAATCCTAAATTCCTAACCCTCTGCGCACATTCCTTAAAAATGTCATTAACGTCTTTACAGTCTATATGAAATGTGTAGGTTGCTTGTCCAATGTGGAGTATAATAACTAGTGTTTAGGATCATATGCAGGACAATACTAACTACTTACTAACCGAGAGTGAGGTCATGCCGGGAAATATCAAACGAGACTTGAACGTATCGACCGAGCGATAGCGAGGTTGATACGGCAAAGTCGAGGTTTGATATTTCCCGGCATGACCGAACGGTCGAGGTTAGTAAGTTGTTTATTATATGGCATTTTTAGCTCTTTTCATTTTGTAAATTGTAGGCTAATTGTAGCTAGCTAGGCTAGCTCTCAAGTCTTCTCACGGTGTGTTTCAGGTGTTGTCTAGCAACCAATTACTTTTGATAGAAAGCGGACAGTACGGTTCTGCTAAAATGGCTTTAATTCCAACACAAATAACGATAATTTTAGAAAGTTAACAATTTCTTCGTCGCTGTTGATGTCTTCAGTATCGTCTGGTCTCAGTTGACTTCGATATCGCTAATTTTGAAGATGACGTCAGAGGAGGGCAATAACAATACTTATTGGACCGCTGGTCAATACGGGTTTGGCATGACTACCCATTAGCCAATCAGAAGGCTCGTACTGTCGTTGCCATATAATAAATAGTATTAGTGCAAATAAATGTGCACAACAGACAACAAACCACGATGTCCCAGATGGTAATGTGACACAACTGAGTTATTGTGGAACAAGTAAATGGAGTTAATGCTATTAGACTGGGAACACACACACAGTACCACATGCAGTCTGGATACGAGCACTCTGCAACATCCCAGTTGGGGAACTCCAAACATAATTACCGCTCATGAAGATTGAATACAATAAAAAGGTCTGCAGCCTTGGACTGCACAGTCAGCCCTTCTCCTCTCACTATTGTTTGAGTTTGGTTTAAGGGTACTGTAAGGGGGAATATTGAACCGAAAGTGTGGCAGTTTGGAAAGAACAGCATATTTCTTGACCAAAGCATGACTGGGTACACACTAGCTAATCTGAGAGGCTTAATATGGGGGTTCACTATCTAAAGCTTTGTAATCTTCTGGTATGTTTTCATTTCAATATCCAGCCCAGCGTGAAACAGGATAAACCGATTTGGAAAAAAATACTTGGACTCTGAGCCCCAGCACTGAATAAGTAAGGGGGAGGAGTTGTTCACCACATCAGCAGAATAATGAGGAGAAGGGGGGATTTGTAGTGTACTTTGCAGAGTACTTACAGGCCCGACGAAGCCAGCCACCATGGTGAGGAGGAGGGAGAGGATGGCCACAAGCATGCGGGTCTGACAGAACTTCCAGAAAGTTCGCGTCAGAGAAGCTCCGTCTTTGCCTTCTCTCGTCAGCTCATCGTGCCATAAGGACTCCAATCTGAACAAGAGAGGAACAGTTACATTCCAAAGTCATGAGGGAGAAAGATGTCACTCACCACATTTACCTCTGGTGAAACTAGCTACATTAGCATACCATGGAATGTGTTTTGGGGGTCAGACAAAGGATTGTTGTGCTGACCACTCAGTTCACACAAAAGTGGACTGAATTGATGGGGGAATTTGCTATTGAGAAAGACAAAAATATTATACGTGAAAATTAGACATTTTGTGGCGGTCATTTACCATAGATTGGACTCATTAAATATGATGTTGGACAGATGAGGCATACATGATTAGTCTGCGTGAGGTACATCCAAACATGCTGAAGATGTACTCATGTATTCCTTCAGCGCCGTTGAATGCCCCATAACTATGTCATTTTGACTAAATGTATCATTCTAATGGCTTTAAAAAGATGGAAAAGACCAGCTGCAGAACCTAATTTATACTTTAATGGGTTTATTAAAAACCTATCAGAGACATATAGGACATTAAACTAAGCCAATTCTCCCACCGGCTCATAATTATGACTTTAATTCAAACCAAGCTGACTGAGAAGTAACAATTAGCTGCCTTTATGCTTCCATTTACAGCCAAGTCTGAACAACTGCCCTTCGGCTTTAGAAATTGATATCAACCTCAATTTTAAAAAGGTTGATGAAACAATAAGTATGTCAAACAGTACATAAAGTGGTAGCTCATAAGGTTGTTCAATAGACTTTGGCCAAAAATGTGTCTGACAAACACTAAATCTTGACCTAATCACATTAGGGCAGTCTTGATGGTAAAACAGACATTTGAGGAAGTTGTTGTTACCAAGCAGAACTGTCCAGATCTCTCAGACACCTCCCTCACTCAGCACTTCCAAGTGTCAACTCTCCCAGGATAGCCTTCCCATCCCCCCATTGCATGTGCTGTTGCATAACTGTTCTGGCCAAGTCAACACTAAGTTATACCCTCCATTCTACCTCTTTGCGCCACACTAACACATACTAGCGAAGCAGGTTTGGGATGACTGTGTCCTTGGTCCATTACATTGTGCCTCACGTTTCATAACCCAGAGAGTCTCAGCAGAGTCCTCTTTCCCAGGACCTGTCAACATGTCTTCTGAAAAGAACATCCTATAAGTGTTCATTCATTACAGAACAGTCATTCTTTAGAGGTACACTTACACAAGAGCAGTCTAAAACAGGTTTGCTAAAAAGTCATTTGGCAGGTGCCAAGTAGACCTGATGTGGACTCCAGTGAAAGGGACAGTTAATGAGATAGGGTAGGCTGAGAGAGTGGTGTGTTCCAGGCATGAGGGTTAATGACATAACTGCTCTAAAGGACAGCCTTCCTTGGACTAGCTAACTCTTGCTCTAATCTCTAATCCCTACTATTAATAACACCGTTCCGCCAGATCTCGCCTGGGGAGTGAGAGGGAGGCACACCGTTCATCAACCTGCCTGTCACACACACACACAGCCTGGGAAATCGAGGGAATCCCAGCCACACAGCCCTGCTCATTACCCAGAAGTCCACCAGGCCAACTTTGGCCCAACTTCTGTTTTGTACTGTTTGACCCACCAACATTATCTCGCCTGTTATGTAAACTCACATGCAGCCCCAGAAAAGAGAAGTTTGTCCATTAATGTTTGCTCAAAGGAAACACAACAGCCTTATTAAACCAAGAGAACGCCTGTTTCCCGATGCCCTGCAACTCACCTCTGACAGTTAGTTTCAGAAGCCTCGTGACAGGATAGGCCCCATACATCGTCTATGGACAGACTGGATGCCTTATAGGCCTTGAGTGCCAACGGGGAGAGCCAATGGAGAGTCATGAAGGAAAAGAGTCCAGCGTTGTCGACTGGGTGCTGGTGCCTAGAAAACAGAGAGAGTTGCCAGAAAACATCATCTTCACGGTGTTATGTGGAGAGATGAGAACACACTGGCCCCTGAGAGAGAAAGAAAAAAGCCTTCGCTCTGGATGAAAGATGAATTGAGACCCCAGTGTTTGAACAGCAGTTTGCACACACTTCATAGAAATCTGAGGGAGCAGCGAAAAAAGTTCAGGGCCAGTTTATCAGTCAAGCGTTTATCAGTGAAACACTGAGAGGTCTGTTGGTGGGTGATAGGCCTGAACCCTGGGAACACGTAGGCCAAAAGCATGGTATTAAGCTGTACTGTAAGACTCCTCACAGTATAGGACACAAGCTATATCTGCCTGTCAGCCTGACCATCTGTCTGTCTATCTGTCTGACTATGTGCGGCTGCAAACGAGCCATGAAGCCACCGTGCTTACTTGTGTTTTATCCTGAATGGTTTGAGTATGTGCAAGCTGTGTCGGTAGCGGCCTCTCCTCTTATGCCCCTTCCCCTCTTCAGTTTCTCCATCGTCTTCCTCTGGGTCGGGCAGGGTGTTGGGGCAGGACAGGGGCAGACCCTCCACCCGCCCAGCTGCTTCCAGGGCATCAGGAAACATGGCAGCCGTTCTGGAGGACAACAAGCAGACACACAGTTCTGCTTTACTAAAAGGCTTTTTACTTTATTGAAACGAATGCACTGAAGCACCGCTACAGTATCTGTCCTCTCATCCTGGAGTTCATCTTTGATCTACAACGATTGAAAAGGAGCTCCATAAATCCTATGAATGAAATGTCATAAAGAAACACTGTTTTCCTTTGGAGTGTTCCAAAACATGGTGTCATCATCAGCATGTCAGCATCGCTGTGACTATACCAGCATGCTCAAACAGGCATTCCCTGAGGATAGAAACCTCCTATCTGAGGCTGAGGCCAGGGTGTTCTACCCTATCTCCCTACCCCTGAGCTTCCTCAGAGGACACCTTTGTTTTGCTGACTCACTGGGGAAGGCGTGCTATAAGTATGAGAAACACCTTGCTTAGAGGTTACCCATCTCCCGTCTCCCCAGACGTAAATATAAAAGGCTTATCTATTTAAGGGACGCCTGCTGGTATCAAAGGCTTGGGAGAACCGAGAGGGGTGACATTTGAGACGCTAGTGCGTCTGCACACTGTCACTGATCCCCTCTGCGCTCTCTACTCCAGTCAGACCATCTCAGCATGTGCAGCTGATAGGCTGGCCTGGGAAAAAGGCCAATGACGGCCACTGAAAGGTTCAATCGAGATAGCCTGGTGGGGTGAGGTACAGAGCTTGTTTCAATATTGATACACACTGAGCAGAACAGAGTAACACACAGTTCCAGTTGCAACGCTGTGGGAATCATGTTGAAATGTGAGAAACACCAGAAATATCTCCTTATTGAAACCCACAATCTACAAAGGGGTACAGTCACACTGCAATGGGAACTGGGTCCAACTTAACAGTAAGAAAAATCCCATGTTTTCCGCTTTACATTGTGAAGTTTAACACAAAGTAGTTAACTTTCAGAACTAGCCAAAGAAGTGCTAAATCCTTCCACTGCATGGGTCAGCAAGTTTCCAGGACCTGCACCGTCCTTGACATTGACAGAACAACAACAACCTGTTGGTCCAGTTTGGACTGTAACTTACTAACTCCCGTAGGCCTATCTATGCATTCGATGCACTGTAAATTTACATTTGAACAAATAAATGACCAAAAAACAGTGTTGTTGGATTAGGCCAGAGCATGTAAATAATGTTTTCAGGGTATACACTTTTATATCAATAGACCCAGATGTGGTAGAATGATATGACACCTCTCAAAAGTCAACTTAAACTTGAATTGTTTGTTTCTCCAACATTTTTACTGCCTCTCAATGCAAACTTCTGAAAGGTAAACAAGTCAATGTGCTGTATAACCCTTCATCATGCATTACATGAATGTAATGTAATAATCATGTTAATACTATATTTTAGTCAACCACAGTAGTTGATTATATTATTTAGGTGATACTGATTCCTAACATTTAATAAAGCATGTTCTGCAAGGGTTTAAGGTTTTCAATATTTAAAACACAACAAATGTTTTTAAAAAGAACTTACATGTGGCAAGGATGTTGTCTTGGCCTCTGTAAAGTGTTCTTCTTTTGGGAGTACACTAGTTAAATACGGTGTTTATGAGTGATAGCTGTCGGGAAGGACCTCGACCGAAGTTTGCCATATAGTTAGGCCTATGTAGTTTTGTTTTTAAGAATTCAGTGAAACACTTTCATCGACTCGAAAACGCTTAATAGTAAACATAGACAGCACTGAATGCGACCTTGAAAACCAAACGGCAGTGCGCTAGGCAAAATGTTTCTCGAGAGTTTCTTTTCAACTTCGTCCGTGTCCACTGAGACGCTTGAAGTCTGAACTCATTTGAAGCCTCCAGCTACCCACTGCAGGAATCCCCGATGTTTATCTGACGTCATGGCTGCTCAACCAACCGCGGCATTGCTTGCATAGTCGCCTTAGTAACTTGCACGATGAAGACAAGAAGAACACGTGGTGATTACTGCCGGGGCTTATGGTTCTAAGCTAAATTTGGACCGTGGAAGGAGAAGGTAAACACAGACAAGATAAGTTATGTCCTCGTGGGTACAATTAAATAGCATATGGCTATAGCCTACAGGACATCTTTCTACAATACATAACTACAGGCTGTGAAACATGAACGACTTGTGCATGTTACTGTGTAGGCCGTAGGTATGTGGGTAAGTAACTAATTTGAATGTGAACGAATGAAGGAACGAATCATCCTGGGTGTTACAGTAAGGTATCATTCTAGTATCTCTTTTGCTGCGAATGGTCTGAGGTAGTAGGTTATTCAGATGATGTGAGAGCAAGATTTGTTTAGGCTACTCAACTGACAGGGAAGTGGAACAAAGTAATGCAAATGAGCAGCTTGCGAAATCAGAGAATGAGTCAGGGTGCAGACCCAACATGCATAGGCCTACAGCCTAAATACACACCCTGTGACGACTCATTCTCTGATTTCGCAACCAGATATTACTATTCACCCAAGTCATCTATGGGCCCTATCAGACATATGTATCTCCAGTCAAGACACACCAGGTCACTTTGTTCTTATGTCATCCTCCAAGTCTATTGCCACAACTGGATTGTGGTGATAAGACTCTCTTGGTCAACTACATTGCTAAAGACAGCTGGAGAAAACAAAAACAGGATTTGTCTCAACAAAACAACTTAAAAAAATACGTCAGTTGGAGTCGTATCAAATGTGCTTTATCAGAAGGCAACTGTTCCTAGGCCAGGAGCCCAAAACACTTGACAAGCCCTGCTTTGCTTTGAGCTGTCTACTAGCATTGACAAAGTATGTGGCCTTGTAGCTGCCCATGTGGCTGATGTCAGTCATTGTCTCACCTCCAAACTGAACTGCACTGACCCCTGTTGGTTTTCCTAAACTCTCGTCAACAGTGTAAGTGGTGCTCAGCCTTTGACACCAACGAGCCATGCTTTTACTTTACTGAGGCACTGTACTGGAGTCTTACATAACATTGTGATTAACTTTTTACAAATGTTGTCCTACTTTATCATCATACTTGATCAAACTAATAGTTGACACACCAGTTTATCTACATTTGACATATTCCTATCATTTCCTCAATCTGAGAATGATTGTTACCTCAACTTGGGAGTCTGCTGCTTATCTATCATTGGTCCATCTGCATCATGTGAGCAGGTTTTCTGGTCAGGTTTCTTCCAGAGCTCAGGTGTCCCTCCCCGTGCAGGAGATTGAGAAGCACCGTCAGCACACCTGCATACTGACAATATATCATCCAAGGCTCCCGTCCCTAGGTTAAATGCCATTAGATAAGAGAAAGAAAAGGTTAGGCATACCTTTCACTAGTCTAATCACACCAGGTGATTGAATGGAACCACTGTCAGTGGCATCAAACAGTAGAGAAACAGGTCATGTTTGTTTTCATTTCTTTTTTTATAAGTTCTTCACTAGTTCATCACAGAGATAGTCTGTCACGTTTCTACTTTATCTGTATTCAGGGTAGAACCATCCTCTTAATACAGTGATGCCATCTCAAGTGCCTTCTCTGCCTCCACTGACAGCCTGCAGAAAGCAATACATAAACTGCCAGAGAAAGTCATTGGACTTGTCTCACTTTACTGAGCTGGGAAATTCGCTGAATGCAGGAGATCAATGAACTGAATCCAGTGTTCCCTATCAATTTCCCAGACGATTTATGATCTGTGGCAACCGATGGCCGAGTTTGGACCATAAGTTTAGTCACGCACACTCTACATTTCTCCACTGAGAATACCAATTGAGAGGGACAGTTTTTATGTGGCAGAACACTGGGTGAAATACAGACAGATTTAAAGGGAACAGTTCTCTCTAAAAAGTACTTCAAAAGGCGGGTTTACATTAGGCTGAGCTTATTACAACCCTGATGTCTCTTCAGGACTGTATCCATAATGAATGGGAGTGATACAGTAGGTGCTGCCTGTAAGAGTTACAGTTCGACAGCTTAACAGTGATTTTGGGTTCGAGTAAATGGAAAGCTCTCTCTACAGTGGATGTCTCTGGAGAGGGAGCAGACTAATCCTCTTCTTTCCTTTCCTTGCATGACAGGCTAAGCAAGCCAGAGAGGCAATTTAAAACAGATGAATAGGGCTGTCCTTCACCATGTAACTGACTCCCGATCAATAACTGTAAGCGGATTATCAACTCATAGTAAGAACATAAATACTTAAAAAGTTAGGAGACCCAAATACAGAACTCCCAACAACAACAACTCGCCACACACTCTGAAGATCAAGATCAGAGACAGCGT
Organism: Mallotus villosus; assembly: GCA_903064625.1. Classification (NCBI taxonomy): domain Eukaryota; kingdom Metazoa; phylum Chordata; class Actinopteri; order Osmeriformes; family Salangidae; genus Mallotus; species Mallotus villosus. Next base: position 95,245 of record CAEFZP010003405.1, on the reverse strand, counting down.
TTTCCAGTGAAGTTAAAGACTCAAAGATGTGAAACTATCATAATTGGACCTTCCTGGACATGAATGACAAGGAATGTATGTGTTACAGCTCAGTGATTTTCAATCCAATGGGGTTCCTATTGGGACTTTTACTCTACACTTGAGAAACCTGGATCAATGTTTGAGACAGAGGAGGGGCTTACATCCAGACCTGAAATCAAGCCTAATAAGGGGTCAGTCATGCATTCAGTTGGACCTCTCCTCTCAACTCTCAATCCATCCAGGGGATCTCAACCAGGCTCCACACCCCAGGATACAAACCTCAGAGAGAGGCTTCATTTCATGATAACATTGAGTCTGGTCAGCGTCATTTCCATTTCATGCAGAGTGTGACACTGACTAGGTTCTGCAAGGGGAGCAGCTCTCCAAACCAGAAAGTTAATATGAAGAACACATACACACACTGTGCTCCATATATCAAACTACCACCTGATAGTAGTTGTATGATCAGTGATCGCCATTTCTATGTAAATCCGTCTGACAAAAGCCTATATTTATTATGTCAAGCTTCAGAATTTTGAGTTAGAAAATGTTGGAAACTAGTCTGAGAAAACTCAGAAACAAACTAAATGGGCAGTTTGCCATTAATAAAAGGTCACACAATTTGTAAAGGCATTTTGAGCAGGTTTCACTCATTAGAAAGAGTTAGGCATCACGCCATCTCCCTGGCACCAGCATTACTGGGTTGGCATTTTGAATGAAACACACCTTAGAAGCAGACCAGACTCAATGTTGTCATGAAATGGGACAAAAATAACATGATTGATCTCAATTACAAGAATGCTACAATGCACTAAATTCTCAATAAAAAGCTGTATTGAATAGTCTCTAGTTCCAAGATGCCATTTTAAGTGCCTGCAGCCTAAAGTGCTGTCTGTGCAGAAGCAATGGCTCATGGGAAAAGAAGTGATTTTAGAGCTCTTTTGCACATACATAAATGAATGAGCCCAGTGCTGGCTTTATTGAGACATGAGACTGCAAGAGCTGTTCCCAAATGCTTGGCCATATAACAGCTGCGAGAGCAAATCACTAATGTCATATTGCCTGAAGAAGCCATCAGTCCACCATGTAGCTGCCCCTTTGACCAACAGGGGGGGCTGTGGACTCACTGTCTTCAGAGACGTCACACCACAGATCAATTCATTTTCTAAAGCAGTGATTTTTATGACATGTTTGACATAGATGGCATCTTGGAACAAGAGACTATTCAATACATTACCTTAAGCTTTTTATTGAGAATCTCCATCTGATATTTCTATGTAAATCCGTCTGACAAAAGCCTATATTATATTTAGTATGTCAAGCTTCAGAATTTTGAGTTAGAAAATGTTGGTAACTAGTCTGAGAAAACTCAGAAACAAACTAAATGGGCAGTTTGGCAGTAAAAAATAAAAAAGAAAATGACAAATAGCTGAGTGCAGCTGGATGGCACTTTTATTTCTAAAAATACAAATTTCTACAGTGCACATAATTGCAGCTTGTGTAAAATATCTTGTCTCCCATCCAAGAAAAGGTCACACAATTTGTAAAGGCATATTGAGCAGGCTTCACTCATTAGAAAGAGTTAGGCATCACGCCATCTCCCTGGCACCAGCATTACTGGGTTGGCATTTTGAACTAAACAAACCTTAGAAGCAGACCAGACTCAATGTTGTCATGAAATGGGACAAAAATAACATGATTGATCTCAATTACAAGATGCTAAAATGCACTAAATTCTCAATAAAAAGCTGTATTGAATAGTCTCTAGTTCCAAGATGCCATTTTAAGTGCCTGCAGGCTTAAGTGCTGTCTGTGGACTCATTGCCTTCAGAAACGTCAAACCACAGATCAATTCATTTCTAAAGCAGTGCTTTTTATGACATATTTGACGTTTGCCAGTGGATTTCCTTCCCTTTTCGAGCAGTATTCTTAATCAATGGGAGATAGAGAATGGTGTTCCACTCTTTTTATATGACCGGATACTACATTTGTTACAGTTACTTACAAACGCAGTTCTTCTATCCCCCTCTCGCTTTCTCTTACTCTATTAAATGTTTCTCTCTCTCTCTCTCTCTCTCTCTCTCTCTCTCTCTTACACACTCACACACACCAATCAGCATCTTCTCACCTGCTTACTCAAGGGAAACTTACTCGTAATTAACCATATCTCGATGGCTTCAGGGGTTGCAATAAGAGGTAAAGTAATTAGAATGATCTCAAGCATCCTGATACCACCCCAAAGAACCTCGTTAGCTAATCAAATCTGATTACTTCCTTTTATAAAACGTGTTAGGAATGTTAGAATGGGATTTTAAACTGACGAGAAACTTAGAGCTCATAGCAGGCCATGGTGCCCTTCAACATGTAAAGACATTGACCCTGCATTTGGTCTTTAAACACAATACAAACACCATCATGGAGACACAGGAAGGCCTTCAAACACTTCCAATTCTATAGGAAACCATATCGTTATTTTACTGGCTTAGTGAATCACATTCATGAATGGCAGTAGCTAGAATCAAAATACAATTTCCTCGAGTCGGCTGGGAGTATTGCTTAGGACCCAAGTACTTGCTGTGTTTTGCAGACATTGTTGTCACGAGAGCCTTGGACGCGTTTACATGTTTATTGTAATTATGTTCATTATTATTTCTTTTTGCGAAACAGCTCATCCAAACAACGTGACACAGCACTGCACGTCCTCGGGGGCCTGCAACATGCAGCAGGCCCTACCTGCTTCTCCACATCATCGAGCCACAGACACACAGATGTTTGGAAATCATAGTTAATGATTGGCCTGTAGCAGGCCCCTGATCAATCTGCTCCATTGGAAAATGGCAACCAGCATTGTATTTATTGTTTGCTTACGAATAAAACGATGGTACCTTCTAGTACACGGATGAGAAGACCAAGTGGAACACCGAATGGAATATGTAACCACCAGGGACTGTGGTTAGATTTAATTAGTCTGTGTTTATCTTGTAGGTTGATGCTCTGAATTTCACATACAAAACTCAGGCAAAAGAAAGTTAAATAATGAATGCCTCCTGTCTGTTCACCTCTAAGGTGGTTTGAATCTACAGGGAGTTTCCTGACAGAGAGCATGGCAACCTGTAATAAGAAAAGCCGAATGGAGCTTCTTGACGTAGACAGCGAAGATATTCACCTAGCTGAGCTGACATTTGTCAAACTGGTGTAAGATGTAGGAGTCTTTGCGAACCCAGAAAAGGGATGCACTGCTTCTCTCTCTGTCAAGAGTGCATCTTGGAAACGCAGCTTCTGGCGTGGAAGAAACCACCAGGGCAGTCACACACGGACGTGATGGCAGGGAAGAGTGATGAAGCTATAGATCATTAATCAACCAGAAGAAAATGATTAATCTAACTTATCTGGCGTCTCTAGTTTAATTATTTGATGTCGTTGCAAAATCAGAAGAGAACCAACCCAACAACACATTTATATGCATAAAGCTGATCACCAACCAGCCTTGGTTCGCCTGTCCAGAATGCAATGGAGGACATCCTTGCTTTCCTTAGAAGAAAGAGACGGCCACGGATTCGACCATGATTTTCTAAAACAGTCTACCTACTCTGCTAAGATAAGCATGCATGTACAGCACTGACAGTTTGGAGAGTTTTAACACATGCATGACCAAAAGCTATATGGTACATGGGAAGTGGGTTGGAAATAAATATTACACAAGAGTACATCTCTGTCTCCATCCACTCGTCTACACCCCATCTGACCATTTCCGTCTGAATAATGTACGTCGAGACGTGCTCACATTTGTAAGAGGCCTTATAGAGGGAAAACACACTTATTCCTGATGTATTATATATTAACTCAGGAAGTAAGCCTGGTGCTCTGACAAGCGTGTGGACCGTAATGTTTCACGTGTACAGCCTTTAGAGACAGAGGACGATGATGGGAGTAAATCATGCGCAATAAACATTTTGTTTCCTCAGGTACCGGGGAACAAACAGCAGATGAAGCGTACCACAGAGGTGCATATGAGGAAACGCTTGACGAGGAGTTTGGATAGGCTGCCCGGATCCTGCCGTGCAGCGTTCAACCAGGAGAGGGGCGAGAGGCCTTGATCTGAATGTGATGAAACAGCCCAAAGCTTGAGACACACATACGCACACACACACAATCCCCTCTGCGGATCTCACATCTCTCTCAGTCACGCTATTCCTTTGTTAATATAATCCCAGAAGCATGTTTCTCTCAAAGTGGGATGTCGCTGTGCTTGCTCTGCCTCTGCCACAGAGACAGAGATAATGGGCTTTTAAGGGTCAGGAATGGCCTTAGGTAATGTTTAATAACCAGCCTTGGGGTGAGCTGAGGGGAACAGCAGCAGCATCAGAAAAGGTGGCCCTCTGGCACAGATGGACACAGGATAAGAATAGAAGTATGTGTGCGAGTCCCTGACTGTGGCAAGGTGTGTATGTGTGTGTGTGTGTGTGTACCTCACAGGCTAGATCAGGGTTGGCAGGCCAAAGCCTTTTTATACAGCCAGGGACCACACTTGAGTTTATTATCAGTTTCCTCACACACACATGAAAAATACTACATCTTCCATCCATACAAAGCAGGTTGCCCCAGGAGCCACACCATCCAGAATCAAAAACACTCTCTTCATAACAATGATTTGTCTTTTTTTAATCTAAAAAATATCATCCAAGCATTTACAGAGTATTAAAACAAATTACTCTATGGAACATGTTTTCACAGCCTTTACAGAAAATTGAGAAATATATCAATTTTATTTATAGACGTTTACAAACAAAAAAGGGAGGAAAAAAATATAAGAAGTGAAAAAGTCTCAAAGGGTGTTTTAAAGTGTTCAGTTGACCCTGATAAGCTCCCTGTAATAGTCCAAGATGACTGACAGAAAAAGTGGCCAAAGGCTATGAGAAAGTAATTTCCTGTGTGTGGAGAAACAAACAGCCAATCATGTGTCTCTGTTGTGATTGATGCTCATTAGGGACGCCCCCAGAGGGCGGTACAGAGTCAGGCTCAGAGCAGCACTTCAGTAGCTGGATGTCTCCTCCCCCTTGGGGAGGTGTCTTCTTCTCTGTCACCAACAGAGTCAATGGAATGTCCCTGGCCTCGTAGCCGTGTCCTCGCCCTGTCCCCATGACCCCACGCGTATCGCCCTTCCTGCAGTTCAACAGCGTCTCCCACTGCGTCCCCGTCTGCCCCGTCCTCCCCCACCCCCCGTCCTCCCACACCCCCCGTCCTCCCCCACCCCCCGTCCTCCCACACCCCCCGTCCTCCCCCACACCCCCCGTCCTCCCCCACCCCCCGTCCTCTGAGGGTCTGCTCCGTCCCCAGCAGCTCTAGGTGCTCTTGATGCCCTGGAAGCCACAGAAACTCCAGCGTTTCTCCAGGCTGGCCCCCACCCCCGTCAGCTCCTGTCTGAAGGTGCAGGGCAGCCGAGACAGCAGAGCCTCCACGTCTGGAGGGTGGATCTGCAACACAGCAGCAGCAACACACACACAATGCTGATTATACACCTCCAAAAACACATTCATGAGCAAAAACCAACACGTATTGAAGGGGTTTTTGACATGTATTGTTTGGTAGAGTAACACTTTGCATTAAGTGCAGAGATGTACTGCAGATGTAAATGAGAGTTCCTCATGGCCAGTGTGTTCCTGTGAGAACGTGTGTGGTTTTGTAGCAACAAAGCTGCTATCTTGTTGTCTGGCGAGCAGAGACACTGCGTGGGAGAGAACAGATCCTACGGGAACAGAAGACAGGCCCGGAACTAGAGAAAATACCCTCATATTCTACATCTGTGGGTTGTTCTGTGTGTGTGTGTGTGTGTGTGCGTGTGAGAATGAGTCAGAGTGTTGATGAGCACGGTGAGGTTTTAATGAGCATGCAGCTCAAATCGGGTGGTCATCTCGGTGGGCATCCTTCGGAAGGAGGCGGCTGAGAGAGGCGCGGTAGGTCTGAGGGCCTCCTCGCGGAGGTGGCGTTGCGGTTAGTCATATGTTAGTCTAAGTGAAGGAGGCTGTGAGGACACCGAAGGGCCTCCTCGTGCAGGCTGTGAAGGTTGTAAGTTGTTATTCATTAGAGGGCCTGGTGGTGAAGGTGACCCCAGGTCTGTGGGGGCCCGTCGTGAAGGTTGTAAGTGGTCATTCATTAGAGGGCCTGGTGGTGGAGGTGACACCAGGTCTATGGGCCTCCTCGTGGAGGTGAAGGAGAGGAGGGGGAAGCCCTCCCTCCCTCCCTCTGACGGACAGACAGACAGGCAGGCAGACAGACAGAAAGGTGATGAGCAGGGGCCACTGAGGACGCTGACACGATGCGATGGGCACTTTAGAGAGACGTCAGGACACATCAAACGGGGAAAGAGAGAGAGATGAAGGATCCCGCTCTAACATTTCTCGGTGTCGGGGGAAATTAGCCTCATCGGGTCTCCAGCGGCGCCACTTGGAAGATGAGGGCAGACAAGCAGCGCCCCTGGGGGCTGGTGACACAGAGGAGTCGAGAGGGACGGACACGGCCGCCTTTAGCTTTTACACCCCTTGAATGCTTCCCAAATGACAAAGTGAAGCGGAAAAAAAGCGGACCAGATAACAGGAGCCTTTCTTGCGCGGCGAGGGTTTAAGTTGTGTAGATGACTCAGGGAAGGGGACACTGAATCATCGGGGTGTTCCTGCCTCAGCAGGGAGGCTGTATCGCCACAGTGGGACTCTGGGAAACATCAGACCCAAATGCCAGCCCTGTGGGGGAGGGGGGGGGGCTCCTCCCTGGCTCTGTGTCTGGCCTGACAGGGAGGGTGTGTCACTGTGTCTGTGAGAACAGTAGGCTGTTCCTGCTGCTCCGTTCACTGGGTGAATGTTTATGAGTGTCTGTGGGTATTTGTCTACGAGTGTGAGTATCAGTGTGTGTGCGTGTATTTATCCATGTGTGTGTGTGTGTGTGTGTGTGTGTGTGTGTGTGTGGTTGCGTGTGTGTGCCAGGTCTACCTTGGTGTCCAGACGCTGTAAGTAGGAACAGATGTACTCGATGCTGGCTCCAAACGGGTGGACATGGAGGAACGTCGAGATGATCCCTGGAGAGAAAAGAGAGAGAGAGAGAGAGAGAAAGAAAAAGAGAGAGGGAGATAGATAGATTAATGGGTGAGAGAGAGATGGAGGGAGATGGAGAAAGACAAATAGAGAAACACAGAGTTAAAACCCTAAACGGTCTATGAGAGTGTCGTGCAGCTCTTGAGAACTGGTCTCACTCTGAATGTCAGTCCACCATCTCCACCGTGAAAGACAAACCCCAACAAGAGATCCAGGAGACCAGCGCTCTGGAGAACTCCTCAGACTGATATGGAAACGTGTCTGAACACTTCGAGTGTCGTCGTCCCAAAAGCAATCACCGTTGTGTGGATGACTCTTGTGTTTGAAGGCTTCAGATGAAGAGGAGTGTTTAATGACTGCTTTGATGCTGTTCTCTACATTCCAGCTCTCTCTTCAGAGCACCATGGGCTTTCATCCAGCCCAACAATCCCATCTGCTAGCAGCTCTCTGATATGATGGCCCAGCCGTTATAATCCTCCACCTCTGGACAACAACCACTCTCTGAGCCTCAGGAGGTGCCCATACCACACACACACACACATACACACGCACACACACACTGCTAAATGAGACCTTAGAGGGTGAAATAATCCAGGTGAGACTTCAGAAGAAGAACTCTTGAGCCTTTGATGTGTCTGTGTGCTTTAAGATCTGCGTAGAATGTGTCCAGTCATATCACATCACCTGCAAAGTGTACCTGACAAACCGGCCTTTGTGTCCGGCCATTTCCAAACGTTCACATGTAATGACTCGGGGGGGCTCGTGCAGCGCCCATACAGATCTTCCTGATGTGTGAGTGGAGAGGTGTGGACGTACCGACGAGCACGGCCTCCCTCTCAGACTGGACAGGACTGGACAGGCTCTTCTCTGGTGCAGCCTCCTTCTCCTGACTGCAGGACACCACCGACGGCACTGGGGAATCCTGCACACACACACACACACACACATAAACACACAGCTGATGGCAAAATCAAACAAAACATTGTCTGTACAACCTCTGATACCTGTTAAACTGTTTATTCATAGGAAACATATTGCCAAATCCGACAGACATAGAGAGTTCTAACAAAACATAAAGAGGGTGAAAAACAGAAAGACAGAGAGAGGGCATATAGCTGACTGTCACGATCCAATATGTTGTTTACTGTGCACTTCTGACGCAAGAGAAAGGTACTGCAGACGAGGACACACCTTTGTATGCTTCAGTGTGAGCGTTGTTTTCTATAATGTGGGCAAAGCCCTACAACAGCCCAGCTTGCTTGCTTGCTTGCTCTACCACAAGGTCTCTCCAGGGTTTACATAACCAGATCATTCCTGTGCATGTGTGTGTGTGTGTGTGCGTGTGCATAGATCTTTCCTAACCAGTGATGTAAATTGGGCTGAGTCTAGTTCCAAGAAGAAGTTCGAGAATAGGTGAGAGAAGTGGAGATATGGAGCAGGGAGAGGGCGAGAGAGTGAGTGAGAAAGAGCTGGAGCTAGAGAGAGAGTCAGAGAGCCACTCCGAACAGAAGGATGGGGAGGCCACAGACCATTTCCACTTACGCTGGTTTGATTAGCACTCTCCTCGCTCCCTCTGTCATCTCTCTGTGACGTCTCCAGCTACAGTCAATTAGAAACATGAGAGCAGCCGTCAATAAGAAACATGTCACGCACTGATGCATCCAGACACACGCACACAAACATACACACACACCACTGCGGGCAGTGGAGCCGCTTAGGAAACGGGAAAAAAAGGAGTTCAAGAAGTCACCAAAGATGAAACACATGGCGTGATGTGGGGACACTCGTGCCAGGTTCCCCGAGCGCCCGGCTGGCGTCTGAGAGCACGCCTCTCGTCTCTCTGCCGAGAGGAAGTCGAAATAATTGACTGTCCGAACTGTCTCCGTAGGACAATCTCATCATTAAAGCCGTCGCTCCGACGAAAACAAACAAAAAGCAGGCTCATCTTTATTACACGACTCCCACGCACAGCCGGCATGAAAGATTCATGGAGGAAGCACTGTCTGTTTGGAGACAGTTCATTACAGTGGTGAAGACAGGCTGCTGGAGTGGTGGTAGAGGCAGAGGTGTGCGGGGAGAATGGAGTGCTGTACTGATGAGATTCTGCATTAATGAGCTGAGCCGAGATAATGCCTGGTGATGGTGCGGTGACGGTCTGGTGACATCCAGGACGATGGGGGGAGGGGAGGTTATGGACAACATGGCTACACAGACACACACACACACCATCACTCTACAAGGGCCACAAAATTACAGAGAAACGTCTCCTCCAATTTGATTTTGCTTTCTTGTATTAATAAGACTGTCTAGAGTGATTCATTTATGAGCCTATGAATGGCTTTAATTACCATATTTCCCATGAATCACTGATGAGGCGACACATTTCACAGCCAAGTGACATTCTAATCAACTGCATCACCATTAAACCTGATATTGACAACTCTGTCACTCTCTCTGAGGGTGAATTAATAATCCAGTCAGCAGGTCTGGATGCACCTTCACCAAACTCTATCAATGCCGCTCCCCGCCCACGACCAGCCAAGCAGGTGTACCGCGGCACGGACCGGAAAACGAGCAAATGTGGAGCACGCTTCATTTGACTGCTTCATGTTAGTATTATCTTAATCCAATTAATTTATAGACTGAACCAGAAGCTGCTGTTCCTGTTAACCCTTTCTTGAATCATTAACCACAAGTACCACCAAACTCCTCTGCAACTTGCTGGTAAAATAAGATATGATTCCTGGGCTGTGTATGGCTCATTAAAAGAACCTTATATTTTGCCTACTGCCTGTGAGAGTCAACATGCTGGTCTAAAATGTGTGTTTACAGTGAACCTGCTTGAGTGAGTCCTACTAGTGCTGCCTTCTATAGCCAGAGGGTAAAGTAGAGCTTAAGGCTGGTGTAGAGAGTGTGAGAGGCTAACTGCATGGATGTAGCCTGGGGTGTAGCATCCGAGCTAGCCTCTGAGCAGCTCCACTAGTCTTCATTAGAGTCCAGACCAGCAGCAGGGGGTATGGCTCACAGGGAGAATGGACCTCTAGACCTCAGCACCAGCTGAGGAGAAGAGGGAGGGAAGGAGAGAGGGAGGGTGGGTGAGTGAGAGGGAGGGAGGGTGAGGTAGGAAGAGAAAGTGAGAGGGAGGGTGAGAGGGATGGGCAGTGAGAGGGAGGGATGGAGAGAGGATGAGAGAGAGGGATAGACAGAGCTAGAGGGATATCGTAATGGAGGGGGGTAGTATAGTGGCAGGGTAGGGATACATTCTGACTGGTAAAGACTAGTACAGCATGATGAGCATTTAAATGACCCGCTCGAATATTGCATCTCAACTCACCTTTTTCTTTCTGTGACATTTTTATTGACCTGTTATCTCTACCACAGAATGTGGGAGAGTGAGTGGAATCAGGAACACATTATTTTAAATGATTTTCTAAAGAAACTGGATAGTATAATAAAGTCTGGCCCAGTCTGGGCTGCAGTATCTGATGAATGATGTCCACAATGTTCTTGAAACTCATTTTAAACTAATTTAATTCTAATTACAGCACAAATCAGATAGGGTGATTCCAGTTCAAACCCGGAGAGTCTCAACAGTGATTTCCAGGACACACACAGAGTTCTCTCTAGGCTGGGAGCCTTCATCCTCACCTTCCTCTTCCTCAGTCCCAAATAGACTGTGTTAGTGTGTAAGAATGTGTGTACGTGAGTGAGTGTGTGTGTGGGGTGTATGTGTGTACTACAGACCTGCAGAGTGTGTGTGTGTGGGTGTCTGTGTGTACTACAGACCTGCAGAGAGTGAGTGTGTGTGGGTGTCTGTGTGTACTACAGACCTGCAGAGTGTGTGTGTGTGTGGGTGTCTGTGTGTACTACAGACCTGCAGAGAGTGAGTGTGTGTGGGTGTCTGTGTGTACAACAGACCTGCAGAGTGTGTGTGTGTGTGGGCTACTGACCAGCAGAGTGTGTGTGAGTGTGTGCTACTGACCGTGTGTGTCGTCGTCGTCGTCTGCAGGTTCTGCACTGCTTCCTTTAGACTCTGGACCTGAGTGTCCAGCAGCTGTTTGTCCTCCAGACTCGTCTCCAGCTCTGCCTCCCTCTGCTTCAGCTCCTCCCTCATGGTCAACAGTTGCTGCAGACAGACGCCAGGCCAGCAAGTCAGCCAGGGACAGCAGCTTCTGATGCTAACCCTGATGCTGCTGCTGTCATAGAGAACTACTAGTCTCATGTGCTAACATCATCTCAGCTATGTCTTTGCTACAGACACCAAGTAGGGAAAGCCTTGAACTGTAGAGACTCACTGCAAATATCACTATTCAATACACAGACTGGACAGACTCAAATTACAGGCTGACAATATTTCATTAAATATTGAAGGCATCACAGGATAACACAGTTTAGCTCAAGGCAAATGGAGCTTTTCTATCTTGTGTTCATAAACATGTCACCACCAGTTAGCATGTTGGAGATGGAATTCTCTGCTGTCTATTAAGAGCTTGAGCTGGTGGACCATAACAGACTCTTCTCCTCAAAACGAAATGTTCCTTCTTTAATTAACTTCAGTAACTACTGGCAACACCACGCTAATTAACAACCCAGCATTTTGCGCTTTTGCGCCTGAAGAACGGTTAACTTTTTGCAAACTTGTTGCCTAGAGTAGAACTTTGTTTTAAAACCCTACAGCTTCACAGAATACTTTTCTCTGTCTGTGTGTTTTGTTGTGATCCACACATGAGAGGGTGTCTGAGCTACCTTCTGCATGCCCTGCAGAGCCTGCTGTAGGAAGCTGAGCTGTTGGGAGTGTGTGTTGTCCTCCTCGCTCCTGATTGGCTGGTTCTTGCCCTGTTCCTGTTTCAGCAGCTCCACCTCGTTCCTGTAGGCGTCCAGTTGGCAGCGCAGAGAGTCGTTCTCCTCCTTCAGAGCCTCCACCTGAGACACTGCTCCGGAGAGAAGGGGGAGGGAGGGAGAGGAGAGAGAGGCAGAGAGGAAGGGAGGGATATAGGAGAGAGAGGAAGACAGGGAGGGAGAGGCAGGGAAAAAGAGGTGGAGGAGGGAGGAGAGGGACATTAGAGGAGGAGAGGAGGGACGAGGGAGAGAAAGAAGTGGAAGAAGAGAGAGATAGAAAGACAAAGAGAATATGAAATTGATCCCAACCATGGTGTCAATAGTGTAAAGACAGCCGGACATAAAGTGTGCTAATGATCAGAGGATGTACCATATCTCTCTGAGAGGTTTTTGGACCCGGACCTGTCCTCTTGAACACAGAGGACAGTGAGTGTGTGATAGGAGACCTGCTCAGCACATCTCCTCTGGAACAATCTTTGTTCTTCAAAGCCGTCTGAGGGAACGTGTGTGTGTGATGTTGATGAAAGTGTGTTTGAGTGACTGAGCTGAGGAGATAAGGCCTGGTAGTGTCTGTGTGGGTGTCTGTTTAGGCACGCGTACCGTTTCCCTGAGAGGTAGACATTTAGCCATTAGCATTGATTCGCTTTTAAAGACAGAAACAAAGTGGTTGAAGACGGCAGTGGCAGTACAGGTGTTCCTCTTCAAGCCTGCCAATTGGTTCAATAGTCATTCTCAGAATGGCAGTCCTTCTGAGTGGAATCACAGACGCATGTGGCCCACCCTTCTGCTATACCATTCTATTTCAGGTTGACATCAAATATTATGACAGGCCCTTGACAGTGATGCTTATCATAGTTTTTTCTAATAACCAAGGTCACACATGAGAGGAGGGAGGACCCACAAACCTGGCAGGAATAGAATTATATTTGCATATATCTACACACTAATTAGGGAGGCTGTCTGTTATCTTAACGATTAAAAAAAAACGATACAAATGTTTTATAATAAACAAACTGATTAGATGGAGGAGAGGTGATGTTGGCAGCAGCATCTCTACCCTGGCTCTCTGCTGTAGAGAGAAGCAGTAAGACCCCTGAATGCCCAGGTGAATATTATGGGCTGTTTGAATATTATGGGCTGTTTGAATATGATGGGCTGTTTGAAGATGTTTAGCATCAGTATTTCTGTTGGTTCAGCAGACCTGAACAGGCACCTCTGAGTAAGCAAGGCCCTAATGGCCCTTCAGTGGTCCCCAGAACAGCCCTGAGGAAGCTGGAGAAGCAGCTGGCACACGCACACACACACACACACACACACACACACACACACACACACACACACACACACAGGCAGACAAACACACACAGCTGTGAGTGTCAGTATTTAGAGGGGCAGGCCAGAGGGGAGCAATGCCCAACGTAAACACAGCAGTTCATTCATGGTGTCAGCTGCACGCTGTTAGATAGCGGGGCGTGGCTCTCAGCCTCTTGCTCCAGGGGGCATAACTGGAGTTTCAGGAAGAGGACAGATGTCTCCCTCTGTCATTTCAGAAACATGATGTTTCTTTTCAATGATGAATTATGACCCTTAGTGGCACTAATGTGTACCATACTGTGTATGGTGTGTTTCTGTACCGTTTTGAACTACATGTCGTCTGCAGCTGGGGGAGTGTATAGAGTGTTTGGGTTGTGCATGTTCTGGCTGTGTGTGTGTGTGTGTGTATGTGTACCTGCGGGGTCCGAGTCGGGGGCGTGTGTGTCCTCCATGTCATCGTCAGACATCTCCATCTCCTCCTCTCGTCTGATCCCCATCAGCTCCTCGTTGTGAATGTTTCTGACCTCCTGGAACACACAGCACAGACGGCTCAACATCGCCCCAGGAACCCTGGGTAATGTAGGCTTCTGGGAGATCCCCTCAGAAGACAGGCCACTGGTCCGGTAGGGAGCTCCACCCCCCCGGTAATGGCCATGTAGACAGTGGTGTGTGTCGTGAGAATGTCCCATGGAACAGTGGGAGAGACACACAGATCGGTGTTTCTCATCGAAGTTCCAACTGGCATATGCCAGTTGTGTGTGCGCGTGCCCACTGTGCTGATGCCTGTCCACATCTTCCTCTGTGGTTTGAGTGCACAGTTGGTTTGCTCAGCAGTGTTACACCTCCGAGTGCCCTGGTTGAAGAGTGTCTGATTGAAGAACACCCAACCGGCCAGCAGGGGGCAGCTCCTGCTGTAGACGCATGGGGGGACGGGGGTGGGCAGACAGCTGGCCAGGAGGGATGTGACTGTGTGTTATTATGGGCTGCTCAATGGCTAATTGGCAGAGGTTGCCAAGGACAACCAGTCATGCTCTACCATCTCTCTCGCTCGCTCTCTCTCTCTCTCTACCACACACACACACGCACTGACAAAATACTATAGGTTTGCCGAGAGTGATGATTAATATGCGTTTTTCTAGTATGAACACACACTCCGAATACCAGGGGAGAAGAAGTGTCCCCAGCAGCGAAATCCCGCCCCATTCATTTGTGTGTCACTCCCATAGCAAACCATCGGCAAATATACTATAAAGGTAACATCGATAACAGTCACCACGCACTCTTGGGCTCGCCACACCGACGTCTGTCACGTGTAGTCTAACACAAACCCGGCCCCGCGCCCGCTCTCTGCTCTTTCTCGCGTAACTATGTCAAGGTGCTAGCTCGGATTCCGATCGTCACGTCGCCCTGCTACTAAATACCGCACCTAGCCACGTGCCACAACCCGAGACCAACGTTCTCGTGTGTGATGGACAGTACATATCCGTGTGGATGCATGCTGGAGGGGAGAAAGCAGCTGTGTGTTCAGATCCTGTCGCTAATGTAGTTTTCAGCTCATCATCTCGAGCCCCCAACGACACGCTGCAGCTGACTCTGAACCCCGACGTGTGTAATCCGAAACAATCTGACGTCTACCTGTCACTGGGACGCGCGCGGACTCATATCAGCTCTGCACATGGCTACCTAGGCTGGCAGCGTTCAGCCTGCCGGTGCCGTATCTCGGCGCCCACATCAGGCTTGTCCTGTCAGGCTATGTACTTAGCGGCACCAACTGCACACGAATGTACGGATGAGGTGTGCGAGAAGTGCCGAGACGTTATCACGTCAGCGTGGGGACGTCCCCAGCCTATGGCAGAAGTCCAGCAGCTGCAGGAGTCGGTGAGAACGTCAGCCGGTGCACGAGTGGGCAACGAAGCATCGGTGGATCTGCAGGACACGTCGGACACTACACCGGGGATCACATACATCGACCGTCGGACCCGGGCTGCACCCTGCTGGCTGCCAGCACCATGGCATAACGGACACAGTTGCGCAGGCGTCACTGATAACGCCGCCTCACACGAGATCCGCAAAGCGATCGACGAATCACACCTACCCTAGCTACTCCACTCAGGCTCCCCACACAGCAGTAAGCCTCACAGACGCTGTGAACACCGTGCCAGTACATCACTCGGTGTGGCATAGTGTGAGAGAGAGACGGTCAGACGAAAATTCTTGCACTTGCAGTCGATCAAAGGAGCGACAGTGTCACCACAGGGCGCACGTGCCGCGGCTCAGGATCCAGTGCAGCCTGTTTTCCTGTCCCTAGCATGAAATAAAACACAGTAAAGGGAGAATCATGGAGTGCACAGGACACTGTGTGCGGACACACCACAGGGTGTGTGTGTAGAGAGAGCACAAAATAAAAAAGATCGTGACACAAACACACGCAGCAGGAAAATGAAGAGGAGAGAGCGGCACGCAGAGGTGGACGACGGAGAGGTGGAGGACGTGGACCGGCAAGTATTTTAAAGGGGTGAGCGAGTCACAAAGGCAGGTCGGATGGAGAGGAGGATAACATGACTAGATTGAGTGAGCAGACAGGGTGGGGTGAGACGGGAAACGGACAGATGAATGGACGAAGGAGTGATGGATGATAAGACGGAGGGATCTGATACAGAGGTGAGTGGTGAGAGTGCAGTAGAGGTGTTTGGCGGCGCGGTGATACCGTCTGCACAATGAGCTTTCATCATCGGACATGCGGCTCGAAGGACACCGAGGACTACACAGACACACATGCGGCAGACCGACGACAGATACCAGCACACACACACAACACAGACAAACAGATACACACACCGACAACGAGACACACACATCACACACGTCAACAGATACACACACCAGAAGTAGACAGATACACAGTCAGACAGAAACAACTACCTAAACAGACCAAAACACCGTACACCCACGAGCATAGAGTAGGACACAACCAGACTAAACCGCATGTCCGTGAGGTCCTCAGTACACACACCTCCTGAAAAGAGAATGAGGGGAAGAAGACGGCATCGCTGAGAAGAGTACACAGACAGTCAATACTCTGCTCGGGTGAGCTAGACCGTGGAGAGCAGATTTAGGCCCACACCTAGGAGAGACGGCTTGGGTCACACGACAGTAATGGCACAGCCCGTCAATCACATCGCATCGAGCGCCATGTGAAGAGCACATACACGCCATAGGAACATCGCTCACAGGATACCGATCAGAGAACAGCGTGCTGCGTCATGACACATGGGCGAGTCCACACCAGAGTGTCTTCCAGTTCAGCCGTCACATGTCTGTCCTCCCAGAAGGCGTAGACGAATGCCATAGCATCTATTCGTGGCAAGTCAGAAACAGTTTTTAGAGAGAGGTACGAGAGAAGGGTGCAACAGTGAACACAGTCTGATGTGCACACCAGAGTGTCACTACACAACACAGATACAGCAACGGTAGATTCTGGGAAAGCACACCAGAAAGACAAATGAGACGCTGGCGAGAATAAACCAGCTCCAGCTGTGTATCAGTACGTGCGTGTCGGGGCACGTATGCGTAAAGATTAGCGTGGTCACGGCCTGCGGCCATTCAAACGGGGCTTCGCCGACGCACACCTTGCACGTCTCATCTCCTTGGTGGAGATGACATCTCTGTATGAACGAAAACCAATCTCCCCTGATATCCGTGGCCAATGTCTCCGCGAGGCTGAGATTAGGTCGTTAATTACACACGGCACCATCGTGTATCTCTCAAACAACCAACTTACCGATTTGTGGGAGAAAGAATACTGCAGCCCACACATGAAAAGCCTTCATAACGAACAGTGTTTACCGTAATTACAGTGTCACATTAAAAGTAATGAACAAAACCAAGGACACATTTAGCAAGTTTCTTACATTAATGAACAGTCAAGTAAGAGATGGATGATCCCAATTTACCAGCCAAAACAACATGGAAATCAGTCATTAGCGAATGTGTTAGTCCACACAGCCTGAGAGAGATGTGCAGTTGGGTGTGTTTGTGTAAGGTGGTAAAAGGATGGTTCTGCAGTTACCTGTTCTGTTCCTGGCAGCCTCATGAGACTGAACACTCACCCAGCGGGTCTCCAGAGGAGAGAGAGGGGCGAGAGGCCGGGACCTGGGCCTGAGAGGAGCTCCCTCTCTGGGGTGAACTGAAAAGGGGAGCCTGGGTGTAGCCTAGCCTAGCTTTGTGCCTAGCACTGAGGCTGTCTCTGTGCCTGACCTCACTAGCCGAGCACTTACTGTACCTTAGTGTTTCAGTCTAAGTCTAGTTTTGCAAATGGGTGTCTTTGGTTTGGAGTCTCTTAAAACCCATAAGCTACCTAATGAAAAGATTGAGTTCTCGCTAAGACAACACTGAACTTCACAAACAGTGAGTGGAAGAGGATGATGAGGGTTCACATCAACAGCAGAATCATGTTGAGACTATCCCTAAATAAAGAGGATATGAACTTCAGAGAAAGTCAATAAAAAAAAGTCAGAAAGCACCCACCTCAGCTTGTTTGCGCCACACATCCAGATTCTTGCGTTGAGCTTTGGAGAAATGGTCCCATGCCTTTTGTTTGGAAGCAGCGTGGAATACAGACACAATCTGCTCAACTGTGGAGGGACGCAGGGGCCAGTGACCGTCCAGAGAGGGAAAGAGAGAGAGAGAAAGAGAGGTAGAGAGAGAGAAAGAGTGAGACAGAGAAGAAAGAAGGCGGTGGGGAGGAGCAGATTGAGAAAGTGGAATCAGGTAAGAAAAAAATAAAATAAAAATAAGGTAAAGACAAAAAGTGTCAACAGCTCTTGGTCACACACACACACACACACACACACACACACACACCACACACACACACACACACACCACACACACACACACACACACACACACACACACACACACACACATACATATACACACACACACAGAAAAAAAACACACCAGTGTCTGTAAGATGATTAAACCTGTGTGAAGGGAGACCCAGGAAAGGAGACATTGACATAGTTGCGCACTTCTCAAATATGTTGACATGACGCCCCTCTAAATAATTGGTTGTTACAATACTCACATGAATACATGTAGAATGTAGTACCAGACACAGTGTCATACCCAGACACTGTACATTAGGTTCTATCAACTATACTCCTACCAAGGTCCAGTTCCTTGTTACTGTAATGCTCCTTGAAAACTACCATCAACAACGACTGACATGGATACACACCTCCTCTACAACTGCTGTAACGTAGATATTCTACAATAATAGCCAGCACACAGTGCCGCCATTCATATATCAGTAATGCTAGTGGACAGTGGTGCAGAGTGAGTGAGATTCTCCATACTCAGTGGTCTATTGTTGTCGAGAGGACGTGTCTCAGTGGGGGGTCTCTCTCTGGATGCCCCCAGTAGGGAGTCAATAACAGCACCAGAGTTGTGGACTTGGCAGAGGGACTGAAGGTGGGTCTCTGGGGGGTTGGAGGGAGAGGACTGTGTCCAGATCAATAGTGGCTTCTCAGAACTCTGTAATTTGATGGAGGGGAATCGATGAGGGAAGGCAGAGGAGAAAGGAGCGAGTGCAAGGTTGTGGCCGAGCGTTTACGTGGGTGAGAGCGGGTCAAGGGAAAAAACAAATAGATAAAAACTTCCAACCAGCTACCACAATCTGTATATAGAGTAGTATGCACGCAGAGTGTAGATAGCTGGATGCTAGCAGAGTCTATAGAGCTGGATGCTAGCGGAGTCTATAGAGCTGGATGCTAGCAGAGACTGTTTATAGAGCTAAATGCTAGTTTATCTTCATGATGAGATATGCAGTCAGGCCCACCCGACAGATCCACACCCACCTGTGGAATGATGTCATGTCCTGTAAAGATCATTTTAAAATATGAGCGAGGCGTCTCATTGGCTGATAAATCCTTCCAGGTTATACCGGAGGAGATTACTGCTGCCAGACATTCATCAATAGGGCTGATTCGAATAACCTGTGTTTCAGAGCAGGAACAATGTCAGGGTGCTTTTCTAAAGGACCGAGTGATTCCAGGTGACAACCAGAGAATACCCGCAGCAGGGCTTGGTGAGACTGCATGAGGAGAGAGAGAGAGAGAGAGAGAGAGAGAGGGAGGGAGAGAGAGCATGGAGGCCTGCATGAGGAGAGAGAGGTCGAGAGAGCATGGAGGCCTGCATGAGGAGAGAGAGGGAGAGAGAGCACGGACGCCTGCATGCAGCGGTGAGGAGCCTGGGAAAATATGTATACCGGTAGATCTTTTGTTCACTGATGACATCAGTGTAAAACGACCTTGTTGGAACCCAATTTCTGTGTTGACATTTGGACATAAACATAAACTCACGAATAGAAATACGTGTTGTGTGGTACGGTGGCCTGTGTGAGTGGAAGAGAAAGAAGGAGAGCGAGAGGAAAGACGAGGACCTTCCTGGCCTTTCTTCTTCTCCGTGGCTCACCGGATCGATACACACAAGCTCAATTTGCATACAGTCGTACCATTTCGAACGCACCCAACATGCAATAGCACGAGGTCACGCCGCCCCCGGCTGACCTCAGTGTAGTGAGGCTGAATCCAGGCTGTCCCACGTTGGTCGGGTCAGCTGAGGGGCCTTGCCTTTGGCGTCTTTCTTTCATCAATATTTCAACATAAAAGCATCTATTTCCTTCAGCTCCAGTTGGTCCAGTCAAGACGAAGGTGGGGTGGTGGGGTTTGGGGGTACTTACTGTGGCTAATTTGGTCTCTAAAGCAGGTTGTCTCGTGGGTCAGCTGTCAGCTGTGAACACTCCAGGGGATCTGGGGTTTCCAGCGCCCCCTAGTGGTACCTCCAAGACCGGCCACCACTGGGTGTGGCTCTCTTACCGTGGGGAACTGATGACAAGCAGCCTAGTGAAATGACGACCGTCGCAGCCAACTTACCTTTGCTTAACTCCAGACACAATGTCCTCTCACAGAGCACAAATGTTTGCTAGATCATTTTGTTTGAGACAGTTTGAGACAAGTTATGTGAGATACAGAGAGAGAGAGAGAGAGAGAGAGAGAGATAGAGAGAGGGAGAGAGAGAGAGGAGTAGTAGCGAGAGAGAGCTAGAGAGAGAGCAGATCTCTCTCGATCGAGACGAGAGCATCAGAGCGCGCATCGCGATAGACGAGAGAAAGGCACAGAGATAGAAATGGAAGCTGTTTTTATAATCTGCTGGTGTGTGCTTGAGTGTGTGCTGAGGCACTCACATTGAGCCAGGATGCCGGCCAGGGCGGTCTTGAACTTGTCCTTGGCCTCCTCCATCTCCTTCTCGTGGGCAGCCTTCTCAGTCATCAGCCGGCGGATGTGGCTGTTGGACAGCTGGATCATGGAGTAGAAGTTGTTGGCGTTCCTCCGGTTCACCTCGCCTCGCTCCACCCAGGTGAGCAGCACGCGCACCGCCTCCGCAAACTTGCTGTCGTCTGGGAGGAGGAAGTTGAGTTGGGGGGCAGTGAGTGAGTTAATTTCCCTTGTGTGCGAGAATGCAAAGCTACTGTCTGGGGAGCATTTGAAAAGAGGCATCGTTAGGAGGGCCCTGGGCCATGGTATCTTCAGCCAGCACCACTGAGTGCTGCGTGTGGACAAACCCCACGGCCTGCAAGCCTGTGCTAGCAGAGTAGAAGCTGTTTAGCATTATTCATGCTCTGGTTGGGTGATAAGGGGATGTCAGGAGACAAGATTGGTATTGATTTCCATTGTTGAAGACACAATGAGATGCCCCTCCTGTTGTTGTCATGTTATGCCTGAACAAACGCACACACGCGGACGTCGTCCCCATACACATGCTCACATGCAGACGCACACTGAACAGCTGGAGGGCTGCTTTTCAAGACCAATCCTGCAGATGTCCAAACACACACACCAACCCCCAGTGCGCTCATTTGCATGAATGATCCATCACAGCTGAGAGATTGAATCAAGGTGTCATCACTGTAACTCCCCGGGGTTCTGTTCAGTCTTTCTAGAAGGATCCAGCTCCCCAGCCTCTCCCCAGCCCCCAGAGGTCCATTATTAACAGAGTACCTCCAGCTATATTAATGCTGCTCAGTCACTGACAAAGGCCTCGCTTCGCACAGTTTCATATCTGTTCCAAATGAGCGTTAAGATGTGAACTAATAACCTCCACATGCATCTAGATAAACGTTACTGCAAGAGTGTCTGTGAGCCTCTATCAACCATCACCCACAGAGATGTGAAAATGAACAGTTTCATAAATAAACACTCATCCTGCTGTCTGGGCATTGGAGTAACCAACAGTCAGTACAGACCCAAACAAGTCTGTCTCTGTCTCTGTCTCTGTCTCTGTCTCTGTCTCTGTCTCTCTCTCTGTCTCTCTCCGTCTCTCTCTCTCTCTCTCTCTCTGTCTCTCTCTCTCTCTCTCTCTCTCTGTCTCTCTGTCTCCACCTCTCTCTGTCAGCTCACGCCCACAGACAGAAGCAGCAGTCCATCCCAGGCAGACAGGTAGCAGATGGAGCTCTTCACTTGACAGCTACTTTAAATCCACAGAGGCACATTCACACGTACATTCAGAGTCATCAGATGTCTATAGACAACATCACACTCCTCTGTGGCAGGAGAATACCTCACGCAAAACACAGGAGAGGAGAAGAGCTGTATGTGTGTGAGAGGGTGTGAGTGTGTGTGTGAGTGTGTGTGTGTGGTGTGTGTGTGTGAGTGTGTTTGAGTGTGTTTGAGTGTGTTTGAGTGTGAGCACCCACCTTTGATCTTGTCCCCCAGCTGGCTGCACTCGTGCTCAGAGTAGTGAACGATGGGGGGAGGGGAGGGGGGTCGGAGGAAGTCCTCCTCCATCCTCCTCCGGTGTCTCTCCTCTCGGGCCAGCATGCGCTGGTGACACTCCCACTCATACAGGTCGTCTCTGGCCTGGGCAAAGTCCACGTGGAGACGGCCCGTGTCCTTCTTGTCGGTACTGGAGCCCAGACGGATACGGTAGCCTGGGGGGGAGGAGAGGAAGGGAGATGACATGGAGAAGGCAGGGGAGGAGGTGAGCAGGGGAAAGTGGGGGTGAGGAGAGGAGGGGATAGAGAAGGAGAGGGGAGGGGGGAGAAGGATTAGGTAAACAGTAGTCATGAGAGAGGGAACAGAGACCCTCAGGAGAAAACAGAGCCAGAAGAGTGTATTTGTGGAATAATAGTCTGCTAAGAGGAAGCTACGGATCACATTTGGGCCAGCGTTCTCTCTCTCCAACTCTCTCTAAATCTCTCTCTCTCCAGACGTACATCTCTCCCTCCCTCCATCTTCTCTCTGACATATCTGTCAGACACCTGCATCATTTAGGCTAAACTAATCTGTCTATCCAGCTGTCTCTCCATCCATAAGTCTCTCCCTCTCTTTCTCTGTCTGTCTAAAGTAGCCTTGGGGCTTCAGAGTAGACACCCTGTCTCTCTGCATGCTGGTACACAGAGGACACTGTCATCAGCTGCCTGCTGCTCCAGTGACACTGCTGTCAAACCCTGCTAATGCTCGGAACACTCAACAGGAATTTATACTGTACTTGTTTGACACTAATACGAATTCTGGATCGGCTTACATGATCAAAATGTCTTTCCGTATATTGGGTCCACATTCACACACAATAATTGGCCAGAGAATACTGTTCCATATATCTGCTCTGCCAAACCAAACCAAACAAAAATAACAACAACATAAAAAAGGAATGATTGTGGCCGTGCAATTTACAGTTCTTCCATCTGCTCTGTGCTTTAGGCTTACAGCCTGGTTAAATATTTCATGTTGAGTTGTGCTCTGTGGTGGGCTTGTGACTGTGTGACTGTATTTGTGAGTGTGTGACTGTGGGGTTGTGTGACTGTATTTGTGACTGTGTGACTGTATTTGTGACTGAGTGACTATGTTTGTGACTGTGTGACAGTGGGGTTGTGTGGCTGCTAGACTGATGGGTGTGGGAAATGAATAACATTATTTATGGCCAAGCTGCACAGCTCTGGCTTCAGGACAAGATATATGGAGCAGAGTTCCAAGTCTCACCAGAGGGAAGAACTGGACCAAGTCGCAGGAGACCAAAAACACACAGTCGCACGCACATTCAAGTGTGCACCCATACAGTAAATAATTCAGAGGGTATTATTGGAAGGGCCCGAGCTTTAAATGTATTTGGTGAGACAGGGATATATGTCCTCCAGTTTGCATACAGAGAGACGTTTAAGGGTCTGGGTCGACTGGCTGGGAAATCGAGATAAGATGCTGGTGTCACATGACACCAGGTCAAGAAGCTCTCTTCTCTTGATGATTCATGCTCTCCCTTCTTAAACATCTCTAACTGGAGAGGAGAGGACATTTATCTTAACACACATCTCCTCATTGTCTTCTAAAGAGAAGGTCTCAACCTGGAGAAGAAAATACCTTCTCTCTCCCATAGTCTCTCTGAACTTCAAAGACTCTAGCGCTGAACTACAAGTTCCAGGTCCAAACCCCTCCACTCTGAGCAGAATGTTTCGAGTGTTGGGGGGGACAGTTTTCCAGACAGGAACTCACCAGACAGGAAGAGAGCCTTGTCCACTGTGAACTCCTCTGCGAATCGGATGTGGCAGAAGTTCTTCTTGCTCTTGCGGATGGCGATGATTTCACCACACTGGCCGAACACCTCCACGATGAGCTGCTCGGTGGAGTTCTCTGGCAGGCCGCCCACGAACACCGTCTTACAGCCAGGAGGGCGCTCCCTGGTGGCAGGAGGGGGAAGGTCTGGGCAGCATGAGGAGGGAAAGGAAGCACAAACGGATGTATTAATTAGAGGAATGAGTCACTACAGGAGTGATTTAGGATGAGGACAGATATCAACACTGACCCTTTATACACTAGGCCTATATTGTACACTAACACCACACTACGAGATCACTTTGGGCACCTACTATTGAACCAACATGCATATTTTACCATTTGTAAATGTCCTATTTATTGCAATACGATAGAAGTGATTTGCTTTTTAATTTATGAAATATTATTCACAGGCTTAATGCTGAGATCAATTAAAATAGCTCATCCAGAACATTAGCCCTGAAAACCATGGCCGCAAAATAATAAGCTTTATAGATTTGCAGTGGTCATATTGGCAAAATGCTTGGAACTCTTTGAAACTATTCACGTAAAACTGATCCATTAATACGAATGAATTCTCACCGCCCTGAAAAGTATCTGATGTCATGCACAGATGGTTTTACACATGACAGACCAGACTGATCCAACACAGATGAGTGTGAACTGATCTGCGAAGTGATCAGGCCCCTTGTTCCCCAAAATGGGATTAGCCATGTCTATATGGACAGAATGAGGTAATCAATGGAACACTGAAGCTGGTGCATGTCGGGATTACCATCTGGGCCCTGGCATCCCCGGCACCTTCAACTCACTCTACGCTCAAATCCAAATGACATGAGGTTGACATCAAGTTAATGAGCAGTGACCTATTAAAAGATAACAATTTGCTACATGTAACCTTTGAGTTGGAGGGGTCAGTCTGCTAGGGGATACGATAGGCCCCCGAAAGGTCGTGAATACACGCTCACACACACGTTATCAGTACAACAATGTCAGATGCACACAAACACCAGTGTATTTAAGAAGGAGAGAGAGAGCTACATCAGATTGTGCTGAAGTACTGGTATATGTTCGGTGAACAGCAAAAGAAAAGAGTCTAAATAAGTTATTTCAGATCTGACAATGGAGTTTGCTCTGAGAGTCCACAGACAGAAAGAAGCTGGTATTAAAGGAAAGGTCTGGTGAGACACTAATTTACACTGGCTGACAAACTAAGGTCAGGAGAGACTCCAACAGACTTCCACAGGACACAGCTTTAACAGAGCGTTTGGGTTTGAGAGGGATAGTGCAGTAAAGGGACATTTCAAGGTTCTTAGACTTACTAGGGTTGAGAGGGATAGTGTAGTAAAGGGACATTTCAAGGTTCTTAGACTTACTGGGGTTGAGAGGGATAGTGTAGTAAAGGGACATTTCAAGGTTATTAGACTTACTGGGGTTGAGAGGGATAGTGTAGTAAAGGGACATTTCAAGGTTATTAGACTTACTGGGGTTGAGAGGGATAGTGTAGTAAAGGGACATTTCAAGGTTATTAGACTTACTGGGGTTGAGAGGGATAGTGTAGTAAAGGGACATTTCAAGGTTATTAGACTTACTGGGGTTGAGAGGGATAGTGTAGTAAAGGAACATTTCAAGGTTATTAGACTTACTAGGGTTGGGGGGGGATAGTGTAGTAAAGGGACATTTCAAGGTTATTAGACTTACTAGGGTTGGGGGGGGAACAGGGTGCAGGTGGTGCAGTGGATGATCTCCTTGATAACGGGCACGTCTTGGGAGAGGGGCGGGGGCCCCATGCCCAGGCCGGTCATCATGGGGTTCATGGGGGCGATGCCCGTCATCATGCCAAGGCTCGGGTCAAAATCTGCCGGACACACAGGAACACACGGATGAGAATGCTGCAAGACACAACATCATGGCCACAAGTACACACTGGAGAAAACTCCTCCTGAGGCAAACCTTCTGTCAGACATCAGAGACAGCGATCAGAGACGACACACTGGCTTCTTCAACCATGTTTCATTGTCTATTTCCTCCCTCACCACAATGTGATGTTTCTGTCAACAGCAGAGCCAAAAAACTGCCTATAAATACCTGAGCACATGCTCTCATGAATAAAGGAACAAACAAACTTCTTGCATATTAAAAGGGGCAACAGAGGCTTCAGTTGGCCTGCCTCTCCTCTCTCCAGCTGCCTGGGCGACCTCTGATCCGGAAGTTTCTGTTCTTACTCACAAAGACCGAGCTGGATCTCGCTAGAGGACGGAAAACACACAAGCTTTTGTTCTCAGGTACTGATTTAGACTGCAGGTGGATTCCAGAATCAAGGCTTTTTGAAATGGAAATGATGTAACCTTCTTCCATGAGCCTACTGCACCTGTTGAAGACTGTGGACCTTAAAGCGAGCCTACAACGCGCGTGTCTGTGTGTGTCTCTCTCTGTGCATGTGTGTATGTGTGTGTCTCTCTCTGTGCATGTGTGTATGTGGGCATAGGTACTGCGTTTCTGTTCATGAACAAAAACCCTGACAGTGACTAAACTGAACATAAAACTAAAACGGAACAAAAAGCCTTATCCAGATCTGCTCAATAGCAGTGCAGGGTCACATTTCTATTGTGAGTGAGATATACTTTAAAAAGAACCACTTCCAGTGAGCCGGGATGCTCAAATGACCCTCTCAGGAAACGCTTCATTTTGCCCGTATTAGATGTAACACAGTGTCTAAACAAAACTTGTTTAGAGTAAGGCTCAACCAGCTGTGAGTGGGGGATGAGAATAGAACGAGAGTAGAGAAAAAGGGAGATTGGCGCATTGGCTAAAGTGTTTGGGTGGCACAACAGCTCGACCGACCAGCAGAGAAGGATGAGGACGAGGAAACACCATGACCTGCATTTATCTTTCCGTCTCACGTTGATGACCTCATCATTAGTATTTGTGTCTGGCAGTGTCAGATTGAGAGGAAACGGCTGATAAAAGAGATCCCGGTTGCCCGGGTGATGACTTCCCCTTCTCAGGGAGGCAGAGGAGAGGTTTGGGAGATAAGAGAGAGACTGGTACGGCAGGGCAAGGTGTCTCCTGAATGCCAATGCCAGCCTGGCTGTGCCGGCCTTCACTGTTCACCACAGGAAACAGGAGCAGGAGGGCTTTCAGGACACGGCCTACCCAGACACACTCTCCACCAAGCCTGGGGTGAGGACTGGAGCATGCCCACGTCCACTCACCTCCACAGGCCTCTGCTAGCAGGTCTTTTATAAGACCCACTTAAGAGTCTGCTTCTCAGTGAGTAAGAAGATGTGGTTCAGACTCATAACCACGGCAAAAAAAACGATCTCATGGCCTGGTGGTCAACAGGTGAGGAACATTTCAGGGCACGGTCCTGTATTTTCTGTTCAGCCAGAGCTTTACTCTGGTCCAAGACCCGTATGAGATCACACAAACAGCAGCCTCCAGGGTAGCAGCAAGTCTCCACTGCCCCTGGCAAGCTGACCCATGGTCAGCCCTCTCCTCAACACAAACACACCGTCCAAGTGCTCGGAACTGAGCCAAGTCATGAGGGAAATCTGTGCGTGTGTGCTTGAGTGTTTGTCAGTTTGGAGGATGTGTCTACCGCTTACTAAAATAGTCCAACCCCATACCAAACGCAGACATATTTTATTGAGTGAATAAGCTCGGTCAGGTCTAGTGTGTGTGTGTGTGTGTTACATGCTCTGTTCTGACAGGAATGTGTCTGACATTATTTATTATTAAATATATATATATTTTTACACTCTCTTCTTCCAGGGAATTCTCAACTACAGCAGAGTTCAGGAAACAGGCGAATCTCAGACCATTGTTAGTTCCATGTTTAATCTGTTTCATCACCACGCACATGCCCGCCCACACACTAACATAAAAACCCTGCAAAACAAAACACGCACGCGCACACTTCAGTGTTTCAAAGAGGTGAAAACAGCGAGAGGCTCCGTGGAGATTTCCAAGAGGGCCTCCCGCCCACACGACGACACACAATCTCTCTTACGGTCTCCATCCATCCAAACACACACACACACACACACAATCTCCATTACCTTCTGTGGTAGTCTCAATCCATTCAAACACACACAGACTTCCGCGCACACACAACAAGCTCCAAACTCTCAGCCTATCCATATTAAACAATCTGTTTCCTGGAGGTTTGTGGAAGGTAATTACATTTCAAGCTGCCCATCAATCAAAAGTGCAGGGAGGAATGACAAATCTGAGCATTTGAGTGTAGCAACCTGCTGGCTATCGCTGTCACATTCCCCCTCCTCCTTCTCCTCCCCTTCTCCTCCTCTCTCTGATTTCCAGGGTAAACGTCCCCACCAGCAGTGGCGGTGGCAGGGTGACACAGGATGTGCTCTGAGGCGGCACGCTGGGTAATGTAGTCTAATGAAGCGAGCGGGGGCCGCGCCCCCTGGACCAGGCTGGGAGGCTCCACCACGTCTCCATCTCCTTCCTCTGTCCTCTTTCAGAAAAGAACCCATCGACATCTCAACATTTACATGTTTCTATCAAAACAGCTCCTCCACCCTCCTGCAGATCTCAATGTGAACGCTTTAAGTGGATGTATCCCCCAAAGCAGCAGGAGACACTCCAGGGAACAGCCGGGAGAGACTGTTTATGTATTCACAGAGGTGTGTGTGTGTATAACAGGTAATGTTCATTCTGAGATGTGCGTGCGTGTAGCAAGCTCAATGCACTGCATAGAGTGTGTCGTTTTCCTTCCACCCATGAATTTTCCTTTGTGTTATAAGCCGTTTCATCCTTGGGGACTTCATCCAATCGCAGCACTAAACACAATCTAACCAATCAATGACATGATGACTGTGAGGAGAACCATCCATCTGCATTAGTAAAGGACATCAGTCATGACTCTCCAAGGACCCACTATCACAATCTCTGCAGCCCTAAAATAACTGTGGTCTTGAAACTCCACAGCGTCTCCCTGCAGCTCCACAGGCACCATGGGGTTAGAACCTGCAGCTTGTTGTCTTGTTGACTCTCGTATGTGTCTCCTGCAGGCTGGCTCTGGTGAGGAAGAGGCAGTCACTCTGCAGCAGCCAGAGCTACACAGCAGAGTCAGACTAGCACACTTCCATATCTTGAATTGTTGTTGTGTATTTGTTTTTGTTCATTTGTAAATATTGTTTAATTAACAGTATTTTTAATGTTTTTAATGTTTTAAGTGAATGTTGTATTTGGAGAGCAAATGGAGCCGAAATCAAATTCCTTGTTTGTTTACGCAAACCTGGCCAATAAAGCTGATTCTGATTCTGATTCTGATTCTGCAGGCACAGCCAGTATCCTGTGTCGAGTGCGATCATAAATCTTAGTTTCTTGGTTGGTCTCCACACAGAGACAGAGGAGGAGGCACTAGAAGATTCCACATGGTCCTAATCACAGCCTGGATGTGTTAGTCTGGATTGAGGTTTCTAACAGGCTGGCCAGGCGCTACTGTGACGTGACGCCATGTCTCTCTGAGGGCCAGAGGGAGCAGGTCTGGACTCTGGTCCCCTGCAGAGAGACTCCACTAGGGAGAGCTCTGCCCCGAGGCCAGCTTCTTCAGTCCAGAGCTCTCAGAGCTGCACAAAGCATGAGCTCTGGAGAACACACCTCCGGCGGTATCAATACTGAACCACAGCCTCTATTCAATGTATGAGTCACTAGCACAGCATGTACACTGAGCCTCTACAGACCGAGGCCGTATGGAAGAAAGCGTATCGTAAACCAGCTTTGTGGAGTCGTGTTCAGGACTAATGCAGACACGGAGGAGGCCTATAAGTTGGACGAGGACTTTGTATTCTGCTTCCCGACGGCTCCCAGAAGAATCTCTTTGGCTGAGGTTAGGCCCGGCGTGATCCTTCAGCTCTGCCCTGCCTGTGGTAAAGTCGCACAATCCCGGATCAGTATGGATAAACACAACCACACACTGGGAGGCTATCATGGCGTTCTAGTGGACCTGTGCCGTTTGGAAGGGTTGGTCTGAGTCCTTCAGGTCAGGACACGCATACATACATGAACACGGACACACACACACACACAATCAGAGGAAAAGCAAACAAAGGAAGAGACCATGAAGGACGTTCCTTCATAACAGAGAATCAATGGAACGTCTGGGTTCAAAAGTGGAAGCCGGTCGACAGACAAGTCAAAGCCGGAGCCAGAGGCACAGGCGGAACCCTGATTCATCCTGCGGGACAGTTAGCGGTCAACGTTGACGGGGTGGAAACTATTTCTCCCCGTGATACTGTACACTGGGGTAAAAAAAAGAGAAAAAGACTGAGAGAGATTCCAGATGTGGGTGTGAGCGGGTTAAATTGAGAAGCAGCGTGACACGGGGATGAACGTTAGGGCCTCTTCACTCGGTCGGGAGCTGTGGAGGAGTTGCAGAGAGCTGACTCAGCCGTAATGTGACAGTAATGGAGCTGTCGGATCATTTAGGCGCTGGAAGGAGGGGGGGGGTAGAGATAGCAGAGAGAGGGGGGAGCGAGAGGGAGAGGGAAGAGGAATAAGCGCGTGAGAGAGAAGGAAAGGGGGTGCGAGAGAGAGAGAGTGGGGGTGCGAGAG
Organism: Mallotus villosus; assembly: GCA_903064625.1. Lineage (NCBI taxonomy): Eukaryota > Metazoa > Chordata > Actinopteri > Osmeriformes > Salangidae > Mallotus > Mallotus villosus. The sequence continues at coordinate 64,794 of CAEFZP010003405.1, read as the reverse complement.
GAAGGACAGAGAGCGAACAGGAGGGTAAGAGAGAGAGAGTGAGAAAGACAACAAAAGGAAGAGGGTGACGCTGAGACAGCGAGAAAAAGAGCGAGGGGGGGGGAAAGCGAGAGAGAGAGCAGGTAAGAGGCAGAGCGAGTGGGAGGGAGAGACAGAGAACAGCTGTTTCTCCAGGTGATGAGTGAGGCGAGACACAGCTGTCTACCACACCCTCTTTACGCTGTGTAATGCAACCCCTCCTCTCATCACACACACACCCTCCTTGACATGACAAGCTCCTCCCACCTCCCAGCTGTGTCTTTGGGGAACACCGCTCCAGGGGGAAGGAGGGGAGACGGGGCAGCCCCGCCCTGCCACACTGTCAACACAAACAGCAGGGTTGAGCATGTTTGTAAGTTGGAAAAACGGATCATGGTGTGTCAACACACACACACACACACACCTCTGTGTTCCAGCTCATTACACTGATGTAGCTAAATCTACAGTATAACGACCTGAGCAAAGCTGAGCAGTGGTCTAGTGAGTAAAGTGCGAAGTCGGCCTGAGGCTCTGTAATTGGTGCAAATGAAATAGGATAGGAAAATCACAGCGGGTGGGACTATCGTTCTCCAGAGCTACTTCAGCTGAAATATGGACTGTGAGTGGAGCTCTCAGCATATTTCCGTAGCTTTGTTGAAACGATGGAGCAGGATAAACAAAGATGGAGGAGGTGATTCACAAAAAGGCTTCAGGAGCGCTGTTGCCAAGAGACAGCGCTGGAGACCAGGCCTGGTCAGGGTGAACCTCGCACTACCCAGACATGTGACCGTGCTGAAACGATCACAAACAGCAGCTGAACGTGGCTCTCAGTGGAGCCTCACTGGGCCTCATTCATCTTCACCTTCTCCGGTCCAAACCGTTAAACCAACGCTGGTGGAGCGTCCTCAGTATGAAGGAAGTTGGCGTCCCCCTCTCACTGTCTCCTCTCCTTCGCCAAGGACGGACCAATGACGCGTCTCTGTGATGCGTTGCTAAGTGACAGATGACACGCAGCGTCCACGACTGAGCACCTGGAGGGGGTACGAGGGAGCACAAAAGGGGCTAAGGTCTGGGCTTCCTTCCAGAAAGTTCTTCGCTTTTTTTGCCACCCTCGTTCTCTCAAAGATCTGAGAGAGCTGGACCGTTTGGGGGCTGTTGGCTGCAGAGGGGACTCAGTGATGGAACACACTTTCTGCCAACTTGGGGCACAACCAAGCGTGTGTCTCTGAGCTGCTGTGAGTGTGGATCCTGATCTCGGATGATAACTCCATCTCACTGCCTCAGTGCCGCCTGCTTATTTTAGTAGAGGAACAGATGAAGGCTTGACATCGGCAAACATTTAAATCTCTTTCTCTCTCTCTGTATATATTTCTTCGGGCATTTATGCTTCATTGAAACAGAGACTTTCCATGTGAAGACATGCAGGACATGGCCATGGCTGGACCGTGGTAAGGCCTTACCTTAAGCCTATATGGTTGGCGCACTTCACCAGCGAGCCAGCAGAATATAGAGACTGCACTGAGCCGTCTGAGAAAGACACAGCCAATTCATGGAGGCCGTACATATACTGTAGATACCCCATTAAATACAGAGGCCGCAACACAGAGCGACTCCACCTGGACTGTAATGCAGAACCAGACGAGCGAGGCCACTGTAGCTTTACTGTAACTTTCTCCTAACACATGTACCCATGACATAAACATGAACCAACATACCAACCAATCTGACCTCAACTGAACTTGTTGAAAAATAGTTCCGCAATAACGGCGGGGTAAATATGGCCTTAGACAACCTGGCTCCAGAAGGATTGAGAAGATGACGTTGTTATGCTCGGTACCGAGGTAAAATATGCAGAGATGTGGGGCAGCATCCTCTTTTCAACCACCATGTCAATACATCACGACTCCCGTTTAGACCTGACGCGCCCTGACTGGAGAGAGGCGGGGGTTAATGCCGCCAGAGAAAACTTAAACCCTGCGCTGCAGTGGAAGTCGGCGCCCATGCCAGACGGCAGGCGCCCAAGTCACCGTTCAACACCCCCACACAACACCATGTACCACTAACCATACCTCGCACGTCTCACCTGATATGAACCAGCTGAAATGGGAGGCTAGGAAAACGGATTAGGAAATGCTCCTGTTAGCCTGAAATGGATATACAGCAGTAGGGTACAGATAGGAAAAGGCATGGCGTGAACTTATGGAAGACTAATTGAACTGGGAGGTTTGATATCCACACAGATGATACCGTGGTGAGCTCCACATGATTAATTATGTCCTGCTTCAGGGAAGGCACTACACTACCCGTCAATACGCTTCTTTGTGTTCGTTAAAACAAACCTGTACTGTATAAAAATACAGTACAGGGAAAGTCCAGTTTAGTGGTGGAGCATTCGACTGCAGATCTAGAGGTCTCAGGTTCAAATCCCTCTTAGCGCGTTGCTTTGGATAGAAGCGTCTGAAATGAAGGCATGCATCTCGAAAAGTTACAGTGTTGAGGTGTGGAGAAACGGTCATAAAGATGTGTACCTGGCATGAGGGGCTGTCCGGTCAGGCCCATGGGAGCCATGCCCAGGTTGTTCATGGCTGTGGCCCAGGCGTTGGGGTCTGTCATGGGCATCGTCATGGCACCCGAGTCCATGGCCATGTTACGAACTCCTTCTGTAAGAGAGCGAGAGAGATAGGGGGGGAGAGAGAGAGAGAGAGAGAGAGAGAGTGAGAGAGAGACATTACTAACTAGTCTTTCCTGTCAAGCACTTCCTTTCTCTATGACCTCTGTGAGAGAGAGAAGGTGAGAGAAGGTCTCCTCGTGATGCTGCCTCTCCCAGACTGGCATACTGACACACACACACACCAGAGAAAAAACAACACACACACACAGAGGTGAAGTCACCCTCTGCAGAGAGGAAGCAGAGGCAGAGTTTGTATTGGGCTGTGACTCAAATCCAGTAGAATTACACACTATGAAACATGATTACTATGGTACTAAACAAAACTCTCGGAACATATGTGAGGTATTATTGCCGGAAAAATATCTCTGGCTCACAACTACAAATACACACATCAGTTTACACACATCCTCTAGCTGTATGTGTTTTGTTGTTGTTGCCAAGTCTTAAGCAGCAAAGCAAACACGTTCAAATCTTCATAGTTAAAAGCCGCAAGTAAAGTCAACGAGAGGAAGTCGATATAGATCTTCAGCGCCCCAGACTGAGTCTCAGCACCCTGAATGGACAGTACTGGTCTGGACTCTCAGACTAGTCCTCTGTCACAGCTGGAAATGCTTCTCTGCTCTCTGCTGGCTGACACACCAGGCTGCTCTCCTGTCTCATGATGCCAAAACACACACTGGGTGCTAATATAAGACACTTCACACCTCAAAGGTCTGGGTCACCACCACACTGGGGAGCTAGTGTCTCTGTGTGTGTGTGTGACAATTGGATCCCCAGTAGTTTTGAGTGTGTGTGTGTGTCACAGTGTAAGGTAATGAAGCACTAATACTGTCATTTTGTCCATGTCCATCCTATGATACAATGACAATCTAATCCAGGTCTGTGTTACCATGGTGAGGGCAGATGAATCTGCTCTGCTATTATGCTGCCATGCAAATGTCCCTGACGGGAGCTTATGAAACGTGTTAACCAATTACAGCCACATTAGCTGTTCCACTAGGTGTAGGGAGGCTTTAACAGTTATATCACCAGGGAAGAGAAGGGAGGAACTGCTTTACTGCAGTTTATTGTTGTTTTACAGCAAGTGCCATAGAGGCAGCCAGGGGGGGATAAATCTGTCTGAGAGGCTTGTTTAGACACTAACGCACATTAACAGTTTCACTGAGAAAGTTTACTGCCAGACTACTGCCTTCATATGAACAGTCTGACTGACCAGTCACAACAAACAGGACGGTTCACCTCCTCTCCCTTCCCCGTCCTCTTCCTCTAACCCTTCTTCTTCTCTCTCTCTCTCAAATGCTGCTTCTTCCTTCCTACTTCTCTCCATCTCTCCCTCATGCTCTCTCTCCTCCCTTTCTCCTTCTCTCCCACCCTCCCTCAGTGCAGGTCTCTCAGGGTTACAGAGTGCACAGTGTGACCTTGGGGGCAGAACTCTGGCAATGCTCCCCTCAGCACGCGTCCATCCCATCAATAGAGCAGAGGCTGTGTTTGAATAGCAAACAGCTGCAAGAATACGCACACACAGCTGCCGAGCCAAACACGAAACATTTGAGCCAGTGAAAATAAACATGAGCGAAGAGTAGAGTAGTAGAATACTAGATTGAGAATGCACATTACATTACTTTGTCAACACTGCCGTTCATAGGTTGAATTCCAAGGTCAAATGAGTTCACAGTTACTCACCGATGCTCTTATAATTGGGACTAGAAAAGGCTGAATTATCATAATGTGAAATGTTTTCAGGAAAGCTGTCCTTTCATCTAAAAAAGTATGTTGGTAAGGGAGATGTGACCCAGCCCCAGGCCTCCCTGGTCTTTGTGGATCTGGGCTGTGATTGACCAGGAGCTGCAGGACACTAAACTCTCCCCCGGGGGCTGATGGGAAATTAAGGCTTTTTAACTTCCCAGCAAGCTAAGAGGAGCTCAGAAACATTTAGTTAACTAGGAGCAACAGCCAACAGGCCAGTAGGAGACCCTAAAAGAGAGCGAGAGAGGAGACAGAGTGACAGGGAGAGTGAGAAGAAGGAAGATAGAGAGGAGAGAAGCGAGAGAAGAGAGAGGATAGAGAAGAAAAATGAGAGAGAGGGATCGAGAGAGGAGGGAGAGAGAGAAAGAGAGGGAGGGGGGGGGGTGGTGAGAGAAGCTTCGGGAACCTTCTCACGGTCATCTCCAGGGCCAAGAGGTGACATGACGAAGGATCGATGATGGAGAGCACAGTGAAAGAGAGGAAAGGAAAGTGAAGGGGGCGGAGGTGGAAGAGGTCTACTGAATACAAAGTAAGAGGAGACCTTCCAGTGAACCTGGAACATCTCCATCCTGGTTATTTAGTCTAATTATAGTCATTACTTGTTATTCAGATCCAGATGGTGTTAAATAAAATTGTAATTATAATATACAGTAATATACCCTCAATGTCCCTTTTGAATCGAAAATTACATAGCAGAGTATTGAGCCAGTTTTCGCATACATGTCCGTATTCCAAAGAAGAAAAGACATTGCCTTGACTCAGTGTGACTGCCGTCCTCTGAACACTGTGTCCCGGGCATGCAGTGCACACAGTAAACAGAGCCGTTCTTCTATTCAGCCCTTCACATCAAAAGCACACAGCAGGCAGAAAATAATGTGCACGAGGAACAGCCTTCTGGGGAAGGCCTTTTGGACTTGAATCACGGCTCTCGTTCGGCTCTCGGTTTGTAGTTGTGTGTCAGCAGAGACTCTCCCCTCCTAAAGACAACATCAGCACAACCACATCAACACAACTACATCAGCACAACGTGCCAATAGAGGGATCATTACAAGCAGGTGAAGAATACACACACTCACTCATGCACGCACACACACATTTAAGGACTTGTGAGTGCCCTTCTCTTCACTCCTTTGATCTCTTAATTATAATAAAAATCTCAGAGCTCTTATCATTAGTGGTGGCTCTGCAGAGCCCAGAGTGTGCTAGCTAACATACGGAGAGGGAGGTGTGTGCTAGCTAACAGAGCCACTCATTGGATGAGGGACTCAGAGAGGGAGGTGTGTGCTAGCTAACAGAGACACTCATTGGATGAGGGACTCAGAGAGGGAGGTGTGTGCTAGCTAACAGAGCCACTCATTGGATGAGGGACTCAGAGAGGGAGGTGTGTGACAGAGGAGCTGGAAGGAGCCTGAAGACCCAGCAGATCCTCTGCACCAGGGAACAACCTCCATCCTTCAACACAGCAGATCCTCTGCACCAGGGTACAACCTCCATCCTTCAACACAGCAGTTACTATACACTCTCACACTGGTACCGAATGGCCAGACTTTCGACATCATCTCCATATCCAATAACATAAGGCATCACATCTTGTATTCCTTTTTGGATTCTGTGTACACAAATAGAGCGCTCAGTCATTTGCATAAGCGATACAAATCCCTAAAGCACATCCCAAAGAAGAAGCAACATCTTTGAATGGCGCTGCACTCATCAAAGACAACTTGATTTGGTTTCATGTGGTGACTGTAATCCATGTAATAATACAAATTTTAAAAAAATCTGCATGCTGTTGCACGCATTTGGCCTAAATAAATAGGCAACATGAAAACAAGCAGACAGATTGAGACGTGACTATTATGAACTCAATCAGGGTCTTACACAACCTAGCGGTCTTATTTGCCTTCCTTATTAATGCAGATCAAACATACCTATGTCCCTTCATGTCTTACCTGAATTAGTGTCTTTGTAAAATCCTGTGGAATTAAACTCTTGTTTGAAGTGAATACTAATTTAACATGCGTTGCACCTGAAGGTTTGAAAGAAGGACGCACGATGACATACTTCTTCATGACACCCGTATCGTCATGGAACGGGGAAACGGTGGACAAAAAGATGACCCTGAGTGATCGGTATCTTTGTTTGTTTTTGTGCCCCGTGTTTGGACTCTTGAAAGACAGGTGCTGTGCCCACTGATGCCCATCTCTATTTGAGGGGAAGAGATTCAGCGAGGGAGACTCTCCTCATCATCTTGTGTCCTCCACTCTCCGGCTGAGCAGACGGAACGAAACGCGGCACAAAAGCACCCCGGTCCGCACGGTTCTTTCCGGAAACCTCGAGGAGGATGAGGGGAAAAACAGACGTGAAAAGCTTTTTGTGTGTGTCTTTGAAGTATTTTGCTGAGGACTCCCTAGAACAGAGTGCTTTTGGCAAACAACCTCCATTTCTCTCTCTCATCAGAATCCATTTACAGAACAGCGAAGAAGAAGAAGCCTTGTTGTGCAACAGTGAGAAGCTTCTGGAGCGCAGGGCTTTACCTCTGCTTATCAGACAGAAGGACAGAGACACAGATTACACTGACGGATAGCAGAGAAAGAACCCCAAACACACAAAAAAAACTCCAGCCTAGTTTTCTGACCAATCAAACCACTTCTAATCTACCGCTGAGGGTCTACAGCCAGCCAAGACACACCTTCACCATCTTTAACTCATTGAATCGCCCTAGATAAAACAACCAATCACAGACCCATTGTCAAGTGAGGCCATTAATGATCTGATGAGACGTCCTCCTTCACACAGTTTGGGCACCAACACTGCAGTTCAGCCAAAGGATCCCAGCAGTCTGTCTGTCCGTTAATCATGCAGGAGAGAGAAGAACGGTGATCATCAGAGATGATGAATCGTTCGTGTGAATCGTACTGAACTGCTTGCTATTTAACCCCAGAAATACGCTAGTATTTAGTAATTAGGAGGTTGGTTGTCTAATTGATCTGTGCCATGTCCACACCTCTCTGTAGTGTGTTTGTGTACAATCCTGCTAGTGAGAGTGAATCTCAAACAGATGTGATGGGCGGCGATCTGCAGGTGGAATATTGATTTAGGACTGGAGGACACCGTCTGCATCAGATAGACAGCGGTTATGAATACCAGAGTTGTGGGAAGTGATAAAGACATTGACTATGATCAACAACTGTATAGTGAAAAGCTCTGCATGAACTGCAGATCCATCATCTTTATCAACACCTCTATCTGATCACAGAGGGGGTTTTATATGAGCTCCAGACACGTCCCAGAGCCTGGCCCAGGACCCTACATGGCTGAACCCAGAGTCTGGCCCAGGACCCTACATGGCTGAACCCAGAGCCTGGCCCAGGACCCTACATGGCTGAACCCAGAGCCTGGCCCAGGACCCTACATGGCTGAACCCAGAGCCTGGCCCAGGACCCTACATGGCTGAACCCAGAGCCTGGCCCAGGACCCAACATGGCTGAACCCAGAGTCTGGCCCAGGACCCAACATGGCTGAACCCAGAGCCTGGCCCAGGACCCAACATGGCTGAACCCAGAGCCTGGCCCAGGACCCAACATGGCTGAACCCAGAGCCTGGCCCAGGACCCTACATGGCTGAACCCAGAGTCTGGCCCAGGACCCTACATGGCTGAACCCAGAGCCTGGCCCAGGACCCAACATGGCTGAACCCAGAGCCTGGCCCAGGACCCTACATGGCTGAACCCAGAGCCTGGCCCAGGACCCTACATGGCTGAACCCAGCCTCAGCAGCAGACTGGCTGCTAGACTAAAAAAACTTTAAGCAGCTTACACACTGCCCCAACAAACTCCAACAAAATCCAACAAGTCCCAACATTCTAAAGTTGGCAGTTGTTGGTGACTGTCTTTAGAATGTCCAGTAAACCAACTTGCAGTTTCACACTGCTCAGACAAATCAGTTTTCACGTGACGTGACGTTCCAATGGACACGCCCCCCTGGAGGGAAAAAAATACTTTCCGCTGCCCGCCACCCATAAAGTCAAACATTTACGTTGGGTCTCGTCTGCTGCTTTTGTTTAGGCATATTGCCGGATAGTTGTTGTGCTATCGGATGCACTAATTGCAGAGGAGTCAAGTCTGTGCTTCTACATAATAGAAGATAAAGAAAATGTAGAGAAGATTTTGGATGTGTGCGATTAATTAGGCTAAATGTAACTACATCTGTCTCCGGGGAGGGCATAGAATGGCAGACGTCCAAATATACACGTATTTGCAGCGAACACTTTATCAAAGCTAAGCACAAGTAAAGTTAAACACAAGTAGGCCTATATTCATTATCGTATGTTTAGCCATAAAAAACATATTTATGTAATCGGTTTGACATAGTTTGCTGTGTATCGAGGCGACCAACTGCAGGGGTCGTCGTACTCGTAGTGAGATAAAGTTAGCTAGTTAGCTAAATTGTTGGGTTGTGTTAGACGCCGACACTTGCAGTTTGTGTTCATATCTTTTCTTTAGCTGAGAGGTGATCCAAATGTGCCGGCTTTTGCTGCGTTTCAATGGTGTGAGCCACTATCGCCAGAAGCTTTCTGCCATCCAGGTCACCAAGCATGTCACGTGACTGAAAACTATGAATAACAGATTTTTTTCCAGTTAACTAATTAGCTACTTGTGTGTTGTAGCCCAACCCAGAATCACATAATTTCGTGAAAAAATGATCTAATATTGCGTGACATGTTCACGAAATTGGCACTTTTTTCGTGACTATATATGCTACGTTTTTGCATTTCAATGGAGATAATATTTCGTGACCTCGAATAGATTCTCTCTTCCCATAACTCCAGGAGTAGGCTACATCTTCGCGTTCTTAGATCAGTTATAATTATGAAGTGAGTAGAGAGCTAAAAATCGACATCAAAGAGAGCTCGAGGATGTTATGTACGCGAGTTAAGCCTAGTTGTCTAACGCTAGGTAACGAGTTGTCAGAACGTCGCAGTTTGTTGGAAACCGCTTCACATTGGTCAGACGTACTGCAACTTCACCCGATCCGACTGAACATGTTGAACTCACCCGACAGTACCCGACAATGGCCAACAAACACAAACTGCTGGCCCACACTGACCCGACTGTTGGTGTTTGTTGGCGTTTGTTGTAGAATGTTGGCGTTTGTCGGGGCAGTGTGTACGCTGCTGTAAGGTCTTCTCCAGCTTCTCCCCACAGTGGGTTCATGTTGATACTCATCCTGCCCTCCCACACTCCCCTCTGACTGGCTATAATAATGACACCGCTGTTCCAGTTGAGTAGTCATGGTGACCCTTTGTCCCTCAATGCAGTCAAGTCCCTTGGTGTGTTTGTGTGTGTTTGTGCATGTGTGTGAGTGTGTTTGTAAGAGACGATAGAGCTGAAAGGCTAGGGTACTCTCCAGTGCATTGTGCTGTGACAATCACCACAGAGACACACTGCTCACGTTACCCGCTCCAACATTATTTGCAGTCATTGAATCAAGACTTCAACTAGAGGCAGGCACCTAAAGCATGCATGCCTTCTAACCCATCATTAAGCTAATAAAAATGCACAAGAGTTAATAAAAAATAAAAAATACATAAAGAAGCCGAATGATGGACATCCTACTCATCATCCCCGACAGACACGTCTCACTTCAATCTGAGGGGATTTGGAGGAAGCACGGCATACACACGGTGGTTATTAAAACCAAGACTGGAAATCCAACCGGGTGAAGTAATTTGAACGTTTTTTCATAATCAAAGTGAATAGACAGTTGGGAGTGGCGCTTTCATTTTACTAATGGAAATTACAAATTCAGGGGGTTGGTTTCTTTCATGTGAGCTAATCTGTGAAGACTTCAACCCTCATTGCTGGAACAGGAATGTCATTCACCCTACCAGCAAATGAGCAACATGGAAAATAACCAAACAGTCCACACATTCACATACTGTATGTTCTAGTGATTCCATTGGTTACTTCCTTGATTAAATAGCTGTCATAGCAGCACTTGATGAACTAATCAGTCATGTGACGGATGCAGTCAATCTAGAGGCTATTCAGATCCCCTACAGAACTGTCTTCCAGTCACAAGACAAGATCAGTCAAAACATGCTTCTCACCACATAGTCAAAACAAGGCTGCCAGTCAGAATCCCCCAACAGGGACTCCAGCTTTACCTCAGAGAACAAACAGTGCCACTGAATCTTCCCCCTCTCAGCCAGAGGGGGCGTCTCTGAAGAGACAGAGCAAGGCCGACGTGTTCATTAATGAAGTGACCTTCATTCAGGATAGAGAGAGACAGATATGAGCAGTAAGGGAGATCAACTTCCAGCAGGCTCCTGAAGGTGATTGTTATTAGCACTGTTCTCATTACCTCCCCATCGCCTTAGATCCACATTTATATCAATAAAACCGTCAGGCATTAACATCCATAAAAGTGTCACTTCAGAGCAGCACAGGCCCTCTTAAGGCAGGACGGGGTCACCTGGGATGTTCTGGCAGACCACACATCATTATCACGTATGCCTGCATTAGATGCATAGAATAATGGTGATGGACTAGCCAATCAACAACCTCCTCTTTACCCAGTGGGAACCCTGTTCGCCCCCGCCCCCCATAAACAGTCCTTTCTCCTTACCAGAGGAAGACCCCCCCCCTCCCCCCAGCGTTCGCTTTCTACAGATAAAAGCAGAAGCTTCAAAGACAGGGCCCACTCTGGATCCTTTAATATGAGCTTATCTGTCAAGTCTTTATGCCTGGACGCTGTACAAAAGAAGTGTCAGAAGTGTGGAAAATACACACACGCACGGTGTACAGTGTGATACTTGTCTCCACTGTGATGTTTCGTGACTAAAAAGGACCTTGGATCAGAATTCAAATTGTGTGAATAGTTCAATAGTTGTACAAATGAGAGGGTTGGGGGCTGAGCTGGAATTTCCTCCCAGATACTGGAGACGTTTGTTCCGCAGCCTCTGGTTCATTCTGCTCTCTCTCCTCCTCATTCATTTCCATTCATCAAAACAGCTTCATTAACAGACATTAATCACAACACACTGGTGGGACCTTTGAAGAGGGAATGCCTAGGCATGAAATATTCAAACTGTTGTTGAAATTGCATTTGAAAACTGAAAAAGAGGAGTAATGAAGTAAACAAGTGCAAATTCACTCAGATTATGCCACTGCATCTTGACATCTCTATCAAGAGTTTCATTTACCACCAGCACCCTTTATTTCACACTTTGTCTTCCCTTCCCATTGTTAATTAACACCACCTAACTTAATTACCACCCTTACATCACTATCCTCAGATGGCATACATTCCCCAGCATGTTCTCTTGGTTTCCACCGGCAACGCACGCCACCCCCAGCCGGCGACGCATCGCAATGTCAACAACGCACGTTTCATTTCCATGTTCTCCACGTGAAGGATTACCACAGCAAATTGACGCAGATATCCGAACATTCCAGCGTGTCACTGCAGCAAATCCCATTGAGAGCTGGTGATGAGTTTCTTTTCCTATTAACAACTCTTGGGTGTTTACAATCATTTCAGAGGCTCATTATTTCAATGAGGTTCATTATGTCTTCATCAAAGTCAAATATGAGTAACACACAGGATATTAAGGTTGCTCTGTGGAGCAAAAGAGGGGATTAACTGACGGGATAAAAGCAGGACATTCTTACCTTTCCATTCAAGTTAACTGTCTGTACAGTAGTGTGATGACAAGTGACTGTGATGGCTTCTCCCAACAGCCTGTTTAACACACAACCACTGTTCAACTCCAATTTAGTAACAGGGACGATTGACAGACTGTCTATCGTTGCCTGGAGAAGAACTTGACATCCTCTCAGACAAAAACAAGGCTTTCTTTAATCAGCTTTTCTCTTTTGAAGTTGTGTCTGTCACAACAAGAGCGCTAAAGATGAGGGCTGGAGCATTATCCGTCTTGCTTTAGTTAGAATGACAGAACCAGATTCTCAACCTCCTAATTATTATCTTATTGACGAGAGACAGCAGAAGGACATCTTTGATGGCGGATGTTAATTCAATAAGAGGGACTAACAGAACTTTTTCCTGGAGGAGGGGACTGCAGCTTTAAAATCATGTCGTGTAAATACCCTTGTTTGGTTGAGGTGTATAGCAATTGGTCAAAAGAGTATTGATGTCATAACATACATAGCAACAAACTAGGGTAGTTGCTATGTATTATCATATGGAAGGAAGACTGCCAAAGTCCAGAGCAAGCGCTTTGATATGTTTCAAACAGGAAGCCTCAAGACTGCCTCGACGAGCAGGACCAACAAGTCCACTGTGTTTGTTCTTGTTACAAATTGGAACGAAAAAAATACATGTCCTGAAGACATTTTGCAGGGCCATAAAGTCTAGTTTTCATAAAACCGCCATCAAAAAATGGGACATTGACAAGATATTGTTCTACAGCAATCTCATCACTTCACCTCTTAAGGTTGCAGTGCCAGATATGACCTGTGTCTATTTGATCCATTCACCACAGATCAAGTGACTGTCTCTCTGCCCTCACCCGACACCCTGGAGTTGGGAGAAGACGGACAAGAAACAGGCATGAGAAATGTGATCCTGTGGGAGATATTGATCCACCGCAACTCCAGAGTCCACTTGAGACCCCTGGCAGAGGCATGAAGAATCTCCACATGTGTGGAGGGGGCTGGGGTGTGTGTGTGTGTGTGTGTGTGGAGAGGGGGGTATGGGTGGTCATGTCTTCATTTCCGTACAAAACACAACTAGACACACATCCATTAGGTGGGCTCTGTTGAACGCTGGTGTGTGCAGGTTATAGAGATGAAGGTGCATTGTCTCATAGCTAATGGCTGTTCTCTGCTCCATTAGCCAATAACAGACAGACACACGGCTATCTGGAGACTAATGAACACATTAGTCAGTCAGCTCATGCATGGAGTCTTCACTGAGCATAAAAAGAAGAAACGTGTCTAAAGCAGAGGACGCAGAAGCTCTGTACTCCAGAGAAAGTAGGCCAACTGCAGAGAAAAAGACACTTAAGGACATGGGCCAAAAACTCCTTGATCAGCAGTTTCAGTGAAAACCACAGGAGACTTTGCTGGTGCGGCCAAAGAAAGCATCTGCTCAAACTGTAGCTAAGCATTCAGAGAATGGAACACTTCTACCCAACGTTGACAGTTTCTCTCGGTCAACCCAAATCCGTAAAACCGACGTTTGCGATAAAGAGCGCTTGCATAGAGACAGCTCATTTATACCACAGAGTGTCAAACACGTAACACCCCACGTCAGACTAAAACCAAGTAGACGCGTTCCAGCCTCTCCACCCACTTGGAAGCTTATCAGAACGGAGGCTAAAGGTCCCACTGGGCCGGGTGAACGGCTAGATGAGGTCTTTTGTTGCCTCTCTCTGTGGCCATCTTCCCTGGGAGTCTGTTTAAATAGCTCTCTTCTTCCGTCCCATCTAGTCTACGTGCAGCCTGACTTCCCGAAGGCGCTTCCAGATCTCTTCTTCTTTTGTTCGTTACGTCGGCATCCTTCAGCAGACAGTTTCTTTCCCTCCAGCTGTTGCTGACGGCATCTTATCACCTGCAGCCAATTACAACAGACAGGCCTTATCTACAGCAGCCAATTAGAATCAAGGGAACTGTTTACAGCTCAGTGAACTACCACGGCCCTTATCTGGCCCCGCCTACCCCCACCAGATAGCACAGGCCTCTAGTGCCACGTTACCGCCGTGTGATGGAAGGCTCTCAGTGGATAGGAGATCCAGACAGCTTTTAAAAGGGCAAAAGTAAGTCACTCAGCCCCAACCCAAACCATTTCTCTTGACGGCTGGAGCCCAGACTGCAGGAACACTGTTTATGATCTACTTGATGAAAGGCTGCAGCTACTGTGACACGCACTCTGAGTGTGTGTCTCTCTGTGCGCGCGCGTGTGTGTGTGTGTGTGTGTGTGTGTGGGACTGCCTGACCCCTCCAGCTAACACACACCATTAAAAATAAATCAGCAGAAGCAGGAACAGACAAGGGTAACACGGCGCTCACATTAGCCTCTTCACAGATGTGATGATGAGGAGAGGAGATTTAGAGACAACCTTCTCCTGAGGACAAAGACTAAACCCCCGGCAGAGCTCGCTGGTGAGAGCGAGTGGCAATCCACTTTTGATAACACTGAGGGAAGGTGGCTGTGCTGCTCATGGACTGTGGGATGTGGTCACGTGACATGGTCAGGTGTCATATAGGACAGTCAAGTAGCTGTTGCCAGAGATGTGCTCAGGCACGTCAAGGCCACACCACTGTGACATCCAGGCCGTTTCTACAGCAGACTCGCCACAAGAGACCAGTTATCCCACATCCAGTCCATCACTGCCGGTAAACAAGCACACATTGACCCACACACTTCACTGCTGATGGGTTGACTGAGACACTCAGAGAGATGGCTGGGCTGTCTAAATGTGTCACCTCCAGCCAAAGCAGTGGTCCTCATAGTCTTTTAATGGCCAACCTTTCCTCAAATGGTGTGATGGTTGGCTAGTTCCCTGATGGAGAGCTACAGTGACAGTGAAGAGAGAGTTTTAGTGAGAGGTACCATGGGATCATGGGATAGGCTTAACCGAGGGCACTTTTCAGATTGTTTAAATGAAGAGGGTTGGTACTATTTCTGATGTTTAGACAAGAAAAATTACTATCCCCAATTGTTTTTTGTTATCAACAATTTGGCTTGTTGCAATTTGGCTATTTCATGCCCGTATCAGCAATACCCTCATTCATTATCAACAGAGACAAGCCTGACGAAGAACGGTGAACAGCTTTTAGACCTCTCTTTGCTCAAACAATGACAAGTCACCTGGAAAATGCTTTTAAAAAGAGGAAGGCGGCTGCGTGAAACATGACTGAATATAGAAGATCCCCGTGTACGACCAGGAATGACCTTTAAACATCACCGAGACACTCACCGAGGAGATCCAAACCCTCTGAACTAAACCCCTGACAGACGGTTATGGGCGCCCAACAGAAGAATGTTTTCAGGGTTGTTAACAAAGCCACGGTTGTGTTGATACAAAGATAACAACATCGTGATCGTATACCCCGAGGCCGTCAGATATATATAGAAACTGACACATCAAAGAGAGACGGCCTGTTCTTGCTGCAGAGCTGGAAGAAATCCCAATGCCAAACTACAGCTAGATGAACAGCAGTCTGGCCTATACAAAGCTCATTTGTTTCATCTGATTGCTATGCTATCCCCAGAAGATGTTTTATTACAAATGCTCCAGTAAAGAAGACTCTTTTAGTTTATAACATTAATTGGCGGAAAGCTTTTTGTGAATGTATCGCTTTCATACAAAATATGACTCCGTATATTGAAGTGGCACGGTAGGCTTATGAGCTCTCAAGATATATGAAATATGATTGTGTTGCCCTCCACACAATTAGAGGAAGAGAGAGAGCTACGGAGTTACTATTGGAAATGAGGTTTGCCAAGCAGATTACATTTCCAACCAGAGATGAATATCTGTCCTTCCTATGCGTCAAGGAAAGATGGAGGGAGAGATAGGGTGAACAGATACGGAGAGAGATCCCGAGAACAGATCCATCAATCTGCCTTTGTGGAATCATTTACTTGTCATGCCAAGGATCTGGAGATGGAGGGTATTTGAGGGCAAAAAAAGATAGTTTTTAAGAAATTACAGCGACATCTCCATATGGAACCTAGACCTGATGATGCGTATGCTGTGTTAGATACAACCTCTATATGGCGTGTTCTATGTAGTGTGTAGCTAGAGTGTAGAGACCAATCAACACCATCTGGAAGACCTACCTTGATGGAACGGTTACAGGTGTGGTAGTGAGGCGTAAACAATCCTAGCTCTTTTTGCCTCAATTACCGCTACAATGATTTGTTTTTGTTACGTCCCATTATAAATCAGCAGTTGTTAGTTGCAGCTTGTTAATGGTGCAAACAGTTCAGGCAAGAAGTGGAAAGGCCACTAATATCTAACATAAGGTTATTAAAGGAGTACACAGTATCTAACTATAAAGGCAGGAATCTGTCTGTTTGTGTTAGTGTGTGCCTCGATAATTGAGAACCAGGCGCTGTATGAGGTTGCTAGTCGGCAGGTGTCTTGCTCAGGACCCAAGCTGGTGCAGTGCCCTGTGTGACGTTTGGATCCATGGCTTAGTGCAGCTTAAATATGCCCGGCGAACCTGCCGACTTGCAACTTCAGACAGTGGTCAGTTTGCGAGATTGTCGAGTCACAATCTGACTCAGACACACACAAACATTCTTGCCTTTATAGTTCTAGAATGAATGTGGAATACCTCTGAAAGGGGCTGTGTGTGTGTGTGGGGACTGGCTAACATTCAGGAGACGCCAGACTCATCGCCAGAAGAAAACAGCATTCTCCACTATTTAAACATTTTAACCTCCTTGTGGGAGGCCGTTAGTGGTGAAGACAGCCATGAAAACTGCATCCAAGATCCTACGCAAAAACAAGAAAGAATTTGAAGATGGAGAAAAGACACAGAGTCGGGGCGGACCATTGGAAAAAGCCATCCTCTTTGTGGAGGTCAGAGAAGAGGGACAAAGACATCATCTAATCCTGCCTACAGCCCCAGGAGTGCATCAGAGGAGTGGCCTGGAAATAGTAATCAGAGGGCGTAGTGGTCAACCAAGCTGCAGGGTGTTGTCATCACAGACTCAGACACAGAAAACCCTGAAAGAAACCTCTCGTAATGCAGACTGTCAGGGTAGACGAGACACGCCCCTTCACTGCAGCACTGAGGTAGCTGGAGCAGACACGAGCTGATCTCATGGTGTGTCAACTCTGCAGGCTTCACTGGACACACAGCGACCTGCCGGAACTACAGCAGACCAGTAGAGAGGGAGGGAGGGAGGGAGGGAGGGGGGAGAGGGAGAAGGAGGAGAGGAAGGAGGGATGCTCTGGAGGTAAGGTGCAAAACACATTCTTCCATTTATCATGGTCAGTTGGATTTGTGAGGGTGAACCTGACCAGACCCTAACTCCCTGCTGCAATGTAAAGATGATGGACTAGCCCAGGCCACTGGTGTTTATTGGGTGTCTGAAGAACACTGCTCTTCCATTAAAGACAACCAGGGAGTTGTAAAGGGTGTCTGGTACGCTCACAAAAACATATAGTCCCAAGCCTGGACACATTTCTCCTCTTTAAGGCTCCCTTGAAATTCAATTATAAAACCCAATTACCAAAAACGTGGTTGAAGGGATTGATGAGTATTTAAAAATCTCTCTCTTTTCTCTTCCAATTCACAGTCTCTTTATCCAACAGTGGATCAATAACGTTCGCACGCCGTCTTTAATGGAAAAGCTGGGGGCCCCGGGGTGATTTAGTTACCTTTTATTCCTGAGACGTTATGAATAAAATCTGCCTCATAAGAACAGGGGTTTGGTCATCCATCAATCTATCTGGCCTATTCATTCACTGAGCAAACCATTTACCCACCTCCCTCCCTCCGCCCCTCCCTCCTTCCCCCCCTCCCTCCCTCCATTAATCCATGCTTGTCGAGCAGGTGGTGCCTACCTGCCCTTTCTTCCATGCCCTGTATGGGTACTCTAACCCCTGTAGTCCTTCCTTACAATGTACTACGGATGAGAACAACAAGAAGGGTAAGAGAAGAGAAGGATGATGATGAAGGTGATGGAGGAGGAAGGGGGAGAGCAGCACCTTGTTAAAGCACCGCTGTGACAACCGCTGTGAGGCAGCTGCTGTGGGTCAGTAGAGACAGTTGGAGGTGGAGAAAGGGAGGGAGGGAGAGTGGGAGGGAGGGAGAAGAGGTGTTGATAGAAGATGAGAGGGCCAGAACAGAAAGGTGACCAAAGTGTTTGCTTAGTGTTGCTGGGTTAAAAAGAGGGATTCATACAGACTCTCTCAGTGTTTTCACCACAGCAATGTCCTAAAGGAATTAACACAAAGTACAAACAATGACTAAAAATGTCATATTACAATGCTATTCTTTAAAGAAGGTTTTAAAAGCCCTTGCACATGTCATTAGATGGTTTGTTACACATAACTATCTGGGAAATCGTCCTTGAAAACAGTTTGGAAAAGGGCAGGGACTTTCAAAAAATACTTAGCAGGTGATTGGATGAACCATCAGTCCTATCACAGTCTATCACAGACTTACTTCAACCACGCCCGTAGCTGCCAGTAGTTCCCTACAGGATGTTTATCCGTTCGGACCACTGGTTTGGGCAAAAACGAATAACTTGGAGCGTGGCAAGATGGATTCTTGCACGGTTGTGATCTCTCAAATGTGTCTGCAAATGGCTGTCTTGCAAGGTTGGTGTTATTATGTCATTTCTGAAAAGCTTGAGATCCAGAGCGCAGATCAAACCTCAACCACAGGCCAGCGCCGCTTCTTCCCTTCTGAGCCATCTCAACAGCCCTCTTTTTGTAAATGACATTTCCAATTAGAGAAATGGTGGAGGTGACAGTGTGACCGTTGCTGGCCCTTAGAAAACTATTTTGCTTTGATTCAAACGCGGCCAGAAAGAGCCTGGGGTCACTCCTGTTGCTCTGAGACGAACGCCGCCGTTTGGTTCGCTTGGGCAGCGAGCTGTCAATGGGAGATGCATAATTCAACAGGCCGGCCTATCAGAAAGAGTGTTACTCTTCTGGCGTTTGGAGCCTGTCTCTAACAGAGGCGTAAATCCTCCAGTTGCTGCTCCCTTAATGAATAACACTGGGATAAAACGACTAAGCAGCCTTTGCATTTGAAATTGAACTGTGATTCCTGAAAGCTCAGGAATACTTTCAGGGTACTGGCAAAGGCTTTTGACCAGGAGGAAGGTTCAGATTATATTTCACCC
This sequence comes from Mallotus villosus, assembly GCA_903064625.1. NCBI lineage: Eukaryota > Metazoa > Chordata > Actinopteri > Osmeriformes > Salangidae > Mallotus > Mallotus villosus. The sequence goes on along the minus strand of CAEFZP010003405.1, from coordinate 45,525 downwards.
AACCAAGGGGTGGGGGCTGGGGAGGAGGGATGTTGAATTACTGTTGCAGTTGAGGAGATCTGAGGAATGTGGTTAAAACGTTCTAAACATCTCCTTCAACTCTGACATACTCTACCCTTCCCATGATTTTTGCCCCTGAAGCTCTCGGCTAGTTTCCTTCTCAAACCTCCTCATTCCTTTCTGCTGAGCCTCAGCAGTGGACCGGTCCATGTCCAATGTGGAGGACATTTCTCATCAACTTAAACCACGCTGAAGGTAACAGTAGAATTCGGGTCTCTCCACTTCATGCTGCAGACCAGGTCAAACCAGCCGAGGACGGAAGCTTTAACGGAGCGTTTCACACAGAAACACCTCTGCTCCCTTTACCTCCTCCCCAGTCTCACCCCCCCCTCCATCTCTCAGCTCCAAATCAGTTCTTCCTCCAGGCTGCCAAATGACTGGATAACCGTTATACTACTGGTGGAAACTATTTAATTACATAAATGGCCTCAAACAAGTTTAACTTAGAATTACCGTCCAACAGTCTTTTAACAGTCTACAATTGCTTGGTATAAAACTGCTTTGGCATGCAGTTTAGTTAGAAGAATGTATTTCAATAATCAAAGTTACATGCTGCATGCTGTTCATTTAATAACCTTAAGGAAGAGAGCAGCTGTTTGTAATCTACAAAAAGAAACCTCTCTACGGGCAGCTGAAATTATTTTAAAAGAATTTACAAACCAACTGTGCAGCACTTTAAAAAAAAATCTCGGTTAGGCAACAGTTCAAACTGAACTGAAATCCCGTCACAAAGGTTGCAAAGCAACCGTATCAAGAAACGAATCTAAAGCAGAATTTATCATGACCATGACCACAGCAGAAAGACAGAAGTGATTCAGCGTCTCCAGTCCTGCAGGGCGGCCATGTTCCCCAGGCTGATAGATGGAGGGAGAAACTCATCACAGCTCTAATTGTTTATCTCCCCTCCAGTGTTGTGTCTGGGTGGTTGACACAACACAGCCATCTCTTCTGATCATGTAGAAAACAAACAGGGCTGTAAGAGCCCAGACAACCTCATTCTTTCTCCTCAGACCAATCTCTACAACTAGGGATGCACTGATAACAAAAGTCTCCTTTTCTTGAACTGCTGGCCGATACATCGGTGCACCCCTACCTACAACTCCTGCAGCTTTAGAAGAAGCAGAGAGAGGATACAAGGAAAAGCCCTAGTGAAGGTAGCATTAGTTAAACCATAAGCATAAGTGTTAGCATGAGCAGGCGGAGGACTGGAGCCATTTTGTTCAGTGAGAGTGAAGTCCGTGTCCTCTGGCACTCTGAGCTTCTCAGATCCCATATTCATGTATTCAGGATGGAGAGAGCTGAGACACTGCAGCAGCCCAGGGCTCTGCAGTCCTGAGAGGAAGGATGGAGAGAACAGAGAGGATGAAGAAAACACTGACGGCGCATGAACAAGGGATGGAAGGGGGGAGGGTGAGAGAGAGAGAGAGAGAGAGAGAGAGAGAGAGAGAGAGAGAGAGAGAGAGAGAGAGAAGAGAGACCTTTCCTCCTTTGATGAATCCATCAAGGATGCATGTAAGGGGAGAAGATGGAATGGGGTCTGAGAGTTCCACACATACCCGGTTCAAAGGGAATCCCCATCTGATCCAAACACTGTTTGAATGTTTTATGAGTGTCGGGGGAGATGGGCCAGGTGGAGGGTTGTATGAGCCAGGGCCCTGGAGAGGCCAGCGAGGCGAGGCCAGCGAGGCCAGGCCAGGCCCGGCGGCCATCCTCTGATGAGTCCCAGGGTCCCAGACTTTACAAGCAGGTCCTCGCTCGACACAAAACTGGAAATGTCGCCTTTTATCGCCCGTTCTCTCATGTCTCAAATGAGGCTATGCTAATCTATAATCATATCTACAGCAGGGGGAAAATATATACATTTTCATCTGACACGCAAGGTACTCCCAGTGCTCAGCATACTAGTTCTGGTTGGTTAAACGTTGGATAAAAGGCACAGAACAATGGTGCGACACAAGAAGGGCACACCCACTTACACCTCCCCCGTGGGTGGGATGAGCACACGCACCGCACCATGTCAACAGACTAACTTGTGTCCTCCGGGGGCCAAGAACACCAGAAGCTCTCATATGTTCTCTCACGCCTGACTGGACTGAAACCATAGGCTGTATTCAACCCAGTTCATACACAGTCACGCACTGCCACACACCACAAGCTGGAGCCTTCACAACGCAACACGCAAGCAACCCACACATACGTGCAAAAGCGCACGCACGTTTTGCCAAAGAGCGAGAGAGAGAGAGAGAGCGAGAGAGAGAGAGAGAGCGAGAGAGAGAGAGGTCGGCTGGAGACAGAAAGATATGTTCAGGTCTGACTGAAGCCTTGGACTCCCTGGGGAATACAGCAGGAAAGGGCTCTTCACAGCCTGTTATGCAGATTCAATCACCCAGCTCTGTCATCATGTCATACACACACAAACACACACACAGACACACACCCACCCACCCATGCAGTTCCCTCAAAATCACTGCACCCCGAGTTATGCCAACACAACACTTAATCACACAGGAATTGCCAATAAAGTCAATCACCAAATAATAAAAAAGAAAGCTGTCAGCCAAGAAGAAAAATAAACGTTCACGCAAAGAACAATTCAGCCAAAAGAGCAAAATGGCATCCCCCTGTGCATGACTCTATGCAAATGCGTAGCTCTACATTGTAACTCTACCATGTCAAATCAGTCAGTGTCCGCGGTAACCCTGTCTGTCACCTCCAGCCTCCTCTGTCACAGAGACGATCACATGCAGCCGTAGATCTGAGCCACTGAGAGATGAGCTTACAGCCTGGCTTTACACAGAGCCACGAGGACATTCTCCACACAGCCACGGTTCTCTCGGCTACACAGACACAGCCATATATCTCTGTGTATTTCAGACACAGCTTAGCTCTGACAGGTTGAGTAGCCCATTACTTTGCTTACTTTTAAACTGCGCTCCCCATGCCAACACCTGAGAAGAGTCCGGGACATTCAAATCATGAAGACGTACGGTAGGCTAGGAGTGAAAGCACGACACTTAGACCTACACAGCGCTGGGGAGTAGGCTTTTCTGCTCCTCTTAAACCAAAATCCAATGGAATCGTTTTGGATGTACGGTAGAGAGAGAGAGAGAGACCACGATAAACCCGTAGCCCTGCCTGATTCTAACCTACACAGTAGCCTGTCCCCCACGAAACACCGCAGCCATGCAGATGCGTCATCATCATATCTCGGTCACAAACCCACACAGGTGCTTCTAGTCACACATGAAGCGATACAGACATAAAGTAGCTCTAGTAAGCCTTTGCTGCCTGCGTCTTCCACCCACACACCCCAGTCCCCTGTGTGTCTCACTCCACAGTACACCCCACACACACACACACACACACACACACACAACCACTGCCATTGTTTCATGTCCAGGAAGAGAAAACAGCCCTGCAGCGTATCACTTTCCTTTCCAGAAGTAATCTAAAGCACCCCCTCCTCACCCTGGGAATCAGCAGGATGTTACCACTCTTCAGCTAGGACTCGCTAACGGATCTGCTACGTGAGGCTGGACTGGAGAGCGAGGGGTGCAATTTCATCTCTATTCAGAAAGACTAGAACCAGAACTGTTTCATATGAAATATAGACTTTCTATAATTGTACAGAGCTGACTGCAAATGCTATTGGGTGACGTCCAAAGCAGAAATAAACGGGATGTATGGATTAGGGAATAAGGCAGCTTCAAATCTCAAAGGTTATTATCGTCGTCATGGCAACCAATTGGTTTACAGTGGGCGCTTGAAACGGGTTCATCAAAGCCTCAAGGCAACACGTATCTATGACCAATCGACCAGGCTGTAATTATCAAAAGTAACAATGGGTGTGCTGTGTATGAATCATCTCGTCTGTGAAGCACGTACTGCGTATCGACAGGCTCGACGAAGGCTCTTTCACGGACCGAAGGCCAGTTCCTGTATGCGTCGACCAGAAACACCGCGAGCGTCTTGCCGTTCTGCAGGCAGGATATGGATCCGGTGGAGGGGTTCCTCTCTCGGTATGAAACGAGACAGCAGCAGCCCTCTCAGCAGCTCTCTGTGGGCTCCGGCCTCAGCTGGAACACCCTGCCTGTCTGCCTGGCCTGCAGCTGGCTGGAACAGGAGCCCCGAGGCTCTGCTGAGTGGAGGATGTCTACCAGCCAGAGCCAGTAATGGTTCAAACTCCCTGGCAAGTGCTGGTTTGAACCGGTGGACCTGTGTCCACTGACCTGGGTATGGTGATGCGGTCCAATTGAGGATAACTGTACAGCCTAAACTGTCCTCAGACACGTAGACACATGCTCACACGTGTCAGGGTCGACCTTCTAGCTGTGTCTCTCTAGCTCTCGTTAACTCACGGAGCGCCAAGCCCTAACGAGATGAATCTATCCATTAGGGTTGCTTAACGAGGATAGATCCACATGGCTGCTAATTAGTCCTGGCTCTGTGTGGCTTCCTCGGAGGGCGTGAGGACTTCACCAGAGACACCAGAGAACATTAAAGAAGCTAAACGTGCTCTGCTCCAGATGCAGCAGATTGTCATCATTTAGCCGTTGTTCCATCATGAGGCTGCTTACTGCTGCAGCAGGGGGGTGGAGGGCTGAGGGGAAGCATCTCTGTCACTCTGCTGCCCTCATCATGAGGCTGCTTACTGCTGCAGCAGGAGGGCTGAGGGGAAGCATCTCTGTCACTCTGCTGCCCTCATCATGAGGCTGCTTACTGCTGTAGCAGGAGGGCTGAGGGGAAGCATCTCTGTCACTCTGCTGCCCTCATCATGAGGCTGCTTACTGCTGTAGCAGGAGGGCTAAGGGGAAGCATCTCTGTCACTCTGCTGCCCTCATCATGAGGCTGCTTACTGCTGCAGCAGGAGGGCTGAGGGGAAGCATCTCTGTCACTCTGCTGCCCTCATCATGAGGCTGCTTACTGCTGTAGCAGGAGGGGGAGGGCTGAGGGGAAGCATCTCTGTCACTCTGCTGCCCTCATCATGATCCTCTCCTCTGGGGAGGGGTGAACACATCACGGAGGCCCTCTGACACACCACAATCCTCCCCTGCTCCCTGGAACCTCCTCTGGTGACACAGCGCCGCTCTGAAGGCCACCATCGTGTGGCTTCAAAGCAGCAGGTAAGCAGAACACGATTAGAGAAGCTGTTTCCAAATGACTGATTCCACAACAATTTGGTCATTACTGGAAAAGCGGGGCAGGTGGAGCGCTTTGATCTAGGGGTCTCCGCTGGACATTATCAGAATGCAGTCCTTCTCCGTCGCTCTTCCTAAGATGCTTTCACAAGATGAATTCTCCCCACCAGTCAGTCAGATTAGATGTGTGTTTCAAGGCTTTGATCTTAAGCTCGATGATGGGTTTTATATCAGAGGAGAGCACACGTGAACACAAACAGACACACACACACACACACACACACACAGCAACCTCATTGAAAATCGCCCATCAACCAGAAGGCTCCAGTAATGGGTTGGGAGAATGTCCATCAATCAGAACCAACCAGATGTTAAGGATTTACAACTGACACACACCATGCTCGCTCTATGCGAAAACTGTGTTTAAGATAGGGCTACAGTACTGAACAATGATGAATGCAATATAGAATATGGCCCATTAAACTAACAATTAATCCAGACCAATTACAGTCAATGAGACAGCATAGAACAGAGAGCAACACCTCTCTGCCTTGAGGGCCTCTTCACTCAGCTCCTCATAATGCTATTCATCAGAGGCTCTTTCTTTAATTAGAAGGCACAATGTCACTGAATAAAATTGGGGCTCATTTAGTAACGGCAACACGCACACACACGAGCACACGCGCATACCTCCAGCATATGACTCCTTGTGCGAAAGGTCATTTCTGTGGAGAAAGCTGAGGGCATTTAAGCCCTTTGATTGGCAGGTGCTGTCGGCACGGAAACAGCCAGACTTGGGTGTGACTGCTGCAATCACAGCTGAGCAGATTCCAGAGCCTTTCACTGACAAGACCCCCGCGGTCCAGGGACGCAAGTCCCTTAAGATGCAGGAAGCTAATGAAAAACAACAAACACCCTCTCTGCCTTCAAAGTTAGTCATGAACCTACTGGAGGGGAGTGCTTCTTTTCATACAAGCTCGAGTATTACTACCAGTTGCTGGAAATAAACTTTTTTATGTTTTTATATTTATATAAATTCATATAAAGAACATCTGTACATATAAAAAGCCCTCATAAAAACAAAGGCAGCATCAGTAGAGCTGGATATTCCTGGCATCACTAGAGAGTGTGGAGCGTTCCTGCGGTACCTGGAGGCAGGCTGGGCCTCTTCCTCTTCTTGATGTTCTCCGCTCCGTTCTCTAGAGGACAGTCGGACACCAGCGGGCCGTTGGAGCTGCTGAACTGCAGGGGCTCGTTGTTGATCGAGGGGTCGAAGGGCAGCGTGTTCAGCCCTGAGAGACACAACACAACAAACATGCTGTTAGACACAGTGGAGCTCTTCTATCAGCTGTTTACATACGTCACTCCTGCGACTTCATATCGAACACTTGGTGTTGGGCGGTTGAGATCTGCCCAGTATAACCAGAAGAAGAAAATAAATAGCAGAACTTCTACCACATCACATTCCTCACATAATGGATCTTCTAGATGAAAATAATTTATCTAAAAAGCAATAAGGAAACTATTCAAGACTGCCATAAAGACTTTGGGATTAATCTTTTGAAATGAAATACATAACCTCTATGGTTCTGTTTCAGTTTGTTCAGAGTCCATCAGACACAAACCTGGGTCTGAAAAGCACTAACTGATGAAGAACAAACCAGGGACTTTACACACACAGAGCTATCAAGAGCTCAGATCATACAGCAGATAAGGATCTTCTATTATGATATGCTTAACTTCCATTAGCAGTTTATCTACATTCTGCCGTCTCATTTTGAACAGCCTCAAGCTGAAACATATTTTAGATTCTACAGTTCTTGTTCCAGTGTGAGAGGTTAAAGCAATACTAGTAAGGGAAGTGTTTTTCATGAAATACGGAAACAATAATAATGTGGATATTGACCTATATTCTGGGAGAGTATAAACATTGTTGGGGTTTGTGTTCTGCATCTAATGTATCAGTAATTTCTGGTATAAAACAGTTGCTAAGTATTTATGATTCAAAACAGGGTTTGAAGGCAAGACTTTTTCTCATCAAAGATGAATCTCATATCCAGGTGTTTGTGTTTGGCTTTTGTTACTCTACAGGGAAAAAAACAACTAAGAGGATGGACAGGGAATATCTGTATGCATGTCTGTTCTGCAGTGAACACACATTGCAATCAAAACAGGCACTAAAAGTAATTTGAGTTCACCTGGGAATGCACGATGCGTGTGTGTGTGTTTGTGTGTGTAGCCATGCAGAAAGGCCCCCGCCTATATTATTTCCGTATTCTGTTGTTGCGGCGACATTACCATCACAATAGGAAGCGTCTTGTCCTCAGTCATCAGGGCTTTCCACATGAGAGGCGAGGGTAAACAACAAACTGTCACACGAAAAGTGCAGAATTGTCTCACGATTTGCCTCTTCTCTACTCCTTACAACAAGTAGCCTTGCCTCTTTAAACTAAAGCAGAAATGCAGCTCCACACACACACACACACACACTCTTGCTCTCTCTTCACCTTCTCTCTTCGCTAATCTTTCGCCCTGCCCATCACCACCCATTTGATGGGGCTGTCCTTTCTCCCTGACATTTCTTGCCAGATGAAAGTGTGCACATGTATCGAAGAAGGACACATTCCTTTCAATTCCTTGGTCGTATTCAGGTGAGTCCGATATATTCTGCCTACTGAAGAGAATGCTTTTTTCCAGATTACAGCATGTGTGTGTTTGTGTGTGTGTATATGTGTGTGTGTGGTGTGTGTGTGTGTGTGGTCCAGAGCCAGTGTGTCTTTGCTGGGTCGCGGCCTCTGCCTCTCTCATCTCCCATGTGGTCCTCATGTGTCTGCAGCCTGATGGATGGTCTGTTTGAGCTCTCACATCTGGACACAGCCACAGCTCACAGCCACCAGGAGGAGAGGGGGAGACATCACTCATCATGACCAACGGAGAGAGGGAGGAAGACGAGGGTGCATTTGAACTGAAGCGCTTCAGTCCGTAAAGAGGTAAATGAATGGTCGACGATCAACATGTGACCAGGAAGGGAGGAGCGGAAGCAATGAGAGCTCTCATAATATCAGAGCGAGCAAGGATCAACGAGGAAACAGAATAATGACTTCACTCAATAGCATTGATTGAGTCAGAGGCTGTGAGCCCAGTGTGTGTGTGTGTGTGTATGTGTGTGTGTATGTGTGTGTGTGTGTGTGTGTCAGAGTGGGGGTTGCATGGTATTTTTCTGAGAGGAATGTCAAGGCGACAGGCCAGACCACACTGGTTCTTTCATACAGGTAAACTCCCCTCCTTCTCTCCCTTCTCTGCCATCTAAACAATATGGATCCCGTGCCCTGAACACGAGTTCAGTCCCACTCCTACTCCATATGATATAAACTGACCCCCTCTTAATCCCACCAGGTCACTGCATTGATAGTTATGAATTATGTAGTATGAGTGTGTGTCAGTGTCTGTGAGTTTCTAGGTGGTGTGACCGTGAGTCAACCATTAATCTTGCCAGAACAGGAAGAACAAGTGAACACGTCGATCAGAGAGTGTTCATCTGTCTGCGAGGGGAGGATGACACACAACCACAACACATCAATGACCTCATGAATTGGATTTGCTTGTCTTTGACTTTTCCGCTCCATTACAAAGTCAAAGCTGTCTGTCCCCGAAGACCTGTGGGCCTCCCTGATGCACATTCATCTCCATGGACCCAGCAGAGTGCCGACACAGCACTTCCACCTAGTGTGTGACTGGAGAAGATTCCTCCCTCAGACTCTGGAGGTCAGGTAGACAGCTGTCTCTAGACGCTGTCATTTATCTGCCCACACCGCCCAATAGCACATCCTTCATCTCTATTCAATAATCGTATGCAAGCACTGACTGTCAGTTAGGCCTATTTGAGACGCGATCGTGTCCTTTACAGAGAGAAAACCTATATCAAAACAGACACTACAGATAAGAAGGTCTGTCAAAAAATAAATAATCAAAGTTTCCTTTGAGTTATTCATCGTTTAAGCGTAGCTGCTGAGTACAACTAACAATTGCAGGTGTCAGAGCTTTCCTTCGCTTAGAGAAACAGTATTCTCCCTTGGTAAAGGTCTTGACCCACTGGCTTCTTTTATTGAATTAATGCTGGAGAAAGAAACCCCTCCAGAGCCGTAGATAATCAGAGGAGGCCGGAGAGCAGACTGATCTGTTGTCCTATTAGGAAATGTAGAGCAGAGGTTCTTCACACACAGCATCACACTGGCTCTGGAGTGCTGTCCCCAGTCTAAACAACTCTGAATCATATCTGAATACCTGGCCTTGCTGAGACGGTCATAGTTACTGCTCTGGTGCTTACTGATGCTGTGAAAAAGCTGGTTAATGTGTACGGTTATGATCCATTGGAGGACAGAAGGTGATCTCTTATTTCTGCTGATTTGATCATTTGATCATTATTTGAAGTTGTTTGTCTGTGGAATTGCTCCACAGGGAGTCATGTCTTTGTGGTTATCAGCAGAATGAAGTTATGCAACCATCTGACCTCTCTGATGGTGTGGTGTGACAATGCATCACCTGAATCACCTGCTTTCTGCCTTGACAACAACAGCTTCCTGCCAGAGATGGAAACGGCCAATAAGGGTCACATTCTCTAACCAGAAGTCATTAGTGACATGGGCCAGGGGTCATTCTAAACCCCAGAGACCCACAGTGCATTTGCTCTCCACCACACTCAGAAATAAACAGCACAAGGTTGTCTGTGATTGGTCAAGGTCAGGAGACATGACTCTGGTCGTGGCCTTTGTGTTGACAGTTGGCTCCAGGTGGCCTGGTCCTAAATTAGCCTCCGCAGCTATGTTCTAGCTATGTTCCCTATAACACCAGCACTGCCAGCAGCTATGCTAAAGCCTGAAGGCTTCTGATGAAACCCAGTCACAAGGGCTACCAGACTGAGCATAGTCTATTCATAGTCAGTCCAGCGGCCTGAGGAGATCTAGCACATTAGTGGGGACCGGGCCCTGGACATTAGAACACCATGCTGACTATGTGGATTGATGGATGCTCTGGGCAGATGGGTAAACAAGGTGGCTGACTGCTCCAGCTTAGCACGGCAGCACAAGCATGCTAGTCTGCTGGAGAACTCTCGTAAGGACATGACCTGAGCTTTACACTTGGTGTAGAAGGAGAAAGTAACTGGATGTGAGAGAAGGAGAACGTTGATCAAAAAGTGCATGTCACAAGCCAACGCATGTATGTTGATTATCAGAAACTCTTTCGATAATTATGTCTTCACTCTAGAGGTGTACTGACTTGGCTTTGCTTCCAAGTGGAAAGGAAAAGGCTTCTGAGTGGCTTGTTTGTGGCTTCTGAGCCCCATCAAAGACCCTCAGTCAGGTGAAGCATGAACACCCCCCCCACCCCCCCGCCTTCCCCCCACGGATATATCAATCAAGCTTTTGAGTTTCAGATGGAGAAACAAACAAAGTGTTAGAGATGGAAAAGGCTTTAATTGGTCAATCCCAGCACAGCAGGTTCTTTATCGAGTGTGAGGACCAAGGTGGACCTGAAAGAGAACATGCATCAATAGCTCCTCAGTTTGCCTCTACAACACCTGCCAGTGTTGAGGATATGAAAGGCCCCATGTCCAGTCTGGGAACCAACATACCATTAAAAAGAGGAACTGTGTTGCTAGAGGCAAATACACGACTGACCAACCAGAACCGTACTTAACATGACCTGACTGTGGTCTGACTGAGCTTATAAAGTTTCTAAAGAAAAGTTCCCTGCTCTCCACAGACTCCCATAATTGGTGCCCTTTGAGACAGAAGCATTAAAAGTCCTTCAACAGATGAGATAAGTTAGTGATATGTTAGACGTTGGAGAAGAGACAGTTAGGCCGCAATTTTGGCCTCGAGGTGATTTCTCTGGTTCTTCATTCCAGCTCATTAATGAACACAGACTGACACAGAATCACTGAGTGGAACAAAGGATTCAACACTTATTTGGGCTGGTTTTTCTTTAGTCTTCATCGCCTTCCTCCTTCTCCTCTTCTATCTCTCCCTGTCCTTCTCTTTCGCCCTCTCCCCCACCATCACAGCCCTTCCTTCACATTTCAGACATCTAAGACAGCTCTCACCCTGCAGTATGCCGTGGTGACAAATATCAATGGAGGGAGTTAAGATGGGGGCCCAGTGATGAAAGGAAGGGATTGGCTAAACCCTCTGAATAAGAGTATGAAGAGTTGTTAAAAGACTGTGACTGTGGCGAGCTGAGAGAGGAAAGGCCATGCAGAGTATCTGTGTACGGGGTCTCACTGTAACCAGTGGTGACAGGTATCCGTTGGCGACGGCTCTGGCTGCTGTCATTGTTCAATTTTAACACTTCAAAAGGGATCTGCCGAGCAGCTGAGAGACTGAAGGGTTCTACAGGACCAGTTGTCATGCCCACCTTCTACAGACAAGCAGGGAAGTGGTAGAGAAAGAGAGATCCGCACAACACATCTCTCATGACCCTCCTCTGTATCTCTCCCAGACACATGCACACTTGCATGGCAGCAGACACCCCCACACCTCCTAAGACAACCATGTTGATGTATCAAGCTGACACCTTTTGTGTCAAAATAGGCTTAGAGCAAACAAAAAACGATCTGCTTACACACACACAGTCCATCACAGATTGTTTTGGTAATATTTTCTTAAAGAGGCCAAAAGCAGCTTTAAAGCTATTCAGCAGTGCTTTGAGAGGGACGGCTGTTCAGAATGCAGTTGGTGTGGGGGAAACGGATTCTAGTATTTGGAGTTAGGTGAGGAACGGACGCAGACAGTCCAGTAGAGACCAGGTAGCCACAAACGATTCCAATCCAGCCTCCGAGCAATATCATCTCGCAGTTCCCTGGAGACGATGTGACAGAGCTCAGCTCCAATGCTCAGGTACCGTACAAAGACATCTAGGCCAGTACACACACGAGCAGAACAAGAAGATAAGAATACACAAGAATGGAGTGACGACTGAAAGGAAGCCGCAAAGAACGACTGTGCAGCGACCAGCGATTAGACAAGCACACAAGCAGCCAGGGGCTCACCGCCGGATCCTCCTGTTAAGCTGACAAGAGAGGAAGTCAGAAGATAAATACTTCTGCCGCTTCCTGAACATGAAACCTCGTCCACGCAGCATGTCCCTGCTCTTTCATTCCAGCTGCGCGACCCACCAAATCTGTTCAGGTCAGAGTCAAGGGTTAAACGACAACAAACTGCTTACAATAATGTCATCAGTCTTCATTATATCAGTGACAAGGGTAGAAATCCTCATCAGCCACCTCTGTCGTTCCTACATGCCTCTGGGGATCCAGTGAAGGTTAATTTATTTAAATCTCCCATCCACTCATCTCTATTCCATTAAACTAAACTAATGGATCTTTGGTTTGCAGTCTAATCAGCTTTCTACTGTCAAAGGCCCACATTTCCCCAGAGAACTTGGACTGAGTGAGTGAAAGTGTTCGTAGATAACGTTGCTCCTAATAAGGTCACGTTAACTCCTATGGACACCAATGCCTGTGTGTGCGTTTACACCGTTTTGTGTGTTACCCCATGGGTATAACTTGCATAACTTTAACCTAATCTCTCCAATTACCCTGCGTAGAGGACGATAAAGTCTGGAGGAAGAAAACATCTCAACTGCTGATTTTCCCCTCGGGACCTCTAAACCACGGTCTGTCACCTCTCCCCTGAAGACAAACCCTGTCCAGATAGAATGTGGTAGCAGCTATCTCATCATGATATCAGTACACAGTAGACATTAAGTCCTGATGCAAGGAGACCTTGAGGACATGTTCCGCATTATTCAACAGCATGGCATGTCAGGGTTATGCCAGCGACAGATGTTCCTATGGATATGACTGTGACAAGGCTACCACGTCCGGTTAATTGTCGGTGAAGCCATTTGGCGGCTGTTTCAGATGGTTTCCAGCTGATGTCAAAGTGCCTCTTTGGTTCCGGTGGTCAGGCTGATGGGAGAGGCTCCAGAAGAGGACAGAGGAGTCAGAACCTTCACAGCCCAGCTGGTTGTGATGAGTCTCAGCCACGACAGGCTGGGTGATGCACAGGTTTCATGTCTCACCGACGGCTCATTCTCTACTCAGGCTTGAAGCACTTCTCCGGCTCCACAGGTCTGCTCCGGTTCTGCTGGCTTCGGTTCAACCATCTAAAACAGCTCTGGACTCAGCTAATTTGAGAGGGGAAGGAGGGAAGGTGAGCAGAGAAGTGTGTGTCGTCAGGGGCAGACACGCTCCCAGAGCCAGACTCTGCAGTAATTTACGATGAGCAGTCTGGAATAACAGCCGGGGGATTGAGGCATGCAGCGCTCACCCTGTGACAGACAGGATGGAAGGGAAAGGTGGGTGCTGGGATCGTCAGGAGCAGTGCTGGGTCAGGAAATGCCTCCTGATTTAGACAGAGCTGCTGGACACTGGCCTCAGACACACAGTGGACCTTTTAGGACGACAGACATACATCACCAACTCACACCGTCTGCCATTCAGACACTCCATCTCTCTCTCTCTCTCTCTCTCTCTCTTGCTGTCTTCCATTCTCTCTCTCTCTCTCTCTCTTGCTGTCTTCCATTCTCTCTCTCTCTCTCTTGCTGTCTTCCATTCTCTCTCTCTCTCTCTTTATACAGGTCCAGAGGTAGGCACTAAGCACAGCTCTCAGACTAATGCTACTCTTATTTGCTTTGCTCCCATTCATTGTTATCACATTGTAGGTTTTACTGTAATGGAGAGAGTGGTGAACAGGTGCCCTGGCAAGCAGTCAAGTCCATAACAACGGAGAAGCATACAGGAGCAACATCATTACTGGAATTGCATGAAGCAGTGCATCACCAGACGTGTTCCTCCTGACACACTGACTGCTTTAAGAGGGCTGGGACATTGTAAAAGCATTGAATTCTCATCCATCTATTGGACATGTTATCGTTTTACACCGTCTCCACAAATGTATTTCTTGTGCGCTACAAAAATGTAACCCGAGAGAGGATTAAACTGTGTTTGGAGATTCAACTTCCATGATGGTATATGGTAACGCTTACATGGCACCAAATCCTAGAGTTACCCAGACCCTCTCATATGTAATTCTATTCTAGAGATCTCATGAGATCTCCGTTTGTTTCGTCCGACTTGACTTTTTTTCTTCTCTCATTTTACAGCATCTAAAATGTTCTGCCTCATTAGTTTGCCTGAACATGTTTAGTTCATAAAGGGAAATGCTGTTTTGTTTTCTCCAAAGATTTCATGGTCTGTTTACTCCATTGATTTGTTTTCAAATTGGGTCTTATGCTTGTTTTCTTGCTTTATGTCAAAGAAGAAAAAATAAATATGGATTGAGGCTATGCTAATGTGCAACCTAGATTCTCTCTTATAACACCATTGTTTCAATGTAGCCAGTGGCAAACAATTATTTATAACTGGAATAAAAATGCTCTTCTCCACGTAATCTGCATCTGAACTAAATGGGATGGAAAGAGGGATGGGTGGGAGAGTAAATAAACGGTGTAATTGAACTGGGCTGGAACTGGGACTTTCCAGTCATTCTTACTGTGTGAGTGTTTATCTCTCCAAGGATAGGTAAGCATGCGTCTGCATGAGAACATTGTCCATAGTCTACATAGGATTGCGTAACAGTCCAATTACCTCACGACAAATCAGGGAGGCAAGCGGGAAGGGTTCAGTTCCAGGATAACAATATAGTTAATAAGACAACCCACGAACCCCGCCATGATATTAATTGCATATTGTCTGAAGACGTTGCATTAAACTGAGATGAGATGGGCAGGATTTAAGGAACAATACATGCAATCACATCCAATCAAATGAGCTCCCTCAGCTGTTCACTGGTTTGACCTGGCTTAACTACAGCACTTTCACGACGTCAAACGCCTTTCAGCCACACAGTAGAACAGTCAAAAACAGAACACAAACTGGAGGTCCAATGCTAATTCTGCTAGAAGATTTAACAAAGAATATTTTGAGGGAGATTTCATTTGTTGTTTGCCTGTATAATGCCAACAGGCAGTCATTATCTGTGTTTTTGGCCCCCATTTCTATCACCCAGCATCTTACGAGTAATTTGAGTCGTGTCTCCAGGTATACTCTGTCCCCATGGTGAGAATGAGTCTGTGATTGAATCGGTCTCCAAATGAATCAGCTCTACAGAGAGCTTGCGTAAGGGAAAGCCTTCCGGTTTATCTCCAAAAGCCTTCTTTCAAAAGGAGAAGCTTTCTGCTTTGAAGCCATTTCAGGATACAGTTACTGTATAAGCCAGGGGAGACGAGTGGCCAGTTGCCTGCTTGTCATTCTGCATGAGTGTGAGTTCTCCAGTCTGGGAGTCAGGTCCTCACTGTGGAGGCTGATGCTGACCTCTGTCTCAGCTCATGCATCTGTGAACTATTCCTAAACATCTGATCTGCTCAGGCATCTCATTTTGTCCCAAGGGATCAGACATTTCTTAGAAGCAGTAGAGAAATTCACATTAAGTGCAAACAATATTTAGTCTCATATTCAGCACAAGTGCCAATGCACTGGGATGTCTATCTGGTAGCAACAGACATCACCTTTTGTTATTAAAGTGTGTATGGTAGACCTCTCTCCCCCTAGCCTTACAGCTTTCAATTATTTACATCTGATAGAGAGTATTATTCTACGTTAGCTATTATCGTGTTGTCCTGTGGCTTTTGTTTGTACCAAGCCTGTCTGAACCATCCCTTGTTCAAGTACTAGAGCGAGAAGAGGTTGGTGTTTGTGACAAAGAGGCTTTTTGGCATGAAAACACACTATTCGGCCTGGGCTACAACAAACAAAAAGAATCCTTAAAGGATGACGGATGAATTGAAGTAAAGAGTGTTTCTAAGCCTGCCAAGGCGATATCCAAGGCATAAATAAAGAATGTGTTTCAAGTAGACCAAGACAGCTCAGAGGAGCATCTCATCTTCACTTTATTTGGCTTGGAGGCTGGAGGGCATGGTAGCTTGGAGTCAAGTGTACACTCGATACACAATCAGATACAAGTAAATGTATCTGATTTCTTCATTTGCCCTGTGTTTTCACTGAGAAATGCAGCGACATTATTCCAAGAGAGAGTAACTAAGGGGACCCTGAGTTTAGTCCTTTATTGTGTCTTTGAGACACCTATACAGTCAGAGAAGAGTCATATGTTGAAAACATAAAAGTATAACTCCCAGTCATAGAATAGCACTGAAGAAAACTGCTAATCTTTATTCTGGGTGAAGTTCTATCACTTCAACATTAGAAAATTAGATTCCAAAGCAACAACTCCGATCATTCCATCCTTCAGGGAGAATAGATGTCACCAGTCTGTTCTGATAGCAGATATCATCTTTTAAATCTTCTGTGGTCTAAATGAGGTGTATAAAGCAGCTCCTTGTAGCGCTCGAGTGGTAGCCTGTCCCAGACACACAGCTCTCTGGGCTTGAGCAGTCCCAGTCCTCCTGCAGAGACTGCAGCTCTCTCTGCTCCCTCAGTCCACCTCTTCCTTCTCTGGTTCTGACCCAGTAGAGGACTGGTGTGCCACAAACTCAGCATGGGAGGATGGATTGTGAGGTCTAATAACCATCTGTGGGGCTCCACTGGAGTCAGTTATGCGTTCCCAGCTGTTGGACCTTCC
The DNA here is from genome assembly GCA_903064625.1 of Mallotus villosus. Classification (NCBI taxonomy): domain Eukaryota; kingdom Metazoa; phylum Chordata; class Actinopteri; order Osmeriformes; family Salangidae; genus Mallotus; species Mallotus villosus. The sequence continues at coordinate 28,688 of CAEFZP010003405.1, read as the reverse complement.
CATGTTTCTGCTTGGGCATCTGGTTAAAGAGGGGGAAAGAATTAAAACAAATAACACGGTGGAAACATTACATTTTCCCACCGGCTTCAATCCTCTGCTTTATGAGTCGTGGCGATGGGAACTATTCAACCAGGACGGGAAACGGCCTTTCCAGACAGGAAATGGCCGGGTCACGGAGGCCATAATGGCAGTAAAGGACAAGGACAATTAGCCTGTTCATAGATCACAATTTAGAAACTCTGGGAGAGGCAACCAGGCCTGCAGACTCTATTCTGCCACATAATAGAGATCCCTGCAAAACACATTCACTGCTGTCCTGACGTCAGACTCATTATAGGACACACCCTGAAAAGATGATAAAAGGCATAAGACTAAGAATAAGACCTCTGAGATTTAAACCTGGATTCACACTACATTTATTATCATAAAATATCCCCAGAGGCTATAGGGTGTATTATCTAAACTACATGTGCAAGGGTGTTTAAGAACTCCCACTGGTCTATGGACAACTGTTGCACATAAAATCATTCCATGACCTACACACGCAGCAACAATAGCAAAACACTTTACCACAGATATACTACATTTCCAAATTCCAACCAGATGGTCACTAATTGTTTCCCCCGCTGATTATTTTAGACTACATACACTTGAAGCGTAATAGGAGGAAGGACAAATGGACGACAAAAGTCTGCCCGACCTCTAAGCATTGTTTACCGAGAAAGTCATTCAGACACGCAACATTGGAATTGAAGATTAGGATTATGACAAGAGAAATACACAAAAGATGGACTCTAACTGCCTCCAGCAGAGGACTGATGATTTGCGGAGGCATTGTGAAGGGATTAAAGATGAGTTTTAAAATGAGGAAAAGACTAGTGAGAGCCAGGAACACTGAAGCCCCCAAATCCCTCAAAGTCCCCATGTAGTCCCTCGTCCCACCACAGCTGGCCTGGGCTATTTTTGTGTGTTTGACCAAAGGCGAGTGCTAATCCTGTCTGAATTACAAGCCACCCACACAGTTGCTGTGCCCACCAGTGGAGACAGTACACAAAGAGAGTCCACCATTGACTCATGGCTGAAGTCAAAGTATCTCCAACAGCATCTCCCACTTGGGAAGCAGAAAACACATATAGGCTGTATAGTTAATATTCTGCATAGATTGGAATGCTAAATGAAGCCTTTGGAGGCAAGAAAGAGAAAGAAAAAGAGCAGGAAGCTTAAGCAGCTTTGGTTATATTCTGTAAAAAAAAGAAGAAAGAAAAGCGCATCAGGGATATGTGAATCCCATCTGGCAGTGGTTGGGGTGATGGCAGTAATACTGACTACTGTACACTTATTCACTAAATCTCTGTGGAAACTGATTTGAGAACCCTTCTGAATGGGACACTTGACTGCTACTGAAGCTGCATTGTAGCTCATTCCCTGCTGGACAGGAGTTATGACAGTCAGTGCAACTAAATGCCAAGGTTGACTCATGAGAGAGCCCTTCACTGTGGCCCTTTGTGTCACTTTATGACCTTTGTAAATCTAAGTCGGGGTTGGGCGCCCCCCGTGAGACAGCCAGGATCCCTGAGTGTTAACCGGGAGAGGAGGAGAAAGGCCTCCCAGCCTACATTACAGCTGTGGGGTTGCGGACTCAGATAAATCTCTAAGTGGAAAATAGAGCCTTTTCTGAACAGTTGAGGTGATCATTTGCACACTGTGATTCCGAGTAGATGACATAGAATGGAAGGTGCAAGATAAATGGAACCCCTGACACAAGGTCACACAATGCACGGGTGGTGAATAGAAAATCTGATAATAAAACTGGCTGTTACATCAGATTGAGTTAAGGAGTTTTGAAACGGCAAACATCTCACAATCTCTTTAACAGCTACCCCGAGTGCTGAAGCAAAAGCAATGGAACATTCATAATGCTGTCACCGAACTGGAGGTTGACATGACATGTTCCAGACAATCGAACAAAATAAAATAATCTCAGCTTTGATGAGTTTGGATGACAATGGTTGAAGAGATAGAATGCCTTCATCCATAATATAGCTCAGGGTTGGCATTCCAACTTCTCAAAGGGAACTCAAAGTGCAGTGACCTGATTTTCATAGAGATTATTCATTTTGAGAGTAAACCCAATGGACAATAAGGCCTTCGGCCCTTCAGGCTGTCGTGAGAAAAGAAAGAAACAGAAGCAGTTGGCATCTAGTGGCGGCTCCTGTTTTTAGAAGTGGCGCTGAGGCAAAAGCTAAGATAATTAATAGTGACAAAAACACTGCTAAATAAGGAGATGGCACGGAGGCCTGTCAGGTCTGTGCACTGTCTGTTTTCTCTCCCAGCTTGCTAACATCTTGATGAGTCACATCAAGCCAACACCAGAAGCACCAGAGGAACATGTTCCCTGACGAGAAGCAGTCCACCAATGTGATTGACAAATGCAAGAGGCAAATGTCTGGGCCAATTAAAGTGAGAGAACTGCCGCAGAGCTGGTGCTCTGGCTAAGCTGCCAACATGGAGGTGGGGAACTCTCTCTGATTACCATCCAATCACATGACTTTTCTCTGCTTGTTAAAGCTCTCCAGCGAGTGAAAGAGTCAAGGAGACACAGGAGGACCAACGATTGGGGAGTTTAGCCAGGGGCAAGATAGAGAATTGTTCAAATATAAATGCAACTTTGCAACTTCAAGCTACTCCTTTAAATCCACATTAGACAACATGTCTTTTGTCACGCTGACATCTTGGGCTCCCCAAACACAGCCAGAGAATGACTTCCAGCTGTATTTACATTCTCTCTCTAACCCCCTCTTCTCTGCATCCCCCTGTCCTACTGTATGACTGGCAGTAGAACAAGCCCTCTCTCTCCTCCAAACCTGTTAGAGGGGTGGTACCTCCATACCTCTGTCTCTGCTCTGTTGTGGGCTAATTAGGGCCTGGCTGAGATCCTACCAGTGACAGCTCCGCTCTTCAAAGGCCTTTGTCAGGTTTGCTCCAGGGGGTATTTGAACAGCCAGCTCCATTGGAACGAGTGCTGCCCTGAGAAGCCCTCACAACTCCACACTGGCCTGTTTACCTGCAGGCTACATGTCTGCCCGCTCACATCAATGAAGATCCACATTCAACCATGCACCTGCCAAACACACCGTGTGAATGCATGATTGCTGCATTCCAATGCATACAAAACAGATCACATACATTTCATCATTCCATTTCATAGGGGTGGGAATCTTTTGGTACCTCACAATTCGATTCGATTCTTGGGGTCAGCAGACTGAATCGTGGTTCAAATGTGAATCGATTTTTTCCCCCACCCCTACCATTTCCGATCTGGAGCAACACAATCCTGCACTGTCATTCCTTCTGATACTGTAAAATACCATTTAGCAGTTACTTCTTTGTGACATGTTACAGTTAATTTACAGACCAGAGCCTCATATTTCACTGAGAGGAGTTCTGGACCAATGGCACAGGCCAAAACTTCAGATCACCATGACCGCCTAACACCATAGACTCTCTGGCCCAGATCCTAATAGGGAGAACAGCATGAGGAGGAAATGTGGATAAACAAGCTGAATCTGCTCTATTAACACAGAGACCAAGGGTTCCCCTGCCGCTCTGCCTTTAATTATATGGTCTTACAGGAAGATTAGAGCAGAGAAACACAAACAACAGAGGGAGGAGAGAAAAAGTAACACACAGCCAGACTGGGTCTCCACTGTTAAAGTACCACAGCAGCAGGCACTAAATAGAGGAGAACCACAGTCTTATGGATCACGCACAGGACGGCGCTGCAGTGTCTGAGCTTGAACAGGATCTCTGTCTGTCTGGATCTTACTCTCCCCCTTTCTCTCTCTCTCTCTCTCCACCATCTGTCCCTGTCTGCATCACACTACCAGTTAGACAGGCAGGAGGCTGTGAGCCATCACAAGGCCAGAGATCTGGGCAGAGGGAGTACATGAAAGAGGAGGAGTGGGATGAGGAGCGGTGAGAGTGTGTCTGCGTAGGAGGGAGGAGGGCTGGGGGGGGTCTGACTGTGAGCACAGACACGGAGTGCAGCACCAGCCGAACACCACCCACCCCCCCGCTGAGGGCTGCAGAGGAGGAGAGACAGATCTTCAGGGGTCCAACGCTACCCGACTATTAAACTTTAATCCCTGAAAGCAGGCTAAAGCAAACATTTGATCACAGCGGAGGTGATTGATGTGGAACGGCAGTCGTCCTCACATACACCCATGAGCAAACACAGACATATTACACAGGGCTGCACATATACACCCCGTCTCTCTGGGTCTTCAGGACACTTGTGGGGTGAGTGAGCCCGAGTTAAAGAACGTATATTGGAAATTCGAAAGTTATGTGGAGAGATAATTGAATTGTAAATAAATGTTTGACTACTGACGCTGGTTAGGGAGTGAGCGACATGGAAAATCATCCATATAGAATAATAATAATATGACAGTGTGTATGGTGTGTGTGTGTGTGTGTAGGTAAGTGAGTGGGTGGGTGAAAGAGAGATGGTGAGAAGGAGAGATTGAGTGAGTGAGTGAGTGAGTGAGTGAGTGAGTGAGTGAGAGAGAGAGAGAGTGTGTGTGTGTGTGTATGTGTGTGTGCGTGCATGCGTGGATGTGTAAGAGAAAGAACTGGACATAAATGTCTATAGACATACATGTTCTGGCTAGAGTGCACAACTAAGGATCACGCTTTTCTATTTACTATTAATGGGTAGCAGTGTTAACAGTGAAGTCTAAGAAAAGTCCTGCTTAAGTATCAAGAAACCTTTCAGACTACTATATCATTGATGAGGCTAGCTATATAGGTCCAACATCACACTGTGTAAGCCTACGACCCAATACTGACCAATAACTGAGCTTGATTATATCTGAAGCATCAAAGACTGCACCAAATACACTAGACTCAGGAAGAAGTTGTGTAGAGCGATGTGTGAGCACTTAGATCTACTGCCAGCTGAAAAACAACATACCCTCATGAAACAGAACTCCAGAAACCATGGTTTAGTAATGGATCAACAGTCTTACTAAGTCCTACCCATGTTGAAATGAAGACTAACTGTATTATCTACGCTGAAAAAGCAATTCTAATGTATGTAGTGTACATCAATACTGTTATATCAAGTTCTGTTCTGGCAAGGAGATTTGATCTGGTGCTGTGCTGGTGCTGTGCTGGTGCCGTTATTAAACAGTGATGCAGCGTGATAAGAATGAGGAGATTATCATGTGTGACGATTGAAATAGTTTGACCCTGTTATTACAGGGCACAGTTGTTTTGCACGGTACACAGTGTAAATCCTACTGGAGGGTTAGAGAGTGGAGGTGGTTTCGTTTCCCTCAGCACTGAGCATGTTCCTATCAGCATATGGGGTCACACGGCCCCACAGTGACACCACCAATCCCCTAAACCCCAGGGTAGCATCACAGTTTGAAACTTGTCCATCAGTCTAGCGATGTTCCCTCTGTCATCCCTCCATCATCCTAGGACTTCCCTCCATCAGCCGGGGCACTCCTCCATCATCCCTTCTGTACTGATCCATCAGCCCAGTAACAGCCACAGGCTCCAGTGGCCTTCAGAGAGGAGATTTATCACTCAGCTGTTGGACAAATCTGGCCCAGCATAGACAGTAGGCCACAGTACAAAGGGGTTACACAGATTTATTGAGATGATAAACGGGAATCTGCTCCAATGAAATACATCACTTTGTTTTATAGGACTGAGTCCATATATCTTCAATTCGTCACAAGTCTATATTTGGTGAAGGACACGACAGACAACACAGTATGGCACTATTTCAAGTGTACAAGACTTCCATCTCGACCTTTCAATGTTTGTAAAGCCATACAGGGTCTATAGTAATTGTTGGCTAGTTAATGCACCTTCCAAATAGTCTAACTCTGCTGAACATTGGGGACAATCCCAAAGACAGACGTGTAAGAGTATGTCTGATAGTCTTAATGATGACAGACTGAAACAGCTGTTATTTAACATATTCATTAATATTGATATACACATCAAACGTGGTTCTTAACACAGGTATCCGATATGTTTCTCGAGGCTTAGGGAATGACTCTGGTCCTGGTTGTGTGTCGGTTCTGCTGGGCTGGGCTGAGCTGAACACCAACATAGTGCCCTTGGAGCCTGGCCCAGCTGGCCTGGGCCAGCGCTAATACGCTAAAGCTAGCACTGCGGGAGAAACAGAACATATTTCAACCAGCATATGGGAGCTCACTGGTGCCCAGAATAAAATGGTGGCTGGTGGTGCCCTCTGTACCTATTGAAAACAATTAATCCTTGCCTCGTTCCGCTTTGCTGACTATTACTTGGACCTGTGTCAGCAGCACAAAGAATGTTCTGGTGAGAGGGAAGGGGGAGGGAAAGCATGGGGGGGGTCATGCTGGGGTTCCTGCTGCTCTGAGAAAACTGAAACCACAGCAATGTTCTTTGACCTTTGACCCCTCCCACACATCCTCCTCTCCAGCAACCTTTTAAAGACAACAAATAGTAAATAATATTGAGCTATAAGGGGGGGGGCACAGGTTAGAAGTTTGTGGTCATCCTTCTCTTTGGGTCTTGTAAAAGCATCAGGTTAGAGATGCGAGCTGATCCTCTCTTCCGGGGCATGCCGTACACTCTGACCTTCTCGTTCAGCCTGCAGGGTGCCAGCTTGTAAGAGGGAACTACATGAGCAGGGACTGCCTCGTATGCCTTGTCAGACTCCATATCAAGTACATGATCCTGTTGATCACGAGTCACTCTCTCCTCACTAAAACGTGGCACCGTTTACAGTCCCGGAGAGCTTCCCCCATAACCGGCACATCTCCTCAGCTTAACCGCCCTTCTAAGTTGGAAAAGCACCAAAATTCACACCCGCCCCTCACCTCAAAGTACTTCTGACAGCCTCCACACCAGGCCTTGTGATATTGCCAATAAAGCTGAACACTGTCATAAAACTGCAGCCATGTTTGATTTGTGAATCCAATTATGTTTCCTCTGTAATGGCAGTGTGACTCAGAGCCATGATGTTAAGTCAGCTGTTGTCAGCATCTGTCCCACAGGCTTTAACATCCACAGAGAAAAACATCAGGACCTGAGAGTAGAACATGCAGACTCCAGAGAACCAAAAATCCCCTGACAGTGACACATTTCACTGCTATATAGAATAATTTATGCTATGGAAATGTCTCTTCCTACACTACCTGCTGAATGTTAGAGACACCAGCTATATCACATGTTTTAAACTGACAACACGAGAATGAGATATGGATTCTTCACTAGATCAATGTTTTAATGCCCATAGGTATGAAAACGAAACTGAACATTGTACCTGAACTGTCTAAGACCCCCCTGCAAATCTCTGGCTAGGGGGGGACATTATGTTTGAAAGGCATAGGAGGCCTTCTCAGCTCAGAGAAGAAAACCAACAAGATGACATTGAGGTAAAGTCAGAGGTAAAGTCAGTTGGTTTCTGAGGGAAAGTGTCTGCTGGAAGCAAGGGTTGAGTGGAGTCAGGAGATGAATGCAGATGAGATCTCAGACAGAACATGTTACCCCAAGCATGTGAAGCGAAGAGATGTTCCTTGACAGGTACTGTAGGTGTCTGGGAATTTCACTGGATTTTTGCCCACCCTATTATGATTTTATTTGGTTTGGTGGGTTCCTGTTTGAAGGGAGTTAGATAACCGCCTCAGGCAGACTACTTCCTATACTTGTCCAGTCTCTAAAGGCACTGAGGGGGATGTGAAGGATTGACATAAGTCCAGTCCTTTGAGGTAGAGTTGATGACTGACAACGTACAGAGCTCCATGACTTGAATGTGCTTTGCTGTGGCAATAGTCTCCAGTGGTCTCCAAAGCCCTGGAACTGTATGAGGAAATGCTCTGGACTGGAGCCATTTCTTAAGTGTACTAAATCTCTTTGTACTGGTATTTCACAAGGCGATCAAAGTGATACAGTACATTAAAAAGAAAGAACATTTGGGCTATAAGCATTATCGACACAACTGAAAATCGATATTCAGTACATGGCAGCATCGTTTTTTTGTACGAATAGTTGTAATTAAGTACAGACGGACTATTAATACAGTATTGGCAAGCCCAAACAAATGTCCACCGGATCGGAGCTATAACGTCCTGACCTAAACTGTCCACAACCAGTGGATTGGTCATGCCCAGGGGAGGTACTGGCCTATCCTCTCGCTTGAATACTGCTGACCTCGACATACATTCCTCTGGCTTAAAATGGACACAATCTCCTCATGCTCTCTTGAAATGGTGATGCGGATACCCGCATACCCCCCCCCACACACACACAGACTGACTTCTCAAGCCTCAAGGACAGCCTTTGAAAAAAGCAAGTTAACACATTTGTCCTTGCTGAATTAAGCAAAAGCAACCCAAAAACAAACAGCGAGCGACTGGTTCCAGCCAAGCATAAAGCGTAAACAGGCAGGTACAGGCCTTCCTTTGAGCTCAGTCAGCCTCAAATCAAACACTGAGCCCTTCATACCAGCTCCATAGAATAATCTGGATGTGGATCTCTTTTCTTTGCCTTATTGGGGGTGTGTACACATGTTTACACCAAACGAGCAGAAAATCTTAAGGGGCACCGCATTAACTGACTGAAGCCAATGGAAAATTACTGTAATTCTGCAAGCAAATACGTCTGAATGTTCAGTCCCTTCTGAGGAAGTCAGATGCCATAAACATTAAGTCTTGAAGACAGTACAAGAGTCAATCAAAGTGGAAATGATTTTGTAGAGCACTATTTAGGAGGCGCAGACGAGCTAAAGAAGATTACATGATTTTAAAGCCAAAATAACCCTGTAGACAACTCAGTAACCAAAGGGCTTGTGCTACTCTTTTAATAATGTATTCTTAAGTTATGTCGCTATATTCTCTTTCCAGTACTATTTTGTTTTTCATTAGACTTTTCTTTTCTCCAGGGAGTTCTCTCTCCTGCCGGAAGGCCATATAGATCTTGGCTTTCCATCTCCATTAGAGAGGGAGGGCTGCTTTCCAGACAGGCAGTCTCAGTGGACGCCTCGGGTCCCTGGGCCTAACCACTGAACCACAACTCTAGCCCTGCGTCTCAAATCGTATACATTTCCTTTTACTTTTAGTGCGTACTGCAGTTCTGCCCTTACAAAGTGCGTACTGTTGTATGCTGTGTCCATATACTTGGATACTAATTTGTCATAACATTCTCCCTTGAGCTTTGACCCTCTTGCTCAAACATCCGTCAGTTTGAAAGGCCAAAATGCCGATATTGGAGAAAAAATGGTTAGTGCAAAACAAATGACGTTGGAGATACAACACCAGAGGATGGCAGCCAGAGCTCTGGTTTTGGTAACTTCTATGGTTCAGTCAATGTATTATGCTGTGCAGAGATGGTGGGTCAGAATAGCCATAAAAGCATGTTGGCTTGCATACAACAAAATGCGACAGGATGCAGTAGAACATCCTGGTATTTTTGGCACACTGCATTTTTACATCCAAATGTGTGTATCGGGACATAAAAAAAAAGTCTGGCATACTAAATAGTATGGAAGTATGAGTAGTGAGACGCACCCTTGGTACCACTCACCATGAGGACTTGTTCAACGTCAAATGGGAAGCAGATAGGTGGATAATCACATGACATCAACGTTAATGATAATATATCTTGTAATTTAGTGTAAAATACAATGTGGTCCATCCTGAAACGCAGAATGTGCATGATTTGTGCAAAATGTCATATTTATGCTAAATTGTGGTATGGTGACCAATTAGTCATCCAATGACAGGTAGTGTACAAAATTTGTTTTCATTATCAATGCAATGCCAGCAGATGTATTTGTGTGCATCCTTAGAGGCAGCGGTGGACACAGGCACACTCAGAGATGTAGTGTCCTGCACCCCTCTGGTAATCCATCATGGCCGGTATGCTGTGCTACATCCAATTGTTTATCCTGGCAGTGCTGGGAAGGGGGGGGAAGGGATTCGTGAGCAACAACAAAAACTCAGTTTCACTTTATCTCTGAGAAGGCCACAGGGCAGGGAGGATGATGTACAGTACAATACCACCGCCACGGGCTTCCTCAGAGCCCCTCTCCCCACGTCCATCTAGGGCACAGGGGGGGAGACGATAAAGGCCAAACTAAGGCCAGTTGTTGGTATAAACTAGCCTAACACACTAAAGTGACCAAGGTACTTTAATGTGGCCTCCTGCAGTGAACAGTTTAAGTTGAATTCCTAATGTTGTGTTCAGCAGCAGGACTGATCCTTACTTCTCTGACTGTGCCTGGCACAACTTCACCCAGGGGGTCAACTGACCAGACTAAGGAAAACAGTGTGACTGATATGGAGGACAGAAGGCCTGGCTCTGACTGGGAATGTAGGTGCAGAGAGGTTCCATCACACGCAGCAGTCACAGCTCCCTGGTGAGGAGTCTAATCCAGCTTCCTCCATCCTCTCCACTTCTCATACAGATTGTCAGTAGGGTTTTACACTTCAGCTCTACGCCCTCAATCCTGTCCTATTCACCGTTATTACAATCAGAGCTGGGAAAGAGGCTGTCTACTCCACCAACCCTCCTGCAGCTCCTGCATTTGCTGCAGACCTAAGCTCCAATCGCAAGGCTTCCTGGAAGGCTTCCGGATCTTCAAAGTTTCTCTGACAAAGAGCTCCAGTCAATCAGCTTGGGTCCTACCAGGTCCACAGTTGGTCCCGAGACGCCTCCACACGGCCATGCTTCCACACTACCATGTTGCTGCGCTGCTCTCAGGGCTCTGTCACACAGTCCTACACATTCTTCAACAGCACCAATACAAGTCAGAGAAAACCCAGTCATCTCCTGAACCAGCCAGCTGGAATAGACTGGACCATCCAGCTCGCCTATCAGGCCAGCGCAGATGGGTTCTACAAGGCACAATGTGAAGAAAAGATGTGAAACAGCAGCTATCGCGCCAGCCGCAGAGATTAAGGAATAGAGAATCCTAATTGCGTCATCTCACTGCTCAGAAATCTCTGTCTGTGTCGTTATCTTGAGAACAGGGCACTGTATGAAGTTGACATTAGGCAGGTGTATTGCGTAGGATCCACTGGGATGTGCAGTGTCGAGTGAGAAGCTGTTTGGATGAGCGGTTCGCAATAAATATCTAAACGAGTTTGCTCTTTACATGTTGGAGCAACTGCTGCACTAAGCGATGGAGACATGGATCACTCCAATATGGTATCCTTCCTTGCGGCAGTATATGCTCAAGAACCCACCCCGATCACAAAAGCAGTTCCTTCAAACAGGCACGGCACTAGTTAAAACAACATCCACAACATCGGCTCAACAGATGGGAAAGGGCTGGGCTGTGTTGATTTCATCGAAGAATGCTTTACGCTCTGGCACTTCTCAGATAGGATTCTCTCGTAAAATGTAATGAGGCCCTACTTAAAGTCACACATTTTTCTCATTAAGTGCTTTTAAATTGTTCTATGCAAGTTTGTTGGTACTTGTTTATTTTAATATGAGAGTTACAAAAGCATGTGACGATGACTGGTGTACTGGGACTATTTGTCCAGTTAGAAAATGGTCCCATGGATGGTTCATATCATCTGAAAACACATCCTTTATCGATACCTGCTGAGACAGAAAGCTGTGCCTCTATAATTGTATAATTTCCATATTTACATCTCATTCCCACTGGGAGCCAAGACAGGCGGTGAGGATAAATATGTAACTTCTTTCATCACGTGAAAAAAATGGCCTCCTCTGACAGGAAACATAACGCTGCATAAAAATAGTCCTCAAGACTGCTTACCCAGCAAGACACAAAGCAGCGCATCTCTCATTATCAGGGACAGAGCAGGGTTTGGAGCTGTATCAATTACCCCACCACTGGATACCACCACTCTAAATTAGCTACTAAGAGTTGTGAGTGCGGATTTGCAGGGTTCATCCACCATGGGGAGAGTAGTGGGAAAACAAAACAATTCTGTATAGAAGATCAGAACAGCCCTTTTCCATCAGCTACTATATATAACCTGCTCTCTAGTGCATTCACATTTTGGGTTAGGGAATGTAAACAGACATTTTATTCCCAATACAACAATATATCCAATTAATGTGGAAAACATTTGAATAAGTAGCAGTACAAAAACATCATGAGTCATCAAACTTGATTGATTTAAGGCAAGCTAAAAGCTACATTATCGCCACTAACATATGTTGTTCAGAATATTGACTCCCCATATTATTCAGAACAAAACATTTAAAAAAAACATTAGTGGGCCAAAGAGAGAATGCACCACCATAGAGTTTAATGAGAACTACTTTCAGAGGGGCAGTATAATTAATCATATTACTATCTCTGCCCCATGGCAGCTAAACTGGCACATTGCCACACACTTAGGCTGCAATATGGCATGAAAATGGCTTGAGGCCATGGCAACTGAGCCTGTGTTGTGACTTCAAGAACCCTGAAAGAGCACATTTTCTCTGTGGCTCTCAAGGCCTCCTGAATGATCTTTAACCAGGTTACACGGACTGTCACCTCCTAAGATTGACCACAGATGATCTGGCCAGAAACCTTTGCTCCATCAAAGTTGCCAGTTCAAGACTTTAGACTCAACTTTCATTCACTGAATGATGCAAAGATGTCTGAGCTCATGGCCTTGTCTAGACATGTGTGAGTTAATGAAAGAGGCATGACCACTTCAATCACCATATCATAGAGTAAATGAATATAGATGCAAACTGGATGTAAGGCTATTAACAAACTATTAAAGACTTCATTAGGACTTCAGTCAACTTCCTCTTCCCCCTCAAACAAAGAGTAAATATTTACCAACTAGTCTTCCTCTCCCTGCATTAATGTTCCTTCCTTCCCATACATCACTGCACTTTGTAGCTTTCATCTGAGGCCAGAAGAAACGTTTCAATTTATGAACTCATCTAATTACATATAGGGATTATAGAGCAGCGCAGAGTGAAACGCAGATAATTATGAAGTCCTCCCCTTCTTCCAATTAGAATGTAGCAGTGACATTTCGGATGACATTTTACACAACAGTTAGAACAGACCATCAGAGAGAAACCCCCTGCTAAACGATAACTATAACTATAGATCCATTCTATGGAAGTCATGACGAGTAAATAAAACATTAAATTCGTTGCGGGGTCCCCTTGCGTCTCTCAGGCTACAAGTTGAAGTCAATACAAGGCAAATCATAAGGCAGCAGCTTGGTTTATTCAGACACTTAAAATAATAAACACGTTTACAATACACACAAGTGTCGTCATACTTTCACATAAAATGGTACTACCATATTTCAGAATATAGTGATTACTCTGGATGTTACACCCCACAGTGTACTGGGTTTTCAAACAACTGTGCAACAATGTAGGCTACTGTATGGTTGCGTCTCATCAATTCGACTCCGGCACATGATCAGTTTACAATACAAACAGCTGGCTGCTCCACATAAGTGATAAATACAGAAATGCATACTGTATTGTGTCAAGGTGCCACGTTGTTGTGTACTTGCTAAAATTGTTAAATATGAATGATGAATGTCACAAGCGCGCTCAATTGTTTCTTTGTAGAAAATGGGTAGCCGATGTCTTGGGACATCGTACAGGGGAGTGCACATAGAAATAGACAAGTAAAAGGACGAAATGTGTGGAAGTTGAATCCTACCTGTATATTGTAAGAGAAACATTGTTCACGGAAGCTGATTGCAGAACTATCTTCGTGATCGGTGAGACAAAATGTTCTAAGTAAATCCTTTGAACTGAGAAGAGAGAGATCTGTTCCAGTCGGCGTCGCTCGGCAGAGATCTGCAGTGTGGGAACGGGAAAGTGGGTGGAGATGGATACTACAGTTTCTGCCTGTGGCAATATTACGGACACGCACACGTTGGTCTTGTTACATGTTTGAAAAGCGGAAAAGACTACTACACAATCTCACGTGTCGGCGAGGCAAGGGATTAACCGGTAACTACACTGTCAATCGCTTTTACGGACGGCGAGCAGTAGCGTAGGTATTGTTTCCGCAAATTCGAAGAGCAAGTTTAGTTACTAGTGGCCAGTGGTCCTTCTACGTATTTTAACATATTGTTTTGTCCGTACGTGTCTGAGAGAGGATGCAAGGTTGTGTGAAAGACGGAGAAATACTATTGTGCTCAGTGATTAGTAACCAATCGTTATTTCCAATAACCACGGTCTCATGTTCAATGTTGGCTCAAATGCGGAGTTGAGCCAATAGCCTTGTAGCCTACTTATTTGTCTGAATGCACTTCCCACAACTAAACGTAGTCAATAGTTTCAAATCTGTTTAATTCACTGTCATCACCTTTTTATAGATGCCATCTCTGTGTGAATTTGTAAAAAGACCTAGGCCTATAAGAATTCAAAAGCTAGTTGTGCAACACACAACGGGCTTTGCTTTAAAAGTCACAGAACGGTCTATGGAAGATTATGATACAATATTGGGGGCCTTCTTAGGGGCATCACTGTGGATGAGAGAGAGAGAGAGAGAGAGAGAGAGAGAGAGAGAGAAAGAGAGCGGGTGTTAAGGTATGTGTCATGGCTGTAGGCAGCTGAGCTGTTTATCCCTGCTCTCGTTAACACTCCTCAGCCCAGCGCAGTCAGTATCTGGAAGAAATATAGACTTCAACCTTCTTCATGTCACTACATAAACATAACAGGGAAACACAGTGACTGAGGGGAGCACTCATAACAAATGGCAAATGGAAAAACGGCAAATGGAAAAGGCTGTCAGTCTGATTTCCAATGTGAAGGCCAAACCATAACACTGTGTCTACCATGGACACAGAAATGTTCTCAGCATTGATTTTTAAACAGCTTGGATGCAATTAGAGAAATAGATGAGGCGTCTGTGGTTGGTGGAGCTGTAATGTTGCTTACTCTACAAAGACTTTTCCTGGATATGGATATTGTGCTGCTACAGAAATGGCCAACAAGGTATTATGTGATCTACGTATGTGTTTATGCTCTACATGATACCAACATAGCTACAGTACTGTAACATGTGTAGTAGCTGTTAACTGGAATAAACTTTGATTGGTAGAGTTAGGGTTGTGGTGGTCATTGTATTCCCTTTCGAGACATAACATCATATAAAACATACTTTTTTGTTTTTCAATATAATCTTTATCGGGACAGCTGAACAACACAAAAAATGACAAATTAGCCATGAATGGGAATATATACAATGACTACATGTGGATTAGATCATTTTAACCAATCATTGTCTGGTCCCTATTGTATGTGTGGTCTGAGTACAGTTGTAAAGGGTAGCTAAGCTCTGTTGAGCAGTCCTTTGACCTTCTGCAGTATTTGAAAGCTGACATCAACCAGTAACATCTGACAGCCCACCAACCCTCAAAATAGACGTCCTCAAGCACAAGGCATGCTGGTGAAACCAGCTGGTTCAAGTGAGCAGCTTCTAAACAACCCTCTAACAGGCTTGTATTCAGTAGTGTTGGCCTGGTGAAGGCTACTCAAGCATAGGCACTTCAGCAGTCTCCAGATTTTCAAAAAAGTCTGTGCAGTCACTTATTTAAATCTCCTTAGGCCACACATTACCTCATATTTGAAAACAGTAATGGTCTTTCCATGGCTTGCGAAGTATGAGAGTATTCATATAAAATATAAATTTGCCTTCATGATTTGACAAGTTAAAGCAACCTTTGTTGTCGTTTCGTTTCCGTTCCAATAACCTTGTTTCACACTGTTGTCAATCCTCTTTATCTTTCTTTTGTGTGCATTTAAAAAGACTACTGCACAGTGCCTGTGACGCAGTTGGTGATTTAGATGTCGGTGAGAAACACAAACACAGAGTTCTGCAAATATAGATAGTGCATAGTGCCTGTGATGAAGAAGGTGACATACAGATTCCTGGAATTATAGACATGGAGCAGTGCCTGTGATGCAGCTAGTGATGACAGTTCTCACATTTCTCAGATCACAACTGAAATTCTCAACAGATGTATTATACATGTTCTCTGTTAAATTGTATTAGGCCCACAAACACAATTCGTAAGAACATTGTTCCTGACGTGTGCCCATTTGCAGACAGAAAAACACACACAGATTCCTTGCATGATAGTATAGACTTCTTCCAGAGGATGCACAGTACAGTGACTCGCTTATGGTCCCGCTGGATATGTCGAGCTGTCTCACTGTGAAGCATACACTCTAAATCACCTGGGGCTATTCTTTCTCCACAGGCCCTTTAGCCAACATATCCTTCCAGCACATCACTGAGATGTTGCTTTCTATTATTATGTCTCTTCTGTATCGAATATAATTTATTAAGCCCCAAAAGTAGTGTACATTTAGTGTAGAATGCTGGACCAATGTGCCCTTTCCAATCAAACACAGGTGTCAGAACGCTGCCAGGCCAAGCCTTCAGAGAGCAAGAAAGCTGGATGATATTTAAAGGTTCTGCCAGTTTAAAAAACTGCTGTGGTATTTGGTGTCATCCATTTTCAGATCAATGAAACATACCGTTATGGCTCTGACAGGCGATACAAATGTCAGATATGAACGCTCATGGTGTTTCATTAACTCTGTTGCCCTCTGTAGATGGGAGGACTGCATATGAATGGGAAAACTACACAGAGAAAATAGGAAAATTCTCTCCCCCACCCTCTCTCTCCATCTCTACCCTGACTAAGTAGATTATCAACTGGACAGTAAAGGTTGAGGTGACTCCACAGCTCCTCAGGTCCACACCTCATTAACAGGCCTCTCTGGTGCTACAGTGGGAAGACTGGGTTGTTCCTCACGGGATATGAAGCAAAATAATAGGCTCTGTAGAAGAGAGGGACCATAAAAAAACAACTGTGGTGTTTTCTGTTCCAGAACCTTCTGCTGAAATGATCTTGTTTTCCTGGGGCGAGAGGACAGCTGGGAGCCTAAGCAATAGTAACATTCTGTAAATTGGATTAAATCCAAGATGATCTCTGAGGAGAAACCAACTCCACACACTCACACCTCACCCCCAGCATGAATATTGATGGGAGCCAATTTTATACGGAGAGCAGAATACATCTTAACCCCTCTCTACAGCTGAAGCCCTGGTGCAGCAGAGGCTCCCCATCATCAGTCACAACCTGCAGGTCACTGGGATCAAATGTACCATCCAGATACACCGCAAAGGCAAGGAAACATTTGCTTTGCTCACATAGAGGATGAAATGCTTCTATCCGTACAAACGCAAGTGGCACTACAGGGGAGGTATACAACGACTTTTGGGAGCTAAACAAGTTTGCCATGGTCCCTTGGAATAAGTATGCAATCTGCTTCAGACAAACTGAAGCCTATTCAACATTGGCAGTGTTCAGACCGTCTCTGCGTTTCAAAGTCAAAAGTCTCGGCAAAACTTACTGGAGAAAAACAATGTGACGGTACCACACCAATGAAGGACTAACTGGTTACAGGTCCTGAGGCTACATTGATGTGAAGCCAACCAAGTCATCCTAATTAGACCTATTCAAACCCTCAGTTCTCTGCTCACACCCGAGCCTGCTCATTTCACTGTTGTTCAGAAAAGCGCACTCCAGTTTCATTACCATCATCTCTCTCATTTCAGGGCATTCCGATGCCAGTCACAACTTGAAAAGAAACGATTGAGACCGTGCCCTGCCCTCTACACCCACACGCTCACCAATTAAGAGGTTGTGGTTTGTCAGCTGCAAGCCTCACACCTTCACTTTCCCTCCGATAATTATGCCTCTGGCATCCCAGGCCACAGAGAGGACATGGACCTCGGTCGGTATCCAATTAGTCAGGAGAGATGTGTGACGTCTTCATAATGTCAGAAAGGTAAAGGAAAGACAGGAGGAGAAGGGACACTTCTACAAGGGACAATCGGAAAGGAGAGAGAGGTGAGTATGTGCAGTGGGCAAGACAGAGGGAGATGGAGCACGCATGACAATGCGCTCGTTATCGTCTGACCCGTTTGTGTGCCCCTGGAGGTGAGGGCGACAGGGAGGAACACGCATCGCTCAAAAGAAGCTCAGCGAAGAAGAAGCTCCTTTAATTTCCTCTCTCCTGAGCTCCCACTTCTGTCTCCAATCACACTCCATGTTCCATCCCTGTGGAAATCCTTTTCTCCCTTTCTTTCCTTGTTTCTTTCTCTCTCTCTCTTCCTATTTCTTCCCTCCAGTGCTCAAGCCTCTTAGGGGCTTCTCGTGGCACACTTTGTCGTATTATCTTGTAACATTGTAGAACAGTCCTTCATATTTTTTTATCTCAGGGAAATCGACACTTTCTGTACATACACGGGCCTTACATGTGTTCTGTTCTAGTCTCGTGTGTCGCTTGAGAAAACAAATGTGCCCATTTCCTGTGAGGTTTGAGTCACAGTGGAGAGGTATGCGTGTCACTGCTCTGTCTGAATCAGGCCTGTGCGCCTGGATGAGCTGAACGCTGCTCGGATCAGGAGCCCTGACGGACAGAAACAAACACAGAGAGAACAGCAGGTTTCGACGCTTGCGTGAAATCAAACTAAACGAACCATGGAAAACAGCGGTGATCAAATGAAAGCAGTGAAGATGAAAGCCTGCGAGATCGTGCTGCATCTGTGTGTGAAGGAGACGGTGGAGGGCAGCTCCAGGGGGTTGGGCAGAGAAGAGAAGGCTCTTCTGGATGGAAGGAAACACCCCCTCTAGGGGACAGCGACAGTCTTATCAGGTGTGAAGCAGAATGTTGCCAGTAAATCCTCTTTGTGCTGTGAAATCTGGACACTCCACCTGTCGTGAGAGGACCCCTCAAGGACTGTGGTGGTCACACATACACACGCATGCACGCACACACACACACACCCAGCACTCACCTGTGGCTCGGCCTGATCTGTAGTCTCTGAACATTTTGAAGTTGTGGAGCTTCTTCTTCTAATTTCCTTCCAGTCTCTTAGCAAATCTCCTGTATAAAGACAACAAAACAAGCAATAACGATCAGTTTCTAAGTCCATTACCTTTAATACTGTCTGAGGAAAGATTCCATTCTAATTCTGGGAACTCAGCTCATCAGCTCTATGGCCCATTCAAGGACGCCAAGAGGACTGGGTTAGAAGGGCCACAATAATGGTGTTTTGTGTTGAATGAAGAAAGCAGATCACTGAAACTGAATGTAATTCATCTGCTGCTCTGAGACGCACAGCCCTCCTGCTTTGTGGAGCAGCAGCTCATCTGAACCAGGGAGAGATGTGAGGCTCAGGAGGGTCCTATTGACAGTGTCATTAGCACTCAAACCTGGGGAATAACATGATGAAACACAAAGCTACAAGAGGCTGTGCAACGCACCGGGAACAGGCTACTGTAGTGTATTACATTAGACAGAAAGGCCTTGAGGGGCTTGTGATGACCAGAGTAATTGGCTTTCAGTTGCCATGATAATATGCATCAGTCATGCCATGCCAACACACACGCACAGAGGCCACTGAAAAGGTCAGACCCCCAATGCTCCATCTAGTCTTCATCACTACTTCTGAATATACTCATGGCAAGACAAAAACATGGTGAATCATTCTGCATCGGTGGGCATCTTACCTACCGTCCTGTGCAATGAATTGGACATAAAACAGCACTTGGCCCCAATCGAGGCCAATGACAACAGACCCGAATCCTGACTTTGTAATACAAAGTTAATAAGTATTGAGGTTTAGTTGAGTTTAAAAAGGTACATGGAGTTTCAAAAAAGTCTTAAGAGAACAAAATGCCCCTCTTGGTTCCTATAGGACGGTAGAGCAGAGACGTGCATGAGACAAGTGATGTGGGTCATCATCCCTTCTTACCTGCAACTCAGAGGGGGAGGTATACCTCCCACTCTCTCTCTTCTTCTTCCCTCCACACCTTTAATCTCTCCATTACATCACACTAGGGCTGGGCGATAATATCGCAATCATTTTGACGACAATGTCAAATTTGAAGATACCGTGAATCGAATATCGAATATTTCAAATTCAAGAATACTTTCCCAAAGAACGCCCCGAACGTCCAATATGTCTCCCCTTTTCGTCTTGTCGTTATTTAAAAGCAAATGCAAACAAATCGAGTTACATACTGAATATCGTAAATCTTTTGACAATATTGAGATGTAGGCCCAGCCCTACATCACACTGAAAGGTATTGTCTGTCTTCTAAGTGGGGCTCCACAGTAGGCCATATTGGCAGCTGTGGGTGTTGAACACTTTTAACCCCCAGACTGGGGAGCCCCAGGTCCAGTTCCGACAGGCTCAGAGCTGCTCAGCAGACCCACATGTCACAGTGAAGAATGGTGTACTGTACAGTGTACAGGACAGAAATAGGTGCTCGGGTGTAAAGGATTGACTTACCGGCTTCACAGTTTCTTTGGGCTCATTTCAATTGCCCAGACACCAGGAAAAGGAATAAAGACAATTGCACAGGCTCCAGAAATACCACAGATGCAGCATCACAGAACTACACTATTTCTGAATAGAGACATGTCTGAATAGACTAGAATTACGGGCAATGGATACTCAATGATTAACAAATCCTTCCAACCTACTGCACATGTTCAGCAGGGAAAGAAAATAAAGGCTTCCAATAAGAGGTAAAACATAGAGAACATTGTGAACTGCCCAAAGGTTTGAAAATATTAGACTCTAAATCCTCTCAAAGCCTCTCACAAACAACACAAAATTGGTCATCTGGGCCTTGCCTGAGACTTGAGAACATCTCAAAAAGATGTGTTTTTATATTCTTGATGCCACAAATGTGTGGTCTCTCATGTACAGGCTCCAGGCGCTGTCTAGCTTGTATTTGAGGGTTCTCTTTATTCGCACTAATAAATGTTGAGGTCATGGATGAGTTATGGGCCTGCCCTTCAAGCTGTGGTTTAAATGGGTCCTAGAATTCACTTTAAAAGCTGGTTTGGCTGTAAATTGGTTTAAGTCAGGCTCAAAACGGACGTGACGACAAACGCAGAGAAACAGTAGAGGAAGGGATGACAATCAGGAGTCTGGTGAAATAATGTAACTTCTAACTAGACTAGGCTTGCAAATGTATGACCACATCATTACAAAAGACCAAATCAAGGACTGGGTTTCATACATCTTTCACTGGGTATGGAATGCTTTTTGGATCAAGGGGAGCCACAGAGAGGGGAGGACTGTTTCAGACAGAATTTTATTATTTCAGCACAGCAGTGTTGCTCAACAATGCCTTTCAGATGCAAAAAGCCCACAAAGGATTTCAGAGAAGTCCAATTTTTTTCAGAAAGAAGAACTTGGCAGATGAATGCCAAGACAAGGGTGATTTAAGTGAGAACACAACAGTAGAATAGGCATATTACTGTTGGGGAAGGACATCTTGAAGTGTGTTGCAAACTCTGAGGAGGTGTTATGCCTGAACTGTATGCTACGCTAAACACAGTAGCAAACAATACAACTCACATCTGTGGGATAGCTCTGAGCACTTACCACTTACTTTAACATCCAGAAGCATTCTGTTTAGTGTAGGGCCTACACTGTAGGCTACTTCAATTTTGTGTAAGAAAATAATAGTGATAGTCAGGCTAGATAGCTAGGCTCGGTGAATGGTGACTGAAAACACAGAGCCCAGAACCTGGTCTCGGTCAGAGACCAGAGACCCTCCTCGGTGAACAGTCTTATCAGAGAGAGTCAACAGGCCCACATTGTGATGGAGGAGACAGATTACACCCCAGCTCATCTGACTCCATCCATCTGTCCCTGTCGGCACCACAGGGAAACTGCAGTACGAGCCGCCAGAGAGAAACACCGGCGTAGCTCCAGCGTCAGTGTGTTACCAAGCACCGAATTAATCATACAAACTTTAACAGAGCTGATCTGTACTTCACAAGCAGCTCTCCTCCCCTTCCTGTGCCGTGTCTCTGCCTCAGCCCGCCAGGTTATCTGTGTGATGAAGTACCTCATCTTCTACACAGGGGCAACAAGAGCAGGCACCTTCAGTTGAAAATAGTAAAGATGGTGAATTTAAAGAGGGGAAAAGAGGGCTGCAACAACTGTCAGAGGGCAAGGATATTTGTTTGTATAGAGTGAACAGAAATAGCCTATGTGAATAGCCTATGTGGGCGAAACTTATTCGATTATCACATATTGAAAACGTAGCACTTCTATGAACAACCCTCAGGCCTACGTCTATAGGCCTATAGTTTCATGGCTCTCAAGCTGTTTGTCAAGATATTTCTTTCGAAGCTATTTCTGTTACCATAGTCACCAAATACATAATTTCCCATTTGGCTCAAAATGCAGCCTTAACTTCTCTGAATGATTTGTTGTCGGTGAAGGTGCATAACTGTCAATTCAGTGTAATGTTATTACAGCTCATACGCCGTCTCATAAAGCCTAGGGTTGTATTTCCTTCTAATACTCGATCTTTGAGACAGTCATTTTGTTCCGGTGGACACGTTTGATAGCCAGCTATGGAGGTACAGTGGTGGCATAGCGTTGTGGGGCCTCGTTGTTCTCTGCTGAAGCGCACTGACCTTTGTCCGTTCATTGTTCACCAATGCAGTTAACCGAGTAGAACGACCAGGACCAGGTGTCTTTTCTTTGGAGATGATGAATGCTGCAAATTGCTTTTTCTTTTTTTTAGCTTTGCAAGTTATTATCCTCGTGTGTCACTGTCATGGCAACAAACGGCTGAAACTAAGGGAAGGGCAGATGTCACATTAGAATATTGTTTAGTGGAGGATTTCTAAAATGGGTGAAGCCTTCCTCTGGGTCCAACAAAAGAAGATCATCATTATCAAGATCCATAACAGCACATTGGAATAAGGTTCTTTTTTTCGAATGTTGATTACAGCTTGCCTGGTCAAGTAAGCAAGTTTAATATTGTAGAGAACGTAGAACTTAATGGGCCATGTCCTACGATCTTCTGGGGATTTAGAAAGGCACTTGAGAGGGAGCACACAACACGTCCACCCGGGGCTAATCAGTGTGACTGTTATTGTGATTACAATCTTGCTATTCAAAATTATGTTATTAAGTCACTGTTTGTCTACCGTCTTTGCACTAAACAAACTGCAGCAATATCTCAAGGTTTCTTGTTTGTGCATTACAGTGACCAAACAAGACACAAAGTAAGCAAACGATAGACCTTGTTAAAGGACGGACAGGACACACACTGCACACATCCTCCCTCCATCATTAAGTAGCCCCACGTGACTGACTATGTAGCACATCACAGTATCTGAATGCTTACACCCACAAAATGGTTGTGAAACAGGTTTCAAAAAGTCAAGTATAAAATCTGTACCACAGCTGTGTAATCAGAGAGGACGAATACCATCCTGCTTGGAACAGAAGAAAACGGCTTACAAAAAGGGAAAAAATGACCTCCCTTCTCAGATCAATACCAAAGTCTCAACATCCCCAAAGGTGTACTATAGAACCCTGTGTCCTAGCAGAGACTTGCTAACATGACACTACAGATGTACCTCTATTTTCTCAATCTGAAAGGCTTCATTAACATTTCAGAGGTAGCAAGGGTCACAGAATTACATCTTAGGCGTACATGACTTCAAACGTAATAACGTTACAGAAGGCTACTCTTTTCCATTTAAATCTCCCTCTTCAAATGCTGGTGTTCATTAGCCACAGCAGGAAGAGGCCCAAGGTGGGGCCTATGAATCTGTCCTGGCAACGCAGGGTCAACCCAGGTCATGTTATTACACAGCACCAGGAAGGGAGAGGAAGAAGCACCCAGTCACCAGGGGCCTGAGAGGAATGAGAAACACTTCATCCAGTTACATTAGTACTGTGACCCATTCAGCCCACCAAGGCCTCAGGGACACCAACTTGTTGATGAAATTGGACAGCCTCTTTAATGGGATTTTAGTGTTCATATATGCAGTCCATGGCCCTTTCATAAAGCCCCTCTGAAGTCCCTGCAAGGATATATGAGGTACAAACAACACATACACTTTAATCTGCTGAATCTGGGCTACACAACCAACATCATTATGGCTGGATCTGGAAGATGAATGGCCAGCTGAATACAAACAGTAATCACCAAAACCCGTTAAAAAAAGGGCAATCATCTTACATTCAAGTAGAGGATTATACTTTTTTAGGAGAGAAAGAGAAAAAACGAACAATTACCATTCTGTTAGCAAATGCTAGCAAACGTTTCTGCCTAGTGTTTAATTAGGCTATTCCCCTCAATGCTGACACAGTAATGAAAGGCTCTGTCAGGGTTTCACATGCAGGGAGACAGCAGATATGTTTAAAGGCTGGCTTGGGCATCATGCTGAGAGGCAGACGCTCAAAGAACAAATATCTCCCATTTTGAAATAGAGTAGCATGGCATACCCAATAAAATAGGGTAATTTAGTTTAGGAACGCGGTGGGAGGGCTGTTACAATAACTCTCATGAAAGTCTGCATAGAAGGGTGAGCTGAATATATACAGTTTGGAGATTGCTGGGCTTTGGGAGCATCAAGGTTAAAATGACACATTACCTTTTCAATTAATGCAGAGCAGACTTGCCTTATTACTTAAGTCGGTGTGGTTCCTAGAGGAATTGTTTAATGTAATAAACAGCTTGAGATTCTACATGTTACATGTCCTAGAGGGATGGCAATGATGAAATTAACGACCCTATTAAAGCCCCTTTTCCTGGATATTTGTAACGCTGCTCTGTTTGAGTCACAGAGGCCTTGTAGTGGGGGAAGCTTGAGCTCGCAGAGAATAGCAGCTCCAAGTGAAGGTGGGCCTGTGAGAGCGCTTCCTCTCGTTATTTACGAGTGGGCCTGGAGCCAGTAGGCCTTGTTTAACAGCCTTCAGCCACGTGTTCTCCTTGTATCCACCCCGCAAATCAGCACACTGGATGGGAAACCATTCCCAGCCCTCCCTCCATCTCTCTCTTTCTCTGACACACACAAAGCACCAACCCAGGAGCAGATTTGGCAGGTGAGAATCCTGGCAATGCTCGGGGATGTTGAATTTAACCCACAAAAAGAGAGAAAAGTAAATAAGATTTAATTATGCTGAGTTAGAAAAGCTAATCAACATTTAGAGGAATTCTTTCACACCGAACATCTGCTGGTAGATCACAAAATTAGGTTATGTTGTTGAGGTAGATAAACCTCACACGTAGAAAAGCCAAACTACTGCAAAGAAAATGCACCCTTCTCTTTCCAAATCAATGCTAGCACAGACTGTCTTATGAATAGGCTCATTGGTTCCCCTCACCACTCAAATTAAAGGAAGGGTCACAGTGTGCCATTGTCGATGGATGACAGAGGAGAAGTGGCCTTGACACAACTATGAGAAAAACAAAGGACCCCCCCAAAAAACAAACACCTGGCCAAACGTCACCTGAACAGTGAAACAATACGGACTCCTGACGAGAGGAATAGGCTTGACCCAGAGCACTCACAGTTGGAGATTTCATCCAGCTTTCATGATGAATGGACATTCTGAATTCCCCCTCTGCCTGCACCCTGGGTGTCCTCTCCACACTGGGGCCTGAAAGCTGCCTTTGATTTGGGAGCTGATGAGCCTGTTCTGGTGTTCATTGTCAGCCTCAGCTCTGATCTTAATGGTTAATTACCTTGTTTCAATATGCACTGAGGCCTGCTCTCTCCATCTCTCTAATGAGAGGGGTAAGCCCTTACTGAAAGCTATCGTAGACTGCTGGAAGGTATCTGTCGATAGACCTCTTGAAACTTTAATATGTCCAGGTCATAAGTGATACCATTCATAAAAAAGATTCCGTTATTAAACCAAGAACATAGAGGCATAGAGCAAGTCACATTGAAGTTACAACTCTACCTTCCCATACAGTAGTTCAAATTGTGCCTAATAATGCAAAGTGATGGTCCCAAACATGTTTAATCTGAGACAATCTGGCCTCACATTCAGAACCATAATGGAGATGACACAAGACCATTAACAACGATTGAATTGGTTTACAATTTGCTCACACACTGCTGATGTGAATGAGGGCGTGGATTCCAAACCATTGTATGGGAAAATGTTTCAATTGTCACAGAACATCTCTCCCCACTTACCCTGTAACAGTCCTTCCCCTCTTCACAGAGCCTAGCAGTAGCTTTAAGCAAAGCATAAATAATTCATTGTTTGAAGCGGACACAATGAATACCAATTCCCTCATATTGCCAAGCTCTATCATCAAGGCTGATTGCAGAACCTGAGGTCATTAACTTCATCTGTGGCAATGTGCCTGAAATTCCAAACGGCCAGTTCAGACTGCTGACACCAAGGTTAGCCAGCGAGCTGTTAAAGGCTCTCTCTGCCTGTCTGCTGGCCGGCCCATCAGAGGGAGCAGCAGAGAGAGAGGGAGGAAATTACATTCTGAGGTTCAAATTGTTTTCACATTAGACTCGCTCACTGCCCACCACCGCTAGAGTAGGGTGACTGTGCATTAAAGATGAGTGGGCACTAGACAGAGTTATACATCGGAAACGAATAAGCCAGTCCAACACAGGGGTACTATTTGGGTCAAAGCCTATTTTACGAAACATCGTTTTGATAGATTTGCATGTTGAATTGGCCTATTTGGGAACCCAACTCAGGAGCTTGAGTCCCAGGGATGGGCCCATCTCTCCGTGGGTCTTACAGGCTAAGACCATCTTCCTGTGTCATCACTGTACACAGTGAGCAGCAAGGGTAAGAGTTCAAAGGGCGTCTCAGCAATAAGCACAGGCTCAAAGATATACGTCTCTGCCAGACAAAACACTCTAGAGCTCCCATATCTAGACCTGTATCTTCAATTTAGGATGTCAGAATTGTCTAGGGGTTGTTTAGATCCAGCAATCCATAGCCATCCCTGATATCTCATCTAGAGAGAGGCTTCTCCGTCAGATGAACCCATGATGAGAGCAGTTCCATCACCCTGTTCCAGGTCTCCTCACACATTGGTCATGGCACGAGGCAGACTGCTCCTCTCTGTCCGGCCGGTTGACTGATGGATTTCTGTCCTCTGTATTGGCCCAAGCTATTAAGAGGTCTGCTGGAGCGGAATGGCTTTACTGTTCCTGGGGAGATGCAATTGGCGCAGCAATTCCTGCCTCCTATTGTCTCAGTACACTGTGACTAAGTTAATTTCTTGCCAGACATGCACAAACAATCATGCCGACACGCAATAAATAACAGAAATTAAACCATCACAACACTCGAACTTGTTTTATCCTACTTGTGTTTAGGACTGATGTCAGTCAGAAGAAGTGACCCAAACCAAACTAATTAAATACCCCAGTGAAGTGTAGTCACATACAGTTTGAGGTAACTTCTCGATCCTGCTGACTGAGAAAGTAGGTTTTATAATGGACAACCATCCTTAGAAGCAGCTCTCATCAGAAGCAATCTCACAAATCATGTAGGTAACCATACTTTTGGGAAACAGTTCAATTAGAATGAGTGGCACTTTGTGGATGTTTGGGGAGACCATAACTAGACATACTTCCAATATCTTCACTGCTCATGCTCTAGGCCTACCACTTAGGAGCCAGTCTTTGATAACAGCCTGAAAATGTTTGACTTGATCAGAGCATGAAGCTAAGATCCTGAAGCTTGCACATCCGCATGACCATTGATGATTTTGCAAGATTTAAAATGTGTGATTTCACCGCACAGGGAAATAGGATGATTTCCTTACCATTATTTTTGCTTTACACCAGCCTCCTCACAAATTATTCATAGTCACATCTCTGCATTATGAGATAAATCCTTTTTTCTTATTCATTGAGAGATGCTGGATGGCCCTGGTGGCTTCTGGGTCTTTGTGATTTAAGGCTGTCATGGTTGAAGAAATGCTGAACTGATTTCCTGACAATCCAGGCATCTTAAACTGGGTCTGTCCCTTATCCTTTCCCTCAAATGTTCCATAACTTTACGGGATTTGCAGCTAAACCTGTATTTTAGCTCAGGTTCTCAAGAATAACTTTCTTCACTGATACTAATATTTACAATCACAGTGGCAACAGCTACGGCACTTTACATTGAGATGTCTAGCCAATGGAACCATCTGTTATTGCAACAACCTTTAGCAACTTTAAAACGGAGCTATTATTACAGTAATATACAAAAACATTTCAGTGGTATGTAGTTGGACTAAGCTAGGGAGCCTGTACATCCTCCAAGATTGTTAAGTTGCTGCACAAACACTAGCCTATACATCCAAGGCAAAACATAGTACAATCGCTAAAACTCTATCATTCAATTTAAATAATGTATTAGAAAAAGCTAGTTAAAGAGTGTTAATGCTAAACGGCACAAGATAAGACCTTGCAGCAACTTTAATTTGCACCAGGCTAACTAATTATAATGTAGCGTGCATCTGTGCTATCGCAATCATGCACCTAACACAACCTTGTTACTGTGTACAATTAAACCTATAGCTGGCTACCTAGGCTTCACCCCATCTTTACTATATTTCATTCTATAAAGCATGCAGACTACCAAAATAAAGAAAGGTGAGCCAAAACCATTAGATTTGTTGGTGATGTGGCCAGTATCAATTGTGGAGACAGACCCCTGTTAGGGAGGGTCTGTCTGGGGTCTAACCTTGCTGTGGTGTGTCAGGCTCTGTGCTCCATGTCTCTATTGGCCAGTGGATGGAGGGAAGGCCTGCGTCCCCAGATAAACAGATAAACAGTCCCTCTGTTCTTACAGCAGCAGACAGAGAAGGCCTCCTGTTTGCTCACAGTGCTGGACACAC